>CM060900.1:404888631-405621131 GCA_030762935.1 Hymenopus coronatus
GACTATATTTTCGAAAAAAGTGAAACTGTTTTTTTTCGGCCTAGACTATTTTTACTTTCTGTAGTGTGTACATACATATATAGTATATACATACAGAAGGTACTGTATTCCACTCAAAAATTGGGTACCGATATTTTACCTGAGATAGGCATGAAATAGTACGGAGACCCCGTGAATAAAAGCATTTAAAGAAAAAGGCCAGTGTAGGTTTGTGACTATATATGTCTTTGTGTGTCTATGTGTGTGTGTGTGTGTGTGTGTGTGTCTGGACAGCTTAGCTCAATAACGAAAACACAGTTTAATACTAAAAGTGTCTAGTATCTTCCAAGGATGCGACCAAAAATGTTCTAGAAAGTCCCCCACCCCAAACTACCCTTTATATGAAAAAAATTAAAATTTTTGTTTTTCTAAAAATGGTTCTAACGATTCTAATTAAAATACTGTAAGTAGCTACATTAAGATAAATATTTACATGACAAATAATATGTATATCTTGAATTTTCTGGAAATAGCATTTGAGAACCTCTTCATTCTGGATGAAATTTTCATAACTGGTAAAGCCTAAGTGATCGACAAATATCTGCTACATAAAAATGTAGATCTCGTTAAAACACACAATTTATGTTTTATACATTTTTTGTAGACTTAACCGTGTTCAGATATTCCTTATTATAGGCTTAATTGTAAACAACTTAAACTTTTCTCAAACGGAAATCCATCTTTCGTTTCCTCTCTCTCCTGGTCATGCAAAGAGAACCGAACTTCAATTGCTTATATGGTGGCCAGCTTTCAAAGCATCTGGCTCTCGCTTTAGCCTAGTACAGTCCCTTATTTCCCTTTGCTTAGAAGGAAGCATGAAATAAGACAACATCTGCTAATATTTATCTCGACTAGATTGATGTAGATCAAAGAATCTTTTGCAGGAATATTTAGTTCGCCGAGCAGGCAGAACAGGTAGAGAAAGTAATGCGAATGGAACACATAGATTTTTTTTTCAGTCAAGCTAATAAATTAGTGATCGTTGTTTGTGTGCGATTTTTTTTTTTATAGTTGTGCATTTTGTGGTAGTGTTTAACACCCGCTTCTACTCCCTGTGGCACCGCAAGCGATAATTGTGCATCACTAATTCTTATCTTGACTAGCCGCCACTGGCATTCCGGACAAGCCAGCCAGTTTCTCTCGCGCTAGGATGTGCCAGAGCTATCATGAAGGTCCCCCCTTCTCTTCCCCCCTTCAATGTCTCTCTCTTCTGTTCTCTCTCACTCTGAAATCTACTCCCCTACTCATATCACATACGTCATATAAAGCACTCCCCCTCTTCTCTCTCTCTCTCTCTCCCTAACACACACACACGCACATACACTGCGCGAGGCGGGGACCGTAGTCGTCATGAACTTCGAAGAAGTTTTCCCATGTTAGAATAAATACACACTCTCTACATGGACACGCTGACCTTTTGAACATTTTAAAGACAAAACCTGTGATATTTATGCACAAATAATAAGGGTAATAGAAAATTGACAGCACATAATATAATGTAACATACGCATGCGTTTTATAACCTCTTCTCGGTATAGAATTGCTTATACCGACTTGTACACCAGAAGTCGTTAAGGCACGGACTCATGAGCAGGAGGTCTGCGATTCAGATCTCGCCAGGCAGGTCCTCTCTGGCTGAGGTTTTCTCCGTGTTTTCTTTAGTTCTCATAACTAGCAAATGCCGGGGTAGCTTAAACTAGTTCTGGAACGTTTCCTGCTCAAATTGCTGCCAGCATCATTCCAGTTTATTTGCGTGTCCGTATAGTCATGGGGTGCGGTTACGAACTCTTGTAATGGCTAAAAGAAACGAAACTACATAATTAAGTATGTGCTACATTAAAGATTATCGTAAAGCTGAGGCGTATGCCCCTACCCTGCTTAGGGTTAGCTCTCTCTTTTTCTTCTTCTTTCTTTTCTTAGCAAATTATGTTTACATTTATAATCTGGATTTAATAGGTTACCTATAACAACATAAATAGTTTCAATGAAATTTAGTACATAATAATATAACAATTTTGTTTACTCATTAACCAGACATTAATACTTAAAAAGACAACGACAAATAAGGATCTCCATGTGCTTTTGAAGTGAACTTCTGATTTTGTGTCCATTGGGCAGATTAAGAACTCTTATCTTCAGTAATAAAAATAAAAAATTGGCTATACTCGAACCGCAACAGCTAACAAATTATCCATAAATCTAGAAAAAATAACAGTTATTAAATTATAACTTATTGAATGTCGCACACTCCAGTAGAAATTGATATTAGCAACATGTTATTAAACAATTAGACAGCATTCAATTTCTGGGCCTTCAAGTAGACGGATATTTAGATTTGGAAAGCTCACATTAAGTATATCTTACCTAAACTCAGTTCTGTCTACTAAGCTATCCGTGCACTGATAAAGGTAAGTTCTATTGATACACTTAAATTAGTACCCATACTGAGTATATTTTAACTTGAGACCATTAATTAGCCCCGTAGTAATAATAACTATCAGTCTATTAATTATCTATCTCTCTCTCTCTCTCTCTCTCTCTCTCTATATATATATATATATATATATATATATATATATTTATATGTAACGAGAGTTAATATTTAATAAGCTGTATGCACAGGGACTAAGAAGCAAGTTGTTTACTAGAAAGTTACTCAGAATCATGACGCCAGACTGGATAGAGGGGTGAGGAGTTGCTTCTTTTGTTTAAGCCACGTACAAGTTTAGCATACGGGGAAACCACAGATAAAATCACACAAGGGGACTTCTCCTTTATATTCGTGGTGTCAAGTGATTATTATGACGCATTCTGGGAGCTTTGCAATGATTTTTGGGTAATGACGGTGTCATTTTGGTGGATGTCCTAACCAATCAGAAAGAAGCCACCATGACACTGTTTTTTGTATATAAGAAGTAAGGTTTGGCCCATCGAGGTGGTTGCTAAGAAATACCCGTGGGAGACGCCACGTCGTCGTTGTTAAGAATTACGCGTGAGAGAGACCACGTTGACCGTTTGTTAGGGATTCACCTGAGAGAGGCCACGTAGGACTGTTTGCTAATAATTCGCCTTTGAAGTAAAGTAACGTCGCTCGTGATTACGTGAAAGTGAATTGTGCCATGTACTCAACGAAAACAGTGTTAGAGAGCATCAGTCAGCTGTATAAAAGTGTATAACCAGGTGCTTGTCTCAAACCTCCTTCATAATAAATAACAGTACAAGGTTTGCAAGTGTTTTTCTTAATATCTACAAGAACACTCCTACAACTCTACCCACTGCGCAACGCCGTGGTAACCCATCCCGGAGGAACTTCAGTACCAGGTACGTGAGAGCAGAGGAGTTGTTTGGAAGTGACAGTTACGCTGCACCTAAGCACATAACGTGGGGCAACATCGCATCTAAAAACACCGCTGCATATGGCGTCCAAGCCTACTTACAACGCAACGAAATCACTGCTGCATATGGCGCACATAACGTGGGCCAACAACACAACGAAATCACTGCTGCAAATTTGAGCATGGAATATTATTCTGGAGAAACTCAGTAGAAAGTAAAAGAATATTCCTTATGTAAGAGAAGGTTATAAGAATAATTTCTAATACCCATAGCAGACACTCTTGCAAAGATCCTTTCAGAAGGCTGAAGATGTTAACCCTACCCTTATGTCGGGTCAGTAAATTAAGGGTTAAACGGGTCAATTTTGCTGTGAGTGATTTAAGTTGTTATCGTTATTGTTTTGTTACAGATATTTCACAAGGGAGAAGTCAACGACATACCGCTGTACTCTATGGAATTCCGCATTCTTGCTTGCTACGCAGGCTGCAGAGTGGTCATGATTAATCTTTGCGCAATAATATTCAACAAGAACAAGAAAGAAAACTAGTTTCCAGACTACTGAAACTCAGTACTTGTGGATTTGGTGTGGATTCTATTACTTTGCGGAAGGCAGCATTTGGTTTTGCCGAATAAAATAAAAGCAAACATAATTTCTCGCAGAGGAAGCAGATGGCCAGCAATGACTGTATATCGGATTCCGAAAATGGAATCCAGGAGTGACATTAAGATCGGCGGAGGGTGTTTCTCTTGCTCGTTGTAATGGTCTCAACAGAAAGGATGTAGCTGACTACTTCAAACTCTTGAAGGAGACTTTACAAGCTTGTGATTTACTTAATAAGCCTCAACTGATATATAATGCCGACGAATCTGGTTTACAGATGAACAATAAACCTACAAGAAAACATTTTGCTCAGAAGGGTGCTAAGACAGTGTATTCTCAAACTTGTGTTGAGAGAGGGGAGCTTTTCACGATATTGGCTTGCCCAAATGCAACTGGGAGCTTTATTCCTCCATTGGCTATTTTTAAGGGAAAGAAATATCTTTAAGAATTTTCGGATGGCTTCCCAAATGCATCTCTTGTGACCATGTCAGATTCTGAATGGATCAATGAAGAATTTTTTTTTTTTTGCAGTGACTGCATCACTTTCAGACGCATCGAGTGCCTGGAACATGTTTGCTTCTAATATATACATATCCATGGTTCTCACAAGAGTTTGTCTGCACTGCAGTTTGGTGAAGAACAGGACATTCATATGGTATGCGTACCAAGTCACACTACTCATAGACTTCAACTATTAGATAGAGCATTCTTCAAGACTCTCAAAGCATATTATGACAATGAATGAAATAAATACAAGCGTAACACAGAAGGGGAGCGAGAGATTACAAAAATAACTTTTGGAAGAATTTTCAAAGAAGCTTGGCGTCAATCAGCAACACCAGCGGCTGCTGAGTCTGGATTTTCTTCAACAGGTCTGTTTCCCCTAAACGAAAATGTGGTGTCTGATCATGAATATCTACTAGGAAAATGTTTGATCGCACCAGAACATCATACTTTAGTATATGAAAGCGCTTGGGGATGCTATTCCTAATTTCAAACCAGAACACGCATCAACATCCACGATGACCTTCCGTGATCTGCTACTGTCTCCAATAAAAAGTCCGCAACGTAAAGAGTCAGCAAGGAAACAGAAAGCGGCTCTTTTAACTTCTCCACAGAAAATAGAAGTAAGAAAAAGGCTAGAACTGAGACGTGAGTCTAGAAAAGAAACCATTGTCCTGCCTCAGTCAAACAAGTATGGAACAAAAGGTGTCAAGAAAGCGACTGTTGCCGTCATCTTCTGAAGACGACGATCAGTATGAGGACATGCAAGAGCAAAATAACAACGCATGTACATTCTGTTTTGTAAAATACGATGATAATCGCTTAGAAAAATTAGGGGACTGGATACAGTGTCAGGAAAGTGGGAAAGAATGGTACCACGAAGTTTGTGTTGTTGCCAAAGGAAAGAAGAATTTCATTGTGGCAAATACAGGTTATGTGACTAATTTTTTCATATTTAAGTGTCTAGTTTTCTAGAAGCAAACAATTTTGGACTGACCCTATTTACCTTGATGACTGACCCGATTTAGACTGAATCCTCAGGGTAAATCGGGCCGTGTACAGAAGTGCTATTAACACATCCTGATTGCGGCCGCGCCGTGGCCGATTGGTTAGACCGCTTGCCTCTCACCTAGACGGCCGGGGTTCGATCCCAAGCGACCGCATGTGAGATTTGTGGTGGACAAAACGGCGCTGGGGCGGGTTTTCTCCGGGTACTCCGGTTTCCCCCGCCACCGCATTCCACCGGTGCTCCATCATCATTCATGTATCATCAGTGTCACCGCCTGCGGTGCCATTAGTAGTTAAAGCGGGCGTTAAACACTACAAAAAGAAAATCCTGATTGCCAATAAAAATGTGTCCATTGGGTTTTGTTGCTTAAGCACTTAAGTAATCAAAAATATATTGTTATATTTATTAACATGAAAGTTTTAAGCGCTATTATTATTTTTATAACTTCGACCCGTTTTAGACTGTTACCCTATATATTTGCCATCTTAAAATTCTTTTATGTAATCCAGCCACATTTATAACAAACAATCTAGTTCATAATATACGTACTAGACAAAAAGGTAACATCCATCATCCCAGTGTAGAACTTTCTTACTTTCAGAAACCATAAAAATATCAATGCTCTTCCGAATGATCTAAAGGGTAAGGTTGACAATTGCAATGATTTTAAAACTGTTGCTAAAGAGTAGCTTTGCTCAAACTCATTTTACTCTGCACAAGATTATCTGAATGACAAAACCATGTAGCTGTGCAATTAGTATCTATCTGCTATAATGAAAAATCAATGTAAGCTACATTTGATGCCTGATGAATTAGTGAGAACTATTTAAATATGTGTGACCAAGCTAACAATCAATGCTATGCTTCTCAAATCAATTATAACAAAATGTTAAGACGTACAGGCTGTAAAAGATTAAAAGTTTAAAACATAAATAATGCAATACATGCCATCAAAATGTATGTATTTGTTTATACATATTATGTTAGTATTACAACTACAGGGAATTATATAAAGTATTCCTGCTTTGTTTCTTACTACTTGTACATAATTTCTTTTAATGTCCAATATCCATATCTAATGTTTATGCATATATGTAACTGAACTGTAAATTTCCTTGACACGCTCAAAGTTCATAAGCCTTCATGACTATTGGTGAACTTAATGAACGCAGTCCAATGCAATCCGTTTCCGTACTGCTTTGGTTGACCTCGAGACTCGTTGTTATGCTTCGCAAGGCAACAGAGAACACCTGAGGTGTTTGTTGTGGTAATTTAAACCTTCAGGTCTCGTTCCGCTAATATACCCATTATAACATGCCAGCACCTGCTACTCCAGCCTGAAAAGATGGACTACATTTCAATGCGAAGAAAATTGAGCTTTATCGCAAGGAACCCACGTTATTCCGTAACAATAGGCTTGAATTCAAAGATTCAACAGATTAGGGATAAATTCTTGTTATTTATAAATGAAATAGAAATTCTTTCTTCACAAATGTACCCTACTTCGCAGTTAGCCCACAGAATACACCCCTTTCGCATAGGGAGACCGGAGCAAAGTGGACACCTAGTTCCTAATTTGCACATAGTTCAATTTTGAGACCTAAGATTTTGTCATAAGGAGGAGTTCACTTCAATGTATTAGTTTATAAGGTTTGGAAACGTAATTAATTTTACTTCTCTACTACGAGGTTTAAGAATAGTTGCACAATTTCCACTTTACCCAGTGTACACCTTATATAATTTTCGTTCTCAGTGAATAACTGTTCGTCTAATATAAAATTAAGGAATAAGACAATATAAATTTGTCAAATGATATCATGTTAGTTTATCATTAAAATAATGTATTTTATTTAAATAATAATGATGATGATAATAATAATAATAATAATAATAATAATAATAATAAATGACAGAATACAGTGTTATTTTTCAATGAATTTCTCCAAGATTTGCCGTTTGTCTATTATAATATATTGTACTTTTAAAACAAAAATCTCGTGTAAGCGCATCACCATCATACTCGTGTGTCCACTTGAAACTTTTGAGCACTGAATCCATCCCTCGCCACTCTCTGACCTAAGATGGGTGTCATTACAGAAAAGACACACTGCATCGTCATTTTCTTCTTTAGAACTAGATTCCTGCTAAAAAAAAGTACAGGCCGTTTTGAACTCAGAGCCTTCTTGTCTTCGATTGCATCTACGTTTAAATTGTTTACTGTCCTCTTCAATGCTGTTCTGGGTACCCCAAAACTTTACTTGCTCTTTTACAGCCCATTGACCTATCAAACTAACACATAACACAGAACTGCCATATATAGTACTTTATTTAGCTGAAAATAGGGTTCACCGTCGTGTAGCATAATTATTGTTACAAGCCCTGAGCTTACAATATTTCGGACTTATGTTATTACTGCGCGACACTAGCACATTCACTCTTTCACACTTGCATATCCAACCGGACTCTTTGCACCTCACATCTCAACTCACTGCTGTCCTCATACCTTCTGTCCAGGTAGCAAACATACACCTCTTTCCTGAATGCTTAAAATATTGCAATACAATTTCGGGGGTAGGGGAGATCCGCTAGTCGATATTTTAAACACTTGGCTTAAACAAAGAGAATCTGCCTGTCTTCAATCCTCTGTTCGTCAAATCCTGCATTCGCAAAGGCTTTTTGAAACAGGTGTTTATACATGGGAACAAACAAATATTATATAAATAATTAATACACCAGTAATTGGTTATGCTTCTGAATGTTACCGTTTCAATCTTGCCGGTTAATGTGGCGCGCTTGGAGGCAGCTATTCCCAATATACCTTCTGTCAAGAAAGTACCGGTAATTTATCCTGTTTAAAAGGGGATTCTAAATTATTGTTGTCGCTATTGTTGTTTCCTCTATACCCACGCGGAATTTGATCGTCATTTGTCATCTAGTTTGTTTACAGTACGCCATTTTGTTAGTTCATCTCAAAGGTGATTTGCGATTTTACGATGGATACAAATATTGAACAAAGAATCTGTCTAAAATTGTGTATTGCAAACGGTATTTCGTGTGCCGAATCGCTGAAAATGTTACAGAGGGCTTACGGTGAATCGACTATATCAAAAACACGTGCATATGAGTGGTACAGTGCATTCAAAAGTAGTCGAGATGTGGTGGAAGATTTGCCTCGCTCTGGTCGGCCATCAACGGTTTCAACTGCACTGAACATCGCTCAAGTGAAGAAAATGGTCTCTGAAAATCGTCATTTAGGTCTGAGAGAGATTGCCGCTGAACTTTCTGTGTCTCACGAATAGATTCGTACAGTCATGGAAAAAATGATTGAGCGCACTCTGAGAGCAGAATATTTCAAAGTGCCACTTCGTATCGCAGCGAGGTTTACACTGGTCGCTATTTCCGATATGCAGCTAGACTTACCTAACAGTGTCTACATACGTTATCGCCTGTCGAACACATTAACAGGTTGTATATTGCAGCGTGTCTCGCATTTGTATTGGTTCCTGATAAAGAATTCGACAACAAGCGTCATGCTACCCATTCTTCATTAACCAATTAGTAAACAAACCCAAAAGTGTTTCTAGCTGATGCTATGCTCATTGATAATTATACATATAGGTGGGGCAACTAATTCCCAATCAATTGAATCAACCAATGAGCTGGTTCAGAAGCCATGAAGTACCTTGAATACGATAAATGAATCACGTTATCATAAGAACCATGACTAGTATTATGAATGTGGCAGCAGCCGCCCTTATGTCCACTCAAATATAACTCAGAGGCCACATATGCGTTTTGAAAATTACCGAACCTAAGTTCAAACCTCTGCAACAGCATACTTTTTTTCTTCCCCATTTATCTTGTTTCTTCTATCATATTTTCTATTTCACATTCTTAATTTATACTAATACAGAGTTTCTTCTATATTAGTTATAATTTGAGTATTAGATACTATGTAGATATATATATTATATGTGATAGTCTAAGTTTACAACTACTGGTGATAAGCTTGACTCCTTTGTCGTTATTGTGTTTCTTTCTGTGTTGGTCAAATGCAAGTGCTAACTGAAGCACACAAAATTGACAGGTTGGCATTTACTGTACGAAAACTTCCTTTGGTGCGAAGTAGTTTTCTCCGACGAAGCTAGGTTCTACTGCAGATGTCAAATCGACTGTATTTGTTTACAGGCCTGGTACTCGAAACGATATGCACTGTTTGGCCACTCGTGCAAGGAGTGATTTTTTATAGTAGGGGAAAATCTTTCAAAGACATCATTCTGTGTGGGAGTTGGATTTTCACCAACTAAAAAGCCCTACTTCCCGTCATATATAATTACATGCCTTAGAACTGCTGGAGTCAACACTTCAAGAGCCGATGACATCATGGTGTTCATTTTCCCTCTTTAATTACTTCAGTTTGAGTTATCTCAATTTTGATTTGACGTCATTATTTTGCCATTCTCATGCTTCTCCTGCAGAATTTCCTTGATAAATGTTGCAATAGCTGAAAGAAGTGGTCGAACGAGCGTTACTGCTTGGGCATGTATAATCTCGGGAAGGTATAGGTATGCTGGAATGTGATCATGGAAAGCTGAATGGGGAAACCTATTCTGAAATTCTAGAAAATGTTCTACTTACATCTACCCAAGAGCGTTATCCTGAAGGCATTATTAAATTCCAGCAGAATAATAATTCGGTACACAAGTCGGCCAAAGTTCAAAAGTGATTTTCGGAGCACACGAATATCTTAGAGCAGATACTATCCAAAGTCAGCAGATCTAAACCCAATTGAACATGTTTGGACGAAAGTAAAGCAGAGGCTTTCTCGAGGTCCAAGATTGAATACTGCTACACAACTCTGGTGTGCCATGACACACACTTGGGATTCACTAGCAGAATACATTAATTAATTTCAAACGCTGGTGAATTCTATGCCCCGAAGATTGAGGACAGCGATAGCAAATAATGGGGACCACACAAAGTATTAGAATTTATTTTCTCTTGGTGTATTAGCCTTTAGTTGCATTTAAAAACAACCGGAAATCAGGTTGCAGTGTTTTTCTTTGTTTTCTAGTTTGCGAGAACAGCAAATAAAATATTTCAGATTTCACAGAGGGAATGATTTAAATAACGTAATCTACATCGGTTGTAAAGAGTACTAATATGAACTAAAACAAAATAATAATACAAAAAAAAATCTGTGTGGGTTACTAAGCTCGAACCTACGCTAGGTAGCATTCTGAATTTCAAACGGAACACTTTAGGACTCAGCCATTTCTACTCTGAATACTGTTTTCCCTGTTTATAAAGAACTGTAGCAAACAGCTAGCTGTAGCTATCAAGGTTTTGCTTATTTTTTAATGTTTCTGTGCATGTTAGCGAAAAATAGTTATTTTGGTTGTTCTCTGGTTGCTATTTTATGTTATAAAGCAATAAACTACGTCCTACCTCACTGTATAAAAGCATGTTTTTTTTAGCGTCGTGCACATTCGCGTGTTAACCCAGCTTGTGTAAATGCGTGTGCTTCCGTGAGGCCGAAGCGAGCTAAAGCGTCTCGCTTTGGTGCTTCGTGGGCGGGGGATCGTGGGTTTGAGTCCCGCCTTGGGCATGGGTGTTATATGTTTGTGCAATGTGTATATGTTTGTAAAAGAAACAGTAAAACCAGTAATCAGTAAAACCTACGGGGGGAAATGTAAATAGGGATACAGTACCTGATCAGACTCCGTTACTGTTTTATTTAAAATAAAAAAAAAAGCGATAATTTGAAAGTTTACAGCGCTCAATCATTTTTTCCATGACTGTACCATTTTAAACGATTGCTTGGGCATACCACGCTTTGCAGCTCGGTTAGTTCCGAAAGACTTGACTTTTCTACAAAAACTCAATCGCGTAAGGATTGCTGAAGACATGCTAGAACGAGCCAGTTCCGACCACACATTCATGACACGAATTGTAACTGGTGATGAGACATGGGTTTACGAGTTTGACACTCAAACCAGTCAACAAGCTCCCCAATGGCGCCTTCCAACTGAACCGAAACCTAAAAGAGCACGTCAAACTCGATCAAAACTGAAGGTCATGTTGACAGTTTTTTTCGATTATTGCGGTGTCGTGCACTCAGAGTTCTTGCCAGAAGGTCAGATGGTAAATAAAGACTATTATCTGAGCGTTATGCGGCGTTTGAGAGAACAAATACGGCGAAAAGGACCGGATGTGTGGAACGATAACTCATGGATTCTGCCCCACGATAACGCACCAGCACACAAGGCTATTATTGTGAACGGATTTCTGGCCAAAAACTCAACAAATTTCATCGAACAACCACCGTATTCACCTGATCTGGCTCCTGCCGATTTCTTTCTCTTTCCTAAACTCAAGTTACCACTTCGAGGTACCCGTTTTCACTCAATAGAAGACATTTAGGAAAATTCGCGGCGACAATTGACATCGATTCCTAAAAGTGCCTACAAACAATTTTTGATGATTGGATTATTCGTTGCCAATAATGTATAATTTCAGAAGTGGTTTACTTTGAAAGCGATGAAATAAAATTGGATGAATAATTCATTTTTTGTGTTTTATTGGCAAATTTCCGGAACTTTCTGGACACAGTAGTACATTTTAAATATAAAAATCGTTGAAAACAGAGCGGAGCCTTTTTCAAAGCGAACAGTAATTAATTACACGGATTTGTAGCATGAACCCTATTCTTATTACCAGCTATTGTTCAAATACATATACAATTATATTATTAGAGCAAATATGGCTGTGACAAATCACTTACCTTAGATCAAATGTCTTGAAATGGTGATAGTATTCTTCATTGTCGTCACTAAAATACACAGCCACTGGTAACAACAGCTACAGCTCAACTGACTGGATGGTGCGGAAGTAGTATGAAGCTTGCGGCTAGAGTACACCACTAACAAGGGAAATATAGGTAGGGTACCACTTTACCACGGGGTACCGTTTTATACGGATCTCCCCTAACATGATTTTCATTGTTGTGCGCGAGCAAATAATGACAGCACACAACAATGAAGCAGCCCAGCCGAACACTCATTTTATACAAGATGAGGAAAATGCAAAGAAAATTCCAATGTGTTCTGTGGCTTGCTAAATTTGAATCTGACACGTAATTTAGCCTGAATGTCGTCGTATGTTCTCTTCGGAGCCGCCACATAGAAGTAACATTAACCGGTGGAATAAGCATCTAAAGGAACCTGCTAAATTTTTGAACTAAAATACTTTGGTGGGCGTTCGGCTAGCGATCAGTTTGTAGAAGCTGTACCAGCCAGCTATCAAAGGAGCCCCGAGAAATCGCTTCATATATTCAGGTGCATATATAGCCTTTAATGAAACGAAGCTGATTTTGTTGGTACTAATAAAAGTTTGCTCAAACCTCTACAAATGTGACCAATTGCTTTTCTCCAGCCTTATTCCGCCATTGGATTGCTAGGGTAATTTACTTTCTCTAAAATATGATGGAGCTGCCGGAGTGTTACATCCCAACTTAAATCTTGTATTTTTATTCTGCACAAAGTTTCTTTAATATCGGTTGGATAATTCCCATTCGATAACGTCAATAACTTTAACGTTCATCTAAATGACGCTGATGAAAGCTCTCATATGTACTTATATGTAGCTCTATGTTGTCCAATTTAGCGACACATGCAAATAATTTTTCACCCCTGCTTAAAAAGGCCAAATTACATTGCAATTGCTTTAGCATTTCCTTGTGTACTAATCGAAGTGAGGCTATTTCATAGAGGCGGTGTGTGACACACCGCTACATTTCATAACAGTTGTAACATCGTTCATTGGTTAGTTCTTATATCCCTTTTTTTTTTTTTTTTTTTTTTTTTTTTTTTTTTTTTTTTTTTTGCCAATCACATAGAGAACTGGTAGGAGGAGAGGTAGAGGTGCTTCGGTCACCTGAAAGTGGAAATCTACGAAGAGAAATATCCTATTACAATCTAAGCGGTTGGGCCACTTTTTATGTACGTGAGTGTACAAAAGTACAAAAAGAAACCGGCATTGTCTTGTTCCGTACTGTTTGTAGGGTACTTTATTACCTTGTTTTTTATTTTATTGGCTGATACTGTCACCTTGCAGGTGAGAGTTCTATATCGAACCAATAGAGCATACCTATGCTGGGTTTGTCAACTCATTCACTAATAGGTATAGCCACCTTACTCAATTGGAAGCGAGATTATGTAACGTGTACTACAACAGTATGCTTACAACCCCTCCTACTGACGGAGCGGCCAGCGGATATCAAAAGACACACCCTATAATTGCCCCTATAGGCAATCAGAAATTCGATGTGTATTACTATTTTTGCTCTGTGTACGTGTGCTCGAGAGGTATGCCTAACGAATACTGCAGTTCATAAATATTTAAACTCTATGCGCTCAACTGATTGACTGAAACGGTTTGATTTTGCAACACAGATGGTTAATGAGGTCAGCATTGATAAATAATTCCTGCAGAAGATAAGGCGACATTCCATGTGTGTGGACATATTCATCGTTATAATGTCAGGAGCTAAGCTTTATGAAACATCCAGGTCCTACATTGAGTATGAACGTAAAATCCCTATGGTGAACATCCGGTGTGCCCTCAAGTATCAAAATAGATGCCCATATTTCTTTGTGAGCATACTGTGACGTCAAACCTCTACCTGAACATGTTTCAGTTGTATGGAGTGCCACAAATACCTGAATGTGCCATGTATCAACAAGACAGTGTTCCCCAGCTTGAGTAGATTTCCCCAGCGGTGGTTGGGATGGAGTGGATTTAAGGCATGGTCACCATAATCCCCAGATCTACACCCTTACAACCGATGTCGTTAGAAGTGAGTGGGATGAACTAAAATATTGCTTTGTTCAGCAACAACTGGAGGCTACACAAAACTGTGTCGCGTATCTCGTGTGGCGCTATTATGCCACTGTCGTGTTGGTCTACCTTGGACTTGGTCAAGGATTAGCACCAGTGAAATAATCTATAAGTAAACGTGTACATACCTATTAAGTCCTTTACAGCACCGGCTGTGCTTGTCCCTGTAGAACCCAGTTGACTCTCCTCAGGGGGAAAAGAATGACTAAGATATGTAACATGGGGTAGACTCAAGAAAAGAGATATTTCCCTTAATTTCACTAAATGAATACTTTTATTCTTCTTTGTTGCTAGTTGAGGCACTAGCCCTACGAGCGACTCCCGACATAAACATTCTTGAAAATGATGACATAATCACACTTCATGCTAATTTCCGCTATTGCTGAGTTCTTGTTGTCGACGGTCATCACACAGAATACGTTGCAACAGCAACATTAATCACTATCCCCTTCAGAATCGTAGTAAGAGTAGCAATAAGAGTAACATCCGCAGTCAGCGTAACATTCACCATAAGGATTCACAATAACAATTAACAAGTAGCCTGATTTCTTGTACACGCATCGCTTAAGTACCTAAAACCTCCAATATTGCACTCCTTCCTGATTGGCTAAAATGAAGCGCGAAAAATAGCTTTCTTTAACCTGTTACTTGTGTCTCTGATGCTCTAAAAATCTTGCTCTACAATGGCAAATGTGTCTACAGCATTAACAAAGCAAATAACCTTGGCGAGCATAATAGAAGCTTCTACGCCCTAAGGTTCTGCGTTCTACTGAATCAGATATTTCTTATATTGAACCTATACAAAACTAATAATTAAACTAATAAAATACACAGCAGGCTAATATACTGTCACAACTGCTCTGAACAGGTATGCAAACTTTGGGAGTTTTCCTCTTATTTGGTGAAGATTTCACCTTTTATTTTATGTCGTTGCGTTTCTGTGATTTTTCAAAGGTGCAACATGACTTTGCGAACACACTGTACATACGTAGAGCATGGACGTTAGGCAAAAGGCCTCTCTTATATAATTATGTTAACAAATAAAACATTTTCTACGTGTGTGTGTATATATATAATCGAGTTTTGAGACTTTTTGAAGGGATAGAATCTCTGTTATTTTGTTCTGACTGCTTGTTTTTTCTGTTAAGTCTTTGTAAGGTCTCGCTGGCTATTAGATTTATAAATGTCAATGTTTGCTATTTTGAAACAACTTAAACTGTTTCACTTTTTTTTAATGTTTTTTATTACATTCAGGGAACTCTACAGGAATAGAACATCCTATACGTTGGAACCCTACTAATGTATGTATTGTAATGTTTGCTATCTGCTAAGAGTTCAGCATTTCTCTTTGCTAGTGGGTTCCTCAGTATTACTAAGTGCTGTAAGGAAATCATTTTGACGATAATCATGATCAATTACTGTCACGTGAATACAAACATAACCTCACTTAGTGCGATGCTTAAATTCAGCAAACTATCGAAAAGCAAACTTTAGAATAATATCAGTGAACTTATTGCCTTTGTGTTTTCAACTGGTGGAACTGTTTTAGTGTCTAAGATTTGTGAAAATGCAGTTAGTTGATCACGAAAAAATATTGTATAAATCAACGTGTTAAAACAAAATAATAATAATAATAGTAATAATCATAAAATTAAATAAAATCAGGGGTTTCAATCCTAATCCTTTGACGTCTCCTTTTCTGAGACGAGGAAAGTTTACACTTCTCTTACCATTTTCAATATCTTGATGGAATGAATGTAAACTAAGCCAATATAGTAAGTATAGGGTGTTAACAAAACACTCATTTTTACAAACATAATATTAAATAAATTATTGAAGGTAATGATTAGACAAGTCACACGTTTATGAAGCAGTTTAGTACATAATTAAGTGTGGTTACTATTGAGACAGCTGTCTCTGTATTGTGTTGATTAGGTCTCGTGTGTTTGGTTTGTTAAGTCACATTTGTATGAACCAGTTTAGTACATAATTAAGTGTGGTTACTATTGAGACAGCTGTTTCTGTATTGTGTTGATTAGGTCTCGTGTGTTTGGTTTCAGGCTCCTCGACAAATGCTTAGTTTCAAATTTGCCAGTGTTCAACGCAAATCATTTTAAACATTTCTTAAATGCAGTCAAAGTTTGGAATCCTGCGTCACATAAATTTATGAACCAAATGGCCCAATTACGGTTATCACAACCATTTAAGAATAAAATGCAATACTCCAAACTCTTTCCTCCAGATCTGAATATTTTGAAACAACAACAATAATAATAATAATAGCAATAATAATAATTACTCTTATTAATAATGACTATTATTTATTGTTATAAATCACGCGCCATTGTATTGCTTTTTGCAAACTTTTTGGCAGTATATCAATGTCAGCAAAAGGATTTCTGATAGTTAAGTTATACCACGCATAGACATGGCCACCTGCGCCGAAGTACCATCATTTTAATTACATAATGCGATAACATTCTTCTTAAGATTAAACAAAATGTACAATTTTTTTTCGAGCTTGTATATAAAAATTGCTAACTCAAACCGTTTCGTACCACCTAAGACTTATAGAATACACCCTCCAGATTGTAAACCCCGGTTTAAATCATTAACAAATGCCCATAAATTCTAATACAAGAATATATACAGCAACGCCTTAAGATAGTGTATAAGAATAAAAATGTATAGTTTACAGGACTTTTAAACAAAAAATTGACTATTGAATATGGGTGCTATGATTATGGCTTTAATGTTTACAATCACTTTTTTAAAACTTACTTTGCTTTTGATGCGTTTTTGTTGTCTTTTGGCTTCCAATTTTAACTGTTATAAATGGTTCCAATCATTAGCCAGTGGTGTCATATGTAGTAAGAGCGACTGGCGTTTTATCTGTTCAGCAGTATAACTACAGGTAGGTATTCTTACTTGCTTGAAATAATCAACGCAGGATGTAAAACACATTGAGATTATGGCATTGCGTTTTCATAGTAGAACAACAAAAAGTTAGATACGTCAATGTGAAATCTTCTAGTGCTTCTTATGATCATGTTACGTCATAGATCCGGAGGTATAAATCAGTGATTGGCTGCCTCTGTGTTCGATGGTCAGCGAGCTGACTTCTCACCCGAAATCCTAGGTTCGATTCTCGGCTGGGGCGGAGAACCTTTATTTAATCTGAATTATTCCCTACCCACCACAGAATATGTAAGTATGAACATGAGAGTGAATATGCTTGCGTTTAATGGTACAAAATGATTAATTTTTCAATTAATATCAATAAAAATATCAATAACCCACAGTTAATGTGAAGCTGTTTCACAAGTTAAAAGCTCCCGATATGACCATAGACGTTAAAGGACTGAAAAAAAATCAGTGATTCGAAAGCTGTTACCCAAAAGTAAGCAAAACTGTGAAAACCAGGGAACCGAAATACATGGATGTCCTAGTGGACGACAGTATGAAATCTAAGAATTTCGTGTGGGGAGGGCACAAACCAATTGAGTTATCCGAAGCCATAACAACAATAACAACAAAAATATTGTAACTAAATACAGGAACAAAACTGAAAACAAGAGCCAATAGATATATAATTACAAAGGCAAACATAAACGCATATAAGTGCACACATACACATTTATAAATACACATGTAGATATATAATACTCCTATACACATACACAAATCGTCTCTCTTTGTAATATTTGTATAAATGAGAGGTGTAGTTTTCTAACACTCTGAGTAAATGTATGTTATACAGAATATTTCATAGTACAGGACTAAAATGCGGCTCATTGCACTCACATTATGTGACGCAGGATTCTCAACTTTGACTGCATTTAAGAAATGACAGCGATCTAAACCAAATGTTTAAAATGATTTCATGAGACTGAAATTTTAGATGCATGTATTTAAGTTCATTAGACCTTTTCTTTACTTGTCTGTTAAGTAAATTAGAATTATTTTACTTTTCCATATTTGGATTAGCATGTATAAAATTATTGTTTTTAAAAATAACCAACCATATTATTTACTCCCAATAAGATGCACAAGAGCACCTAGAGTTATTTATGTTATCGTAAAGTTAATTTAGTTACACTCCATATTTTATGAGAAAACGTCATTTAACTATAACAGAAAACGTCATTCACAGAAAAAGATTTTCAAAACGAAGAAAGCAAACTCATATACATTTGCAACGAAATAAACCACACGACTTGAGCATACAGAAACATAATGCTTAACTGTAGTACCAATTTTTAAAAGAAACTTCTCCTAAAGTATGGGCTAAAGTTTACAACTGACTTAAAAGCGTATAAGAACTATCGTTTTTTACTTTCTCTATATGCATTATGTACATAGTGTATAGGGAAGGTATTGCACTCCACCCAAAATTCGATACCGAGATTTCAACGGAAATATATGTTTTTGGGTCCCCTGTATCCAAAAAAAGCATTTTCACAAAAAGATCCGTGTGTGTGTGTGTGTGTGTGTGTCCATGTGTCCGTGTGTATGTGAACAAGATAACTCAAAAACAAAAAGTCGATAAAATACCAAACTTGGTATTTAAGTTTAGTATCTTCCAGGGATGCGACACGAAGATTTTGAAAAAAATTCCCCCACCCTAAACTACCCTTTACATGGAACTTTTTTCGAAAATGTTGATTTTCTTAAAAACGGCTCTAATGATTTTGACTAAAATTTCGTATATTAAAGACATTTACCTGGCAAATAAAATGCATATCTTGAATTTTCTGGGAATAGCCTCTGAAGACTACTTTATTCTGGATAAATTTTACGGAATTTTGCATAACTGCTAAACCGTAATAGATGGAAAAAATCTTACTACACGAAAAATGTAGAGCACGTTAAAACACACAATTTATGTTTTATACATTTTTTTTGTGGAGTCATCGTTTTTGAGTTATTCCTTGTTTTTGGTTTCTGCTATGAAGACATACTTTTCTCATATAGGAATCTGTCAACTGCTTCCATACAAAGGAACTTCAGTGATATAGCAACCAGCAAGGAACAAAGCAAACATAGCAACAAGGAACCAAGTAATAAGACTATTTCTGCTATTTTAGTCTGATTAACATGAAGTAAATAGATGTACAAGCTTTTTAAGAGTAATTTGTTGCAGAGATGTAGAGAAAGTCATGTGAATGGTAAACATCAGATTTTTATTTAGTTTTTACCAAATTTTCTTCCATACATTTGCCTAAAATTCATGAGTTTTTGTGCTTCTTTTATTCAAACCAGTAAACTTTTACAGATATTCAACATTTTGTGTGCTCTTTTGAGCTAGCCCGAAATATATAACCAAACAACACTATGACAATAGAAGAATGCAGGAAGATGAAGATAAATTTGCAAGCCAAAAGAAAGCGGAAGAATGGAGAGCAGCAGCTGCAGAAGCTCGATACTTCAACAAAGGAACGAACTATCATGCTTCTGCCCTGGTGCCATCCATCAAAGTATCGATACGAGCATATCGCCCTTCCCTGAACTTCTGTCCGAGACCCCCAAGAGCGTCTCGCTTTGGTGCTTCGTGGGCTGGGGATCGTGGGTTCGAGTCCCGCCTTGGGCTTGGGTGTTATATGTTTGTGCAATGTGTATAGGTCTGTAAAAGAAACAGTAAAACCAGTAAACCAGTAATCAGTAAAACCTACGGGGGGAAATGTAAATAGGGATACAGTACCGGAGTTCTGATCAGACTCCGTTACTGTTTTAAAAAAATAATAAAAAAAGGCAATATTTCCTCTGCGTTTTATTTCTTGATGTCTTTACAGTCGCTTCACTCCTGGGCGCAGGCGCAGTGAGGGAGTCCTGAGTTCGGTAGCCTGCAGCTCTGATCGAATAAGAGTTTATGAGCTACCCTGCGGCGCCCTTGTGTTAGGGGCGTTCTTAGACGGTAGGATTCTGCAGATGACACGTTCAGAATGTCTGGAGGCCCATGCAGTCAAAATACACTGGACCTTGTACATCCATAACCAAATTTCCATCAACTTTAATATTTAGCTTTCTTCATAGAGTTTTGTAAAGCTTTTTAATTTCTCCTGTTTATAAGTAAAGGAACCAAAATTCTATACTGAGATTTCTACGAAATGCATTTTTGAAGTCTTCTGAATCCAAAAGGAAAATAAAAAAAAAAACACTTTAGGCCGCGCCGTGGCCGAGTGGTTAGACCACTCGCCTATCACCTAGACCTCGACCTCCGTGGTGTAATGGTTACCAAGCTGACTTCTTATACCCAAAGTCGCGGGTTCAAATTCGGCGGAGGACGATGGATTTTTTCGGGCGTAAAAATCCTCAGCATGGCTTCCTTCGGAAGGGAAGTAAAGCCGTTGGTCCCGTGTCGTACATTTACGGCACGTAAAAGAACCTCAAGCCTGATTGAGAGGCAGTTAAAGAGCGTCCATAAATAACACTTTTTTTTTCTCACCTAGACGGCCGTGGTTAGATCCCAAGCGACCGCATGTGAGATTTGTGGTGGACAAAGCGGGGCTGGGGTGGGTTTTCTCTGGGACTCCGGTTTCCTCCGTCATCGCATTCCACCGGTGCTCCATCATGATTCATGTATAATCAGTGTCACCGTCTGCGGTGCCATAAGTAGTTAAAGCGGGCGTTAAACACTACCAAAAAAAAAAAGAAAAAAAGAGACGGCTCGGGTTCGATTCCAAGCGACCGCATGTGAAATTTGTGGTGGACAAAGCGGTGCTGGGGTGGGTTTTCTCCGGTTTCCCCCTATGTTCCATCTTCATTCCATGTATCACCAGTGTCATCTGCAATGCCCTGGTAGTAAAAGCGGGCGTCAAACACTATTAAAAAAAAAGTCTTGTGCGCATGTCTGTCTGTGAAACGCATTACTCATAGACGAAATGCGATGAACACCAATCGAAGTACAGTAAAATTCCTGTAATTACGCTTTTCTATTCAATATGGCCTAAACGCGTAATGAGCGGGAAGACGTTACATGGGGGATATCATTTATTGGACATGAAAAACAATTTGGACACAATTTAATAGCAAATACACCGCAGTAATGGTTATTTCTGAATATTAAGGTAGAATGCAGTGGAAAATGAAGAACAAAAGCTCATTTGTTATGGGAAAAAAATCTTCGATTGTTGATTGGCGTATACTGTACCACACATTGTTATATTTACGCTTTGCCATTTTGTACTATAACTCGCTATTATAAACTGCACAGAATTCAAAGAAAGACTAAAGGTATAATACACATTGACAGGAAGTGCTCTAAAGTAGAATTTCCTTTTAAGAAAAGTTACTGTTACACGCCCAATAGTACCGACCGTAAGACATTTCTAGAGTTTTAAAACATTAAACATTTCTCTATACGTACTACGTACATAGTGTTTACAGAAGGTATTGTATTCCACCCATTAATTTGACACAGAGGTTTCACAGGAAATATATGTTTTGAGCTCCGCTGAGTCCAAAAATATTTTTAGAAAAAGGTCCATATGTGGCTGTGGGCAGCATAGCCCAAAAACACAGTCGGTTAAATACTAAATTTGGTATTTAAGTTGAGTACCCAAGGATGCCATATGAAGAGTTTCAAGAAAATCCCCCCACCAAAAACTACCCTTTAGCTGGAACAATTTTCGAAAATTTAGATTTGCTCAAAAATGGCTTTAACGATTTGGATTTAAATACCGTATATTAAAGATGGACATGATGCGACATGAAGAGTTTCAAGAAAATCCTTCCACCACAAACTACGCTTTAGATGGAAAAATTTTCGAAAATTTTGATTTTCATAAGAATAGCTCTAACGATTTTTATTTAAATACCGTATATTAAAGATATTTACGTTCCAAATAAAAATAATATCTTGAATTTTCTGGGAACAGCCTCTAAAGACCTCTTTATTTTGGATGAATTTTGCCGAATTTTACTTTACTGCTAAATCGTAAGAGTTAGACAAAAACTTACTACATAAAAATACTCGTCAAAATACATAATATACGTTTTGTTGTGGAGATAACTGTTTCTGAGATATACCTTGTTTTTTTATTATTTCATTTATATAGCCCCTTTAACTTCTAAGGTCATATCGGGGACCTTGCACTTGAAACAGCTCGTCTATAGGTTCTTTTTCTTTTATTTTTTACGTTTGGTTTAAATCATTATATTTTCCTCAAACACACACACATACTTCCAGACTCTGTGGGGGATAGGGAATAATTATGCCTAAAGAAAAATTCCCCGCCCCAGCCGGGAATCGTACCCGAGACCTCCGGCGATTTGCAGTCACAATCGCATAACGACAGTTTTTGAAACATATCATTTTAGCATAGCGAATTCCTTTAGTTTCCTTCTACTTATAAGCAACTAAGTAACAAGAATGTTCTGCTAATTTTTATCTCGATTAGCATGGTATAGAAAGAAGAAAACTCTTTTGTAAGAAGTTTGTTTTTAGAATAGCTAGAGAAAGTCATGTGAGTGTAACACATATTTTTAAGTTCATTTTTTATGCTAAAAAGCACTAATTGAGGGATTTGAAAGCGTAAAATTATGCAGTACTAATATGGTACGTCCTGGGACCTGACAAATAGAGCGTAATGAACGGGATAGCGTATAATCAGTAGCATAATTACGGTGTTTTATTGCATTTAATTTCAGCAGCTTTCAATGATTGGATACGTCAATCTTCAAGCAAATTCTGCTCAATTTGTCTCTCGTAGTGGTGGAGTCGGGTTGTAATTGCCCTTAACACTAATACCTAAAGTCACTAAATTTTGGCTCAAGGAACACAACACCTTTCATTTCATTATCATCTGGTTATGTTTCTGATAAACGACTAACTGTGAGAGGGCTTACGATGTTGGGATCTAATATGAAGAGACAAACTTTTGGAAACCATAAGCTACAAATAAAAAAAAAATCTGATGTGATCCATTCACATGACTTTCTCTATATCTCTGCTACAAATTATTATTAGAAAGCTAAAATTGGCAGTAAGAGTCTTATTACCAGCTTCTTTGTAAGTGGAAGGGAAATAAGGGAATACACTAGGCTAAAGAGATAGGCAAATCTTTGTACCTTTGTTTGAATGGACAGGAGTTAAAAATTCCCGTATGAGAAATGTATAAGTATTTTAAAGCTGAAACATAACAAGGAATATCTCAAAACGGTCAACTACACGAAATAAATTTATATAACATAAATTGCATGTTTTAGCGAGCTCTTCATTTAATGTGGTGAATTTATGTCTATCTCTTACGGTTTACCAGTTATGCAAACTTCCGCAAAACTCATCCACAATAAACTGTCTTCAGAGACTATTCCCAGAAAATTGAAGATATGCATTTTTATTTATCACATAAATATGTAATATAAGATATTTTAATCAAAATCGTTAGAGCCATTTTTGAAAAAATCAAACATTTTGAAATTTTTTCCATGTAAAGGGTATTTTGGGGTGGGGTGGGGTTTCTTAAAAGCTTCGTGCCGCATTACTGGAAGACACTAAGCTTATATACCAACTCTGGTATTTTACCGATTTTTCATTTTTGAGTTATCGTGTTCACAGACATATGGACACACACATACATACACAGACCTTTTTCTGAAAATACTTTTTATAGGGGACCCTAAAACGTATATTTCCGATGAAATCTCGGTATCAATTTTTTGGGTGGAGTGCAATATCTTCTCTATACACTATATACACAGCACATGTAGAGAAAATAATGCATCAAGGAGACTCCAAAAGATGAGTCAAGTCCAAGAGGCTGTAGTAAACCATCAATAATTTTTCATACAATATTGTGTAAATTATACTTAACCTAAGGAATATTTAGGATTTAAGCTTGTCTAAAAGCAACCAACTTTGTGTGACGTCTCACTTAGGAAAGTCATCTTAGCTTGTAAATGGGCTAGAATGACGCCGATCTCTCCAAAGTGGCATACATGTTTAATGGATTACTGATGTTAGGCTATAAGTTGACCAATGAACTCAGCTTACGGTGAAATAGTGAAGATTATGTGTCTATGTTCAATTTTTTTTGGATAAAATATATTTGTAGTATTTAATGCATATCCGGACTAAGAAACACAAAATGAGAGCATCGATGAAAACACGATGTAAACACGATAACTCAAAAACGAAAAGTCAGTTAACTAACAAAATTGATATTTAAGTTCAACATCTTCAAAGAATACGAAGATTTCCAAGAAAATGCTTCTACTTCAAACAACATTTTACATGGACACTTTTTTTTTTTTTTTTTCTCAGCAATGGCTCTAATAATTTTGATTAAAATATCATATATTAAAGATATTTACATTGCAAATAAAATCTATATCTTGAATTTTCTGGGAATAGCCTCTAGAGTTCTCTTCATTCTGGACGACTTTTGCATAAATGGTATACCGTAAGAGATAGGAAAAGAAGTTAATCCAAAAAAAGTAGATTCGTTAAAACACACACTTATTACTTTCTCTTTGCCCCGTATGTACAATGTACATAGGGATAGAGAAGTATTGTATTCCACCCAAAAATTCAATACCGAGATTTTACCGGAAATGCATGTTTTAGGACCCTCTGTATAAAAAAAAGCATTTTCAGAAAAAGGTCCGGGTGTGTGTCCGTGTGTCAGTGTGTCCGTGTGTCAATGAACACGATAATTCAAAAACGAAAAGTAGCTAAAGTTCCAAATTTGGTGTATAAGTTTAGTATATTCCAGGGATGCGACTCGAAGATTTTGAGAAAATTTCCCCCACCCCAAACTACCCTTTACATGGCATTTTTTTCGAAAATTTTGATTTTCTAAACAATGGCTCTAACGATTTTGATTAAAATATCGCATATTAAAACATTTACCTGGCAAATAAAATGTATATTTTGAATTTTCTGGGAATAGCCTCTGAAGATTACTTTATTCTGGGTCAATTTTACGGAATTTTGCATAACTCCTAAACCGTAAGAAATAGACAAAATTTTACCAGCCAACAAATGTAGAGCACCTTAAAACACACAATTTATGTTATATACATTTTTTTCGTGGAGTTGATTGTTTTTGAGATATTTATTGTTTTCAGCTATAAAAAACTTATACTTTTCTCATACAGGACTTTGTGAACTCGTGTCCATACAAACAAAGGAACTTCAGTCGCAGAGCAACCAGCTTTTGACTATCACTTTAACCTAATTTCGCTTCTACTAACAAGGAAGCCAATAATAAGACTATTTCTATTAATTTTTGCTCCATTAGATGAAGTAAATAGAATAATTTTTTGCAGTGATATAGAGAAAGTCATGTGAATGGAACACATCAGATTTTTTGTAAATTGATGCAAAATGCATTAATGACGTGGTAGATATAGTACAATTTTTAATGTGTACTTAAAATATAGATAAGTATTGTGCTACAATGATACAGGTATGTATGCATATATATTATATATATATTAAAATGTAAATGGCGTGTTATTTATGGACGCTCTTTAACTGCTGTGGCTCTCAGCGTCCCATTCTCTATTGGGCGTGAAAGACCGCTTAATTTTGCTCAGAGGCCTCTCTATCAGGCTTGAGGTTCTTTTACGTGCCGTAAATCTATGACACGGGACCAACGGCTTTACTTCCCTACCGAAGGAATCCATGCTAAGGATTTTTACACCCGAAAAAATCCATCGTCCTCCGCCGGGTTTGAACCCGCGACCTTGAGTATATGAAGTCAGCATGGTAACCATTACACCACGGAGGGCGACTTATATATATTTTAATTATACATTATATACACACACAGATCGTTTCAAAACGACACAAACGAAGATAGCAGTCGATTAGCTTACACTTTGACTTGTCCAAAACTTGATGTCGCAACTTTCAAACTCTTCTATTTAAAGTTTTATGTGTGTTTAAAAATCGCACACATTTGGGATTAGGAAGCGAAGGAACAACGTTTGTCATACACCACACCCACATGCTACGCTTTCCATTACTAAGGTGACCTATGCCGCGCCGGCGTGTCTATCAAACCACACCTACACCACGCGACTGGGACCTTCGCTACCATACGGCATCTCTCTTGGAGTGGGCCAAACACGTGCCATTTGATTTTGTACGACTGCCTAATCCATGGTGATTTTATGGCCGTTTTTATATGTGCCGAATTTAGAGCTGAAAATTATATTCACGTACGGTATGACCAACAAGGTCCACATCTTCGTTTGGTGTCGTTTTGAAGCACCCTGTATACGTGTGTGTATATATGATATGCTTTAATATGACCACATAAAAAAGTAAGGAAAGTTATTTTTGACATCTTTCGGTATTTAGTTTCCCCTTAAAATTCTAATTTCCCTGCAAGTTCAATAACTGTAATGCTTTTACTGTAAATTTGATATACTTATACCTTCTACCTACACAGGATAAAAATGTTATAAGCACCTGCAATGAAACGCAAGAGCGTTAATAATACTTTGCATAATTATATGATTGGACATTTTGGTGAAAACTTTGCAAATTATGGCAACTTCACAGATCTCTGTAAGTGCCAAGAAGCAGGCGAGTGCTGCTACCTGCACTTAACCTAACAAGTAATCACAATTCTCACCTAACTTATCAATTGCACAGTTATTTGTTAGGATGTTGCATCTGTCAAATTTGGAAAATCCACAGTACATGTGATACCTTATTGAAATTTATACCAGTTATTACACACAATATTAGTGATGTTTTTGCAATGTATCAAAATTAGAGCTTACATGTTTAATTAAATAAATAATGTTTACTGTCTAAATTTATTGTTCTAATAAAAAGACCCTCATGATCATTTTAAAAAATATTCGCATACAAACATCCAGTTTTCCAGAAAATGACTTTACAAATGGACCTGTCACATTATATTTTTAATATTAGCCTTAATTAGTGTAGAAACAGTATTATTTTTCGTTTTTCAATAACTCATGGCTTTTCAAAGCTTGATAATATATTTATAAAATTGGAGTATTATTTCGAAAAAGTAAGATGAAAATTTTCTTTAATGTGCTTTTGAGTGGCAGTATAAAAAGTTTGAAACATTTTAGTGAAAAATTGCATGCTGTAGAACATTTTGAGTATGGAAAAGTGTTGGAAAAATGTTTTTAAGAAAATAAGGTTTAAACTTACGAGTGCCTATTAAAAATTTGCGCCTACCTATTTAAAGGTCCAGTTAATTTGTATATAAGCCTGCCAAGTGCGAAAAACGAAATAGATATTTTCTTAAAGTTTAGAATTAATATTATTTTATTATCAACTAAATATGTTTTTAAAATCATTTTTAACAATTTTGAGTCAAATTTCACAGATGCGTCACCCCAATATAGCTAATTACTTACTGTTGTCAGCCTGAAACGGAAATAAAACATAACCGTATGAGCAGTTATGCTGATTAGCATATTTTACCGCTGCGTGCTTGGGATTCCAATTTGTACAATTGGGAGGGGGGATGCTGCAATGCATCTCACTTTTCCACACACGCACACACACACACGTACACACACGCTATTTATTTTGATGCTTTATCAATAAAACAAACAAAATATAAAAATTAATATAATTTTTCAAAATTGAATTAACCATTTCCAATGGCTTCCAGCAGAATACCTTCAAACACGGAAGAAAACAGATAGGGAAAAAAATGTTTTTGTTCAAGTTGAAGTTTAGCTCACCATTAAAGTAGACAGAGGAAAACACGTCAACCTTTGGAAAGTGTCCTCCTCAGAAAATTTTAAGATTTTAAGATTCCCTAACGTCAAACCCTGCACTTTTGAACACATCCGAAAGGTTTAGTTTACAGAAACAACATTACCATCATCGGTCTTCAGGAACCTTTGGGAACACTCATGCTGTTGTGTATCATTACATCTTCAGGACACATATTATTCACATAAGTATCATTGGAGTTGGAAATATCACTTTAGTAGAGGACGCTGTTGGTCATACACTCTTTGCTTGATTCTTCCGTTCCTACGGATTCTTGATGACGTCATGGAAGCCACATTGGCTTGCTTTTCGACAGCTACCAGTATATCCTTAGGGAAGAAAGGACACTTAGGGGTAGGGAGTTCCCATGGAATGTTTGGTCCATAGAGATCTAGGTTTTTGAGAGGTTTCAAAAGATGCTCAAAGGTAGGAATTTCAGGCTGGCACAATTGCACTGTTAGGTTTAGTTTATAAATGGTTAGCTCTTACAGATGCTGACAAGGTAAAGGACACTTACGAAAGGAATTCCGTGTGACAGTGTGGTTCAAGAGGGGTTGTTTCTTCGATAAGCCGTCATTTTCTTTGAGGGAAAGGAGGCCATATGGGATCTAACACTGTATTAGTTTCTTTTTGAGCCGGTTTTTCTTCTGCCACTTCCAGTCCCGTAGAACGAAATTTCGAGGGGTACACTTTCACATCAGCTGGTCTTCTTGGCTCAATGGAATACGACACTTTTCCTTTGTAATAATATCGGGAAGGACGTTCCTCTTGCTCATCGTTAGACATCGTTTTCTTGTCAAACTGTGGCATTTCTTCACTTTTATGTTTCTCTTCTTCACTGTCATATTCCTTTTTTACTATCTTCATACTTGCCTCCCGCTCGATACCTTTGGTTAATTTGGCAGCTTCGTTTTCTACTGTTGGCATTTTATTTCCACTTTCTCTATCACTCATTTTTCCTCTTTAGTGTCTTTCAATAAAAGTTATTTTCAAAGGTTTTCAAATTACAGTTAATAGCAACTGAGTTAAATATGTAATTTAAAGCTAACACGTTAAACACGACTTTCACTTTGACTTCTGGAACCTCTTTCACCGTCACCGTATCTTCTTGTTAACTCTTAATGTTGATAGTTTCGCCTTTTGCAAGTGCATGTATATTTTAGTACCTATTTGTAGATGTACTATTACAGTTCAAAGGCTCGATATACTCTAGTCACTTTATCGCCACGAAATGCATTCGTTTCCACTTAAAAGTCACTTTCACGTTCAGTTAACCGGATATCACAGCGATTTTGTAGACAAATAAGAAAGAAACCAGCTTCGAAAGAACCACGATTTCCGGTGACTTCTGTTCGTAAGTTTGCGTCGACAGTGCGAAATCAGTTCTGCTGCATAGAATGGGAATGATCTGTGTTGTTTCTTAGACTTCCACTAATAAACTGAGAAATTACTGTCTTCCACATGGTGGTGGGAAGTTTATTGCTGCTCAAAGGATAGTGACTCGTACACAGCCAATCGAATCAATGCCAGCTTTGTTCGCTTTATCCTAGAGCCATTTAGATTATTTTACTGGGCAAGGTCCTCAGACTACCACCGTCTTGGGGTATAAGTTTAACGTCTTAGAATCCTCATATTAAAATTTGCACAAAAACCCATTCTATTTTCTTGGTTTAATCAATTACTCCACTTAGCATACTTTGACAATTCTTCACTGTTATGTGTCTACGTGTAAGCAACGTTTATTCATGCTTCCTATACTACCTAGTGGCATAGCTTGACAACTGTGCTGTGGTTAAATTAGATTTTAAAAACTGAATTTATAAATTGTTGGCTTGTAGGCTGTGGTCAAAAAATACGGCCTACAAGCGCGGAAGAAATTTTATTCAAATGGAAGCTGGTTGTGTATGAATTTATAATAGTTTAAATGATACAAGTTCTACATTAGCGTTCTAAATAATAACATTAATATAATTAACAGATACATTATCCGTCCATCCTTACTTCACCGCCGATATAAACAAATCAAAATGTATTCTTTCGCGAACGCACGTGCTCACACCACGTGGTGCTAAGCTAGTTCGTCTGCTGTACAATTGTAAAACTGCGTACCTACGTTTGGCAGGAAAAGAAATAACTACCTACTTTTACTGTTCACAGGTAATGATTTACTCTATTGTATGTATAATAAATAAAACAGGTATCCAAGTCGTTATATGTTCAGTGCGAAACCTAAAATTCTTCCGTAAAATTAATAAATGCAGACATGTTTTGAAAGTTTGCTGAAGTATAGCATACGTATTACATATTTTAGCATTCACATATGCACAGCCATATACACTGCACATTTCTTTAATATACTGTCATAATGCAGTGACTTACCAGAGATGGAACTGGTTCCACTCCTTCAAGATGCGAGTCATTTGCTGCAGTTACAATTGAACTGCCTGAATCATCACAGGGATTGATAGATAATTAGCGGGCCAACGACAATGTCCACCATTCCCTCCAAATCTTACTTTGATTACTCTTCCCAAACAATATGTGATATACATTCACTGTATTTTCGCTCACGCTTGTTGTAAAGCTGCTTGCACAAGATGTCACACCTTGGCTAATTTAAAATGTTTGCTGATTTTATGCTGCGACTACGACTACTACGACTACTACTACTATGACTACTACTACTATGACTACTACTACAACTACGACTACTACTATGACTACTACTACAACTACGACTACTACTACGACTACTACGACTACATCTACGACGACTACTACGACTACGACTACTACGACTGCATCTACGACGACAACTACTACGACTACGACTACTACGACTACATCTACGACTACAACTACTACGACTACGACGACTACTACGACTACATCTACGACTACAACTACTACGAATACGACGACTACTACGACTACATCTACGATTACAACTACTACGACTACGACGACGACTACTACGACTACGACGACTACGACTAATACGACTACGACTACGAGTACTACGACTACTGCGACTACGACTACTACGACAACTATGACTACTACGGCTACTACGACTACTACTACGACGACGACTAAGACGACGACTACGACTACTACAACTACTACGACTACGACTCCTACTACTACGACTACTACGACTGCTACGACTACTACGACTACGACGATGACTACGACGAAGACTAAGACGACGACTACGATTACGACTACCACGACTACTACGACTACTACTACGACTACTATGACCACATCTACGATTACAGCTACTGCGACTACTACGACTACGAAGACTACTACGACTACGACGACTACTACGACTACGACTACTACCAGTACTAAGACTACGACTACTACTGCCACTACGACTACTACGACAACTACGACTACTACGTCTACTACGACTACGCCGACGACGACTACGACGACGACTAAGACGACTACGACTACTACTACGACTGCGACTCCTACTACTACGACTACTACGACTACGAATACTACTACGACTACTACGACTATTGCGACTACTACGATGACTACTATGACTACTACGACTACTATGACTACTACGACTACTAAGACTATGATACGACTACGACGACTACTACGACTACTACTACTACTACTGCTACTGCTGCTGCTGCCAGTAGTACTACTAGTACTACTACTAGTACTACTACTACTACTACTACTACTACTACTACTAATAATAATAATAATAATAATAATAATAATAATAATGATGGTAATAATAATGATGATAATAATAGTAGTAATAATAATAAAAACAACAACAATAATAATAATGATCATAAATAATAATGATGATATTGATGGTGACGATGATGTTGAAAGATCAAAACATAATATAAGGCTCAACTTTACAGAATGCTGACAAACCACTGTAAATCATGACAATAAGGTGCTCATTTATATTTTCGTCTAATTAAGGATATCCATCTTTGAACTTTCTAAAATTAAAATTAAATTTAGGTTCACTTGAAAATATAATACAATGGTTACACCTTAATCTATAAAATGCACATAAAACTTCGCGCAATTCTTAAAACTAGTTCAGTGGATATTATTTCTTGTATTTGTTTTGTCCACTGCTTTGAAACATTGTTCATTGCAATGCAAGTTTATATAATGAAACCCCTTGATAGTACCATACTCTTTAGCTGCAGAGAACAACGTTTAACTATCCTACATGGAAATGTCAATTTGTTGATTAAAATGTACACAGTATGAGTGTTATTGTTTACTAAAATCACAATGAAGTGTCTTAAAAATCGCTCTTAGTATTTTAGTCCTATTGTTTCTTAAGAAGTATACAACATTTGAATCATTTTAACCGAAGGTACTCGTGTAGAACAACTTGAAAATGAAAATGTGCCTCTAAATGGAAATCCGAAAAAATGGGGATTAAGAACTACATTTTTAAAATAACACCAATTCCTACCTTATTATACTTCAAAAGCATTTACTGGATATGCAGACTCCTTTTCGGTTTTTTATGCTCCTCTGCAGTTAATTTAAGATTTGGAGGTTCCTGAGGCTTCTCTTGAATGGTTTATTCGCTAACGTAGACAGAACTTAAGAGATTTTTTACCACAACTTCATAGGAAGCTAGATTTACAGGTAGATATTGGTTTTAAAGGTGAAATAGATGTAAAATTAAAGTAAAAGGTTTATAGTGTCCATATTTATGAATTTTGGCAATTTTGGCACTCCTTTTCACAAATAAGTATCCATAAGCTCCAATGGACGACCTCTCTTCTTTATAAAGATGTCAATCACATACTATGTAAAAGTATTGTCACCAAACATTTCACATAATAACTGCTTTTCGATTACCAAGATCTTTGTCACAGAGTTTCTCAACTAAGTCTAAATTCTTTAAAGCGTGCACTGCATTCGGTGGTGATAGACTTAAGCAGAAATATCAAAACGCAACAACAATGGAAACAACAACCTATCTGTTCTGCAAATACACTATTCTTACAAAAGATTAGTTTTTTATCTACATAATGCCAATCAAGATAACCACCTATCAGAAATTGTCTTATTACGTACATAGTTTCTTATAACTAGAAGAGAAGTAAAGGAATACACTAGGCTAAAGCGACAGTCAAATCTTATAAAAGCTGTCGCTATACAATTGATATTGAAATTCTGTTCTTTTCATGGGCAGGAGTAAAACTAAAGAGATATCAAACGGATCAGGACTTCCCGGTGGAGAAAACTTTAAGCATTTTAGAATTAAAACCAATAACATGGAATATTTCTGTAATGGTTAGCTTTCGAAAAAAAAAGTATGTGGCATTAACTGTGTATTTCAAAGATCCACATTTGTGTGTAGTAAGATTTTGCCATTTCTTACGATTTATCAGTTATGTAAAAGTCATTCAGATTGCAGAGGAATTCAGAGGTTATTCCCAAGAGATTCAGGATATATTGCCATGTAGAAATAGATTCAATATATGGCATTTTAATTACAATCGTTAGAGCTGTTTTTAAAGAAATAAAAAATTTCGAAAAATATTACATCTAAGGGGTGGTATGGGGTGGGCGGATTTTCCTGAAAATCTTCGTGTTGCATCCTTGAAAGATACTATACTTAAATACCAAGTTGGTTAGTTTACCGGCTTTTAGTTTTTGAGTTATGCTGTTCACACACACACACACACACACACACACATCACCGACCTTTTACTAAAAGTGTTTTTATGGATTCAGGGTTCTCAAAGCATGTATTTCCGATGAAACCTTGGTATTGAATTTTTGGTTGGAATACAATACTTCTCTATCTACTATTACATTGTACATACATGGTAGAGAAATAAAAATTGAATACAACAGAAATGAAAGTTAGTATAGCACATTCAAATTTCTGAAGAACAACAATCTGCTAATACAGTAGCAAACATGATATGGAGGTGATATGCAAAATCATTAATGAAAAATGTGGTAATGAAGTACAAGGCTATGGAATCCTTGTGTGATAGTGTATCAGATACCGGACGAGGCCCTAATGGACACTATGAAAGAGACAATATTAGCTCAAAACTCTGAACTAAACTTAAAATATTCAGATATTGGTTGCATTCGATTGAATTGGATTGCGTTCAGTAAGTTCATCACTAGCCATAGATTATGAACATTGAACATGTCAAGGAAATGTACAATTCAGTTACATATAGATATACATAAACATCAGATATGGATATTGAATATAAAAAGACATTTAATATAAGTAATATGAATCAAAGCAGGGATAATTTTATATACTTCCTTGTAATATGTATACACAAATACAGTTTGATTGCATATGTATTGCATTACTTATATTTTAAACTTTCACTAGACTTTTACAGCCTGTACGTCTAAACATTTAGCATTGATTATTAGTTCGGTACACATACGTTTAAATAGCCTTCATTAATTCTAGATCAGGCATGAAAAGAAGTTTACAAGGATTTGTCATTGAACAACTAGATACTACTTACAGAGCTATATAAGTTGTGTCACACAGGTAATTTGCCATTCAGATAATCTTGTGCAGAATAGAATGATTTTGAGCAAAGGTACTCTTTAGCAGCAATTTTAAGACCTTGCAATTGTTAACTTTTCCCTTTAGACCACTCGTAAGAGCAATGAAAATTCTTATAGTTTCTTTATATACACTTCTCTGAAAGCAAGAAAGTTTTACACAGGGATGATGGATATTACCTTTTTGTCTAGTACTTATATCATGAACTTCATTGTTTGTTATAAATGTGGTTCGATTACATACAAAGAATTTTAAGATAGCGTGTATATATATATATATATATAAATATATATACACACACACACACACACCAGGTGAGTCAGCCACCGCTTTTTTTTTTTTTTTTTTTTTTTTTTTTTGAAAGTAGGCCACCCATCAAACGGCATGTGCGTCATAGTCCAGTTTTGCGCATACTTAAACGTATTGTTTGACGTTCTTAGAGAGAGGAATGCACAAAATTCAGAGGAAGAGCGGTTTAAGGGACAGAACGTACTCCTCGCATAAGTACACCTTAAAAACATACAACTCGTTTACTGAGAGGCAACTCCGGTTTCCAGCCGATTTTACAAACTTGTTATTAGAGTATACATAGTAATGTAATTCAGTAAACCCCTTGGAAAAATTGGACCTTTCACATCAGTACACTATCAACGTCAGCTAAAAAGAAAATAGAGCTTAGAACAGAGGTTGGCTACCAAAAATTAGGAAAACACTAAGGACACGCCTCATACACCATGGACCCGTACAGTCAAAACGGACATATTATTAAACAACGGTTTATTTAAACTTTTGCGTGAACTGCGTCTCCTGCATCTCAAATAACATGCTAAATGAGGCACGAAAACTCGCGATGCGGCAATGGTATAGCGCCTGGCGTACATATACTATTGAACGCGTTCAGTCAAGTCTCGAAATAGCTGAATATGATTATGACGTGTCCTGTGCCCTAACCCACAGTAAGACAGATTCGAGTCTCAACATTGTACATATTTTAAACTTGGAAACCAAATTTACAGTAATCTGATTTTGAAGTCCCTGTGAGTTCGGGACATTACAAGTTAAATCGTTATTTGGTTGGCTTCAGTTTGTAATGGGTAGAATACTTAAGTGACGTGTGCCCCATTGGACTGGCATGATGCAGTGTGTTATTATGAATGCCGACCCCCTTCATTCTCAACACGTATGCTGTCGCACGATATTTTGTGCCAGTCTTTCATAATGTATTCGACAGACGAGTACGCAGATATCTTTTGATCTATGGAGAAGCAAGAACTTCTGCACAAGCGACTCAGCATACGGGAGAGATATCTGAATAGACGACAACCGGAATGTTTAAATGCGTCTGTGTGTAACAGCGTCACTTGCGAGAATGGCTCCTGTAGCATCGGGTGTTAATGCAGAACGCCATCCAGGACAATCCGCATACTAGTACACGGGCAGTTGCTCAGGAGGTGAGCATCAGCCAGTCTTCTGTAGTGCGGATATCGAACACTAATAAGTTCCATCCTTATCGTTTGCACTACACTACACTAAGCACTTCACGGGAGAGATTTCACAGCTCGAGTGACTTTTGTAAATGGTTACTGGAGCGAGGAGCAAAGATGTGGGATTCGTCGTATCCAGGATCCTGTTTTCTGACGAATCAGGTTTCCACAACAATGGAACCGTAAATCGCAGCAATATGCATTATTGGAGTGTTGATAATCCTCATTGGGTAAGGGAGGCAGATTTCCAAGAGCAGTAGGGAGTGAATGTCTGGTGTGGAATCTTGGGAGACCACCTTGTTGTTTAACGCCCGCTTTTACTACTTATGGCACCGCAGGCGGTGACACTGATGATACATGAATGATGATGGAGCACCGGTGGAATGCGATGGCGGGGGAAACCGGAGAACCCGGAGAAAATCTGCCCCAACGCCGCTTTGTCCACCAAAATCTCACATGCGGTCGCTTGGGATCGAACCCGGGCCGTCTAGGTGAGAGGCGAGTGGTCTAACCATTCGGACCATTATTCTTCGAGGGGCATCTTACAGGAGCACGCTAACTGGAATTCCTCCGTAATGAGGTACCCTTATTATTAGAGAATGTGTCACTGCAGCAAGGAATGACGATGTGGTTTCAACACGCTGACGCTCCTCCTCATCGGTCGACGATCGTCTGCAATCATTTGAATGCTGCACATCTTGGTCATTGGATAGAAAGCCGAGGGTCACTCTCCTGGCCTGCCAAATTACCTGATCTGGAACCTCTTGGCTTCTTCCTCTGGGGTTATTTAAAAGATCGCGTTTATGCAGAGGAACTAGATAATCCAAAAACCCTTCGCCAGCGTATTACAGTGGCCTGTAGATTTGTTCAACCCGCCATACTACACCGAGTCAGAGGCAACATTCAACAGCTTGCCCAGGCGTGCATTACCTAAGAAGGTCACCAGTTCGAGCACTTGCTTTGCTAGAGGAATCGTGTTCCATGAATAGAAAAAGGGTCATTCCAGCGCCACAAAACACACCAATATGAAACAATATTTCTAATGACACAATAATTCTATGTCTGCAAGCTTGTGTTTAACTTCCATATTAAACTCCTATTATGTAATTTCCTTCCTTTCTGTGTTCAAATGTGTACCTAGGTATAAATGATCCTTATTTCAATTGCACCTACCTATATTTATGTTTAAACAACTACCTACTTGTCAGCTCACCAATAAAGAAATATCAAACAATACCATAAAACATAAATAAAGCAACTAAAATGAAAATAATAACTGCTTTCAGATTAATAATTGTGTTTTGTGAATATTACACGGTAAAAACAATTAGTACATACAGGGTGTTTGAACCACCTTCACAGCAAACAGATCACTTCGGCGGCTTGCGCTCGTTCCAACTGAGCTACCTACTAACTTTAGAGAATAGCATTCCGTTTAACATGTACTGTTCGCTGGTCCCAGTGGTGCAAACGTCAGCTGTCTAATTACCAGTATATTAAACGCCAATTCGATAAAATCTATATTAGTACTAATTTCATAGAGTGTTTAACATCCATGTTAAATACGTGGGTAGAACCTAGTAATGGAGTCGATGTTTTCATGCTGGAATATATAATGCGGATTACATAAAATTCGAGAATAAGGGACAGCTGACTCACCTGGTATACTGTTCGATGAAAATACTGAACACATTTTCAAGAAACCTCCCCCCCCTAAAGAACCCTGGTGTTGACATTTTGTTGCATATTTTTCAAAACTAGATGTTAAAATTTAGGTCGTCTCCTTAGCGCGGTGGTAGCGCAGCTGCCTACCAAGCAGGAGACCTGGGTTCGATCCCCAGTACCGGCGTGGGGTTTTTTCCCCCGCTGGGAGACCTGGACCGGGGTGCACTCAGCCTCGTGAGGTCCCTGGGGGGCCAATTGAGGAGCTACTTGATGGAGAAGTAGCGGCTCCAGGTCGTGAGGACCGCATTAACCGGCCGGGAGGGGCTCGAGGCGCTGACCGCGGCCGGGCGGTAGGCCAAGGCTCCCCGTGAGCTGTCGTGCCATGGAGTTAGTTAGATGTTAAAATTTCAATAAAAATACAGTCACAGGGTCCCTGCATTAGATATTGCAAACAAAAAAAATTATCTTGTATATTTTGAAGAACAATCTTCATTCTTTTTGAATTTTAAACCACGAGGGACTTAGTAAATGCAGAAGAAATGTATAACTCACACAGAATTTAATTTAAACATCTCCTTTCTTACTTGTTCTATTACATATAATATGTAATGGAGTAATTATACAAATACTCTACTCCTCCAAACATTCGATGCTATGACTTGCCGGAAATGTATGTTTTGAGGCACTCTGAACCGTTCTTACATGCGTGTGTATATATATATATATATCTTCAAATTTCAGGAAATGGCTTGTTAAGTCCTTTTCATTCGTAAGGAAATTTGTACAATCCTACATCACTGGTAAAAGCTACGCGATAGATGGAAACGTACTACACAAAAATGTAGATGTGTTTTAAACACACCATTGATTTCAAAAAGTGTTTTGTCACACCTGCCATTTCCCAGATATCTGTTATTAGTGGTTCGGTCTGTTTAATACTAGGACATTTTGTTAAGTCCTGTTAGTTTTCAGTTGTTTCTTGGGATATAATTGAAAGATTATGGAATTTTAAGCCCAGCGTATAGCGCCCAGTGCTAAAACATCTGGCTATCGCTATTTCCTTTATATTTATAATGATAATGCAGATATTTCAAGAAAGATTTATCTTCACTAAAATGTGGTAGACAGACACAAACATCTTTCCTAAGAGTAATTTGTATATCCCGTAATAAACGATAGAATGTAGAGAAAGTCATCATATAAATTCAGTATATCGATTTTTGTTTATTGGTGTTAGTCGTTTCCAAAGAATTCATTTTCGAATCTGGCAAACAAGATATCACCATGTCATCTGATGAAACACGTTTGAAGGTTTGTGATTCTTCCCTCTTCTTTTCCTTCCCATGAGCTCATTACTAACACACATGACATCAAAGGTACCTTGATTCACCAAGTATGCAAACATGTAATATACTTTAGCAATACCTACATAAAATACAAACGCACAGCGAACCAGAGTACTTGGAAGTACAAGTGTAACAGCAAATCACCATCGCAACACTTCTGACATAAACAGTCGAAGAGTATTTCAGCACTTTGTATGTAATTAAGCCCATATTTCTTAATTTCAAACCAAAATGGTTTTATTCAAACTTAGGTTTTTAATATGTTGTTACGGTATTCAATATCCTGCACGCGTACCATTGATAGCAATGACTTGTTTTCTACAGCAGATACGTAATATCAGCATTCTAAGTTGCCGTGGTTTACCGAGAGAGGTAACACCATTTCGTGATATTGTTTTCTTTAAACATTAACGATATCAATGCCTCTGTGCACTATTAAATATGGAGTAATTAATACCCTAATTTATAATTACTTACCATGCTCTGCTGATAATGAGAGGCGTTGTCACGAATCACACACAATTCCCTGGAAGAAAATACCTGCAAGTGACTCAATTGCTTATCGGTTCAACACGCCAGGCAATAAAAAACAAACTGCACGCAAAGATGCCAAAATCCTTTTACATATAAAGGCGCTTTCACTTATGTCAGGTATGGATGCTGAATCGTTTCATGATTTGTTTGCAACAATCTACTTTTGAAAGGGATGAGAGGCGGTGTATCAGAAGGTTCTATTGTATGGGGTAAGAAAGAAGATATTGTTCATGTTTAGCTGAATATAAAGAGATAAGAAATTGGGAACACGACTAGGATAGTATGCCAGAAGAGATGGTAGCGATTAAAATTTTGAATATCAAGGGAAAGAGAAAAGACAATTAAAGAAATGTACAATATTTGGGAAAGGTAAAAGAAAAGTGGATAAGAAAAAGGAAAGAGAAAAGCAGACAAAACACAAGGAATGAGATGGAATATGTAGCACAAACTGAGGGCCAGGGAGATAGGCCGATGTAGCACATATGCGGTACTCAAAACTAATAAATTATGCATTCGGATAAGTGATATGCATTAGGATAAGTAAGAACACAAGATTTTTAAATAATTGAAAATGGGCGTTTCAAAACGACACCAAACGAAGATGTGGACCTTGTTGGTCATACCGTACGTGATACGTGAATATAATTTTCAGCTCTAAATTCGGCACATACACAAACTGCCATAAGATCACCATGGATCTAAATACTTATACTGACATGCATTAAATTCTTCCATTCTGCTAAACCTCAGTAGCGTTTTCCCCTCCGTAAACTTCCAACATTAAGATAGCCAACTTTTGACTACACCAAGCCAATATCAGTTCTCTAAATGCCAGGCCTGATTAATAATTCAGGGACACAAAAGCTAAATAATCATTAGTTATATGAAATAAAGAGGTGATTCGGATATCACTTCTACGAAGGAAAGCTAAATGAATGTTATTCATATAAGACTTGGAAACGAAGATTAAAGTTATTTCCGCTACTAAACGGCAATAAGAAACCGTTCTTAACAAAACGGTAGTGTTCCATAAAAAATAAAGTAATCTTACTCTTCAAGAGCTCGCACATACCTTGGGTGTATGCTACTAATCCAATGGCTAGAATAAAGCTCAGAAAAAGCAGGTACTTACAGTGGTAGGGGAGTACATATTGACAGTACTAACACAGACAACTCCGCTCCATTATAGACCAAATTTTAATATACATTGTGTAGAGGGCGGAAGAGTGAGATAAGGCGAGAGGGGTACAAAATAGAAAGGGAAAAAGAGAGAAAAGACGGAGACAAAAGCAGAGCGCTTGAGAAAGTAGAGGGAGAGAATAATGGAGAGAGTGACCATAAGCAGGCGTGAGAGGGAAAAAACAAAATAATCCTCATATTTGACCACAGCAGAGCCAGTGGTTCTGTCAGTACAAATAAAACTGTGCTCAAAATGTGTAGTGGTAATGTCCAAATCTGTGATTTTTTCTACGAAAGTTTATATGCGATATACGAAAGAATAAATTGCGGAAGGGCACCTCGATCTAAGAGATCTTTTGTATATATTACCCTGCAGACAATTTTTACCGGAAATTAAGGCAGAATACGGAAAAAAAAATGTATAGTGTTCAACGCCCACTTTTACTACAAATGGCACCGCAGGCGATGACACTTATGCCACACGGAATGAAGATGGAGCACCAGTGGAATGCGATGAAGGGTGAAACCGGAGAATCCGGAGAAAACCTGCCTCTGCTTGGTCTAACTACTCGGCCACGGCGTGGCCCTATACGGAAAACTACTACTTTAGTTCAGCAGAATCTCTTTTTTAGTTTCTCTAGCACGTAGGTACAATGTGCATATTGAATAGAGATGTGCTGTATTCTACTAAAAAAATCGATACCAAGATTTCACCGGAAGTACATATTTTCAGATCCGTTGAGTCCAAATAAAGAATTTTTGGAGACATGTTTGTGTGTGTGTGTGGGGGGGGGGGGGCGAGCGGCATAGCTCTAAAACGAAAAGTTCGTTTAATACTAAACTTAGTATTTAAGTTTAATCTCTTCAAGGATGCAACATGAAGGTTTTCAAGAAATTCCCACCCCCAACTATACTTTACATGGAACATTTTTCGAAAATTTTTAATTTCTCAAAAATGCCTCTAATGGTTTTTTTTAATAGAAATGCAATATGTTTATGATATTTGCATGACAAATGAAATATATATCAAATTTTCTGGGAATAGCCTCTGAAGACATGTTCATTCTAGATGACTTTTGCATAAATTTGCAAAACTGATAAACTTTACAGATAGAGAAAAACTTAAAATTAAATTAAATTCCTGCGCAACAGTCTTCAAGGGGCCAAGGCCCGGACGCTGTGGCCCCCATCCCGGCCCACGACAGGCGTCATGGATGGGGAGCATTATTGGAGGGTGAGACGGGGTCAGCGCCTCGCATCCCTCCCGGCCGGTTGATGCATTCCTCTGGACCTGGAGCCACTACTTCATCAAGTAGCTACCCGTAGAGAGCTACCCGTTTCGAAGATATTCCGATTTATTAGTTTCCGTTTTAAAGGGCATCTTTATTTTTGTATCGCTTTTGTCTACTACTAGCGAGTGAAAATAACCGAATTTCATTTCACTTAGCAACCGGTTTTTAAGAGGTTGACTATTGCTTTAGACTAGTGAATTCCCTTATTTACCTTTTTCTTACAAAGAAGCAATTAATAAGACCAATTCTGGTAATGCTTATCTTGATTAGAATGATGATAAAAGAATAATCTTTTGTTAGAAAAGTCTATTTGTAAAACAGATAGGGAAAGTACGTGAATGCAGCACATCATAATTTTACTTTCTCTAGCGCATATGTACAACTTACATAATAGATACAAAAGGTATTATATTCCACACAAAAATTGATACCGTGATTTCACCGGAAATATATATTTTGAGGCCTTCTAAATAAAAAAAAAATTATAAACATGTTAGGTATGTGTCTATGTGTGTGAGTGTGTTAGGTGTGTGTGTGACTGGGGACAGAATAATTAAAAAACAAAAAGTTCGTTCAATACCAAACTTGGTATTAAATTCAGTATCATCCAGAGATGCGACACGAAGGTTTTCAAGAAAGTAGAGTATTTTGTTGTGGTACAACTTCATCAGAGCATGCTTACCCTAGAAAAATATTTTATACACTTCATGTGCAGACGCTGAGATTGTTCTAAAATTGAGTAACAAAATATCACTCTCTTAAGTATTTTACGATAGTGTTTAGCGCCCGCTTTTGCTTCTATGGCATCGCAGGCGATGACACTAATAAAACGTGGAATAAATATGGAGTACTGGTGGAATGCGATGGCAGGGGAAACCGGAGAACCCGGACAAAACCCGCCTATGCGGTTGCCTAGGATATCGAGATACCTTGGTGGGAAGCTAATGGTCTAACCACTCGGCCACGGTGCGGCCAATCTCTAAATGCTCTCAACAAGCCTGGGTGTAAATCAATAAACAGAATTTTATTAGTACCTAAGTACTCGGTGCTCAAGATGACCAGGTATTGCTGCTAATATTCTTGAATATGAGAGATTTTATACCATTAACATATTATTACAGGGAGCCCTCAGACCTTATTTACTTTTCTTGAATGTGGTAAATCTTTTTGTAATCTGAGAGCAATACATAAGCTGTGTATGACAAACGTTATTGAATTCTGATTGGTTTTACTTTTTTTAGCACGTGTTGTCAATATACATACTAGGTACAGAAGGTACTGTATTCGTCTGCAGTGCCACAAGTGGTAAGCGGGCGTTAAACACTATCAATTAAAAAAAATTGATATGGAGCTTGAACTGGAAATACATGTTTGAGGACCCCTAAAATTAAAATAATACCCATAGAAAAATACGTGTGTGTGCGTACAGGATAACTAAAAAACGAAAACTCGGTTAAATAGGCACCGAGCTTGATATTTAAGATTAGTATCTTCAAAGGATTCAATAAGATCTTCAGAAAAATCTCCTCTCTACTACAAACTACCCTTTACATGGGTTTAAAAAAAAGAAACTTAAATAAAATAAAATTTTTATTAAAATACCATAGACTATTTAAGATGTTTACATGGCAAATCATCTGTATATCCTGAACTTTTTGGGAATATATCCCCAAAAATCCTCTTTATTCTGAGCAACTTTTGCATAACTGATAAGCTGTAAGAGATAGACGAAAACTTACTGCATAAAATGTAGAATTCGTTAAAAAAAAACATTTTAAGTGATATGCAGCTTTTTCAACAGCTAATCATTTCAGTGACATTCTCTGCTATTGGTTTCAGTTTCAAAGTCCTTAAACTTTACTGAAATATGTAGTTCCCATCTTTTTCATATCGCTTTTGTTTTACTCCTGTCATACAAACAGAACCAAGTTTGAATGATAATACACATTGCAACACATTTAAAAGATGTATGTGTCGCTTTTGCCCAGTGTGTTCCATTATTTTTCTTTCTACTTATAAGGAACCAAGTTATTAAACCATTTCTGAAAATGTTTACCTTCATCAGCATTATGTAGATAAAAGAGTAACCTTTTATAACAATAGTTTGTTTGCAGAACAGACAGAGAAAATCATGTGATAGCACACATGATTTTTTTTTTTGCATAACATTTTAGATCATAGACAAGTTGGCCTCCGAACATCAAAACAGTAAAAAAGTTCACAATAGTCATCAGTCTGAAAATCCTTTATTAGTTAGTGCTCAAGGGTCACATTAGGTTACAGAATACGGTTTTGTCTACACAAATTATTTTACACTTAAGCTTGTCACACTAAATGTAGCTTCATATCACTTCAGTGAAACATTGCACAGCTGACATTGGTAAAATGACTGTTTGGTGTCTTCTTAGCAGAATAATGGTGTTGTCCTTGCCCTGAAAAACAGAAAAACAACATAGCAGATAATCCATTTAAACATAAACTGTAAAATGTTGGAACTTTCAATGATAAAAGACACACAAAAGACTCCATCTCAAGGTATTGTGTGCTACGCATTTTTACCAGCAAGAATGAAAATAAAAGTATGCACCAATAAATGACAGGTATTATAAAACGCCTTTAAAACAGGTCATATTTTAATATGTTCACATCACAGCTTGCAAATTTAGTTTTTCATATAAAATCCTTCAGTGCAACTATGATGTTGAATGTGAAAGTGATTTTTATCAAATTTGCATATTGTTCTATTACGCATCACTTTTTCCACTTCATGGAAATAACACACCTGTAATTTGCAGATTCAAATCAATAAAATAATATGAGTACATTAAAAATGTGATATGAACATAAGATCCACCTTGCCATTCACAATACTAAAAAAGATTAGCATCAAAACAAGACAATTGAAGTGTGAAAGTGCTAAAAAATGTAGTCTGTGGTAACTGATAACGATGGAGCAGTGTAGGTATGTTATGCTGCTATAGTTATCTTAACGTTTTTTACTTTGTCTATACGTACTATGTACATAGTGTATAGAGAAGGTATTGTATTGCACCCAAAAATTCGATACCGAGATTTCGCCGGAAATATTTGTTTTGAGAGCCCCTGAATCCAAAAAAAGCATTTTTAGAAAAATGTCCGTGTGTGTCTGTGTGTGTGTGCGCCTGTGGGCAGTATAGCTGAAAAATGGAAAGACCATTAAAAACCAAATTTGGTATTTAAGTTTGGTATCTTCCAAGGATGCGACACGAAGATTTTCAAGAAGATCCCCCAACCCCAAGCTACCTTTTACATGGAACAATTTTCGAAAATTTTTATTTTTTTAAAAATGGCTCTAACGATTTTGATTAAAATCTCGTATATTTAAGATATTTACTCGACAAATAAAATGTATATCTTGAATTTTCTGGGAATAGCCTCTGAAGACTACTTTATTCTGGATGAATTTTACGGACTTTTGCATAACTGCTAAACCATAAGAGATGGACAAAAGCTTACCACACAGAAAATGTAGAGCACATTAAAACACACAATTTATTTCATATAAATTTTTTGTGGAGCTGATCGTTTTTAAGATATCGCTTTTTTTTTAATTTCACCTTTGAACAACATACTTTTCTCATACAGGAATTTGTCAGCTCCTGTCCATACAAACAAAGGAACTTCAGTCACATGGCAACCAGTTTTTGACTATCACTTTAACCTATGGTACTCCCTTATTTCGCTTCTACTTAAGGAAGCAAGTAATAAGACTGTATCTGCTAATGTTTGCTCAATTAGCATGAACTAAATAGAAGCAAAAGCTTTTTAACAATAATTTGTTGCAGAATTGTAGAGAAAGTCATGTGAATGGAACACATCAAGTTCTTTTTTCTAGATCTGCTAAATATAAAATCCAGAATTCCAGACTTAGAACATGCTGGGTTCATCCACTGAGTCAAAGAAGGATTAGTAAAGGAGATTTCCATAACTTCTCTAGTGAAGTGCGAAGTAATGATTCAGTATAACTACAGTATGACATACGATTAAACCCAGAAGAACTTGATGAACTAGTTAACCCGATATCCCCAATTTTAAAAGAATAACCATGGCAGTCTGTCTAACCTGCGACTGTGGCTTATACTTGGCAAGAAAAACCGTTATTTAAATTATGAATATTTTTAACGAAAGTTATCGTTCTATCAAATTTTATATCTAACCTTCGAAGAAAGTGGTTACCGACGTTAATACAGTGCGATCCATAATAGGATGGAACTATTTATTTTTACTCGCAAAATCTAACGCCTTTTAGCGCAATCGCCCCTGTTTTCCGAGCGTCATTCTTCTCACTGGATTGGCAAGATACTTTACCTTCTTCAAAGCATGACCGAATTGTCCAAGAGTAACATTTCAAATTAAACCTTATATTTATTTTTATGCTACACTCCGTTTTCTTAGGTTCTATTGCTGTCGTTTAGTAGCGCCAATAACTTTAATTTTAAGGTGGTATCCGTAACCCCTTTCGTTTCACATAGATTATTAATATTGTTCATTTGTTAGTTCCATGCATCACAATTGTTTTACATGCCAATCAAATTGAGATTGATACTGGCTGGTTGGAATCAAAAGTTGGTTTAAATAGTGGAAACCTTACGGAGGGAAAAACACTCTTGCAATCTAGGGGGGGGGGGTGGTCCACATTTTATGAAGATCATTGTACAACTATTATGTAAAGGCATGAAGCATGTCTATACTACTGTGATTTTCTGTCACAAAACAGTATCAAATTAACTATTTAATATAAATTTGGGAATTTGATAATTGATAAATTCTCATTTTATATAAAAATAAAGTTTCTTCAAAATAATTAATTCATACCCTGTTGTTTATTACTAGGATTTCATGCATTGTGAATTCCTAAAATGTGTTCACATTCATGCACTATCAAACTATGAAAATGCACGATCAATGTAAAAACCCATTGAAATGTAGGCTTTCTGTTCATGTATGTAAAGTTTATGCACGAAGACTTTAAATTACTCAGTATATGTTATTTGAAATTATAATAGACCTTAGCAATCTAGATTAAAATGAGCATAGCTGAATTCTTTTATGGCAATTTTTTTGTTTTTGGAAGAGAAATTGCAATAGAAGATGTTCAAACATGGAATCTGTGCTTACATTTTTACTACACAATTGCAGAATAAGACATCCCAATCTGTTCTACATTTTTGTTGTTGTAATATTCACTGTGCAAATAGTACAGTTTTGGAAACTTTAATTGGAGGCATACCAGTTGCCTCAACTGCCCATAACTGAAGTGCGTATATATCCCTTAGTGCGTTAAAAGAGTTGCAGAATTCAAAAGGGCTCTTTCACGTAAATGCCAGTCAGTGGGGAACTGGCAGGAGGGGCATTCATTTTACACCTCTCACTTATCACCGGACACGGTGAGCAAGTTGCGCTCATTAAGAGGGTTAAAACAAAGATTTCTCACGCGGGTTTCCCATTGACTGGTTTTAACTTGGAATAGTACCATTAAGTTCTGTAATTCTTTTTACGCACGAAGTGGGCCGCGCCGTGGCCGAGTGGTTAGACCACTCGCCTCTCACCTAAACGGACCAGGTGAATTTTGTGGTGGACAAATTGGCACAGGGCTCTTCGGTTTCCCCCGCCATCGCATTCCACTGGTGCTCCATCTTCATTCATGTATCATAAGTGCCATAGTCTGCCGTGCCACAAGTAGTTAAAGCGGGCGTTAAACACTAGGTATCCAAAAAAAGCACAGGAAGTGATATCTGCATATGTCATATACATGACCATTGGTATAAGAACTACATTAACACACGCAAAAAAGAAAGAAAGAAAACAAATAACTCATTAACCCTTACAAGGTTTACACACCGCAAAGATAGTTCAACAAATGATTTCAAATTTAGAAGAATCTAAATTGCTATTTAAAATGCTTAGAACGGGAGAGATAAATATTATTCACGTATAACCTCCCCGAATATGGACTCAAAGGACGGGTCTGAGAGATGTCTGTAGTATGTCAGTTTTCCTATTCAGACTTAGTTTATCTATATGGCTTTAGCACACATACCACAACAGCCCACGTCCCGGAAATAGCGCTTGCTGGCCTAAACTATTTATGGGCAGTTTCCTCAAGCCCATGTATTTGCTTTATATTATTTTTAGCACAGTTGATAAAATCGTATGTAACATCAAGAATAAAATTTTGTAATGTGTCCATCAAATCAGGATTAACTGAGAACTGATGGCCGCGCTTGAGATTCAAGGAAACCTAATTTGGTAACCAAGGACCTGTGGAAGGTCTGCGGGTCAAATCCCACCAGGACCGTCCTCACGTCAAGGGTTCCTCCAGATTTTCTTCAGTATTCATAATTTTCAAATGCCAGGAAGGCATCCCCCAAACATTCGTTAGACACCCTATCCACGCTTGAGCACATCATCTCCTAATCTGGTTCCCTTTCAAGTCTCTCCCTCAACTCTACCTCTCAGCAGTTTCATTGCAAGCACAAAGAGCCAAATTGCTCACCCCGGTTTTGAGGGTCGCTCCTTTTTGTGTACATTAATTTGCATAGAAATGGCCAATTTTCTAGATGACGGTTCTGTTTTTCCTCCGAAAGGTTTCCACACAATTAGTATCCGATCTCTACTGGCCTGAAAAATACGGCTATACAAATCCAAATCAATTAAGGATATTCTGATCCATCTAAAATGAAGGGGTGGGGATACACTACCGCCTCTATAAGAGTTTTGCTGCAATTGATACATTGATATGAGGGGAAACGCTTGGCATATGGACATAATTAGGCTTTCTATATGAAGACATGAAGCATTATTTGCGTGTGTGTTTAAACTGAAGGACACATAAAATATTTATATGAGAGCTTTTGTCAGAAACTCAGAGATGAAGATAAATACATGCTTCATGTTTATTTAACATTTTATTATATTATGCCTATCTTACTTCTGCGTCTAAATTCACCTCCGCTAGTGAGAACTTGTAGTTAGCAAAGTTACTCTTTGGAAATTTAGCCATATTTTGGAGTAGTAAATCTGCTCTTTTAGTGCTTCCAACCAAACCATCAGCTAGAAATAATACTTGAGGAGCAGGGTAGCTCATGCTAGATCTACATTCGCCTTCACCAGCATAATCAGTTACGTTCCATTACTCTCCACTTTCCATGTATATGAGTTTATCACCTAAACTTGGGCCTAGAATATTTTCGATTCTAGTTTTTTCTCCATTTTTTCATTTCAGCTACCATAGCTGTCAACCTCCTTTGGTGCCCTATGTAATAATAACGGTCGTTAAGGGACACTGGGATTTCTCTGAAAATGTTACTGTGATTGCATTGCAGTTTAGTTAAGGTGCATAACATTTTATTTAAATTAGTTAAATGCTTTGAGAGCTATGAGTTATTTTATACATTTTATTATCTAAATTGTCAGGTAATCAAAATATCCCACGCGATTGTAAATTGAAGAAATTGCTTGCAATTTTTGTGCTTGGAGCTTTGAACCACAAAAAAAGAAAAAAAAAGTGTACGAAATGACATTTTAAGGACACATGGTTAACTTTTTATAAGCTTGTCAAAATATTTAATTTTTAATATACATATATATATATATATATATATATATATATATATATATGAAGAAATTGTTTCTGGAAAATTTAATGAAGTTTAAAAAAAATTGACACGTAGAACATTTTGAAAGTGTGAAACTGCTGTTTTGTGAAAAACGCTGTGAGATAGCTCGGGTAAAAATCTAAGATAGGAAGTTTGAGTTGTAAGAGGTAATTGGATAGATAAGTACTCTTTAGACTCAATGACTTCTTGACTTTGGAGCGTAAAGTTCCTGAGCCTCTAACTAACACAACTGTCGTACATTCTTTAGGAAGGTTTTGGCCAACGCACCGTCTCTGCATGACTCCTGATCTACAAAAAGGGTGTGCATAATAACATTTTGCAAATCAATATGGCATTAGCCAATAAAGTAGCGAAATAAAAAATCTGATATGTTCCATCCATATGTTTTGTTCTAGCTGTTCCTCAAACAAACTATCCTTACAAAAAATGTTCTTTTGTTTACGTCATGCTATCCGAGATAAATGCTAGCATAAATTGTTTTAATATTTGCGTATTGCAAGGAGAAGGGAAATAAGGAAATTGCATTAAACTGAAGCGATAGTCCAATCTTTTAAAAGGTGTCGATATGTGAAACAATTGAAATTCTGATATCTTTAGCATTCCCGGGAGTAAAGCAAAGAGATGAAACAAAAGTTGGCTTTCCGCTTGGGAAAAGTTTAAGTTTTAAACCAATAACAAGGAATATCTCAAAAACGTCAATTCTATAAAAAAAAAGTATATGATATTAATTGTGTGTTTTGAGATCCACATATTTTGTGTAGTCAGTTTTTGTCTATCTGTTATAGCTTATGGGTTATACAAAAGCCATCCAGAATGAAGAGGTCATCAGAGGCTAGTGCCAGAAAATTCAAGATATACATTTCGTTTTTCATGAACACACCTTAAACATATGGAATTTTAATCAAAATTGTTAAGAGCCACTTTTGAGAAAATACAATTTTCAAAAGTGTTCCATGAAGAGGGTAGTTAAGTTGTGGGAATTTTCTTGAAATGTTTCGTGTTGCATGCTTGGAAGATACTGAGCTTAAACATCAAGTTTGGTACTCAACTGACTTTTCGTTTTTGGATTATGCTGCCCACACACACACACTCACACACACATATACACACACTACAGTTTTCTAAAAATACTTTTATTTTTTATTCAAGGGGTCTCATAACTTGTATTTTCGATGAAACCCCAGTATTGAAGTTTTGGGAAGAATACAATATTTTCTCTATCTACTATGTACATTGTACATACATTCTAGAAAAAGTAAAAAGGCACAAACGTACACCAAGTTAAAGAAGGAAAGCACAGGTTCTTTATATAGGTATCCCCTTTTAAGAGGAGCGATCGTATATTACTCATTTTTCTTCCCAGAAACACACTTAGTTTTGGTAATCTGTAATACAAATACAATGTGTCGCAAATATCTGTTACACAACGTAATAGAAAAAGCTGGCAGTATACTTCGTGCAAAATTCAGACGGGCTAAAAACAATTTGCTGTTTATAAGAAACAAGTTATGAATGCAAATTTTCAACAACCCACGAGTCCTCTCTCTACGGGGTAAGTAGTATTATGGGAACATGTTTCCACAAAACCTTTCTGCCTCTCTTCTTCCTTCCTTGCTTTAGTGTGTGTGTGGGGGGGCGGGATCTTTCTAGTAAGAGTTTCAGTATTGTAAACTTGTTCGTCTAAAACTTAATTGAGAAACGCTGGTGCCTAAATAGAATATTAAGTGTGCTCAAGTTCTGTATGACAGAGTTGAACAAAAAGATTCTAGAGAAAAGGTAGATGACCAGTGACTCTCCCCAAATTGAAAAACCATTGGCACCATCCAACTCCAGTTCTTCTGAACCCACAGGGTTATTAGAGAGAAATAAGAGTGTTTTCTTCTTTCAAGAGGCATATTATTTGTGCCCTTTCTGAATTTTGTGAGACGTATGTATAGAGACCATGCTAACTAGGGTGAACATAATTGGGAATGTGATACCAAGGAACAAACTTGATGTGCGGAGTGAATAGAGTTTGAGTTGAAAGCACCGAAGTTGGGTGAAAAGGTTCCGGGAAATCTAACACAGAAGAAAACCAATATACTAGCAATTCACAAAAGGTTCAGCCATATTTTGGTGTAATGAATTTGTATACTTAGTGCAAAATTCAGACAGGCTAAAAACAATATTCCGTTTTTAAGTAACAGGTTATGAATGCAAACTTTCAGGAAGCCACGAGTCCCATCTGTACGGGGTAAGTGGTATTGTGGTCACGTGTTTCTACAAAACCTTTCTCTGCCTCCTTCCTTCCTTACTTTTGTGTGGGGGTGGGCTCTTTCTAATAAAATTCAAATTGTAAACTTGTGTGTCTAAACGTTAATTCAAAACGCCAGTACCTAAATAGAATACTAAGTGTGCTTAAGTTCTGTATAACACAGTTTAACAAGAAGGTTCTGGAGAATAGACACGTGAGCAGTGACTCTCCCCATATAGAAAAACCATTGGCACCATCCAACTGCAATCTTCCTGAACCTGCTGGGTTATTAGAGAGGAATAGATGCCCTTTTCCCTAGTTCACATCTTTCAAACGCATATCATTTGTATCCTTTCTGAATGTTTTAACAAGTATGAACTAGAAACAATGCTAACTACGGTGAACAAAATTGGAATGTGATACAAGGGAGCAAATCTGACGTCGCGGAATGAATAAAGGTTTAGTTGTAAGTAACTAAGTTGGGAAAAAAGGCTCCGGAAAACCAAATACAGAAGAAAACCAATACCCTAGCAATTCACAAAGGGTTTACCTACACAATCTCTGCTCACAAAGAGTACAGATGGCATGAAGCATAGGATTAGTTATAAAGAAATATTCGAATGAGCATAAAAATAACTAAGAAATCATGCAATCCGAATAAGAAAACGTGTGACAGCTTTGGGATTGAAACCCATGCTTCTCTTGCACATAAACCACAATGATGTGGAACATGGATAGGAGTTAAAAACTGTTTTATCGCTACAGGATATGTTATGGCTAGCGTTTGTACAGATGTAATATGTTTACTTAAATGAGATGTTTTGTGCGCCTTATCACTGCATGAAAAGGTTTTACTGCTTATTTTCTACGCTGCTTTGATGCTCTTTTCATCATTACTAAATAGTTCAAGCTTCACCCATTATTAAATATCATTACTGTACATTACATAGCACATTGAATGTAAGTAGGCTTATGCGACAGTATATACTAAGCGTGATTGAGCAGCTAGAAACAGACCAAGAGGAAATCAAAGAATTTCAAACGCTACTGGAGACCACGTTTGAAGTTCTTACGTTTCGCCAGTGTAAGTCAATGGAGTAAGTTAATATACACCAACATGTGGAGACATTATCTGGAACTTTGTTAGCCACCAGGAATGAAAAGGAAGACTACTCAGGCTCAATTGTTTCTACCGAGTGCCGGGAACATCATTGCGTTCCCTCATCTCATGAAGTGGCTCACAAAAAGCAAAATGGAAGTGTTTAAGCATGTAATCGACCTTTGCATACATTCAAACAAGTGAGAAATTCATCGCAAGCCTTTCATATGATGCAATGAGTAAAAAATGCCCAACCACGAATTAGAGCGGGCGATTCTCCGACTACCTTAATTGTTTCCAGATGGACCGGCCATACTCGGGATATACTACAAAATTTTCCAAGAACAGTAATGGATACCACTGCTATGGTATTAGGCTCGCAAATGTGTGTCCATCTTACTGGCTGAACATAAGTCGCTGAGCCAGGCAAGTGAAAAAACAATACAATATGATATGTTAGCCAAATCAACTTCATTCACAGGTCAGTTAACGCAAAAATTTTAAGTCCAAAACTTTTAAGTATTGTATTGATTGCGATTCAATACTGCATCCTTTCGATTACTGGCATATAAATGGGGTGTTGTGAATGAAAATAAGAGACATACACGTCAAGTTGTTGTTGTTTTTTTTTGTTTTTTTTAATTTCTCTATACGTGCTATGTACATACTGTACAGAGAAGGTATTGTAATGCACCCAAAAATTCGTTAGCGATATTTCACCGGAAATACATGTTTTGAGACCTCCTGTATAAAAAAAAACATTTTTAGAAAAATGTCCGTGTGTGTATCTGTTTGTCTGTCTGTGTATGTGTGTGTGTCTGTGAGCAGCATAGCTCAAAAACGAAAAGTCCGTCAAAAACCAAACTTGGCATTTAGGTTTGGTATCTTCCAAGGATGCGACACGAAGATTTTCAAGAAAATCCCCCCACTCCCAAGTACCCTTTACATGGAACCTTTTTAGAACATTTTGATTTTCTAAAAAATGGCTTTAACAAATTTGATTAAAATATCATATATTAAAGATATTTACCTGAAAAATAAAATGTAGATCATGAATTTTCTGGGAATAGCCTCTGAAGAGTAGATACTTTATTCTGGATGAATTTTGCATAACTACTAAACCGTAAGAGATGGACAAAAACTTAACACAGAAAAAATGTAGAACACGTTAAAACACACAATTTATGTTACATACGTTTTTTAGTGGAGTTGATGGTTTTTTAGATATTCCTTGTTTTTGGTTTCAGCTTTGAAAAACTTATACTTTTCTCATACAGGAATTTGCCAACTCGTGTCCATACAAACAAACGAACTTCAGTCACATAGCAACCAGCTTTTGGCTTTCACTTTAACTCCCTTATTTCGCTTCTACTTACAATAAAGCAAGAAATAAGACTATTTCTGCTAATTTTTCTCGATTAGCATGAAATAAATAAAAGAATAAGTTTATTAACAATAATTTGTTACATAGGTATAGAGAAAGTCATGTGAATGGAACACATCAGATTTTTTTTTTAACTACGGCCTTGATGTGCAGTCCAGAAAACATGCCATAACTTTGACATTTGGCAAAAAGGGCAATAGGTTCCCTATCTCAAAGTGTTTTTATATCCCATTGCAATTCTTCAAGTTAAACGGTTGAATTCTGGAACATCTATATACATCACACACACACCCAATAAAGCCTTATATCACATTAGCTTATTTTTTACTTCAATAATGAACATATGTATATGTATATTCTTTTATCAATAAAGGCCTTGCCTACTCCTAATCCGGCCGAATTCAGTTCGTCTTGTCTTTACCTCTCTGATGTGGAATGACAGCGCCATTTCCGGTTCGTTCTGGACTCAACTTCCGGTTTATGTAGGTACTAACTATAAGATATTCATCACAACAAAAAAGAACCAGAAACACCCAAAAGATCCAAAATTCAATCCACCCATAACTTTATTAAATAAAATTGGCAAAGTTTTGACAAGTTATTATGAAAAAGAATTATAGAATCGGAATAATGTTTGGGATGAAATAGAATCAATTTGAATTCAGAAAGAGAAAGTCCGTGACAGGTGCAATAACTGAAATAATAAGTACAGCGAAATTACCCTAATTCAAATACGCAAAAGGAATGTTTATTCACATTTCTGGGACTTTTGTTTTTAACTTATGGTGATCATTTTGCTTCGAAAGATTACAGATGAAAAGTTTGCCTAAATGTATCTATACTATTTTAAAATATTGCTCTCCAGATATAAGAACACAGATAAAAGGAGTCCGAGATATCGAAATAACTACATAAATAACAACAGTTTGCCACTAAGCATCGATCCTAGGACCAATTTTCTGGGACTCAGCGATGGAAACTTTGTTTATTAGATTAATTAGACAACAATAAAGAGCTTAAAAATACCATCGCTTATGCAGATGACCTGAAACAGATTCGAAAGGGTAGTTAAAAGAACCAACCAACAGTTTAACTCGAATATTAGAATTTTTGTGCATTCATTCCAAATTACGAATTTATGTACCTCTTAAAATCACTTTACATGCTCCTTAAACGGAGGCTAAAGACTGATGCAACAATAAAATAAATTAATTAGACACTAAAACGTGAAGAGGAAATTAAATAATTGGGAATATTTTTAGAGGAAAAGAACGATTTTAAAAAACATACCATGAATACTAAATATAAAACTAGACTTAAGGATTAAACTCGAAAATATCTCTAAGCATTATTACTATGCATCATAACATAATCTTTGCAACCATAATAATAATATTTGCCTAAGGTTTGGGCTGCAAGAATGCATTATATTAAATTAGGAATAAATTGAGAAGCACAGAAACAAAAATGTTACTTCCCCATTCAGGGATAGTTAGCACCAACCCAAAATGGCTTTAGGAATGTATACAGGAATTGACCTATTGGTAAGATTGAGCGGTGCAACATTTTGGCATAAGAGAAAAAATGATGAGAAAATGAAGGAATTATAGGCTCACTATGCAATTCTATGCAAGAACTAAAGAAGATATGTATTAATACAAACTTGCAAATAAGAGTAAAATCAAAAAAAATGACGGGGAGAGGAGCCTACAATATATTTAGTAATATAAACGAAAGGCAACAATTTAAGGCATGTAAAGTCAACAAAGGGATTAATACACTAGTTGACAGAACACAAGCCATTCGTTAGAAGAAAGAACAATTATAAGCAACTGTCAAAAGGTTATATATTAGGGCACGGAGATTTATAACGTCTTCTTGAACAATTACTGCATAAAATCAGTAAGCTAGCCTGGGAAGAAAGAGCAGAGGAGGAGAGAGCAGAAGTAGAAACCGAGGAAGTTGAAAGATCTGAAACAATAAGCATACAAAATATTTCCAATCAATCAACAATCATACCATCTGAAATTACACATATATACAAAATCTGAATTGGAAGATGAATAAGAAGAGGGAGAGAAAGAATGGAGATGATGAAGATGGGGAAGGAGAGGACAGTGAAGAAAAGAAAGAAAGGGACAAGGAATAAAATTACACAGATCTCGTTGGATTATCACTCGGAAAGATGATTTGGTGGGAAGAAGAACATAAGATTGGGGAGGCCATCAGGTGAACTCTAGTTTTTTCTTAGTTTTTTTTCGTAGCTTGTTTACCCTCCCCGTACAAGCGTAAGCATAGGGGTCAGAAGCCTGTTGGAGAGCCAACGGCACGTAACCACAGAATGAAGAACCTGGAACGAGTAGTCAGCCGGTAGACAGGCATGAGTGAGGATGTGGATGATATAAAAGCGAAATGGACGATAGGAAAGGTGATGATGGAGCAATTGGTGGAATAAGTGGCTGGGAAAACCGAAGAACAGGAGACGCCCAGACGCCGTTTCGTCCACCACAAATCCCACATGCGGATCGAACCTGGGCCGGCTAGGTGGGAGGCGAGCGGTCTGACCACTCAGCCACTGCGCCGCCTTGACATCTATTAAGAATGCCAATATAGATTAGTAGGGGAACGGCGTTGATAATGGAAAACAGAAGAGGGAGGAAATTTTGTTGAAAATTATGATGGGTTACTAAGAAGCTTTGAAGAAGGTGTCGGGATATGAGTTGTAAGCTGCAGGAGAAGGGGCAAGGAGAAGTCAGCGAGGGAAGGTTGAGAGGAGCAGCAGAAGAGACTAGAGTGGAGAAAAAATGGTTGAGTTTTGGCAGCAAAAGATTAGTGGGAAGTGTATTAATTTATAGTGCTATATTAATTTATAGTGCTAGTTTAAAAACGAGAAAAATATAAAGAGATGCAATTAGAATCATAGGTTGAGTGAAATTGCTTATTGCAGTGTTTAACGCCTGCTTTTACTACTATGGCAACGCAGACGATGACACTGATGATACACGGAATGAATGTGGAGCAGCGGTGGAATGCTAAGGCGGGAGAAACCGAAGGATCCGAAGAAAACCCGCTCCCGCGCCGCTTTGTCCCCACAAAATCCCCGTGCGGTCGCCTGGGATTGAACCTGGGCAGCCTGGGCGAGAGGCGAATGGTCTAACTAGTCGGCCACGGCGCGGTCGGGTGAAGCAGTGTAGCTTGGTGAGGAAAATAGTAACCCAAAAATTTATAAAAGTTAAAAGTAAAAAGTGATATAGTGAGAAAGCAGGTTACATGAATTAGTGAAGTGTAATATAGTCATTATAAGTAACAACTATAAGGTTGAATATGCATAGTGTATGTGTGTGTTTGTGTGTGCATGTGTACAGGGGGGACCAAGATAAACTAGTTTTAAATGGTTTGCTACATCATAAAAAGTATTAAAGGTCAGCACAGCACTGATAAAACCGCCTTGGGCCGTGAGCTGAAAACTCGAATTTTGGAGAGCATAGCTATAATGCCATTGTTTAGCGATATGGGTAGCGTGTGGGCGTTGAATTAAGATGTTGGGGGATTTGAAGATCATGTCTCCATAGGTAGGTACGTTTACTTTTATGTTGTCTCCTTTGTTCGAATTTTATAATGAACCGTTCATATTTTTCTGTGCTATTCAATAATATTTATTCGTACTGATAAAAAAAATGTACGATTAGCATCTACGTGCAACGAAGAACGTTTCAATTACAATTGCATTAGGCACTTGAAGGCGTACAGTTCTCCGTGCCTCTTGAAGGAGTTTCTGAAATATTTAAAAGCTGTATTTTCCGGGCTGTTGTGCCGTGGTCGTAGGTTAAAACGTGAACCATTCGTTTCGCCGACTTCTACATTTACCTCCTAGTGACTGCCACTGAAGATGCTGACCATAGAAGTCGGCGAAACTATGGTTCACATTTTAACTTACGACCACGGCACAACAGCCCGGAAAATACAGTTTTTAAATATAACGACACCGGCCGTGAAAATAGCCTAAGATATTTTCTGAAATGAATTGCATCACACATTGACGTGTGTAACTGTAACTATACATTACGGTTCACAATTTATGAAACAATATCATTGTGTCAATGAAGTTCAGCCTGAACAACCATCGCTATAGTAAAATAAGTATCTACACAAAACTAGTTAAGAACCACCTTTTCATCTCCGATTGAAAGACACATAAAAAGGGACTTTGAGAAATAATGTAATATACGAATTACAAAATACAACAGGTTACAAGTGGAGCTGCTCGATGTGGTGACCTGCAACATCCCTGTAGAGATTACACCTACGAAGCTATATTGCAATAAGACAAATTTTAATTAAAATATTTTATGAATAAGTAAAGTAAACACAATTAAAGATTATAAATTACATACACATAGTAACATGGGAAATTTAAATTAATATTGAAAGTTGAAGATATATTTGTACTGGTTACCAGTCAGTTAATGCTGGATACCAGTGGAAAAGTTTTAGATGTAGGATTTAATTAGGTTAGTTTATAGATTAGAAATTGGTTACTAGTTGCTTGATTTCTGCTGGCTCCCAGCAGCGAGAAAGTTGACAAAATAGATAAATTTAATATAAAGGCGGATTTTGTTAATATGTTATTTTTGTTTTGTTTATCTTAGCTTATAAGTGAAATCGGAAAATGTAGTGTATATTAAATGTTTTTGAAAAAGTGTAGAATAAAGTATAACAGTTTGCAATACACGTCTCGGGGCAGGGAACTAGGTATAGGCATAGAGTTTTTCAGATTTGTATTTATTAATTAATGTAACCGTGTTTACTTATTATGTACTATTGAAAATTTTCATTGTGATAACCGGCAAATATTAAAATGATTAATACCACAGTATACTGAGAGGCATTCTTCAATGAAAGAAAATATTAAGTTTTTCGGTAACTAAAATAGCAAAACAAAATATACAGGTACTTACACCAGCTTAAGAAGATGAAGTTCTGTTTATACCACAGCTACAAAGTTTTGTCTTCAGGTATACCTCTGGAATACGTTTCCCGTTGATATGGCAAACAGCATAAGCCAAACATTGCAGGCATCTTGGTATTACTTCCACATCCGATGGCAAGATGAGGCGCATACCAACCCGTTCCTTGTTGATTGACAAATAATACCACCAAGCATGGTATATTGGGCAAAATTTCCTTTTGCAAATGCATATATCGGACATCTGTAAATAAAAAATCCAATAGGTATGTCACAATTTCGGTCATTACACAAGTAGCAGAAAAAGCTACCACTAAACTTCGTGTAAAATTCAGATAGGGTACAAACCATATGCCGTTTGTATGTAATTGGTTATGAACGCCGACTTGCAACATGTGAGTCCTTACTGTACGGAGTGTGTGGTATTGTGACCACGTATTTCCACAAAATATTTCTCTATCCCTTTATTTCGTTCCTGTTTGGTGGCTTTAGTAAAAAAAATCCAATATAGTAAGCTGACCCAGTTTTCAGTGCAGCAGTATGGCATGTGTGTCTAAACGTTAATTGATAAACACCAGTACCTAAATGGAGTATTAAGTACTCGGTTCTGTATGACAGAGTTGAACAAAAGGATCTACAAAATGGACTTGTGATGTTACCAGTAGCTTTCCCCAAACTGCAAAACCACTGACACCATCCAACTGCAGTCCAACTGAAGCTGTTGGTTTATTAGAGAGTAATAGGAACCCTTTTCACTTGTTTACTTCTTTCAAGAGACATATCGTTTGTACCTTTTCTGAATGTTGCGAGAAGTATGTACCAAAAACAGCGCTAACTAGGGTGAACATAAATCGGAATTTGATAGAAAAGGGCAAACATGACACCGCAGAGTTAATTAAGGTTTAGTTGTAAGCACCAAGTTGAGGCAAAATGTTCCGGGAAATCTAACACAGAAGAAAACCAAAACGCCAGCAATCCTCAAAGGTTTTACCTGCACAATCTCTGCTAATAAATGGTACATATTGCATGACGCTTAGAATTATCTTATACAGAAGTATTCGAATGAACATAAGAGAGCTTATGCGGTAGTTTGAACTAAACGTGATTGAGCTGCTACAAGCAGACCAAGAGGAAACAAAGAATTGCAAACGTTAGGTGAGACCACGTGTAAAGGTCGCACTTATTCCTGCATGGCTTCACCAGTTTAAGTCACTGGAATAAGTTAATATGCACTAACGTGTGCGAGACATTGTCTGGAACTTTGGTTATGTGCTAAAAATTCTAAGAATATGTCCTAAAAACCGAAAAATATTTTTTAAAAATTTGAACAAAACAAAGAAAACATCTAGCTTGATAAAAAATTAATATTAGAATTCACCAAATCGCAATTAAACATCTCGTTAGAGTTGCAGTACACAAAAAATGTCAGCTCTAGATTGAGCATCACATAACCTTAATTGTTATCCTTCAGTAATGCCTTATATTGGGAAAAAGAACGTTTAACATCACACGATGTCAACCTCCCATACTTGAAAAGGGGAATATCAATAACATACACATTTTCAAGTTCACTTATGTGCTGACCTTCCAAAATTTGAGCGACTTGATAGAGGGTTAAGTAGCCACAGTTTTTCTCAAACAATTTTAATTTTTTCCCTAGAATTTCTGCTTTTGGACTTGAGAGAGTGTAAATTAGTTTTTCATTAAACTGTATTTCTTGAACTGAATTACTGCATAAGTCAGCAGAACTTTCTAATTTGTTTATTGCACGAATCAAGAAAACAAATTTGAAGATATGAATGCTAAGTCATGTTTACTTTCTCTACCATGTATGTATATAGAATGTACAGCCGTGGACACAAAAAATGAGTCACCTCCAGATTCCATGTGTCGATCAAAGAGCTTTGTGCATCTTCGTAAAAGCTGTGTTCACAATGCACACTAAAGAACTGTACAATGATCTACGACTGACAGCGCAATGGTCAACTAATGAGTATGAATACAAATCACAGAACAACGTTACGGTGGCCGAGAGGTTAGGAAGGTCTTGCTTCCACTCCTGAGTTTGTATGTTCAAAACTCGGCTGCTTGTGTTTTTTTTCCCGTCTTTTTCTTGTTTTGATTGGATATGTAGAACATACATTACACTAGTATAACTTTGGCATTTGAAGTTATGGGCCTATCTGTGCACAGAAAAACATAATTCTAAAATAACACTCGTGTTAAATAACTAAAAGATATGTGTAAATGAACTATCACCTAAAAGAAAGAAAAACATAATTGATATCGGTTGTGTGACGTCAGCCCATATATTTGTCCTCAAAATTTGGGGCACAGACAAAAATTAAATGCCTGCAGTAATGTGGACGAGAAGCTACAATATCCCAGGCTTCTTGAATTTGTATTCAGAAGCCATCTTTTGTCCCTTGCCCATCTACATGTAAATTGGAGCGCAGTTCCCTTTTTACTTCAGCCCAAACATTCTCATTAGGGCTCAAATCTGGTGAACAGGGGGAAGCCAGTCTATCACTCTGATATCCTACCTCTCTGGAAACCAATTTGAAAGCCTTCAAGATGTGTGGACAGGATGATTATTCTGTACAAATTCAACAATTTCATCAGGATATCTCATCCTCACAAAGGGAAACAAAATCTTATCGAGTATTACAGTGTACTACCCACCGTTCGGTGTATCGCCAAGCTAACACAGCACACCTAGACCATCCCTTGATATCCAGCCCTAACCAATACAGATACGCAATCATGATGAAGTTTTGCATCATATCGGGACCCTTTGGACGATAGACAGTAACCTTTCCCTTAAGTGTGGAAGACAATTCCACTTTTTTTTTTTTAAACAGTACCGGAGCCTGATCAGGACTCCGGCGCTGTATCCCTATTTTACATTTTCCCCTCCGTAGGTTTTACTGTTTCATTACTGGTTTTACTGGTCCTTTACAAACACATTGCACAAACATATAACACCCATACCCAAGGCGGGACTCGAATCCACGATCCCCTGCCCACGAAGCACCAAAGCGAGACGCTTTAGCGAGCGCGGCCTTGGGGACCGGCGCCTCCTCTGAGAATATCATGTTGTTCCAGTTGCGGTTGGCATTTTCCTGTTGGATCGGTTTGTGATGTTTTAATGGATGTTTTTCGTTACGATGTTTGGACGTTTTGATTAATTCTGCTACGCATACATTATTAACTATAGCAACAACAACAATGATGATAATAATAATGACGATAATAATAATAATAATAATAATAATAATAATAATAATAATAATAATAATAATAATAATAATACAGTAAAACAACGTATGTTCTCATACATGGTCTCAGTTTTATGGATTACTCTTCAGTGGATCTAGTCTCTAAGAACAGCGCATACATAATTACAAAATTAGCTATTGGTGTATACTGATTTCTCTTAAAAATGAAGATTCTGTAACTGAAGTGGAAAATAGTTAACGTTTTCGATATTTTTATAGGTATCATCGCGGACTCTTAATACAAATCTGGAAACTGTCTCTCGGTAATATGCAAGGGGTGTGCAACGAAATTCGCATGCGCTATTTGCTCACTCACCACTGACCGGTGTATGCTTCCAATTGACCCGTTGAATCCTGCAACTTTTTTATCGCATGATGGGTTATCTGCCCACGTGAAATACGGCGCTGTTGGGTTACCTGGTATATAATTGTATTTGGGTAGTTCTGCCTTTGGCTTTTGCGGATGACTGGGCCTGTAACAGATTTAACTATTTTCTTTTCAGGGTACGCTGCGCTTTTCGCAGTGTGGTATTGGAGCAGTGGAAAGACAAGACATTGAGAAAACTTTGGTTACACAGTGAATCGCTTAGGGACTCAAGACATTTCAGGTGAGTCAAGACAGAAACTGAAAGACAGTATTGGATTATGTTTTAAAAATTCCTTGATCGTTAGATAAAGTGCCATAGATATTACGACAAATTTGGTAAATATCATCCATCATTACCTGAAGCATATATAATATTTCCGGAAACAATTTGTACAAATGTTGCTCTTCCTTCACATGCCGATGCACCGGGTGGAAGTCAAGGGAGTAAATGGCGTCCTAAGTTATTCTGTGGTAGCAGTATAAGATGCTAAAGAGAAAACTGAAAATGCTACTAGAGACCAGTAGCGTAGATATTTCTTTTACTGCAGTTTCACAATAAGAACCGAAGGAAATAAATATGCTGCAAAATATTAAGGAACCTTCGGCAGCTTCTCCAAGAGGTGCCACAGACATAAACATTGAGATAATGTAGCGCTTCAGAAATTCTGCTCCCGAACAGTAATGAAGAGGCAATGACATTATTTATTGATGCCAAATTAACCATCCATCAGCACAAACTTATTCAATCTCAGGCAAAAATCGGAAATTACACCATTTATCCGCCATATTACAAAACAAAAATTTGTAGATTTGCTACACCTACCAGAAGCAATAAATAACAGAAGCATGTGCAGAAATTCAACTCCGGCACCATATAGACCCCACTATTTAGCACATTACATCTGTCCAGGGTAAAACTTTAAATCCGTTTTGGAAGGTTCATTTCAAGTTCGTTCATTTTAATTACGACGGTAGTAAACGGTAATGCGATGATATTCTGGACACAGCAGGTACAAACAGAAATTTTCAGAGTTTGAACAAGAGTATGATGAAAATATGTTCATTGTTTCGGTAGTTCCTCTACAGCTCCATAGTAATGAAGATGTTGATTGCTGTTTTTCACAGCAAAGTAAGAGATGAGGCGTAGAAGAGATATTGCTAATATGCTAAGCCGAGCTCTGTCAGGCACATTAAGTATCCTTGTCCCTCTGTTTAAAAATAGATTCGATAACACGTTCCTTTCAGGAATCTTCTCTCCGTTAGCGAACAATAAGCAAATAAGAATCCCAGAGCTTCATATACATAGTACTGTATTTGTTTTAAAATTACCCTTCTTAAAGAGTCAATGGAGGTCATAAGGTAAAATCCACAAATATCAGGCGGCAAATCGTCACTGAACCCCACAAATGTGTACATTCGAGAGAAGCGGTGGTAATTTCATCACTAACTTACACTTACATGCTGCTCGTTCCTTAGAGACGACTGACCTTTAGCGAAAGTAGAGTAAGCTAGCCTACCCTTGATAATCAGGTCAGCAACTAGTTTTATGTTACAATAAAAAACAGCTCTGCTTTCTTTTGATTGTGTTTTGAGAATACACAGCGTACAGTAAATTGCGAAGTACGATTTACGTCATTGCCAGTGTTTTAACCAGAGGTGCCAGTTATTAATGAAAATGACAGCAATTCAGAAGAAGAACAAGAAGAAGAAGAAGACGAAGACGATGATGATGAGGGAGAAATGTCAGGAATGGAAGAAATACAAGAAAATTAGGTAGTAACCGAGGTTGAGAATGAATACATGCAACTGGCATCACTGGAGGTGTGGTATTTGCTTTGTAGTAAGTATACCACTGTAGCGCAAAAGCATGAGAATTGCATAAAAAACATCTGACCTCCGTTCCTGCTTCTGTGTGCCAATGCTCCAGTAAATGTGAGTAAGTGACTCGCATCTAACCTCCCATTTAAAAATGTCATTCGTCAAGAACTGGCGCGCGACCTGTAACTTATTTTATGGATGGATGGACGGACGGACGGACGGATGGACGGATGGACGGATGGTTGGGTGGGTGGGTGGGTGGGTGGATGGGTGGGTGGGTGGTTGGTTGGTTGGGTGGGTGGGTGGATGGGTGGGTGGATGGGTGGTTGGGTGGGTGGGTGGGTGGATGGGTGGGTGGATGGATGGGTGGGTGGATGGATGGGTGGGTGGGTGGTTGGGTGGGTGGTTGGGTGGGTGGGTGTGTGGGTAGGTGGATGGGTGGGTGTGTGGGTGGGTGGGTGGATGGGTGGGTGGGTGTGTGGGTGGGTGGATGGGTGGGTGGGTGGGTGGTTGGGTGGATGGGTGGGTGGTTGGTTGGGTGGATGGGTGGGTGGGTGGTTGGTTGGTTGGGTGGATGGGTGGGTGGGTGGTTGGGTGGATGGGTGGGTGGGTGGTTGGTTGGTTGGGTGGGTGGGTGGATGGGTGGGTGGGTGGATGGGTGGTTGGGTGGGTGGATGGGTGGGTGGATGGGTGGGTGGATGGATGGATGGGTGGGTGGTTGGGTGGGTGGTTGGGTGGGTGGTTGGTTGGTTGGGTGGGTGGGTGGATGGGTGGGTGGGTGGATGGGTGGATGGGTGGGTGTGTGGGTGGGTGGATGGGTGGGTGTGTGGGTGGGTGGGTGGATGGGTGGGTGTGTGGGTGGGTGGATGGGTGGGTGGTTGGGTGGATGGGTGGGTGGTTGGTTGGGTGGATGGGTGGGTGGGTGGTTGGTTGGTTGGGTGGATGGGTGGGTGGGTGGTTGGGTGGATGGGTGGGTGGTTGGTTGGGTGGGTGGGTGGATGGGTGGGTGGGTGGATGGGTGGATGGGTGGATGGGTGGTTGGGTGGGTGGATGGGTGGGTGGATGGATGGGTGGGTGGGTGGTTGGGTGGGTGGTTGGGTGGGTGGATGGGTGGGTGTGTGGGTGGGTGGATGGGTGGGTGTGTGGGTGGGTGGGTGGATGGGTGGGTGGGTGTGTGGGTGGGTGGATGGGTGGGTGGTTGGGTGGGTGGATGGGTGGGTGGTTGGGTGGATGGGTGGGTGGGTGGGTGGATGGGTGGGTGGGTGGGTGGATGGGTGGGTGGGTGGTTGGGTGGTTGGGTGGTTGGGTGGTTGGGTGGGTGGGTGGATGGGTGGGTGGTTGGGTGGGTGGATGGGTGGGTGGGTGGATGGGTGGGTGGGTGGATGGGTGGTTGGGTGGGTGGATGGGTGGTTGGGTGGGTGGGTGGATGGGTGGGTGGTTGGGTGGGTGGGTGGATGGGTGGGTGGATGGGTGGATGGGTGGATGGGTGGTTGGGTGGGCGGGCGGGCGGGTGGGTGAATGGGTGGATGGGTGGGTGGGTGGGTGGTTGGGTGGATGGATACTTTATTTCACTGCTTAGGGCGTGGCCCGGTGGCAGCACTGTCAATGTAATTATACAATGTACATTACAATTAAGTTAAGTAAACAATAATGTGATTAATACCCTGTTAAAATGCCAACATAATATACTAATATATACATAATTGTAACAACAGTAATAATAACGCAATATTTTTATTTACTATCCTGACTATAAATCACTCTTCTTTAATCTCTTTTTAAAACTATTTACACTTTGAGGCAGTCTCCAGTAAATCTGCAGGTATTTTGTTCCATTCGTTTATAGTTCTATTTGTGAAGGAAAATTTACCTATGTCTGTTTTCAGTTCCCTATTTCTTATTTTTTCCGAGTGCTCATTCCTCCCACAGTATAATGGCTTTAATAATCGTTTGGATATGTCTTTCCATGCAGGTTCCCCCTTATAGGCTCTAAAAATTGCACATAGCCTTGCTCGTCTCCTACGTTTTTCTAGTGTTTCCCAGGAAGTAGCAGTGCTGGTATGATTTTCGAATCGTTTACTTCTGTCTACAAATTTAGCTGCCCTTTTTTGAACTCTCTCTAGTGCCAGTTTTTGCCCCACCCGATACGGATCCCAGCATGCAGCACTATATTCTAATATTGGTCGAACTAAAGAAGTGTATGCCAAATTTCGCGAATTTCCATTGCTGCGTTTTAAAATCCTCATTACGAAATACAACGCTTTCCACGCCTTCCCAGTGATCGAGTTTACATGTTCCCCCCACTCCAGTCTTTGATTTAGTATTACCCCTAAATATCTGGTGCTATTTACTCTCAGTATTTTCTTATTGTCTAATTTATATATTACGTTTTCTACCATTCTTGCCCTTGAAAATATAATTGCTTTACATTTGTTTGGATTTATCTCCATTTTATTATATTTTGCCCAAAGTTGAATTTTGTTTAAATCTTCTTGTAGATCTATTGTGTCACATTTACCGCTAATATTTCTATAGATTATACAATCGTCTGCAAATAGGCGAATCTGAGATGTTATCCCTTCCCGTAAATCATTTATATATGCTAAGAAAAACACGCTTCCCTGGGGCACACCAGAAGTTACATTTGTATGAGACCATAATTTATTTCCCAACCGCACTCTTTGGGTTCGTTCGTTCAAGAATTCCCGAATCCAAGTTATCACTCTGTTGTCTATCTGCAGATTACAAAGTTTTACTATTAGTCGTCCATGAGGTACAAGGTCAAACGCTTTAGAAAAATCAATTATTATTGCATGTACTTTTCCTCCCGCGTCAAGTGTATCGGCTACATCTTGACAAACAGCTACTAGTTGTCTCTCACAAGAATGTCCGTTCCGAAAAACATGTTGGCCTTCTAAGAGCCAATGCGTTTTATCCCATTCGCGTCTTAAATATTGTGCTATAAGATGCTCAACTTGTTTGCTTACTACTGATGTCAAACTAACTGGTCTATAGTTTGCCGCATTTGCTCGATCCCCTGCTTTATAAATAGGTACAACTTTATGTAACGGTGTGTAATGCACTTGCAGAGAATAATAGTTCACAGAAATGTAATATAGGCGGTGCTCTTCATAAGACACGAATAAAGAACGAGAGGTTGGTAGCAGTACCGCAGCAAATATTTCTGCATTATCTTTTTGGCATTTCCCCTCTACAGGCAAGGATTCAAACCTTCGAATGCCTTATCCACAGGGCTTACATACAAATGACAAATCGAGGCTGGGGGAGTGATAACCTAAAATATAACACACCAAAGGAGACAATTATGGTATCTTCAAGAAAGAAATGGGACTTCTGGTTGATTGCCCAAAACCTGGTACTGGAACGACGAATGACAGGAACACGACAAGAAGATAAGAGATCCTAAAACTTCCAGTGAAATAACTGGGATCAATGACGAACTCATTCTCATGTGGCTATGATTTCAATATGCATGCTTTCCAACAATATGCCAGAGAAACAAGAGCTTTGTATTTAAAAAATGTATCCCTGGTACTTCATGCCCGCAACAGTTCATGAAATTTTGGTTCACAGTCCCGACATAATTCATACATGTATTTTACCAATAGAAGAGCTCTCAGAAGAGGCAAAAGCAGCTAGAAATAAGGTTTTAAAGACGATTCTGAGAAGAAAATACAAGAAAACACTCCAGAAGTGGCACGCACCTAAGATTTGTCAAATATTATGCTAATTGCTTCATATCCAGTTATTTATTCATTAAGAACCCCTATGCCAAGAAAGAAGGGGAGATTACCTCAAGAGATTCTTATCCTCCTATCGAACCCAAAACTATCCACAACTGCAGTTCGTGAGGACTTTCGCTTCTCCAGAAACACAAGACTCAAGACATTGAATGAGGTACCTAATCCTGTTTTGACAGTTTGAACATAATTTTATTGCTAAATAATAATAATAATAATAATAATAATGATAATAATAATAATGATAATAATAATAGTGAAATGATAATGATGATGATGATAATAATAATGAAATGATAATAATAATAATAATAATAATAATAATAATAATAATAATAATAATAATAATAATAATAATAATAATAATAATGTTTCAACTGTGTAATTTTAAAATTGCTGCCCTCATGTGAATTACTCATTTTTTAAAGTTCTCTAGCTTAAAAGCTTGTCCTCTACGTTCAAAACATCTTATCTGCACTGGCTGGCTTATCTATATTGTAAACATAACCCTCTCCTTCTTATCTATATTGTAAATATACACATATCCTTCCAAAACATCTACTCTGGCTGACTTATCTATATTGTAAAGATGCACTTCTTACACTCACTGATGGAAGTCTGCTCCATTGTCAGCACAACCATATTAAAAAAATTTAAGAAGATACCATAGTGAGAGAGACGAGCCAATTTGACTTCACTCAGAAACTCCCTTGTACTCTGCCCGGCTAGATCGGCTAAATTGCACACTGTGCGTTGGCTCGCTTTGCGACCTTCCACCTTAGGCTACGCTTTGTGGCTTAGGTCCCAAAGTTTATGGCGACTTTTACATATGAACAGACCTAGTAAAGCAGAATAACAAAGAACCCGATCTGGATCACATAATGGAAATGGAAATGGAGTTTGCTTTATGGACGCTCTTTAACTGTGGTGGTACTCAACGTCCCATTATATACTGGGCGTGAAGGACCGCTTAATTTTGCTAAGAGGCCTCTTTATCAGGATTGAGGTTCTTTTGCGTAAATCTACGATACAGGACCAACGGATTCACGTCCCATCCGAACGAAGCCATACTAAGGATTTTTACGCCCGAAAAATCCATGGTCCTCCGCCGGGTTTGAGCCCGCGACCTTGGGTTATGAAGTTAGCATGGTAACCATTACACCACGGAGGGCAACAGAATCACATAAGGATGTCGGTGGAATAAGGGTGTTTTATGCATACAGGGGAGTTGCCACTGCTGCATTTTCGAGAAATATGAAACAAATATGCCCAATGATGCCTTTAGTTAACAGCCACAAAAAAAGATGTAGTTCCGCATTTATTCTGACTATTTAAATGAAGAGTGCAAAAAACTTAAAACTCTGCACGGGGTTTAGCTAGAAAATAAAACAAGTGTTGCAAAACTGAGTACATCAAAATTTACACTTGTGCAAAATATGATACGTTTATATAAAATTCTTCAAGTAGAAATTTCTATAAATTATGCCATTATGACTATGGGATACCTATTTTTAATTTAGCTATCCGTATGTACATATAATGTGTAGTAGCTAGACAAACCCAAAATTAGATGTCGAGATTTCACCGAAAATATCTGTTTTGAGGTCCCATGAGTACGAAAAGTTATTTTTAGAAAAAGGTCTGTGTTTGTCTGTGGACAGCATAGTTCAAAAACGAAAAGACCATTAAACACCAAACTTGTTATTTAAGTTTAGTATCTTTCAACAATACGACAGGAAGATTTTCAAGAACATTCTGCCACCACAAAGTATCTTTTACATGGAAACATTTCTGTAAATTTTGTTTTTCTAAAAATAGCTATAACGATTACAATGAAAATAACTTATATTGAAGATATTTATAACACAAATAAAATGTATGTTTTGAATTTTCTGTGAATGGCCTGTGAAGACCTCTTTGTTTTGGATGAGTTTTGCAGAATTTTGCATAACGGTTAAACCGTAAGAGATAGACAAGAGCTTACTACTCAAAAAATGTAAATCTCGATAAAACACGTAATTTATGTCATATATGTTCTTCTTGTACAGTTGACCATTTTCGAGATACCGATTCTTTGTTATTGGTTTCACTTTTAAGCCAGCTATTTTTTTCCAAACGGGGCCATGCAAAGCGAGCGAACCTCAATTGTTTCACATAACGACCAAGCTTTAAAAGATTTGACTATCGCTTTTTTTTTTTTTTTTTTTTTTTTTTTTTATTTATAAAAACAGTAACGGAGTCTGATCAGGACTCCGGTACTGTATCCCTATTTACATTTCCCCCCGTAGGTTTTACTGATTACTGGTTTTACTGTTTCTTTTACAAACATATACACATTGCACAAACATATAACACCCATGCCCAAGGCGGGACTCGAACCCACGATCCCCTGCCCACGAAGCACCAAAGCGAGACGCTTTAGCGAGCGTGGCCATGGGGACCGGCTCTTTAGCCTAAAGTATTCCTTATTTATCTTCTACTTACAAAGAAGCAAGTAATAAGACTAATTCTGCTAATGGTTATCTCGAGTAGCATGATGTAGATAAAAGAATAATCTTTTGTAAGAGTAGTTTGTGTAGGGAACAGCTAGAGAAAGTATATGAATGGAACACATCAGATTTTTTTTTTTTTTTTTTTTTCTGTTTGTTTTGTTATGTCCAATTTTAGTTTCATTGGGACTAGGACTTTTATTCCTCCAAGCAAATTTCCGATCTCTTCATGCACAGCGTACATTTGACAAGAATGAGCGAACCACGCAGACCAGATCCACTAGCTGCAGGGGCAAAGTGATATATCGTTTTCTCTGTGGCAGCTGTTATTGCTTGATGAAAGCCTGTGTTTATAGTCTCCTACAACGAAGCTGCAAGTCATTTGCGTCTGTAGCAGAACTTTTTTTTTTTTGCGAGTGTTGTTTCAAAGTTCATCACATTCGTTGACCTTGCGTAGCAAAAGGCGAGATAAGCGACTGTGTAACCCTGTCTATGCATTACATAAATTCAACCCAGATTATGAGATACTCAGATTTAAGACCGAGCACCACAGTTATAGAATAATTTAGGACTCACCTTAATGAGCATTCTCCTGTGCTTAACACACCTTTCGGCACGCACTTTCATGGAATAACTTTTTCCTCATTATCTTGTTTGTCTTAATAAAAATAGCTACGAAATAATAAACGCAGAAGAGAAATAAGGGAATATACTAGGTCAAAGCCATAGTCAAATCTTTTTAATGTTGGTTAATATTTGATTGAAATTGGATTCTTTAGAATGGATATGAGTAAAATAAAGGAAAAAGGAACGACAAATTCACGTTTGAGGAAAGTTTTAAATATTTAAAAATTGAAACCAATAACAAGGAATATCTCGGAAGTGGTTAACTCTCCAAAATATTTAGGTATATGAACATAGATTGTGTGTTTTAACCAGATCTACAATTTTAGTGTTGTTTCAGTCTATCTTTTACGGTTTACCAGTTCCGCAAAAACCACAGAATGAAGAAGCTTTCAGAAGTTATTCCCAGAAAATTCAAGATAGGTATAACTTATTTTTCATTTAGATAGGTATCTTTAATTTACATTGTTAGGGTGATTTTTGATAAACTAAAAGATTTCGATTTTTCCCACATAAATGGTAATTTGGAGTGGAGGATTTTGTTGAAAATCTTGGTGCCCCATCCATGGAAGATACTGAGCCTAAATATCAACTTTGGTATCTAATCGAGCTGTTCACAGAATGCGGATCTTTTTCTCAAAATTGTATCTGTTCCATTCACATGACTTGCTCTATCTCTTCTGCAAACAACTATTCTACAAAATATTATTTTTTTATCTAAAAATCAAGATCAACATTACCAGAAATGGTCTTATTGCTTAGCTCCTTATGAGTAGAGGGGGAAATAGGCTAAAGCGACTGTCAAATCTTTTTAAAACTTGTCGCTCTGCGGTTGTCATTGAAATTCGATTCTCCTCCGATGGCCAAGAGTAGGACAAAAAAAACAAAAAACAAAACAAGTGATCAGTAAGGCTCCGTGCTCCGTACTCCATGTCTTTTGCCTTCCCCTATGTTTATACAGTGAGGAGGTTCTGGTGGGACTACAACGTTGCCACATTGTAAGAAAACGGGAGAGGGTTTACATATCTATAGAAGAAGATGTAGCCGCTGTAAAACGCCCTTAAGTTTCGAAGTTTTTGTTGTTTTCGGTGTTTTTGAATGAATTAATGGTTTATGGATTAAGATTTGTTACGCGTTTCCCCCCTCAGTTTTCCAATACGTTTTAATAGGTTAATTGTAAAAGGTTGAAAACAGAAAAGGACGATAGTCTTGAAAAAAGAATACATTTTAATTACTTTATTTTTGCACACTGAAAGGAATAATGCATGTGTAGATATTCAAAATGCCCATTCTGCTTTGCCTGTGGAGGTGAATGTGACAAAACCGCTTGCCAAGACCTGCAGCAAGATCCTGCTTCGATCTGGCAAAGAAAGGAAAAAGGGTTCAAAATCTAGCTAGGTTTTTAGAAATTCCAGAACATGCAACAGAATTTTATAAGGATACGCCACGGGAAGCACATAAATATTAAACCTTATTCATATTGTTTCGTTTCGTAATCAGCTTACCCTCGCCGTATTTGTTGGATTGACACCCCCCTAGGACCTACAAACCTATGCTTAGGGGTCAGAAGCCTGCCGGAGAGCCAACGGCACGAAACCACAGAATGGAGAACCTGTTACGAGGGGTCGGCGCGTACCAAGCATGAACACGAAGTAGTGGATGATATGAAATGGAAGCGAAATTGAAGATCAGAAAGGTGATGATGGAGCAACTGGTGGAACGAGTGGCGGGGGAAACCGGAGGACCCGGAGAAAACCCGTCCACCACGAATCCCACTCGGGCGCTTGGGATCGAACCCGGGCCGCCTAGATGGCAGGCGAGCAGTCTAACCACTCAACCACGGTGCCGCCTATTCATGTTGAAATGAATACAAAATTGTGATTTATTTGTATTGTATTCAATATGCTAAGTATTTAAACAAAAAAGAATATTTTCATTGTGAGTGTAGTCCTAGTTACTTTCTAATTTTATATCTAGTACTTATCTATTTTCTATTCATATTAATATAGTGGGTTTATGGTAAATTATGTACATAATATGCAAAATGAAAAGATATAAAAATTCATATATCTAGAAAATAAATAACAAATAATTATTAATCAGAAACTACAAATATTGCTGTTATACTAAGGCTGGCTAATTATTGTATCAAATATTCAAAATAAAAGCGAATAAAATTAAAATGACAAATAAAACATTAAATAAAATGTATTAACATGCCTGTGAAGCATACAACAATTCCATGTCCTTTATAAAAGTATTCCATAATGAAGCGAATAAGTACAAATAGTTCAATAAACAACAAAACCTCATAATCAACATGCTAAATTCACACTCGTGCACGGAAGCTAATCAGCACCTATCGGCTTTTGAAAAAGCTTAGTTTTCAAACTTCAAAAGTTCACTACTTACATTATTCTAACACTTTCTTTTCCCATATAGTGAGACAGTTTTAAGAGGGAGATTGGAGCATTAAACATTTGCAGTGCTAGCCAATCAATGTTGATAATAGGTAAAATAAATAATTTCTCTCAGAAACACATTTTCTGCAATTATCGAGTTTTGAAATAACGCTCCTTAATTGTAATTCATTTTTCCTTTGTTTTACTTCTGGCCATCCCAAAAGAACTAAATTTCAATCACAAAGCAATTAAAATATTTGGCTATCGCTTTAGCGCATTGTATTCCTTTATTTCCCTTTTATTTATAAGGAACCCCATAAAACCATTTCTGCTAATGTTTATCTTGATTAGTATTAGCAGATATAAAAACAAGATTTGAGAAGAATAATTTGTTACAGAATAGATAGAGAAAGGATAAGATTTTTCTTTTATTACCACCTATGTTATTAACTGTAAAGAAAATCCTGGAGTGTGGCACTTAAACCTGGTGACCCACATAGAGGAATTTTGGAGGAACAGAAATTGTTTCGTCTCATACGCAGATAACAAATATAAACTTAGTTTTTATTCAGTTGTCTTTTGTATATATATAAATGCATATATATTTTTTTAAATTTTTGAAAATGTTTACATATAAGGTAGTCTTGACATAGACATAAATGTAACATCAGGTTTTGAATTGCAAGAACTTGACAAACAACCATTTTGAAAACCTTATCAGTACCCTAGTGCTGTGAGGCATCAGCAAGCGAACTAAAAGATAATGAACTTCACTTTCATAACTTTTTTTTTATTTGATGTGGAATAAGTTTCTTTTCCTCTTAGTTTTGTCGAAGTAGGTAACTTAGGCCTTACTGCAACGTAAAATCCTCTCTGCTCTTGCTATGTATTCACAGAGTTTTCTCAAATCCTGCAATTTTGAGTTGGTTATAGGAAGTCTGTTTCTGTAGCTCTAAAAGAGCGTAATTTTCTGGAACTTTGCCTTTTCTAGATATAGGTACTTACTAACGATATTCTTCCATGTCTGCGTTGTGAGTAAACGCTATGCAATACATTCCTGGCACGTTTTCGCTTAACATTATTCTTGTTGCTTTTTGTAATTTTACAGGTTTCCAAACTCATCTTATTTCCTGAAAATAAGATATTACTTCAGGTTTCCTATAGAAAGAAATCTCTTTGCATTCTCTTGACCACGAAAGGGTTCCTCTTTTTACATTATTCAACAAGCAGGTGGGTACCAATCATCAGGTGTATACGTCCCCGTCTTTTCTTTTCCTATAACTCCGAAGTCCCTATCACAAAATAGAAACGCATGTCCTGGAAATTGGCATTCGTGTTCCACACATGAATAACATAACACCAAAAAGTGATCACATTCTGATTTTTGTTTTGGCCACCGTAAGAATCTGACATGCAGTGAGATATTGTGCGTTATTGTTATTTTCAGATAAGAATATAAACCAGATATGCCCTCAAGTGACCCTCTCCCAGCGATATCCTCAGACCACATGTGCGTGTGCGTTACCAGTGCAATCATGAATTCCTAGACTAAATGTCCAAAGGTAAATTGCCTACAGCAGAAAGTCATGTTTATGAATATTTGGGGAGCTGGTAAGCTTTGCTAATGTCAAACACCTAAAGTAAATAGATTTGTATTTTCTTGGGTGTTTGCAAAATCTATCTTCATTTGGGCCTGTACCTTTTCCGCTTTTCGTAGATGAAGCTGTAGTTCTAGTTTTATTTTAGTTTTTTCATCCTCTACTAAATTATCATTCTTGATGCTCATCTGAATTTTATCACATGTCTTACAATTATCACGGCTTGGATATCCAAAACGTAGATTACATTCTGTTCTGAAAATGTGCGAAAATGTAAAATACGACAAAGGTTCTACTGCTAAAGAAGCACATTTGCATTGTATATACTCGTATGTGGTTCATGTAGATTTTTCAGAAGGTTCCGGTGACAGATAATTGCGATTTGGATTATTATTATTATTATTATTCTTTCATTTATAGTGACTTCTATACTTAGGTAATAGTTCCATGAAATCGCGAACACGTTGTTTACTCTCCTGGAATTGTGTTGGATCTCTTTGATGGCAAGCTCTTTTATCTCCTTGAGGTGATCCATGGGATTAATTTTGGCGATTTTCATTTCTGAAATACTTGCTATAGCCTGTGTACAAACCTGTTTACTGCTTCCTTCCACTAAAACTTTGTATTTCACTGAAATATCTCTCTTTTTTGGACTAGAAGAATACCTCCTCTTTGTGCAGCATAGCTCGACAGTATTTTGAACGAGTGTCTTGTCTGGTACTTGAATTAATATTCATAAAATTTTCCTGTGACAGTTACACATTTTACCTTCAGTTGCTGCTTGAATCTCCCTACTCTTGTAATCAATATAACTTCTACCTTCACGTCATGGTTTTCCCTGCACATTTCATGCCCAAGATACTGGATCACGCTTGCGTTTCCTGCCTCTTGGTTTACCTAAGTAAAAAATTAAATACATTCTTAACAGATTTGTCCACATTATTATAGTGTACATTCATAGTAACTAAAGTTATTAGACCCTCTGTTAATTTTCACTAAAGTAAACACTTATTCCATAGAATCTTACATTGTTTATTCTTGTTTTCAGTTGATGCTAGTTTTTTTTAATCTCATTCATATCTGTTTCAAGACCTCATTTGATATATTTCTGCTCCGGATATTGGTCTGAAATTAGAGGAAATTGCGTTAGATATTTGTTATTGAAACTCAGTGTGCAAAATCATAAAAGCTTTATTTTTATTTATGAAGCTTATATTAATAAGAGTTGTATTTTTAGACATGAAAACATGAAGCAGCTTATTCAACTCAATATTTTTATTGCAAACATATACTCTGCAGTAGACCCACTAACCTCTAAAACTTCAGGCTGCCTCTCAATAATTTTTCTTGGTTCATACTCATAGCCTTCAGACAACAATGGAAACACACTCCGTTTTCAGTATCTGTAGAAATAAAAATTCAGTTTAATGAGACATACTGTTACGATCATTAATTTCTCTTTCATTCATTCTTTCATTCTTACCTGTTTCAGAGTTTAGAAGCTGTGAAGAGTCAAGTTTTCTGGGAGCAGAAAAGCATTTGTTTTTCACGCTGGCCATTGTTGGTTATGAGGCTCAGCATGAAAGTATCTGTAGTTCTGAAACTGAACTGAAGAAATTTCCCTCTGTACTATGAAAGTAGGTATTTGTAGTTTGACAGTAGAGAAGCATTAATCAGCATGTCACTAATTTTTATTGATTATTATTGATTTCTAACTGTGTGTTATCAGGTCCATGCACCACGCCACAGAATCCATAACAACATTCGCATTAATAATTCTGACAACTTACCTACACCTAGGTAAGAGCTGTTTACTCCTTGCAGAGCTGAACTTCAGAACCAGAAGCCCACTCAGGTTCATCACTATGGTTATCAACTTGCTGATACCGCTTAGTGCTAAAACTGAATCTCGGAGTCGCCAGAAAAGGGCTAACTTTGAACAAAGAGGTGCTAGAAAGGGCGTCAGAATATTTGACAATAAAAATGTTTATCTGTTTACTCTTGAAGATTTATGCAGCATTGAAATCAATCATTTTCAACAAATAGACCGGAAGTTCATAATCTCACCAACTTTTGTTCTCTCTTTTTAACACGTATCGTATAGTAAACACTGGACATATTTACAGTGTCAACTCCGCAATTTAGTTTTCACTATGAGGTAGAGCTAACACTGCCACATCCAGACTGCACAGGTCTTTATATAGATTTAAATCTACAGCATCTTGGAAGTATACCTAATACTTCGACCCAAAATGCACTTGTATTTTCTTTTCTGTCTCATGTTTGGTGAGAGAATTTTATCCTCTAGTCAACAATTCTTCCAAATTTCATCTCACTGAAAACTAAAAGCTTCTGAAAGTTCTCTAATTTTCATACTTTTGTGTTCTTTGAGTGTTTCTGAATATTCAGTTGAGATATTCTCTCCAGTGTGATGCGGGATTTATGATTTTTTTTTTCTTTCTTTATATTGTTTAACGGCCGCTTTTACTACATATGGTACCGCGACGATGACACTGGTGATACATAGAATGACGATGGAGCACCGGAGGACCCGGAGAAAGCAGGTAGGTTTACCTGCAGCTACGAAATTAACCTTCTCACAATAACTCTGTATATAATATACACTCTATACATTTGACTACAATACTTGTATTCGCTATTTCTTTTTTTCATTCCATGGCTTTATATTATGATCATTTGCATTCTTATTATTTCCCCAAGTTTTTATTCTTGTTATTCTATTCTCTGCCTATCAGACACGAATTTTACGCTTTCTACATATTTTAATTTGCATATATTAGTTTCTCTCGCTTTGAATAGCATAGCTGCGTTTCACCTTATCAGGAAGATGTTATTGTTTGGCAAGTTTAATAGTAAAGCAAAGGCCCCGTTTTTCTATAGCGAGGTTCAGTTCCTTTATTATATTTTCTAAATTGTGCACAGATATGGTGAAGGATCGAGGTGTCGTTTAAAATGTTTGTTCTTAAATCAGGTATCAATATTTTGTTACAAATAAGCTTCAAAAGATTGCAAATTTTGTCTTTCGCCAGTTTTAGCGCTAGGCACTGAAATTCAGTTTTCGGTGCTGTGGAAATCTAAAGGCCCCTTGATGTAATGCGGAAAAACAGTAAGTTGGCAACACTGGTTATCACCTAAGTGGTGGAATTATCCCTCACCTAAGAGGAACCAATGAGCACATGTCTCATGAGGGCGGAGTAACGGCTTTCTTCTCCTCCGTTTGCGTTGTAAGTTGGCCCGCATCTCTTTGTTGTCACGTGACTAGTCACCTCTCATTGGGTAGCATGGTGTAAGAGGCGGTAACCTTCGATCTAAGCTTGACTGACAAAAGCACTTTGCTGCCATGACACAGTGCTTATATAACTTATACCACCTGACGTTGCTATTCAATTGAGGGAACGGGGAATAGATGCACACATGCGCAACATTACAATCTGTAGAGCTGTTTTGAGATTAGACTCTATGCTCGAACTTTAGGACGTAGATCATGTCTATTTGTATAGTGTTTAACGCCCGATTTTACTACATACGACATACAGGCGATGATACTGATGATATATGCACCGATGGAATACAATGGCGTGGGAAACTGGAGAACCCGGAGAAAATCCACCCCGGCACCGCTCTGTTCATCACAAATCCCACATGCGGTCACCTGGGGTCAAGCCTGGGCCGACTTGGTGAGAGGTGAATGGTCTAATCACTCGACCTCGGCGAGGCTAGATCATGTCAAGAATTACATTTATTGATAATTATCAATACATTTATTTACATATATAACTCGGACGATGAATTTTAAGAGGTACCAGTTTTTGCATAATTTACAAGTACATCTCTCTTTCCAAAAACCTACTCCTACGCATGCATTCTTAAAATATTAATGTTTATTATCTACAACGCTAGGCACATTTTGACCAGTATTTTTATTGAATGAAATCCTCCTCTATACTAGGTGAGTCAGCTACCCTGTATTCTCGAGATTTATGCAATCCGCATTGCATACTCCAAAATGAAAACATCAACCCCATTACTAGGTTCTAACCACTTATTTAACATTGATGTTAAACACTCGATGAAATTAGTACTAATATAGATGTTATCACATCGCCCTTTAATATACTGGTAATTAGACAGCTGACGTTTGCACCACTGGGACCAGCGAATACTACATGTTAAACGGAATGTTGCTCTCTAAAGCTACTAGGTAGCTCAGTTGGAAGAGCGCAAAACTTCGAAGTGATCTGTTTGCTGTGAAGGTAGTTCGAATCCTCTGTATGTAGGTATTAATTGTTTTTACCGTGTAATGTTCACAAATCACAATTATTAATCTGAAAGCGGTTATGATTTTCATTTTATTGTTTTATTTATATTTTATGGCATTGTTTGATGCTTCTTTATTGGCGAACTACATACAAGTAGGTATTTGTTTAAATATAACTATAGGTAGGTGTATTTGAACACAGAAAAGAAGGAAATTACATAAAAAGAGTTTAACAGGAAAGTTAAACACAAGTTTGCAAACATAGAATTATTGTGTCATTAGAAATTCATATTGGTATGTTTTGTGGCGCTGGAATGACTCTTTTTCTATTCTTGGAACACGACTCCTCTAACGAAGTAAGTGCTAGAACTGGTAACCTTCTTGGGTAATGCACGCCTGGGCACGCTGTTGAATGGGCCTCTGACTCCATTCAACGGCGGGTTAAACAAATCTACAGGCCACTGTAATACGCCTGTGAAGGGTTTCTCATTTGTCTAGCTCCTCTGCATAAACGTGTTCTTTTAAATAACCCCAGAGGAAAAACTCAAAGGGTGATCTGGCATTCCAGGAGACTGGTCTTCGACTTCCTATCCAATGACCAGGATGTGCAACATGCAAATGATTGCAGACGATCCTCGACCGATGCGGAAGAGCGTCATCGCATTGAAACCACATCGTCATTCGCTCCTGCAGTGGCACATTCTCTAATAATAAGGGTAGCTCATTACGGAGAAATTCCAGGTAGCTGCTCCTGTTAGATGCTCCTCCAACAAGGTGGTGTCCCAAGATTCCACACCAGACATACACTCCCCACTGCTCTTGGAAAGCTGCCTCCCTTACCCAATGAGGATTATCAACACTCCAATAATGCATATTGTTCATTGTGATATTGTGGCGATTTACGGTTCCATTGTTGTGGAATGTTGATTCGTCAGAAAATAGGATCATGGATATGAATCTCTCATCATTTGCTACTCGCTCCAGCAACCATTCACAAAAGGTCACTCGAGCTTCGAAATCTCTCCCATGAAGTGCTTGGTGTAGGTGCAAACGATAAGAATGAAACTTATTAGTGTTCAATATTCGCACTACAGAAGACTGGCTGATGTTCACTTCCTGAGCAACTGCCCGTGTACTAGTATGCGGATTGTCCTGGATGGCGTTCAAAACAGCTTCTGCATTAACACCCGATGCTACTGGTGCTTGTCAAACAGGAGCCATTCTCTCAAGTGACGCTGTTACACGCAAACGCCTTTTAACATTCCGTAAGGTGTTTGCTGTTGGTGTTCGTCTATTCGGATATCTCTTCCGGCATAGATGCTGAGTCGCGTGTGTGTTTGTTCTTGCTTCTCCATAGATCAAAAGCATATCTATGTACTCCTCTGTCGAATATATAATGAAAGACTGGCACAAAATATTGTGCGACAGATTACGTGTGGGAATGAAGGGGATCGGCATGCATAGAAACCAATGCATAATGCCAGTCCAATGGGGCAGACGTCACTAAACATATTCTACACATTACATACTGCAGCCAAACAATAACGATTTAACTTATAATGTCCTGAACTCAGAGGGACTTCAAATTCAGATTACTGTAAATTTGGTTTCCAAGTTTTGAAGGGTAACAAAAAAAATATGTACAATGCTGAGACTCAAACCTGAGTCACTGGGGGTTAACGCACAGGACACCTCAAAATGCTATTCAGTTATTTCGAGACTTGACTGAACGCACATTCTGCGTTCAATAGTACATGTACGCCAGACGCTATGCCATTGCCACCTCGCGTGTTTTCGTGCTTGATTTAGCCTTTTAAGACCGTTTTAATACTCTGCTGTGCGTTATAACATGATTACTTAAATGGCAAATGCCATTATGCATATTATTGGAGTTGCAGGAGACGCAGTTCACGCAAAAATTTAAATAAACCGTTGTTTAATGATATGTCCGTTTTGACTGTACGGTTCCATGGTGAATGAGGCGTGTCCCTAATGTTCTCCTAATCTTTGGTAGCCAACCCCTGCTCTAAGTACAAGATTTCACCATTTCATTTTTAGCTGACGTTGAGAGTGTACTGAAATGATAGGTGCACTTTTCCCGAGTCGTTTACAGAATTACGTTGCTATGTATACTCTAATAAAGAGTTTGCAAAATCGGTTGGAAACCGGAATTTGCTCCCAGTAAACGAGTCGTGTGTTTTTGAGGAGTACGACCTGTCCCTAAACCGCTGTTCCTCTGAATTTTGCGCATAAGAACGTCAAGCAATACGTTAAAGATGCGCAAAACTGGACTACGGCGCACAAGCCACAAACTAAGGAATAATAAGGTATCTTTTTAATTCTGATCTCAACTTGTTTTTCTTAGTGTGCAATTCTTTTACAGGAAAGGGAAACAGAATTAAACATAACCATTCCTCTATAGTAAACCCAATTTTAGAATGACTGCATATTATTTGTTGGTCTATGTAAGTCCTGGTCTCTTTGTTATGAATATCCGCATTTTCTGTAAACATCTCTGGGTTATTTATTATAAATAACAATATGGCTAGAATATAATCGCAGGCTAATACTAAACTTCCAAACATTTTAAAAAGTGGCTTGCAGTGAGTTGATCGTCCAACCTCTGCCATTATTCTTATTGTCTTTTCTTACATAAAGAATACCTTTTTGGCATCCACGAATTTCCCCAAAATATTACTCCATAGGTAATCAGTGAATAAAAATATGCATAATACCTAAGCTGTATTAGTACGCCCTTATTTATAAACTCAATTAAAGATTGGATTGCAAAACATGCAGAGCTCAGTTTCGGTAAGATATAATCAATATTGTGCTTCGAATTGATGTTACGATCGATAATAATAACCAGGAATTTTGTATTACGGGCTTCTGCAATCTGATTATTTTCATATTCAATCCTTAGATCTGCGATGAATTTATGCTTTGTGCAAAAATTAATGTAGTTAGCTTTATTAAAACAATTATGCGAGTTTTGCTTCTTTCAAAACAAATATTTTGTGTGTTGAAGATTTTATTAGATAAATCTGGGTAATAATTGACATTGTATTATTTAATTATAGTAATACTTGTCATCCGATAGCCATCGTTATTTATTACTGCAGGTAGATTATTTATGTACATTAAAAGTAATAAGAGACCCAGAATAGAATCTTGTGGGACACCATGCTTTGTTTCAGTCCACTTAGAATATGCATCGCTATTATTTGAAGTATTTAATATAACCTTTTGCTCTCTGTTCGATAAGCAAGATGTAATTCATTGTTACTTTTTGCCCCCAATACCATAGTGTGATAATCTTGATAGCAGTATTTCTTGATTAATACAATCTAACGCTTTTGATAGATCACAGAATATTCTTAGTGTATTAAATGTCGCATCCAATGACTAGGACCTTCATTAGTTAACCTGAAAATGTTAACTGGTTAGCATGCTCTTCCTCAATCCAAACTGCTGGTTTGCTAAAGTATTATGTTATACGATCGATAATAATAACTGGGAAGTTTGTATTTCGGACTTCAGCAATCTATTTATTTTCATATTCTATCCTTAGGTCTGCGATGTTCTTATGCTTTGTGTAAAAATTAATGTGGTTAGCTTTTCTAAAAAAATTATGTGAATCTTGTTTCTTTCAAAGCAAATATGTTGTGTATTGAAGATTTTATTAGATAAATCTGGGCAATAACTGACATTATGTTATATAATTTTAGTAATACTTATCATCAGCAATAGCCTCGTTGTTTATTACTGAAAGTAATGTACATTAAAAGTAACAAGAAACCCAGAATAGAACCGTGTGGGACAGCATGCTTTATTTCAGACCATTTAGAATATACATTGCTATTATTTGAAGTATTTAATACAACCTTTTGCTCTCTGTTCGATAAGTAAGGTGTAATTCATTGTTACTTTTTGCCCCTAATACCATAGTGGGATAATCTTGATAGGAGTATTTCTTGATTAACACAGTCAATCGCCTTTGATAGATCACAGAATATTCTTAGTGTATTAAGTGTCCCTTCCAAGGACTAAGACCTTCATTAGTTATATTGAAAATGTTAACCGGTTGGCATGCTCTTCCTCAATCTAAACGGCTGGTTTGCTATAAGTATTATGCTACACGATCGATAATAGTAACTAGGAATTTGGTATTACGGGATTCTGCAATCTGATTATTTTCATATTCTATCCTTAGGTCTGTGATGTTTTTATGCTTTGTGCAAAAATTAATGTAGTTAGCTTTATTAAAAAAGTTATGTGAATTTAGTTTCTTTCAAAACAGATATTTTGTGTGTTGAAGATTTTATTAGATAAATCTGGGCAATAACTGACATTGTATTATTTAATCATAGTAAAACCTATAATCAGCAATAGCCATCGTTGTTTATTACTGCAGGTAGATTATTTATGTGCATTAAAAGTAATAAGAGACCCAGAATAGAACCTTGTGGGACAGCATGCTTTATTTCAGAGCATTTAGAATACGCATTGCTATTATTTGATGTATTTATACAACCCTTTGCTCTCTGTTCGATAAGTAAGATGTAATTCATTGTTACTTTTTGCCCCTAATAACAAAGTGTGATAATCTTGATATGAGTATTTCTTGATTAACACAGTCAAACGCCTTTGATAGATCACAGAATATTCTTAGTGTATTAAGTTTCCCATCCAAGGAATAAGAACTTCATTAGTTAACTTGAAAATGCTAACTGATTGGCATGCTCTTCCACAATCCAAAATGCTGGTTTGCTAAGGTATTATGTTATATGATCGATAATAATAATAATAATAACTATGAATTTTATATTACGGGATTCTGCAATCTGATTATTTTCATATTATATCCTTAGGTCTGCGATGTTTTTATGGTTTGTGCAAAAATTAATTTAGTTATCTTTTTTAAAAAAGTTATGTTAATTTTGTTTCTTTCAAAACAAATATTTTGTGTGTTGAAGATTTTATTGGATAAATCTTTGCAATTACTGACATTGTATTATTTAATTATAGTAATATTTATCATCAGCGATAGTCTCGTTGTTTATTACTGCAAGCAGATTATGTATGTACGTTAAAAGTAATAAGAGACCCAGAATAGAAATTTGTGGGACACCATGCTTTATTTCAGACCATTTAGAATATGCACTGCTATTCTTTGAAGTATTTAATACAACTTTTTGCTCTCTGTTCGATAAAAAAGATGTCATTCATTGTTACTTTTTGCCCTAATACCATAGTGTGATAATCTTGATAGGAGTACTTCTTGATTAATACAGTCAAACGCCTTTGATAGATCACAGAATATTCTTAGTGTATTAGGTGTCCCATCCAATGACTAAGACCTTCATTAGCAAACTTGAAAATGATAACTGGTTGGCATGCTCTTCCACAATCCAAAGGCCTGCTTTGCTCAAGTATTGTGTTATATGATCGATGATAATAATAATAACTAGGAAATTTGTATTACAGGATTCTGCAATTTGATTATTTTCATATTCCATCTTTAGGTCTGCGATGTTTTTATGCTTTGTGCAAAAATTAATGTGGTTAGCTTTTTTAAAAAAAATTATGTGAATTTTGTTTCTTTCAAAACAGATATTTTGTGTGTTGAAGATTTTATTAGATAAATCTGGGCAATAGCTGACATTGTATTATATAATTATAGTAATATTTATCAGCAGCGTTAGTGTCGTTGTTTATTACTGCAAGTAGATCATTTATGTATATTAAAAGTAATGAGATACCCAAATTAGAAACTTGCTTTATTGCAGACCATTTAGAATATGCATTGCTATTATTTGAAGTATTTAATACAAACTTTTGCTCTCTGTTCGATAAAAAAGATGTAATTCATTGTTACTTTTTGACCTAATACCATAGTGTGATAATCTTGATAGGAGTATTTCCTGATTAATGCAGTCAAACTCCTTTGATATCACAGAATATTCTTAGTGTATTAAGTGTCCCATCCAAGGACTAAGACCTTCATTAGTTAACTTGAAAATGTAAACTAGTTGGCATGCTCTTCCTCAATCCAAAATGCTGGTTTGCTAAAATATTATGTTATACGATCCATAATAATAGCTGGGAATTTTGTATTTCGGGCTTCTGCCATCTGATAATTTTATTACTCTAGACTTAGGTCTGTGATGTTTCTATGCTTTGTGCAAAAATTAATGCAGTTAGCTTTTTTAAAAACATTATGTGAATTTTGTTTCTTTCAAAACAATTATTTTGTGTGTTAAATATTTAATTAGATAAATCTGGGCAATAACTGACATTATATTATATAATTTTAGTAATACTTATCATCAGCGATGGCCTACTGTTTATTACTGCAAGCAGATTATTTATGTACCTTAAAGGTAATAAGAGACCCAGAATAGAACCTTGTGTGACACCATGCTTTTTTCAGACCATTTAGAATATGCGTTGCTATTATTTGAGGTAGTTTATTTAACCTTTTGCTCTCTGTTCGATAAGTTAGATGTAATTCCTTCTTACCTTTTGCCCCTAATACCAAAGTGTGATAATCTTGATCGATGTATTTCTTGATTAACACAGTCAAACGCCTTTGATAGATCACAGAGTATTCTTGGTGTATTAAGTGTCCCATCCAAGGACTAAGACCTTTATTAGTTAACCTGAAAATGTTAACTGGTTGGCCTGCTCTTCCTCAATTCAAACGGCTGGTTTGCTAACGGTATTATGTTACACGATCGATAATAATAATTAGGAATTCTGAATTAAGGATTCAGCAATCTGATTGTTTTCATATTCTATCCCTAGGTCTGCGATGTTTTATTGCTTTGTGCAAAAATTAATGTAGTTAGCTTTTTTAAAAAAATTATGTTAATTTTGTTTCTTTCAAAACAAATATTTTGTGTTTTGATGATTTTATTGGATAAATCTGGGCAGCAACTGACATTGTATTATTTAGTTATAGTAATACTTATCATCAGCTGTAGCCATCGTTATTTATTACTACAGGTAGAATATTTATTAACATTAAAGTAATAGAGACCCAGAATAGAACCTTGTGGAACACCATGCTTTATTTCAGTCCACTTAGAATATGCATCGCTATTATTTGAAGTATTTAATATAACCTTTTGCTCTCTGTTCTATAAGCAAGATGTAATTCATTGTTACTTTTTGCCCCCAATACCTTAGTGTGATAATCTTGATAGCAGTATTTCTTGATTAATGCAGTCAAACGCTTTTGATAGATCACAGAATATTCTTAGTGTATTAAACGTCGCATCAAATGACTAGGACCTTCATTAGTTAACCTGAAAATGTTAACTGGTTAGCATGCTCTTGCTCAATCGAAACTGCTGGTTTGCTAAAGTATTATGTTATACGATCGATAATAATAACTGGGAAATTTGTATTTCGGACTTCTGTAATCTATTTATTTTCATATTCTATCCTTAGGTCTGCGATGTTTTTATGCTTTGTGTAAAAATTAAAGTAGTTAGCTTTTTTAAAAAAAAATATGTGAATCTTGTTTCTTTCAAAGCAAATATGTTGTGTATTGAAGATTTTATTGGATAAATCTGGGCAATAACTGACATTATATTATATAATTTTAGTAATACTTATCATCAGAGATAGCCTCCTGTTTATTACTCCAAGTAGATTATTTTTGTACCCTAAAGGTAATAAGAGACCCAGAATAGAACCTTGTGTGGCACCAAGCTTTATTTCAGACCATTTAGAATATGCGTTGCTATTATCTAAGGTAGTTTATTTAGCATTTTGCTCTCTGTTCGATAAGATAGATGTAATTCATTATTACTTTTTGCTCCTAATACCACAGTGTGATAATCTTGTAAGCAGTGTTTCTTGATTAACACAGTCAAACGCCTTTGATAGATCACAGAATATTCTTAGTGTATTAAGTGTCCCATCCAATGACTAAGGCCTTCGTTAGTTAACTTGAGGATGTTGACTGGTTGGCATGCTATTCCTCAATCCAAGGTGCTGGTTTGTTAAAATATTATGTTATATAATCGATAGTAATAACTAGGAATTTGGTATTTCGGGATTCTAAAATCTGATTATTTTCATATTCTATCCTTAGGTCTGCGATGTCTTTGATAGATCACAGAATATTCTTAGTGTATTAAGTGTCTCATCCAATGACTAAGAAATTCATTTGTTAAATTGAAGATGTTAACTGGTTGGCATGCTATTCCTCAATCCAAACTGCTGGTTTGCTAAAGTATTATGGTATATGATGGATAATAATAACTAGGAATTTTGTATTACGGGATTCTGCAATCGGATTATTTTCATATTCTATCCTTAGTTTGTTGATGTTTTTATGCTTTTGTGCAAAAGTTAATGTGGTGAACTTTTTTTTAAAAAAATATGTTAATTTGTTTCTTTCAAAACAAATATTTTGTGTGTTGAAGATTTTATTAGATAAATCTGGGTAGTAATTGACATTGTAATATTTAATTATAGTAATACCTGTCATCCGCGATAGCCATCGTTATTTATTACTGCAGGTAGATTATTTATGTACATTAAAAGTAATAAGAGACCCAGAATCGAATCTTGTGGGACACCATGCTTTATTTCAGTCCACTTAGAATATGCATCGCTATTATTTGAAGTATTTAATATAACCTTTTGCTCTCTGTTCGATAAGCAAGATGTAATTCAGTGTTACTTTTTGCCCCCAATACCATAGTGTGATAATCTTGATAGCAGTATTTCTTGATTAATACAATCTAACGCTTTTGATAGATCACAGAATATTCTTAGTGTATTAAATGTCGCATCCAATGACTAGGACCTTCATTAGTTAACCTGAAAATGTTAACTGGTTAGCATGCTCTTCCTCAATCGAAACTGCTGGTTTGCTAAAATATTATGTTATACGATCGATAATAATAACTGGGAAGTTTGTATTTCGGACTTCTGCAATCTATTTATTTTCATATTCTATCCTTAGGTCTGCGATGTTCTTATGCTTTGTGTAAAAATTAATTTAGTTAGCTTTTCTAAAAAAATTATGTGAATCTTGTTTCTTTCAAAGCAAATATGTGGTGTATTGAAGATTTTATTAGATAAATCTGGGCAATAACTGACATTATATTATATAATTTTAGTAATACTTATCATCAGCGATAGCCTCCTGTTTATTACTGCAAGTAGAATATTTTTGTACCTTAAAGGTAATAAGAGACCCAGAATAGAACCTTGTGTGGCACCAAGCTTTATTTCAGACCATTTAGAATATGCGTTGCTATTATCTAAGGTAGTTTATTTAGCATTTTGCTCTCTGTTCGATAAGATAGATGTAATTCATTATTACTTTTTGCTCCTAATACCACAGTGTGATAATCTTGTAAGCAGTGTTTCTTGATTAACACAGTCAAACGCCTTTGATAGATCACAGAATATTCTTAGTGTATTAAGTGTCCCATCCAATGACTAAGGCCTTCATTAGTTAACTTGAGGATGTTGACTGGTTGGCATGCTATTCCTCAATCCAAGGTGCTGGTTTGCTAAAATATTATGTTATATAATCGATAGTAATAACTAGGAATTTGGTATTTCGGGATTCTAAAACCTGATTATTTTCATATTCTATCCTTAGGTCTGCGATGTCTTTGATAGATCACAGAATATTCTTAGTGTATTAAGTGTCTCATCCAATGACTAAGACCTTCATTAGTTAACTTGAAGATGTTGGCATGCTATTCCTCAATCCAAACTGCTGGTTTGCTAAAGTATTATGGTATATGATGGATAATAATAACTAGGAATTTTGTATTACGGGATTCTGCAATCGGATTATTTTCATATTCTATCCTTAGGTTGTTGATGTTTTTATGCTTTTGTGCAAAAGTTAATGTGGTGAACTTTTTTTTAAAAAAATATGTTATTTTGTTTCTTTCAAAACAAATATTTTGTGTGTTGAAGATTTTATTAGATAAATCTGGGTAATAATTGACATTGTATTATTTAATTATAGTAATACCTGTCATCCGCGATAGCCATCGTTATTTATTACTGCAGGTAGATTATTTATGTACATTAAAAGTAATAAGAGACCCAGAATAGAATCTTGTGGGACACCATGCTTTGTTTCAGTCCACTTAGAATATGCATCGCTATTATTTGAAGTATTTAATATAACCTTTTGCTCTCTGTTCGATAAGCAAGATGTAATTCATTGTTACTGTTTGCCCCCAATACCATAGTGTGATAATCTTGATAGCAGTATTTCTTGATTAATACAATCTAACGCTTTTGATAGATCACAGAATATTCTTAGTGTATTAAATGTCGCATCCAATGACTAGGACCTTCATTAGTTAACCTGAAAATGTTAACTGGTTAGCATGCTCTTCCTCAATCGAAACTGCTGGTTTGCTAAAGTATTATGTTATACGATCGATAATAATAACTGGGAAGTTTGTATTTCGGACTTCTGCAATCTATTTATTTTCATATTCTATCCTTAGGTCTGCGATGTTCTTATGCTTTGTGTAAAAATTAATGTACGAGGGCCGTTCAGAAAGTAGCCTCCGATCGGTCACAGTGCGGGTAGTGGGGGGAGTAGCGACGCCATCTGTGCATTCACGCACTCAGCAGGTCAGTCGGCATCAAGCCGTGGTCGAGTGAAAGTCGTACCTGCGCTAGTTTAGTGTTTGTGGCCGTTTGAAATGTGTACTGCAATAGAAAACCCCGCCAAATGTGAAGTGCGTGCTGTTATAAGGTTTTTTACAGCCAAAGGATATTCTGCAGCAGCTATTCATCGTGAGCTTTGTGCCGTGTACGGACCAAGAGTTATGAGTGAAGGAGTGGTCCGTGAATGGGTACGTTTATTTAAAAGTGGACGAGAAAACGTTCATGATGAAGAGAGAAGTGGTAGACCATCATTGGTCACGAACGAACTCGTTGAGACAGTTGATGCAAAAGTTCGTGAAAACCGACGTTTCACAATGTCGGAGTTGTCTACTGATTTTCCACAGATTTCTAAGACTCTCTTGTACGAGATAGTGACAGCAAGATTGGGTTACGTAAGTTCTGTGCACGATGGGTGCCCAAAATTCTTACCGACCACCACAAAACTCAAAGAATGGCCTCTGCATTAGACTTTCTGTCACGTTATGAGGCCGAAGGTGAACCATTGTTAAACAGAATCGTGACCGGGGACGAAACCTGGATTAAGTACGTGAACCCTGAGGCAAAAGAACAATCAAAGATGTGGGCACATTCAAATTCGCCTACCAAACCAATAAAAGCCCGGCAAGATTTTTCTGCCCGAAAATTGATGGCAACGGTGTTTTGGGATGCAAAAGGGGTGTTGTTGGTTGAATTCATGGAACGTGGGACGACCATCAATCAAGACGTGTATTGTGAAAGACTAAAACAATTACGACGGGCTATACAGAACAAACGCCGTGGTATGCTGACTTCCGTTATCGTTTTTTTGCACGATAACGCCCGTCCTCACTCTGCTCGCAGAACAACAGCCTTTCTTGAGTCCTTCAAGTGGGACGTTGTCAACCATCCACCTTACAGCCCAGATCTGGCGCCAAGCGATTATCACCTCTTCATGCATATGAAGAAATGGCTCGGGTCCCAGCGGTTTGATGACGACGAAGAGCTCAAAGATGCGGTCACAGGCTGGCTCCAGGCACAAGCGGGTGATTTTTATGCAGAAGGAATTTCAAAGCTTGTGAACAGATACGATAAGTGCCTCAATCGTTATGGAAACTATGTAGAAAAATAGTGCAAAAATGTAGTTGTAAGATGTATATATTAAAATATTTTTATTTAACTTGGTGAATTTCTTGCAATCAACCGGAGGCTACTTTCTGAACGGCCCTCGTAGTTAGCTTTTCTAAAAAAATTATGTGAATCTTGTTTCTTTCAAAGCAAATATGTGGTGTATTGAAGATTTTATTAGATAAATCTGGGCAATAACTGACATTATATTATATAATTTTAGTAATACTTATCATCAGCGATAGCCTCGTGTTTATTAATGCAAGTAGAATATTCTTGTGCCTTAAAGGTAATAAGAGACGCAGAATAGAACCTTGTGTGACACTATGCTTTATTTCAGACCATTTAGAATATGCGTTGCTATTATTTAAGGTAGTTTATTTAACATTTTGCTCTCTGTTCGATAAGATAGATGTAATTCATTATTACTTTTTGCTCCTAATACCACAGTGTGATAATCTTGATAGCAGTGTTTCTTGATTAACACAGTCAAACGCCTTTGATAGATCACAGAATATTCTTAGTGTATTAAGTGTCCCATCCAATGACTAAGGCCTTCATTAGTTAACTTGAGGATGTTGACTGGTTGGCATGCTATTCCTCAATCCAAGGTGCTGGTTTGCTAACATATTATGTTATATAATCGATAGTAATAACTAGGAATTTGGTATTTCGGGATTCTAAAATCTGATTATTTTCATATTCTATCCTTAGGTCTGCGATGTCTTTGATAGATCACAGAATATTCTTAGTGTATTAAGTGTCTCATCCAATGACTAAGACCTTCATTAGTTAACTTGAAGATGTTGGCATGCTATTCCTCAATCCAAACTGCTGGTTTGCTAAAGTATTATGGTATATGATGGATAATAATAACTAGGAATTTTGTATTACGGGATTCTGCAATCGGATTATTTTCATATTCTATCCTTAGGTTGTTGATGTTTTTATGCTTTTGTGCAAAAGTTAATGTGGTGAACTTTTTTTAAAAAAAATATGTTATTTTGTTTCTTTCAAAACAAATATTTTGTGTGTTGAAGATTTTATTAGATAAATCTGGGTAATAATTGACATTGTATTATTTAATTATAGTAATACCTGTCATCCGCGATAGCCATCGTTTTTTATTACTGCAGGTAGATTATTTATGTACATTAAAAGTAATAAGAGACCCAGAATAGAATCTTGTGGGACACCATGCTTTGTTTCAGTCCACAAGAATATGCATCGCTATTATTTGAAGTATTTAATATAACCTTTTGCTCTCTGTTCGATAAGCAAGATGTAATTCATTGTTACTTTTTGCCCCCAATACCATAGTGTGATAATCTTGATAGCAGTATTTCTTGATTAATACAATCTAACGCTTTTGATAGATCACAGAATATTCTTAGTGTATTAAATGTCGCATCCAATGACTAGGACCTTCATTAGTTAACCTGAAAATGTTAACTGGTTAGCATGCTCTTCCTCAATCGAAACTGCTGGTTTGCTAAAGTATTATGTTATACGATCGATAATAATAACTGGGAAGTTTGTATTTCGGACTTCTGCAATCTATTTATTTTCATATTCTATCCTTAGGTCTGCGATGTTCTTATGCTTTGTGTAAAAATTAATGTAGTTAGCTTTTCTAAAAAAATTATGTGAATCTTGTTTCTTTCAAAGCAAATATGTGGTGTATTGAAGATTTTATTAGATAAATCTGGGCAATAACTGACATTATATTATATAATTTTAGTAATACTTATCATCAGCGATACCCTCCTGGTTATTACTGCAAGTAGAATATTTTTGTACCTTAAAGGTAATAAGAGACCCAGAATAGAACCTTGTGTGACACTATGCTTTATTTCAGACCATTTAGAATATGCGTTGCTATTATTTAAGGTAGTTTATTTAACATTTTGCTCTCTGTTCGATAAGATAGACGTAATTCATTATTACTTTTTGCTCCTAATACCACAGTGTGATAATCTTGATAGCAGTGTTTCTTGATTAACACAGTCAAACGCCTTTGATAGATCACAGAATATTCTTAGTGTATTAAGTGTCCCATCCAATGACTAAGGCCTTCATTAGTTAACTTGAGGATGTTAACTGGTTGGCATGCTATTCCTCAATCCAAGGTGCTGGTTTGTTAAAATATTATGTTATATAATCGATAGAGATAACTAGGATTTGGTATTTCGGGATTCTAAAATCTGATTATTTTCATATTCTATCCTAAAGGTCTGCGAAGCCTTTGATAGATCACACAATATTCTTAGTGTATTAAGTGTCCCAGCCAAGGACTAAGACCTTCATTAGTTAACTTGAAGATGTTAGCTGGTTGGCATGCTATTCCTCAATCCAAACTGCTGGTTTGCTAAGGTGTTATGGTATATGATGGATAATAATAACTAGGAATTTTGTATTACGGGATTCTGCAATTGGATTATTTTCATATTCTATCCTTAGGTTGTTGATGTTTTTATGCTTTGTGCAAAAATTAATTTAGTGAGCTTTTTTTAAAAAAATTATGTTAATTTTGTTTCTTTCAAAACAAATATTTTGTGTGTTGAAGATTTTATTAGATAAATCTGGGTAATAATTGACATTGTATTATTTAATTACAGCAATACTTATCATCCGCGATAGCCATTGTTGTTTATTACAGCAGATAGACTATTTATGTACATTAAAAGTGATAAGAAACCTAGAATAGACCCGTGTGGGACACCATTCTTTATTTCAGACCATTTAGAATATGCATTGCTATTATTTGAAGTATTTAATACAACATTTTGCTCTCTGTTCGAAAAATAAGATATAATTCATTTTTACTTTTTGCCCTAATACCATAATGTGATAATCTTGATAGGAGTATTTCTTGATTAATACAGTCAAACTCCTTTGATAGATCACAGAATATTCTAAGTGTATTAAGTGTCCCATCCAAGGACTAAGACCTTCATTAGTTAACCTGAAAATGTTAACTGGTTGGCATGCTCTTCCTCAATCCAAACTGCTGGTTTGCTAAAGTATTATGTTATACGATCCATAATAATAACTGGGAATTTTGTATTTCGGGCTTCTGCCATCCGATTATTTTGATACTCTAGCCTTAGGTCTGTGATTTATGCTTTGTGCAAAAATTAATGTAGTTAGCTTTTTTTTTTAAAAAATTAATGGAATTTTGTTTTTTTTCAAAACAAATATTTTGTTTGTAGAAGATTTTATTAGATAAATCTGGGCGACAGCTGACATTATATTATATAATTTTAGTAATACTTATCATCAGCGATAGCCTCCTGTTTATTACTCCAAGTAGATTATTTATGTACTTTAAGGTAATAAGAGACCCAGAATAGAACCTTGTGTGATACCATGCTTTATTTCAGACCACTTAGAATATGCGTCGCTATTATTTGAGGTAGTTTATTTAACCTTTTGCTCTCTGTTCGGTAAGTTAGATGTAATTCATTGTTACTTTTTGCCCCTAAAGCCAAAGTGTGATAATCTTGATGGAAGTATTGCTTGATTAACACAGTCAAACGCCTTTGATATATCACAGAATATTCTTGGTGTATTAAGTGTAGCATCCAAGGACTAAGAACTTCATTAGTTAACCTGAAAATGTTAACTGGTTGGCCTGCTCTTCCTCAATCCAAACGGCTGGTTTGCTAAAAGTATTATGTTACACGATCGACAATAATAACTAGGAATTTTGAATTACGGGATTCAGCAATCTTATTGTTTTCATATTTTATCCCTAGGTCTGCGATGTTTTATTGCTTTGTGCAAAAATTAATGTAGTTAGCTTTTTTAAAAAAAAATATGTTAATTTTGTTTCTTTCAAAACAGATATTTTGTGTGTTGAAGATTTTATTAGATAAATCTGGGCAACAACTGATATTGTATTATTTAGTTATAGCAATACTTATCATCAGCGATAACCATCGTTATTTATTACTACAGGTAGATTATTAATGTATATTAAAAGTAAGAGAGACCCAGAATAGAACCTTGTGGGACTCCATGCATTATTTCAGACAATTTAGAATATGCGTTGATATTATTTGAGTTAGTTTATTTAACCTTTTGCTCTCTATTCGATAAGTTAAATGTAATTCATTGTTACTTTTTGCCCCAAATACCCTAGTGTGATGATCTTGATAGGAGTATTTCTTGATTAACACAGTCAAAGGCCTTTGATAGATCACAGAATATTCTTGGTGTATTAAGTGTCCCATCCAAGGACTAAGACCTTCATTAGTTAACTTGAAAATGTTAACTGGTTGGCATGCTCTTCCTCAATTCAAACTGCTGGTTTGCTAAATTATTATGTTTATCTATGTAGACGTTGATAAATTTCTTTAAGGGGAGGCATCTGTGAAATTTGTTCCAAAAGTGCAAAAAACGAAAAAACTTTTTTTTTGCCTAATTAAATGTGATGATTGTAGTTCAGTTTCCTGGTGAAAAATTGGTAAAAATCCAAAATTTGGTTTTGGCCAATAATATTTGACCTATTTCAAGTAGAAATTATAATAGTTTGCACTAATTACTTAAAAAAAGCGAGTATAGTTATGTGTTTCAAAATGTAAAAAACAGGTCTCACACCTGGTGCTTCTATCTGCCCCGACATCATCCAGGCATGACGTACCACCGATTATTAACCTGGACCGTCCCCATCCTAAACCACATGGGAGATAGAGCACCCGGTGTGTCTCGCCACACCCCACCAACAGCATATTTCTGGCCATTATCTTGAAAATGCTAACTGATTGGCATGCTCTTCCTCAATCCAAACTGCTGGTTTGTAAAGTATTATGTTTATTTATGTAGACGGAGATGAATTCCTTTAAACGTAGTTTTTTCAAAGGATTTTGAAAAATCTGTAAGTACCTAAAGATACTGATCTATAGTTTGAGATTTCTGAGATTTGGCTTTTTTTGTATAATGACTTAACGGCTGAATGTTTTAATGTGTCTGGGGATGTCTCTGTTAAGAAGGTGTAGGAGCAGATACCACATGCCCACAAATTATATAAAAGGAGAAAATGTACATAATATTATTAGCTTATAGAAAGCCAGGGAAAATAGTTGTAAATATTCCAGAGTAGAAATATGCATAAATGCAAGTTCTTAATTGAGGTAATTATGCGAGGCGGGCTAGCTTAATTCCAGGTATAAGTTCACCAAACAGCACCTGCTAATGACAGGGCTTAGGCTAAAGGATGCATGATAGAAAAGAACAGACATATAAAGAAGGGAGACAGGAATAGTGACTTGTCTTCCAAGTAGCACAGGGAGTTGGAAAATCAGACACAGAAAACATAATATTAAAGTGAGAAGGAACAACTAGGTATTTCCAAACGCATCATGTGCACGCTGTGGCGTCGGAGCTTGGCACAATTTATTCTCATAACTTAAGAGGTGATGCTAACTCAGAACCAATAAGAGATACTGTTACATTTTATGGCGCGAAAGTTGGCGTCACCCAGGTTTAGTATATAAGGCAGATCTCTTACTTTCACTCTTATTCTTACTATGAGTTACTTACTCGCTTGAACTTGTGTTCACGTCACGTTGAGTTGTGTGCACGTGGTGGGGGAGCGATGTGCAGAGGGTTAGATTAGGCTCCTCATTAATAATTAAATAGTGGGATAGTATTTATTATAACACACTTGTAAGAAACAAGCTCACCGCCCGCTTAAAATCTATATTACAATAAATTAATATCGTAAGAGAACTTGCAGTGTTTTTTATATATCAGCCTCACCCACAAACTCCTGAGATTAAGTGTAGTTAGGAAATTAGGATTGGAACCTATATCAAAGTCGGAGCTGAGGACACTGCAGATACCAGACGCCGATCCCGCGACAAAGGATATGTTACATATATTACGTAAAGGTTTGCAAACAATGTCAGCACATATATTTAATGTTTGTGTACTTATTTCATCGTATCCTGCTGAATTCTTGCTTTTGAGGGATCGTATTACTTTTTTTTTTTTTTTTTGCTCGGGTTGCACTGAGTAGTATCTCCACACGGGATTCCTGAAGGTATGAAATTGGATCTCTCATAGGCTCTTTCTTTGTCAGTAAAATTTCTGCCACCTGAATGAAATATTCATTAAATGCATTTGCTCTCTACTGGGGATCAATTATGACCACTTGGTTTACTCTAATTTCTTTTATATCATTTTTCGAGTGACATTTGCCAGTCTCTTTTTAATAATGTTCCATATAGTGCTAGGCTTATAGCGTGAGGACTGTATTGTTTTTCATAAATTAAGCTTTTTTGCTGCATTTAAAATATAACCCTTTTTCGAATTCTGCAGTACATTTTATAGTGTGGTTCACGTCTACCACAGCTACTTTCCCTAGTTGCCAAATAAAGTTCTCTTTTATGTCTACAGGATATTCTTATATCTTGTGTTAGCCTGTCATTTTTAGAATTGCTATTAATTTTCTTTACGTAGAGTGGAAAACTGGAGCTGTGGATTCTTATGAAAATGCTTAAGAACAGTTATATTTGTCATTAATATTATTTAAATTATACATTTTTTCCCCCCAACAGTTTGACTTTAAAACACTCTTTGCTTTCTTTATTTATAATTCTAAAGCGGGTTACGCAGTTTGTCGATCAAGAAATCTTTAAGTCACCACTCAAAATAAATTGAATCTTTGGTTTGAAGAGTAGTTTTATTAACATCTAGGTATGTAGGAGGTTATCAAGATTTCCTTTGGGAGCTCTATATATCACTAATACAATTAGTTGTGTTTATATGAACAACGCAACATTCAACGGTTTGTTCCTGACAGTACTTCTCAAGATAAATTATGTTGAAGCTTAGGTATATTATTCTTAACAAAGATACTCACTTCTGCGTTAGAGAGTTTTTGTCTGCAGTACCAAGCTGCTCTTTTGTAGCCATCCATTGAAAAATATTATATTTCCTGTTTTTCCAGCTTATGTTCTGTGATACATAAAATATCTGGACATAGATTTTCAGATTTGAAACTAATTAACAATTCATTTACTTTATATTTTAAACTTTGAATGTTTTGGTGAAATACTGTGAGTGAGTTCTCTATTTTTGAGAATAGAACTGTATAGAGTTGTGAGCGACTGATTGTATATCAGCGGGGCAGCTTATAAGAAACAAGGATTAGTTCACGTGACCCTTGGGCGATACCAGGCAAACTTATGTGGAGCAGACCTTATTGATGGGCAGATTCGAATGTTTTTAAGAATCGAATAATTTAAGAATAGAAACCTTCACTCGAATAAAATTTCTCAAGTTCTACAATCAATCATTAAATTTTCGCTGATTGAAATCAGCCTATATTTGTGTTCAATTTCTGGGATACTGCATTATCTCACTCCAGTGATATTCTTCAGTTTTCGCCATTGTCTTTCTCGAATAAAGCATTCTACTGAAGTGATGGGCGAAAAATGTAACAGTTTTGTTGATATTTAAGGCATGTATACACGTGTAAAAGAAGTTTTATCTGAAAACTTTCAATCTTTTTGCTTTATGTGAAACTATAGTAATTTCTGTTTAAAATTGTGTCTGGTTTATTTAAATATTCCGACTCTAAGTGGACTAAAATATTCTGGATTTCAGAAAGGTGGGCGTGATAGCATATTTTGAATAACACCTTAATCTTTAAATTCATTTTCTGAAAAAATTGAATTCTCTCCGCCTTGCAATCTTAACAACGAAAGCTATATTAGAAATTAATGAGTAACTTCATTCGCACATCAAATTAAAGCTTAAGAAACAGGCTGTTATGTAAATTAGATATTTTAAATTACAATATAAATGACCAGTAGTATGAATTTTCAAAATAAATTTGCCTAAATCTTTTACACATTCAACCCAAAAAATTGAACTGCATAACTGTTATTCATGATATCCAAAATATTATAGTTGGCAGAGTAAGGCTTACTACATTATCCATAAGCCAGTGAAAGAAAAATAAAAATAGAAATTTTTGGTAGTGCTAGAATGTTTTGAAGAATGTCATTTTTTTCCTTCTTTAATGTGTGGATTTTTTTCTGAAAAAAAATGTAATGCTGTACTATATATTTTTCTTAGTTAAAGTTAGTTGTTTTAACTGTAAAACTTTCATAGAGTTCTTATTAAAACTGTAGAACTTTTTTCCAAACGTGTAAACATACCTAAGTGGCCAGGTTTACTTATTTTCTCCATACGCAGGACCTATTATCACCACTGAAGCAAACGATCGATAGGTTTGTACAATCTGGTACACGGAAACGCGCTCTTTCGAGAAACAGCTGTTTAGGTTGTTTGGTGAATGGCACACTTCTCTGTTCAAACCGGTCAGCTATAGTAAAGCGTGATTGGTAACATGCGCTTGCCTTTTTTTTTTTTTTTTTTTTTTTTTTTTTTTTTTTTTTTTTTTTTTTTTTTTTCCCACGATGGTGGAGGTGAACCATGCGACAGTATATTGGTATGACGCACATATTACTACTTCAATCATTAGTTTGCACATATTTAATAAAAGCAATATCTGTTCAGTAGAACGCAGAACCTTAGCGTGTATAAGCTCGCATGGTATTCTTCAAGGCTACGTGCTTTGTTAAAAATAACAAGAATGTTAGAGCATTAGGGACACAAGTAACAACCCTTGGGAGAAAGGAAGGTTCAGCTCCTTATATTCTGGAAAGAGGGAATTTCTCATTGTAGAAAAAGATCACGTGGGTGGAAAATAAAGAAAAATCCCAGACAGTCACGTGACAACGCTACTTTGCGCGCCTTTTTTCAGCCAATCAAAAAGGAGGGCAATATTAGGATCTTTTGGTATATAAGTGATGTACGTATAAGAAATCGCTCGGGACGACGGTATAAGAAATGTGACGAGACAGTCTAAGAAATCGCGCGGTGCCCAGTGTAAGAAACCGGCGTGTATAAGTAATCTGTCGGGCAACTATTACCGTAAATGTTATACGGACTGGAAACTTAGGATTACGGTGACGATTGTAAAAATATAATAACTCAGTAAGAGTGGAACTAGCACTTGTAAAGATTGTCGACAAGAGTCGCTCGTAGAGTTGGTGCCTCAAACCTGCAACAGATAATTAATAAAAGAAGTCATCAGTGAAATTAAGTGAAATTTCTCTTTTATTTGAGTCTACCAAGTGTTACACACCTTTGTCATTCCTTACCCCCTGAGCAAGAGACAACGCATGGTCTACAAGAACGAGCTTAGCCAGAACAACAAAGGGAATCTGCAAGGTATGTACACTCTTAATGTAGAGAATGTCACGAGCATTAACCCTCGACCAGCTCCAAGTAGACTCACATGATAGCGCCATAATGCTGCACAAGCATAACCACGCTATATTAGCAGCCTAACGTGCCAACAATATAAACAACGACAACCAGAGGCTTGAGATGCCTTGAAACATATAATTCAGAATGCGTTTTACCTTAACTTGATTATATTATCACCATTTGTTGAGGAAAGGAGCAAAAGATTTTAATCCGTTTCGAAAAATGAAAAATGGAACCATTTGTGTATTTTTCGAGGGAAGGGGATGAGTGAGGAAGAAAATGTACCGGTTTTATCATATGTGTATTAAATTACTCCAAAAGACGCACGTTTATTTAGAATCATGCCATTTTATTGCAAAATAAGTAGTTGTAAATAATTAAAGCTCAATGTACACAAAATAGGCATACTGAGCATGCAAAAGGAAGTTTTAAAGTATGTTTCGTCAAGTAGACAAAAATAAGGGAGAAAACACAAAAGCGATTATGGAACTAAAATAAACTAATGTTCTAATAATTAATCCATGACACTCCCCCCCCCCCCGTTCCTTATAACAGCACCCATTCTCCATTAGGTGATGTTGACAATCGTTCCACTCGGGTTAAATTCTTTCTTTATCCCTTCCCTTGCATTGTTTACCTTGGTCATTCCTTGTGTGTCGGACTTGAACACAAACCAATAGGATATTGGCAAACTCAGGAACGACGAGGAATTGGTATAAATAGTGAAAAAGTTCCGCCAACGTTAGATAAAGAAATATACCAAAAGACATTAACAGTATTGACACATTCCCGTTCACCGGACTATACAGTGTATAGCAATGTTGTGCTGCTCATCAAATAGTAATTTCGGATTGTTCACCTAAACAATTCACTTTAGCGCACATGACTTAATTGTGGACCCTGTGTTGCAGTCATTCTTAAGCTAATCTTGGCAAGAGAACATCTCATCGGAACAAACAAATATTATTTTACGGCAGTGTTGAAATACAAACTTTGTTTTTTTCTTTTGGATAGGTAGAGTCAGACTGAAGAATTCCATGTCATAGCCAGGATTTCAACCACAGATCTCCCGGTCTCTAGCCGGTCGCTCTAACCACTGAGCTACCATGGCAACATGCTAGCCCAGCATTAAACTCCTCAGTTGATTCTGTCTGACTCTACCTATCCATTTTTTAGCCCTACACTGGGCTTGTGTGAAAAAACAAGTAATTAACATTAATTGACCCAATAATTGCTTTAACTATGAAGCCCGGAACTTAAAGTGCTTACGACATTGTAAATCGCTATTGGGGTATGTCAATTCAAAATAATTTTGTTTACCGGGAAACATGCGCTCAATTGGGGAATTTAATTCGATGCTGGTATGTTGCCATGACAGCTCAATGGTTAGAGAAACCGGTTAGAGGCTGGGAGATACGTCGTTCAAATCCCGGCTATAGCATTGAATTTTTCATTCTGACTCTACCTATCGAATTTGTGTCCTACACACGGCCTGTGTGAAAAAAACAATTAACATTTTTTTTTAAATTTTATACAATCATTCTGTTTAATGTACCATGGGCATTGTCGATGAAAGATATAATAAATCTGTAGGAGCTAGATAATCCGAAAATCATTTTACGAAATAAAATTGATTATTCATGAGTCAGCAAGAGATACGTTAGTTAAAATGTGTCTTACATCCTTGAAATATATCTGAAAGTATCTTATTGGCGGTCTGTATAGCCATTATTTATTGACTATGCTAACTAGGCAAATAATAATTTTTTTACTGTACAGAATTCTGATACTAAATAGTAGTAGATATAGCAAATGAATTGGTCATTATTGACCAGTTGCATAATAATCCAGATTAATTATTAACTTGACATAAGATTTAGTAAACTACTAGGTACATTATCTTATTGATAAACTTATGTTATTATTAGACATTATTGTTATTATTATTATTATTATTGCTAAAATAGCAATTATTGCTACTGTTATTGCTAAATGGGTCATTATTAACCAGTTACATAATAATTAATTGTTAACTTGACAAAATATTTATTAATCTAAAAGGTACATTATTTTATTGCTAAACTTATATTAACAGGAGATTATATACAATTATGTAAATTCCATTTTATACGACTTGTTTGTTCTTGAACATCCATATTATGCCAGCCTATTTGGTTTAAATTTATAATATTGTTCTTCATTCGTTGCAGTTAACCAATCATGCATTACACACTCCATTTGCAGTTAAAATATTATGATCGTACATACGAAATAATTATTTGAAAACAGTTTGTTAGTTTTGGGATGAAAAAGATTTCATGATGCGTAAAAAATATCAATGTATTGGCTACGATATTCTCATGTCCCATATTCTCCTGGCCAGGAGATTATGCCTTAGGGTGGTTAACAATCAGGCAGCACATCCTCCACTCATCCTCACCAAGTGTGATTGACCTTTAAGTATAACGAACAATCAGATTTAACTGAAGCTATGCTCGAGTGGAGATCTCGATTCAATTCGGTGCACCTGCACCTATTCGAGTGCAAGCATTCAATATCTCGAGAACATTCAAGAATCGAACACCTGGAGATTTTTCATTCGAATACTCCTTTCACTAAGTGAAGAAACATAAATCTATTATGAATGAATGAATAAGTGTATTTATTGACATAGCAATATCATACATAGAATTTCAACAATCGCACGGGTCCACAGACCGTACGTGCTTTTGTAATACACATTACAAGCAATATTAAAACAACAAGAAGGAATTAAAAGAGTAAACACAAAAATAAAAAGACAAAGGAAATACACAGTCCAAAGCATTATTAAACAACAATAAAGAATTAAGAGTGAACCCGAAAATAAAAATACAAAGATATTCAAATATAGCAATTTAAATTTACAGCACAGAGTACACCTTCATAAATGCACCCTCTTAAAATAGAAAATTACACTTAAAAGACATATATACACATAATATATACAACATATATAAAACCATAGCACAACAGTGACCTAAGTATGACATAATATATATGTATGTAGAACAATGTAGTCACTTTTGTTTAGTTGATCTTATCCCCCCCCCCATTCTCTATTGGCAGCCTCCTCAGATCTCAGCTGTCTTGCCTTAAGTATAAATTTACCTAGCCCGTCCATGTTTTCCGTGCCTGCCAGTAGCGTCCAACATGCTTCTAGCCCTACATTCGCAGTGGTAAAAAATCGCGGCAAATATTTTTCCCGCCATTCCTCCGTAGCCCTACATCTTGGCAAGATGTGAGTCCACGACTCTTCAGAAACACCTCCTTGACACTATGGTGAAAAATTGCTAAAGATCCAAAATTTGATTTTGACCAACAACATTTGGCCATAAATGTGTGCATTTCAAGTTGATAATACAACAATATGCACTAGTAACTAAAAAAAAGTGAGTATAGTAATATGGGTGCTTCTATCTGCCCGTTATCATATAGGCATGCTATACCACTGATTATTTTATCTCCCCACAGGCGAGATAGAGCACCCGGCGTGCCTCCCCACATCCAACAACAGCATATTTCTGGCCGTGAAATAGACACTGTTTGGCAGCAGAGTGCAGCTTGATTTGGACCGAATGACTTGCAGTTTTCATTTGCTTTATAAATCTATTATCTATCCGCCCTTACAGTGTGGCCAAATATCAACATTTTAACAACTCTTAGCGCGAATGAAAATAGTTCGTTATTACTCTGCGTTTAGCTATTATCGCTTGTTTGACATTTAAATGATAAACGGACAGAATAAGAGTAGTCTATGTAGGCGGTTTTAAAAACAGCATTGGGAACACCATTAAAACAGTGAAACACTTCCGCTAAAGATAGGGGCTGGTTTTGGAACACATTTTGCAGGCCATGAGTAAAACAGGATGCTTGCGAAATAGAAAGTAGGCTAATTAGGAAAGGGGTAAGACCTTGAGCACTGGTAAACATTTAACACTCTAAAATTTCTTTTAATCACAGATGACAATCAACACTCCTCTTTTCTGAGAAAAAAAAACAAACAAACAAAAAAAAAACAATATGGTGGGGGTAACAAAACAGCTGCCTCGGAGCACGTATAGAAATAAGAAATACTTACCTCAGCAGAAAAAAACTCGAGATAACAAGCCTGCTCACATAATGAATAATCTTTCCAATACATGTCCTAGATTTGTGTTAATTATAATTAAGAAAATTCGAATTGCAATTTCGCGATATACTAGATAAAAATGACCGTCTGATTCCTAAACATGGGTCCAATACAATAACTATGTAATGTGAGACAAGCTCTACACTCGAAACTTGCTAAACAACTAATACATATATTTAATTGGGAAATATTTACAGATAAATACTATTTTATAACCCATAACGATTTAAGCTTCCATGTACAGCCACAGCTTATGAAAACAGCAATAACGCCCACATTAAATCAGCCACTATAGAAAAGCGATTCATATCATTTCTTTTCAAAAAATACATATACATTAACAGGAATTTATTTCAAGAAATAATCATTATAATTAGTCATAAAATATCTGGACTTCAAAAACCGTCAGAGACAAAACATGGCTTACACAACAATGAAACGTGTGAACATTCCTAATTAACGCAAATAATTATAAAGAGACGCCAAGACAAAGAAAAAATACCTTTACCATTACTTTATATCGTAGCACCGGAGCAAGCAGCTACCACACTCCTGTGTTGAATAGAATACTAATAATTGCAATACGCTTAAATGACCACACACTCAACTATTACATTGTTTTCAGTGGAAGGGAACAGACCAGCTGATTCCTGGCTACAGTAACCATGCATCTCTTTAACAGTTACAATAAAATACTGATCAGAGACTTTAACGAAAAATAACAATGAATATTTAAAAACAAACCTTGAGCAACATTACAAAGATAATTATATAAATCGGCGAACACGTGAAAATAAGGAATGTAGGCTTCGGTCAGAAACAATAGAACGCTTATAGATGACACTCTAAATAACATGTTTTCAAAGTGCACTTAGAGGAATACCTCCGTGACTAGGTGTTGGCGAGTGAAAGTGAATATTTACTAATGACCAATGACCCCGAAAACAATTCATGCAATTATGATAGATGAAGGCCGGGCATCATAAATTGATTATCCTACTGCTTCACTTCAATAACGTATCAGATTTTTAAGCTGTGCAATAAATACTGATAGAATTGCATTAACGTGAAAGAACAAGGAGCGCTTATCAATCCCGTGTAACACACAAAGACTTCATGACTGAACTTAAGGCAAAACTGACTTAAATATATGTTGATGCATCTGAAAGCTCGGGGGCTCGAAAAAAAGCTTTAAAATAGTTATCTCAGGAACCGTTAATCCTTATGAGACTGGACAAAGCTTTCAACACCGGTAATATTACGGAGAGAATAAATTTGATTGCAGGTCCTTGATTCGAATCTATAACTATCGAGGCCATTTTAAGATTCTGGCGTAACCGTAAACTATTATGCGGTCATTAACATGGAAAACTGTATATTGATGCTTTTAGCATTAGCATTTAATATTCTAAGTACTTCATAAGCCTAAAGGACCCGCTTCGATGGATCTTAATTCCAAGGAGATTAACTCTTAGAGGAATGGGCAGAAGGAGGGCGAATAAAAGTGAAACGGATACGCCTCCGACAACTTTGAATGTCGATACAAATAAATAGTTATCATTAGCTACCTGCCTCGAAACTATTAAGGCTCCATTTTTTACAACTCCGAAATTAAACAGTTTAAAACTTAAATAAATATACAAATGAAGGTGAATTATTGGAACATTAATCTTACTAATTTAACACCCTCCCAACTAGTACAAGAATTGCATTTGAGCAATCACACATCCAAAAAATATTAATAACGCTAATTAAAACGGAAATAACGCTTAAAAATTGGGTACAATAAAAACGCTATCAGGCCTGACTTATATAAAAATACTTGTATATGCAGAACTTTCGGTTTTATACCAAAATCGACAGATAGCATTGCTTCATATCACTTGGACAGCCTACTGCTTCACTCAACATTAAGCTATAATTTCAGCACTGAAGTATAAGCTATAACTTGAAGCACTCCTCGCACGACTTCACGATTCTGCATAAACAAATCTCAAAGAGGGAATACTACACCAAAAACGACAGTTTCCATTGCTTCAAATCACTTGGGCAGCCTACAACTTCACTCACCATTAAGCTATAATTTCAGCACTGAAGTATAGGCTATAACTAGAAGCACTCCTCACATAACTTTACGATTGTGTATAATAAATAATTTAAAAAATGAGAATATTTAGTAGCCTATTATCACAAACACTGAACAAAAACTTCGCATGCGCGCTCATTCTTGGCTAACACAAATGATAAGTGAAGAATTGAATCATACTGCTACAAAGATCTGACGTACTTCAGACAATGAAGAATAGACACCACAGAGGAAACACAATTCCAAACGACAACAAAACCTAATTATGTAAATACATCAAAAGCACGCAACAAATACAATTTGAAAAAAAATCATAAGTATTAAAAACAAGCTAATAACGGTATGAAAAAAGAACAGAGGGTCAATCACCGTCTTTCATGAGAGGACTTTACTTCTTACAAGGATGCATTCTTGAAATATCCGCCCCCCCAGAGAATATGAAGAAGCTTCATTAATGTTTTCGCAAAACAGATATACTTTACACTACAAACTCATTAACGGTTAAGCGGTATGTTATGTACAGGAAAACACGTCACTGCCATTTACACGAAAGAAGAATTGTCAATGAATCGTGTTTAACAAAATAACTCTAAGGGCCGACCAGGATTCGCCGGTGTTTTCCGTAAAGAGAGATGCTATCGGTAAAAAACATACTTACAGCTGACGTATATGTCTCATACCAAATAGCTTAACCTGTTCTACACTGTTTTCAGCATCGTGCAGCATATGAATACTGAAAAATCGTATTATTATATAAAATAATAATTCATATAGCTATTGTCACCTTAACCGCATGAGAATTAACAGTGCTGATTATAAGCGTAAAAACGTAGAATTTGTATATCAGTGGACTACATGACAATCATGAGTTAGGGGTATATCAGATTATATACTTTTTAGAATGCAAATATTCAATTAAGTGCACTACTTATGTCGATTAGTAGCTAAATAATAACTTCAACTACGAAGAATAGTTAAATGAATTACAAGGAAACTCACAGGCATACACTTCAAAGTGAATTGCTTACATTGTAAATACTGTTTTTATAATGCATATATACTCATATCAATAATTAAAATGCAAAAATAAGAACGTTAACGATTAGTTTGTTTTTCACCATATATACAAGAAGCGCGCTAAGGGTGACTTTCATTGGTCACAGGCGATTCTAACGCTGTTTTTTGTAGTTATAAAGCTAAATTTCTCGATTATTTAGAATCTTAAAACATACACCGAAAAAGAGGGCAACTTTGGTTTAGTTACAATCTCATTTATTATACGCGCTATACCTAAGTTAATTTTACTTTAAAAAACTTCATAGCTTTTAAACGGGTATAGCAATGAAAGAAACAAAAGAACTTACAGTAAAAAGTGGGGGAAAGCAAGCATACATATCCATACATACATGCATACATACACGCATACTTACACACATACATACATATTTATATACATACACTCATACATACATATACACATACACCCATACATAGGGAATTACCCTACCTGTTGGGGAAAGGGCATTATTCATCCCATTTATAAAGGGAAGGGAACTATTGGAAATCCGGATAACTATAGGGGGGTTACTCTTTTGCCAATTATGGAGAACATTTATTGTAGAATGTTATATAACCGGATAAAGGACTGGGAATTTAAATTTGGCAAACTTTCAAAATTTCAAATGGGTTTCAGAGAAGGACACAGTACCATAGATGCCGCTTTTATATTAGACAGTATAAGGACGAAGCAACTGTTAATTAAGCGGGGAAAGCTTCATTGTGCTTTTGTGGACTTTAAGAAGGCATTTGACTCTATCAATCGAAATGCATTATGGTACAAACTAGGCAGAAAGGGGTTATCAAGTAAAATGGTTAGAGCATTGCAGGCAATGTATCAAAATGTCGAATTCTGTGTGAAGTACGACAGAAACAGAGTGTCCGAGAGCTGCCGAAGCTATAGGGGAGTGAGGCAGGGTTGTATTTTATCTCCCTTGCTATTTAATCTCTTTGTGGATGATATTACTGATACAATGATAGCAGGGAATATCCAAGCACCAGTAGTAGCGGATTTGCAGATCCCAACACTTTTATACGCAGACGATTTAGTATTGTGCTCTACGATAGTAAACGGATTGCAACGAGGACTGGACAGACTTAAGAATTATTGCGATGAATGGCTACTTACAGTTAATGTGAATAAGACTAAGGCAATGACTTTCAAAAAGAGTTGTGTTTATAGCAGGGAGGAGACTTGGACATATGCAGAACAAATACTGGACAATGTTAAATCTTTTGTGTACTTAGGACTCACATTCACAATGAACGGAAAATGGACAAAACACATTGACATTACGAAACATAAGGCAAGGGTGAAAGCGACGGAAGCTCTCCGGATACGCTACAGAATACCGAATATATCCATAACCTTAATGGAAACTGTATACGGAGCGACAGTTAGATCCACGATGACATACGGAGGAGAAATATGGGGGTGGGAACAAACAGGGAATCTGGATCAAATGAGGACCCAATTTTAGAAAGGAATTCTGGGTGTAGGGAGGGGTACGGCAAACTGCGGAATAATGAGGGAATTCGGGGCACATAGCGAAACGATAGAGTGCAAAATCAGAGCAGTTAAATATTGGCTGAGAATCGTTCACGGAAACCAATCTCTAATTAGGGCAGTCTGCTACCGTGAACAGTTGCGAATGGAAGGTAATTCGACGTGGGCATCAAAATTAAAGAAAGGGTTGGAAACCATTGGGATGGGAGACATTTGGATGGCGGGGGAGGAAAACAGGCGAAGTATTTGGAGAAAAATTAAGAACCGCCTCTGGGATATTGACAGACAGCAAATAATTGCGCAATGCACAGAGAAGGTGTCATTAGAAGTACAGTCTGGACTGAAATCGGAGTGGGGTATGGAGCAATACATCAAAACAGGTACCAAACTCATTAGAGAGGAGCTCGCGTGGACTAGACTAGGAGCATGGAGGAGCACGAAAATTTCTGACGAGAATGGTACGAGAATCTGTCCCATTTGCGAGGAGGAAGAGTCGTGGATTCACATCTTGGCAAGATGTAGGGGTACGGAGGAATGGCGGGAAAAACAGTTGCCGCGATTTTTTACCACTGCGAATGTAGGGCTAGAAGCATGTTGGACGCTACTGGCAGGCACGGAAAACATGGACGGGCTAGGTAAATTTATACTTAAGGCAAGACAGCTGAGATCTGAGGAGGCTGCCAATAGAGAATGGGGGGGGGGGAATAAGATCAACTAAACAAAAGTGACTACATTGTTCTACATAAATATATATTATGTCATACTTAGGTCACTGTTGTGCTATGGTTTTATATATGTTGTATATATTATGTGTATATATGTCTTTTAAGTGTAATTTTCTGTTATAAGAGGGTGCAATTTATGAAGGTGTACTCTGCGCTGTAAATTTAAATTGATATATTTGGATATTTTTGTATTTTTATTTTCGGGTTCACTCTTAATTCTTTATTGTTGTTTAATAATGCTTTGGACTGTGTATTTCCTTTGTCTTTTTATTTTCGTGTTTACTCCTTTAATTCTTTGTTGTTGTTTTAATAGTGCTTGTAATGTGTATTACAAAAGCACGTACGGTCTGTGGACCCGTGCGATTGTTGAAATTCTATGTATGATATTGCTATGTCAATAAATACACTTATTCATTCATTCACCCATACATACACATGGGCCGCGCCGTGGCCGAGTGGTTAGACCGCTCGCCTCTCACCACCCAAAAACTTCGATAAAGCGATTTCGCCGGAAATAAGTGAATTCAAAAATTGTATATTCAGAGAAAAAAGGCCAGTGGATTTGTATGTTCATATGCCAGTAAACACAACAACTAAAGAAAACAACAACACAGAAACAAACGAAAAACAATGTGCCGGTAAATACCAATCGGTAAAGAAAGACATTTGGAATGTAACATGACAGAATTTTATTTTCTGTACTGCTTCCATTTAATAAGTACAGAAAGTATTCGAATCCACTCAAAAATCTATTTGTCGATGGAAATACGTGTTTTGAAGACCCCTCAAGCAAAGCATGTCCGACAATAGTATAGCTCAAAAACTCCGCTTTTTACTTCAATTTTAATCTCCTTCCAATTTCTCAAACTGGAAGCGACGTTTCATTTCACTCTTATTGCTTTACTCAAGACAATGCAAAGAAAATCGAGATACAATGACAGTTGCATACCCTAGAGATTCCCGTTAGTTTCGCTATTTATAAGGAGCAATGGAATAATAACAACCTTGAATACCATTAGTGAACAGAAGAAATAAAGTTTGATAGATATTTTTATGTTAATTTTGACTATCAGGATACTTCAATACAGTTTTATACTTCCGCTAATGAATATTTATTTCTTTCATACATCACACCGAAAAGAATACCTAGCACGGGATAACGGTTTGCCTACAGAATTATTGCGCGTCGACATCATTATTACATTAAAAGTACACAAAAGAGGAAGAAATGGAAATTCAATTCTTTTTTATATAGGCAAACCAACAACGCATTTTTAAATGATACATCTTCAATCACCACTTCTAATCAGATATGCAATCAACACAAGAAACAATATTTAACATTCAATGCACTTAGCTATATTAACAGACTGCATCAGTGGTCCAGTGATTAGCTAGCTGACATCTCACCCAGAGTTCCCGGGTTCGATTCCCAGGCTGAGGATATGGGAATATTTCTTTATCCGGAATTATTCCCTATCCCCCACAGAGCCTGGAAATTATGAGTGATAAAATGAATATGTATGAGTATAGTAATATAGAATTTATTAACTTAACGTTCTAAACCAACAGTGAGTTCATAGCTCAAAATACCCCCTCCCCCCCGCCCTATATGACCACCGAAGTTAAAGGGGCTATACAAATCACGCAATGAAAAGATATAGTTATATCGCGATCACATGATTTTGACAAATAATACAACTTCTTCTAATGACAAAATTTAACATTAGCAAACATCAGATATCAGCACAGGCACGATACAATACGGACCCAAGACTAGCATAAGAAGCAGATAATATGAATGTTTTCCCAATCAGGCTCCATCAGTAATTACACATTGCATATAACTCAAACTATTTCTAAGGAGCACATAACTTTCAGAAGTGACTGCCATTATATTCTTATACGCTTTATAACATGGAATATTTTTAGCGCCTTATTAATTTATCACATTTCAGGGAAAATCACTCCAATCCCAAGAGCAAACATTACATTTTTGGGTTTGTATGAGAGCTGGTATAATAATGTAAGGATAACTCCACGATAGTCTTAAAAAGCTCAACTTATCAAAATGCTAGCGTAATATTAAGCAAGCGTGAAGGCTTTGACTATGTGAATAAAGATTATTTAGTTAAAAAACTTAACAACCCAATTCTGATTCAAAGAATAGAATTGAGAATCCATCAAAAAGCAAAATACAGTAGTAACAAATGAAATGAAATGAACACTAAATCTTCATTCAAGACAAAAACCAAATTGCAATGCAAGAGTCGGATGGAAAACTATTTCGTTTATTAATCTATATTATTATTTTCTATTATAGTGGAAAGCATATCTCACACATTCGTTAGATATAATTTAATATGTATGCTACATGATTGAAACACAGATCAAAGCTTTTTAATTTCACAGATCATTAATCATTTTTCTGTTTCACGACTAATTTTGGTCAGTGAACATATTTATTTATTATATAAAGTTAAAAAACGAAACTCGTCATTTCGACACTATTAAACAGTCCGTGGATGCTTATCTATCATATAAAGAGATATCAGTGTAGTACAGTAGATTGCGTCACAACTCTGGGAAGTGCATTTGCAGAATCGAGGAAAAGTTAGAAAAGACGAAAGGAAGCTGAGACGTTTCAATTTACGAGTTCTGAATATGCTTAACATACATGTATCAACCACTATTTTTTTGGACGATAAGTATTAACATTAATTAAAATAAAGTAATAAACTAATTAAAATCAATTTGACAAGTTTAGTATGGAGAAAGTTATGATAGAGGACTGAGATATAGAAGAAGTCAGTGGGTTGTTCTACATTAATTCTGGAGAAGTTTAAATAAAGGTACGAGTTAGTGTAGAATACATTGAAAAAAATCTGATGTGTTCCATTCACATGACTTTCTTTTTTCCGCAAACAAACTTTTCTTAAAAAGGACTATTCTTTTATCTACCTCTCACTAATCGATATACACATCAACAGAATTGGTCGTATTACTTGCGTCTTTGTAGGTAGAAGGTAAATACACTAGTGTCGCTATGTTCGGTTCTCCTTGCTTGCTTAGGACTAAAATAGAAAATAGACGAAAATAAAGATGCCTTCCCGTTTTAGGAAAGTTTTAAGTAGCTTAAAATTGATACCAATATCACGGAATATCTCGGAAACGGTTAACTCGGGGAGAAAAATGCGTACATACGCACACATATATACGACATATATTGAGTGTTTTAACGAGATCTACATTTTTGTGTAGTAAGCTGTTGTCTATCTCTTACGGTTTACCAGTTACACAAAAGTAATAGAGAACGAAGGGATCTTCAGAGGCTATTCCTAGAAAATTCAAGATATACATTTCGTTTGCCATAAAAATATATTAAGAATATGATATGAGACATTCTTATAAAATCAAAGTTTTCAAAAAAAATGTCCATGTAAACGGTAGCTGGGGGTTGGGGAGTTTCCTGAAAATCTTCGTGTCACATCCTTGGAAGATACTGAACTAAAATATCAAGTTTGGTATTTAAGCGACTTTTCGCGTTTGAGTTATGCTGTCCACCTTTTTCTAAATCGCTTTTATTCAGAAAACCCTAAAACACGTATTTCCGGGTGAAATCCCCAACATCAACAATATCGGTAAGTAGTAGAAATTATTCACGTCATCCGAAAAAAGAATTAACGTAACTGATTGTGGTTTCAAACAGTGATATCTAGGACCTGCTGAATTGGCGGCTAACTTTATATCGAAAAAAGCATTTTCCCTTAAAATAATGACTCAAACTATTTCGAAGCTCTAGCGCAGAATTTAACGTGCCTTCGTCAATCTTCGTGCTTCGGGATGCAGTGGGAGAGGAGAAATTGAACTGTCGGCGACAGTTGGTGGAGAGGGGGGAAACAGGGCTGCCATACATATGTATCAAGCATGAAAAACACTAGAGCAGCGACAGTACTGTGTAACAGTCTCACAACATACACTTAATATCTCAACATCTGTTTACTTAAATACCTAATATACGGTGTAATAGTCACACGTTGCACATTTTTAAGACGTTTTTAATCCGCTACTTAAGCAAGCCTCGGTGTAACAGTCACACGATGCACGTTTTTAAAACCGGAATATGTATATGTTCACTTAAATAATAAACGGTGTAACAGTCATACGACAAACACTTTTAAAACGTAGATATATGTTTACTTGAACATTCGCACGACCCACGCTTGTAATAAGTGAATATCTTGCTCACTCATATAATACACGGCTAACAGTCACGCGATGCACATTTACACCACCAGACAAGAAACAGCACATTAGCGTAGAGATTTCATGCAATTCACATATGCAAAGCAGCAACACATTGGAGCTGTGAAAGCTAAAAGGTACATTAACGATCTAGAGGGCACGACTTTGTGTTCGGTAATGCTGTGCGAGAGGTGCTATCGTCTGATAGCATGTGGCCATGTCACTTTAGTGCTACCAACACATAACATAATGCGTACCACGTTTCCACGCGGAATTGAAATCGATTTGTGTCCAACTTCATCTCAATACGAAACGCGTTTCACATGTTAAATTAAATCGAATTGAAACGTTTTGAATACGTACGCTTTTAACTGCACTGGCAAATCTGTTAAACATGTATTTGTTATCTGCGTATTACTGGCAGGTTTTTAAATTAAACAATTATATTTAATAATACATTGCAAACTATAGAAGCCATAAAACTGATTCTGTTACAATCTACCACAGAGCAATTTAAGAAAAATGTAGGCACTAACAAATGACTACCGCGTGCTACGAGTGTAGCGGAAGAAGATCCCACTTTTTTAGAGGATTTGATCCCAAATTCAATACGAATTGTATCCGCGTTTCCATGCAGTATTCAATTCGATAAGTGCACTGAAATTAATTTCAACTCCCCATGGAAACGTAGTAATTTTTCTCCACCAGATAAGACTTATAGAAGCAACAGCATTCAATTTTCCGCATTCACGTAGCTTCTTCTACTCGATGTTCTACTTACTATTCTTACACAAGATTAATATTCTCTCCACCTTTTGAAAATTGTGCGTATAAACTTTCATTCACATTTTACGTATTCGTTGTACATAGATATAAAGGGGAACCAGAAACAATGCTTCCTCGCTGTCGAAGAACATTTTTACGCCTAATGGACAACGTTAATTCCGGCAAAATTTCTTACACCTTGAAAATATGTATATACAGAACGGAAACCTTTAATTTTCAGAGTTCTTTCTGAAACACTGTACAATTTACCACATTTGTCTGTACACTTAAATAAAAAGAGAAGCTAACCTTTGCAGCAGAAACAACCTCTCCCACTCGTAGCGAGTGCTCAAGATAAACTCAACTCGCGCTCGGCCGCACGTCTTTCTGTAACACACCTACACACATTGTTCAGCTTTGGACGAGGCCGTTGCGCTTCCCTAGCAACGACGAAATGTATAGAATCAACGCAAAACCTATACCCAATTTAATATTCAAACCATAATACAGATTCCAAGAAGACGGAAATCAATACTCAGTGACTCTAATTAAGAAAACAGTAAATTAGTACGCAATAGACGTAACATAACCTACATTAAAATCTGATGTGTTCCATTCACCTACCTTTCTCTAGCTTTTCCACTTACAAACTACTCTTACAAAAGACTAATCTTTTATCTACATCATGCTATTCATTAGCCGAATTGGTCTTATTATCTACTTGCTTCCTTTTAAGTAGAACAGAAATAAGGGAATACTTCAGGTTAAAGTGATAGTCAAACCTTTTAAAATCTGGTCGCTATGTGAAACAATTGAGATTCGTTCGCTTTGCATGGTCCCGTTTGAAAAAAAATTAGGTGGCTTAAAAGTGAAACCAACAACAAAGAATATTTCGAAAACGGTCAACTGTACAAGAAAAACTTACATGACATAAATTATGTGTTTTATCGAGATTTACATTTTTGTGTACTGAGTTTTGTCTATCTCTTAACGTTATGTAAACTATGCAAAAACTCATCCAGAATAAAGGGGTCTTCAGAGGCTATTCCCAGAAAATTTAAAATAGGTATACAATGTATTTGTGATATAGACATCTTTAATATACCTACACTATTTTAATCGTAATCGTTATAGCCATTTTGAGAAAACAAAATTTTCAAAAAATTTTCCATGTAGATAAAGTGTACTTCGTGTTGGGGAAACTTTCTTGAAAATCTTCGTGTCGTATCGCTGGAAGGTGCGAAACATAAATAACAAGTTTGGTATTTAACGGTCTTTTCGTTTTTGAGCTATGCTGTCCACAGACACACACGGACCTTTTTCTAAAAATTAATTTTTAGACTCAGGGGACCTCAAAAGGCTTATCTCAAAACATATACTTCCGGTGAAATCTCGACATCGAATTTTGGGTGGAATACAATACCTTCTCTGGTTACTATGTGCATTGAAGCCCATCCGGCTAGAGAAATTAAAAAGTAGCAAGACAACTTCCCAAGCATTTATCACTTTATACCTTCAATCGAAACGTATATAAACTACATTAAAATGTAGCATGGCAACTCCTAAGCAATTAATACATGTACAAAACGTAAATAAAAACCTAATTATATGAAACGAAAGCTAAGTTTTCAGAGTTACTAACCACGACCATCAGTTTGAACACAACAGAAAATGTAAAAATCAGGAACATATACATAACACATCAGAAAGAAAGGACAACTAACCTGAAATGCATACTGGCTACTAAGTTTGAGCTCCCTCAGCCTTTTCACTTTGCCTCCAAGTGCATCAGGGGCTTTCCGTCTGACTTGTCTGTTTTGCAATTTCTTGGACAAGATGTTGGAAACATTTTTTTCTTCATTTAACACCTTTGTGTAATTGTTCATAAGCATGTTTACTAGCACTTTCACACACGTCTTTGCTTTGTCAAGCAAAGTCACCCCAAATTTACAGACATCATTAATATTATTTCAAGAACTCTCAATAAGTTGAATGCCTAATTTTATAACAGCGTCCCTTTTATTTTTCAATTTTAGAACTTCAGGTTCATACCTGCTGCCAATCAATGCCTGGAATAACACCAAACCTCACATAATAGGTGCATTAAAATATGAAGGACATCTTAAATCACCTGTAGTTAATTCGGAGAAATAACAAAGGAGTTCCTCTTCACAGCCAAGATCATTTGTTAGCAACATTTGCTTACAATCTGCACATTCCTCTTTTATCACACTTCCAAGAACTTTCATACTAGGGTATGCATATTAATGTCCTCTGTGTTTCTAAGGGAGCAGCGATACCTATATGGACCTATGCAGATGCTGTAAGCTTTCTACGCCTTCCACTTTTTCTTGGGTAGATGTTACTGCCAGATCCTTTAACGTAAATTCATCTAATCTTACAAATTTTAGGTTTAACAAACTTAGAGTCTCATTTCTGACTCAAGAACTTGTTCCACACAAATATTATATGTACTCCCACTTAACCTTCTATGGGTTCAAAATCTATCCTCCAAATTGTCTGTCTCTAGGTTTGCTGTGAGTATATTTATGACCATTTGTATTTAGTAAAACTGCACTACTGCGATGAGTGTGTGCGTCAGAGCTAAATAGGTTTTATTTGCTTATTTCCCATCACTGTGTGTATGCCAGATTTCAATGTAAGTTTTCAGATTTTCTAGGAATGCAAGTTTATTGTCACCAGAAACAGTAATCGGTTCTGCATTGTCGTTCTTCATTTACTTCCCTTTCATAGGATGCTGGACATTGCAAATGGTCCTTAATTTAAGAAACTGGATGTATTACCATAAGATACAGATGATACTTAATTTTTCAAAATTCCTAGTGCAATGCGAAATTTCTATATTCCATAATTTTAATTGGAATCATTTGAAATGTTAACACAACTAGATGCTAATGAATAGTACATACATATATCAAATCTCATGAATCTGGTCATTAATTCCAGAGTTATTAATAACTAGCTTTGCACGGGTGGTGCACCTAATGAAAAAACTGAGACAAAATCTTCCGTTTACAGTACGACCATGTATTGAAATAAAATTGAAATTAAATAATTTGAAAATGCTTTATTGCAATGAAATAAAATTGAAATTAAATAATTTGAAAATGCTTTATTGTAATGCCTTGTAATGTACAAGGAGAAAAAACAAATTGTGCCGATGGTTTGCCGACTCTCAAGCATGCAACGTACAACTGCCCATACGAAAAACACGGCAATTCAAGGTATATTCCCCACACTACTAACGACTGACCTTGGAATTTATTCTCCTTGCGAATGCAAGGCGTACCGGAAACTGAACACTCTTAAATTCAAAAAGAAATCTGTTGACATTAATGGTATTCTTGGAATAAGCACATTCTCGCCTTTGGAATCACCTATGATTATAGTAGCTTAAATCAAAATGTTCATAATGTTTTAACAACGAGTTTTGTTCCGTTGCACAATTTCGGCTGGTTGAGATTACGTAGCATAATTATAAGGAAACAACCTTGAGCTGTAAATTGTATGGTGGTAATCCTGGCAAATTCAATTGATTTAGGAATTCAGTTAGATAATTGGCGACTTAATTTGGATCGATAATGGAATCGATCAGCTTAAATCAATGCATTTGTCCATCAATTTTATTCTGAATTGTTATATTCAAATCATCTACATTCTTATTAGTTGCTGCTAAAATGGCGCGTTCGCTCAACCTAGCATAGTTTTTGTAATTTGCACCAATATTTGGGAACACTTTGGATATTGATTCTTCCTTTAACGTTGTGAAGTGACAAAAAATTGGTAGAAACGAAATGAGGCCAGTAGCAGTGTCAACAGGAATTTTTCCATTGCCAATGTCTAATAATGCCTTTGCATCTGAAAGGTGCAATGATCTGCGCTATGTAGCTTATATAGTTGGTATTGCGAAAAGGACGAAGTCAGCGTACCCATAAGGTAGTTTGGAAAGGATGACATATGCAGTTAACAGCGTGGGTAAGCAAGGATGCCGTTGGCAAAATAACAGTAATGGCAGCGCTTCCATAGTGTGACGAGTAAACGCTGAAATAGGTAATCAATTACATTAAGGAGAAATTCACAAAGTAATATTCATGCTTCTTCCGAATCTCTTTCTTTCCTTTCTCCTAAAGTTTTCCACCTTTTCTTTATTTTCTGCTATGTCAAAACAGCCATTTTTAAGGCTAACGATGACATAACTAAAGAGCAAGTAGATCTAGTTGGGTAATTGATAAGTTTTTTATTTGATGACAGCTTCGTGTATTAAATTTCTCCATTTAACCCAAAATATTACTTGATCAAATGTATTAAGAGCACCGCAAATGCAGTGTCATGGTGACGGTGTTATCTTCATGTTCTGATAAAATCACCTTTAGCTAGATCATGTACCATACAACCTCAAATAACCAAAATCTGCAATAGAAAGTTAACCTAAAACGGTTTACTATCCGGATCCCATCATTTCTCCCCCATTTTCAGATTCCATGAAGGCTTATTGGTTATGTCTATAGTTTATAACTTGTTCACTTTAAAGAATTAAAACAAAAATATACTTACTTCTTTAGTTAAACGATGTGACCAAGGGAACGATAGTTAACACATAAGAAATATAATTGATTTTCACTGATATCTTGCGTCATTGACTCCAGAACCGGGTGCATTCCCTTAGCTTTGAATGGGGAAATAAAATAGAGCACCACTACGGACATCTAGCGGCAAATAAATAAGTACGTACTTTAAGTCTTCGTCGCCAGGAAAACTTCTTTATTTTAAACTATAGGTGTAAGGAAAGGACAGTTAATACATAAACATGTATTTGAATTTCACTGCTGCGTTGTGTCATTGTATCGATACACTGTTGCGTTACCATAGCATTGAATGGAGAGGAAAAATAGAGCAGTACTACGGCCTTCTAGCAACAAATATATAAGTACTTACTCTAGGTGTTCGTCGCCAGAAAATGTCCTTGCTTCTTTATTTTAAACGATAGGAGTAAGGAAAGGACCTTAACTGCTACCTTAACATTGAATATGGAGGGAAAAGTAAACAGCTACTGCTACAATTTAGCAACAAATAACCGTTCTACCACTACCATTCGGCGTTTATTAACCGATTACGTTTCCTTGGGACCGTGTGCTGATTAATATTATCAGACTTTAAAAACTTTCCTGTACGATTTTTAAACATTTTCATTTACACAAAGCTTGTCGTGGCAATAACGAAAAAAAAAATGTTCAATTTGGTGCAGTCGTTTGGAAGTGAAGCGTGTACATACATTTCGGCGATTCATTTTTATATAAGTAGATTTCACTTAATTTTGTAGCACTTTGAAAAACTGCCCCACATGATGCTGTTGTTTTTTAAATTATATTTTGTTTTTGCACTCTCTAATAATATTGTAATAAATTGTAAAAATTTATTTGTTGTTATTCTGTTAGTTTGGAAGAAAAAATTAAAGTCATTTGAATATTTTTCTTAAAAATTCTCAAAACATAAAGAATATGTATTATTTAATTATATTAGAACTATTCGCTTTATAAACAAATTGCGGTGTTAAGATAGTGTTGACGTTGGGTGCTATATGCAGTGTTGTCTTTTGCACCACATTTAAGACGCGGTGAAGGCGTATGCAAGACTCACTCCACAACCTATGAGTTGACCCACTTATCTGGTAAGGTGAACCTACTACCGTTGAATTTGCCTCGGTGTTGTTCAGCCTGCACGATGATTGACTCACTCGTGGTAGTGCAGCTAATGGGGGTAGTTCAGGGAGTGATCTTATAATGATTAAAACTTTTATACTTTCCTTGAGTTTATTCCTTCCTAGGAGATTCTTCTTCATTAATTCTGCGTTATACTATATACATTAGTAAGCGTCACTGATTTTAAATTTGTTACACGTTACAGTGTCTAACTTTGTGTGAAGAAGTTTAAGCTCAGCCCGATGACCAACAGCATAACAGCGACAGATAAATCAGCTAGTAACAGACAGCTCGCAATGGACAGATGATTTTCACGGACAGCTCATTTTCACAGACAGATAACTTTCACGAACAGATCAAGATGTGCCGTCTTGGGCTCTTTATATACAAAAAATACCGTTATGGCGGCCTCTTTCTGATTGGACAGAAAGGCCGCACGATTGACGTAAATATTTCCCAAGAGTCAATTTCCTTATCCCAAGGTGCACTGCAAACCTCACGTGAATGTACAATGAAGAATTACCGTCTTCCGAATTTTTAGGTTCACCCCCGTTGTAACTCGATGGTACGTGACTGGCCAAAAGAAACCTTTCTAACAAAAGCGCTTCTCATCCCCTTTGACTCTCTTGGCGTCAGCTTTCTTCTCCAGCTGAATTTTCAGTTGAATACATACATTTATACTCTTTTAGCTTTACATTGTTAAATAATCAATAAGTAATAATAATTTTGATAGGGAAGCTAATTAACGGTCCCAAATTCATTTCATTATCTTATTCTGTTTTATCTTAGTATGTAGGTATAGCAAATCTTATACATTTATCATGAAAACTGCATCGTGTGCAGCAATTTACAGTGCTGAAAACTGTTGAAAAATTGCTGAAAACTGAACAAATGAGAAAAGAGGTTTTAAAATTGCATCATAAAAATAGCTCTTCAAAAAGCACTTGCTGCATATGTAGGTCCTTCGCTCTTCTTTTTCTCCGTTGTTGCTAATTTAGTCACTCGATCGTTCCTCTAATTTTCTTGAATGACGGTCTACTCTACTGGTTTGTTCGCTTTGGAGTAGTCGACGATTACCCCTTTTCACACTTATTTTACATGATGCTTGACTTAATTGTTTATTTATTAAATTTCTTTTTAGTTCCTAAAGTGGCCCTACACCCCATTTGAAATATAACATAGCATAAGCTACACAAATTTCCAATTTCTTTTTAGAAACAAATATTTGTTTAGGACATTTTGTCCAGACGACATGATGAAGCGACTCATTAGCATTTTGTATCTTGCCTTATCTGCAGCTTTTAAAAAACTCGACATTTGCAAGCCTTCGATACACTGAAAATAATTTTGTAATTATCTGAGGGGATAGAATTGTTTTATGGTGGAAGTATCGTGTGCAGGTTTTGGGTCACCCTTAGCCATAGCCCTGTTATAAAAGTACCAATATGTTTGAATTTTGGGACATTTATTATGTTGTGAGTAGTTAATATAGGACAGAGCTGGCACAGGGGCAAGTGAGCATACACAGGAAAGATAGGGAATTCAAGATGGGAACGACCCTAGGAAGAGATCAGGGCTAGGGCAAGTGAGCATACATAGTAGAGATAGGAAATTCAACGGGGAATTCTAGGAGGACTGAACCGAAAGGGGTATGCCTAAGATGCTATCCTAGGGGCTCTATGCGGTTTAAAGTAAGCGGATACTTAAAAATAAACGAAAATAAAGCGATAACCGGATATCGCGTTGCGGTGAAAACATAACATCTTTGGAAATGATTAACCTTGAGTATAGTAATCTTGTTCACCCTCATAGCGTGAGGGAGCGAGATTTGTTATAAATGCTTAAACTCTGATTTCCTACTCTCCGGGCATACAATAGTATTACCTTTCTTTTTAACAAGTTAATAAACATAAGTAAGAGTGTTGAACGTTTTACTTCCTCTGCATTACGTAATGTACATAGCAGGGAGAGTAGGTATTGTATTCCATCCCAAAATTCGAAATAACTGGATTAAATAATGCTTGAGCCGATAGGAGGTGTGCCTAAGATGCTACCCTGAGCTATTAGCGATTGATAAAGGCGTAGGCCTAAAACTAAGTGAAAAGATGGCTAAACCGGATATTTTAGGGGAAGGTAGATGCGCTAGCCTGTTGGATGACCTTTATAATGAAACATTAGGAAAAACAAATGAGAGGCTTCCAACTTTACATGGAAAATATTAGTTTAAATTTAAAATGTGTGGATTTATACGTATAAAGGTATATAAAAGAAAAAACTATTAAAACAGACAAAAATATGATCTGACATATAATTTAACTTCTTAAAACCTCTAAAAATATGGATGTCCTACACTATCGGGGTAAAGTGTATATACTTGGTCTGGCTGTTATCATTCTATCCTGCTTGGTGAGGAAGGAACACAATTGACGCAATAATAGACATGCTGTAAACTGACGTTTTAGAGCATCGACATAATATGAGACTGGGAAGAACATGCCTTAGGATAAAACATGAAAACCGGTTTTAATTAAAAAGTTTACAGATGTGTTAACCTTACGAACGGTATTTATGATAAATAATAGCTGGAAATAAATGATGAAATTTCAATGTTATATGCTTTATCCTCGATTAAATGATAATTCATGGATTTATGAGATAAAATTGTATAAAAACTATAACATGTATTAAAAATAGGCAAAAACCAGCGTCTGATGTGATATTCACCTTAATAAAACAATGAAATACATTAAATATAAGACTTAATTCGAACAGAAAGCACAGCAAAACTATGCAATCTCAAGGACTTACTCACGTGATCTTCTAATCGGTCCGTGCTGATGGTATAAAATAGGAGAGAACTACAGTAGATCTTCTTATGCCAGTTTACTTGGAGTTGAGAAAACCAGCTCCTCCTAGTGATTCTAGTTAACATATAGTTGAAAAACGTGAGAAGACAAACAAACGTGTTTGGCTTTTAATCTGAGCTATAAGAATTTATTATATTAAAGATATGCAGCAAGCTACATTTAGTGCAGTATCTCCAAACTCTACTTCTGGCGCATTTTTATTAAGCGTGGCAAAAGCTTTCAAAGGAGCTATAACAAGAGACGCCATGAAATGAGCTGCGGGCAGCTCTTTAAATGTAAACATTGTGTTGCAACCTTTACCAGCAGTTACAATGGAAATCGTCATGAAGAGCATTGCGGAGCAGGCATGTCCCTGGGAAAAAAAAAAAAAAAAAAAAAAAAAAAAAAAAAAAAAAACCCTACCCGACATCAACTATTGACTTCAATGGAAAATGAGTGTGACATGAAAGAGTATGAGACATCGTTTGAAGGATGCCTGAAATCTTACTTCATCCGATGCAATTCGAGCAAAGACATGAAGACTTACCTGCAGGAAGCTAAGCACAGGATTATACAATCTGTCCAAAAAGAGCTCTCCATACATAAAGCTGTGAAGATTAACTTGTTAGTGGAGTGTCGATTTGTAAATAGTGCTGGAGAAACTACTGACAAGACCTTCAAAACTAGGAATCGTGCATTATTTCTAGAAACTTATTTAGATACCATGCTGGAGTCTAAATTCAAGAAATTGAAAGCTGAAATGGAGGAATCACAACTTAAATGCAGCAATTGGGCTCTGCTTGCTGTGGAGGGAATACGCCTTCAAATACAAATACAACCCACTTCGCGGGAGCAGTTATATTCGTTTACCTGCATCTATAGAAATTAAGAAAGCTTGCATTAACCCATTAAACCATCGTGATGAGAAATGCTTTTTATATGCTATCCTTGCAAAATTCATAAAAAAGAATCTTCAGCGTGTTAGCAAATACAAGGAACTTGAAGGGAAATACAATTTCTCGTGTATCACATTTCCCACGCCATTGATCAAAATTCCAATATTCGAGAAGAAAAACATTATATCTATCAATGTGTTTGGACTGGATGAAAAGCAGCAATTGTATCCAATAAAGGTTGTGGAACAAGAACTAACGGATCATCGCGATCTTCTTCTGCTGAGCGATGGAAATGGTAGGAATCACTATGTATTCATCAGAACTTTGAGAAGCTTATTCGAAAACAGAAGACAAAACATGACGGGCAAGTGTACACCTGTAAACGCTGCTTCACTCATTTTGATGACCGATATGGACGAAGTGGAGTGGAAAAATTACAGGAACATGCTACTATCTGCAGTCATCATGCTATCGCTAAGATAAGTATGCCTACAAACGAAACCTCTATCATTCAGTTTAAAAAGGTGGAAAGGATGCTGAAACTTCCGTAGGTGATCTATGCAGATTTTGAGAGTATTCTCAGTCCTATTTACTCTTGTGACCCTAATTCAGAAGCGTCCTACACAACGCCCTATCAGAAGCATTCTCCTATGAGTTTAGCTATTTACGTTAAAACAGCAACATCTGTTGAGCAACTAGAGACTGATCTTCCTACTGCGCCTTATGTATACAGAGGCTATGATGCTGCTGAGAAGTTTATGGATTGTCTAATGTCTCTTGCAAAAAAGATTAGCAGTATATACAAGTTTGCTAAACCTTTGAAACTTTCGGATGAACAACAGAAGGATTTCGAGTCTTCTGCTGAATGCTACTTGTGTAATAAAAAATTCAGTGAAGAGAACTGGAAGGTTAGGGATCATGATCATTTGACTGGTGAATATCTAGGAAGGCTCCATAATGAATGCAATCTATCTTGCAAAACACCGAAATATATTCCTGTCTTCATGTACAACTTAAGTGGATATGATTCACATTTCATTGTTAAACAGTTAGGTTGTACAAGTGAAAGAGTGGAGGTGATTCCGAGCTCAGAAGAAAAGTATATTTCATTCTCGGAGCATGTTGAAGACATTAAGCTTCGGCTTGTGGATACATACCGTTTCCTCAGTTCAAGTTTGGATAAACTAGCAAAAACCATTACATCGTTTCCTGAGACGTGTAAATACTTTGGAGAGGAGAAAATTGGATTGGTGACTCGTAAAGGAGTATTCCCCTAAGATTATATCACCACTTGGAATGTTTTGAAAGAAACATGCTTGCCTCCTAAAGACTCGTTCTACAATAAATTGAATGAGGAGGAGATTAATGATCAAGAGTATGAACATGCTAAAAATGTGTGGAAGCGGTTTAATATTCGAAATATAGGAGAATACAGCGATCTCTGCTTAACCTCTGATGTACTTCTTCTCGCCAATGTTTTTGAAGCCTTCAGAGAGGAAACCTTCAATACTCATAAAGTTGACTCTACTCATTACTTTACATCTCTAGGGCTTACCTGGGATGCTATGCTTCTGTATACCGGAATTAAGCTTGAATTATTAACGGATTATGAGCAGCTTCTAATGGTGGAGTCTGGCATCAGAGGAGGATTATGTCAGGTTTCTCATCGGTATGCTCAAGCTAACAATGCCTACATGGAAAATTTTGATCATACGAAGACGCATATATGGCTGGGCAATACAGCATCCACTACCTTATGGAGGATTTCAGTGGGTTTCTCCTGATAGTATTAATATAGAAACGCTAAAAGAAGATGGTCCTCTTGGATATATATTTGAAGTTGATATTGACTATCCTATAGAGCTTCATGTTCTTCATAATGATTTACCATTCCTGCCTGAATGCCTGAAACCAAAGAACTCAAGATTGCTCATCCTGGATGTAGTAAGAAGTATGTTCTGCATTACATGGCGTTAAAACAGGCGCTCTCACATGGACTACGACTGGCAAATATCCATCGTGTACTGCAATTTTGACAATCGTGTTGGTTAAAACCCTACATTGCGTTTAATAACAAGCTGCGGCAACAGGCTAGAAATGACTTTGAAAAGGATCTCTACAAACTGTTCAATAATGCAATGTTTGGAAAAACCATGGAGAATATACGAAATCGAATGGATATACGCCTTGTGACAAACGAGAAAACATTGGAAAAGTTGATTGCTAAGCCTACATTCATCGATAGAAGCATATATGGACCTAACTTGGCAGCTGTTCATATGGCATCACGGCAAATTACATTCAACAAGCCTGTATACATCGGAATGAGCGTGCTGGATATGTCAAGAACTCTCATGTACTCCTATCAATATGACGTGTTATTACCGTATTATGGAATTGAAAATCTGAAGCTTATGTACATGGATACTGACTCCTTCATTCATCGAGTTACAACAACTGACATATACAAGGATAAACTACGGTTTCTGGAACATATAGATACATCTGATTACCCTGCGAGCCACATGTGCCACTCCACACAAAACAAAAAATGTTGGGAAGGTTTAAAGATGAAGCTAGCGGAAAAATCATCCGACGTTTTGTCGGACTGAGGCCTAAGATGTATGCTCTCGATATTGATGGAGGAATGACCAAAAAGATTAAAGGCATAAAACGAAGCGCTATTAAGCAGTACATCACATTTGACAGCTATGTAAATTGTCTTAAAAACAATGAAATAATAAGAACTCCAATGAATTTGATCATGTCACAACAGCATGACGTTTCGAGTGTAAAAGTCAACAAAATCGCTCTATCACCTCATGACGATAAAAGAGTGATTGCTGATGATGGAGTATCAACCTATGCTTATGGACATTTAAGGTTGCAAAAAAATAATGAGAGAATGCTACACACATTGCTCATCAATGGGAACGTGGTAGGAGAAAATGAAGCTCACACTACTAACACTCCGACAAATGACATACAAAGATAGATGAATAAGAATGAGGAAAGGTGGAAATTCTGCCTTAGAGCAAGCCTCTAAGTCAGTCTCAAGCCCGAGTAAAAAGAGGAGAGACGCCTTACCTCTAATACAGTTTGATAATAAATAACTAAACAATAAGAAACTCAACCTAAACCATTTCAACCTAATAAAATACTAGTTATCTTTATATAAAAACTAAAAGCTAAAAATACTAGCTAAGAGTTATAAGATATGCCCAATGCTTCAACAGAAACAACAGCAACAAATATAGAGATCATTATTCTAGAGAAAAAAAAAAACATCTTAGGTAAAGGAAAATAGACTGTAAAAAAACAACAAAAGACGAATAAAACACGAGGAATCATAATGTTCACTAAACTGATAACACTTTGACAACAAAGGCTTAGTTAATTCTTATAGTGACAACCTCGAAAAGAGAGACGAAAAACAAAAACAAGATAGAGAGCGAAAATTAAGACTATATTAGTTTTTCAACTTAAGAAAGACTGTAAACCATACAAACATACTCCCTCGCTTCAAATGGTAGTATCTTAACATGCACAGGTTTGAAAAGGGACACAATATTACTCCTAAACTATGCAAAAATACTGGATCAGAATACAGAAATGTTCATAAAGGATTCAAATTATGGAAAAACATTAAAGCGATCAAACTGTCCAGGAACAAATGAAAAGTACTATAAAATGTAACAAATAGTGTGAAAAGCGCGAGAAATATGAAACGATGATAGTATAGTCTAAAAATACTCTGTATATAATTGTTGCATAAATGGCATAAACTATCATAAAATGTCACCAACTACTATCGAACATAAGAAAAGGAGGCAAGACAAAGGTTAATGTTTAAAATGCACTTAAAGTGTACTTAAATATCGTCAGTATATCTTGACCGCTGTTGCCAAGTCCTGAAAAGAGAAGCCTACAAATACAATCATAGGGATTGAACTACCTATTGCCTCAGGGTTTAACACAACCCTATAGGTCTGAATAGCTTAAAGTCGTAAATGCTCTGTAAGGAGACAGAAAGCACTACAAAACACTGCAAAATACTACAAAATAGTCTCAAAATGCTAAAAACTATTAAAAACACTGGAAAATACTGTAAAATACAAGCAAAACGTCTGAAGAGGGCTAAAATGTCTGTTTTAGAACCCTATATACCAACGAAATTATTCAAGATATATGGAAAAGAGCCAAAATGACTCATCAATACCCTGACCTATAGTCCTAAACACCCTCTAAATGATATCAAATGTTATTAAAAGCATTCTAAAACATACAAAACGCTAAAATCACCTTAAAATCTTCCAAAATGTATGTGAAAGCATTACAAAGGCTGATAAGTAGCCCCTAAACGTACAATGATGCTTGTAAAAGTGCTAAAAAGCATTAGAAAACACTGCAAATAATGTAAAGTGTGAGTAAACGGCCGAAAACGCCTAAAATACCGGTTTTTAGAGCCTTGTATACCTCGTGAAATAAGTTGAAAAAATGTTAAAATGCCTGATGAATACCCCCGCAACCAACGGTCCTACACCTCCCCACTCCTTCAAATTACCTAGAATGACATTAAAAGCATTCGAAACAGCTGTCCTAGCACTCGAAGAACTTGTCAAGGGCTTATAATTTATCTGAATGCACTAATCAAAGCAAAGCAAAACACTATTAATAAAAAAGGTCTTTAAACAACACATCCCACAATACAAAAAGTCCTTAAAACGCCTCAAAATTCTAGAAAACACCATAAAAATAGCTGATAAGCAAAGCACATAACCTTGAAAGGGACCCCAAAAGACTGAAAAATATATCTAATATTGAGGCCTAGGTTAGAATCCCTACTCCTCCTAGAATGCCCCGTTGAATTTCCTATCTCTACTATGTAGCCCTGATCTCTTCCTAGGGTCGTTCCCATCTTGAATTCCCTATCTTTCCTGTGTATGGTCACTTGCCCCTGTGCCAGCTCTGTCCTATACTATTAACTACTGTTGTGGCTTTTTTGTCTGTTGATGAGCAGTGGTATAGGGTGGCAAATATTGAAGAATTCATTTCAACTAGGTGTGAACTACTGTCATTTCTAGCTCTCCTGTGATAGGTGGTGAGTTTTGCTATTCTTTGCACTTTGCTTTGTTTTTACTCCCTAGTCTTATACCATTAAAACCGGTTACTTATACTAAGTATACTCTAAGGTTTGATAATATTTCAAAGTCAATGACAACGCCATTTGAAATAACTATTACTATGCCTATCCCATGAAGTGAGGGAAAGCCACATTTTTTCCACGTTTAATGGCATCCAGTGTAGAATGCATGCTTAGACTTGGCCCAACTCTAGACAAATCTCACGAACAGCAAGGCCTGCTTCATTTAAAATACTCTGTTGCGCTGTAGCATTGTATTTTACCAAATTTTGAAGTTGTGCATTGTAGGTGAATGAACTCATAACTGGCACCCCCATTCCCATGCAAAGTTGCTCTAAGCCAGCATACGCGTTACCTAGTTCCAAAAATGTGCTAACAATTTTACTGTTAACCTAAAAAGTTGGCTGGTGGACTCAACTGTGTTTATTCTGGGACTAATGTAATTTTCATTCAACATCGTGCCACAATCATTGCACTTAAAAACTAATTTAGATGCAAATTCCAAAGTGTTTTAAAGTTTGACATCCAGATTAGCACTATCACATTGACCACATTTAGTACCCCCGAAAATATTCTGCTTAAAGCTTGAGTGTACTAAAGTGAATTCACTACACATTTCTGAAAGTCTTATTTCATCTCTGAAGTTGAAAATTTGTCGTAATATATTTGTGCTACCATGTTATGGTGCCAATATGTCGCGGTATTGTTGTTACCACGTTGTTGTGACAGTATGACGCTATCAGGTGAGTCTACTTGGAGCTGGTCTAGGGTTAATGCTCGTGAAATTTTCTACATTAAGAGTGTACATACCTTGCAGATTCCCTTTGTTGCACTGGCTAAGCTCGTTCTAGTAGACCATGGGTTGTCTCTTGCTCAGGGGGGAAAGAATGACAAAGGTGTGTAACACTTTTGGTAGACTCATATAAAAGAGAAATTTCACTTAATTTCACTGTAGACTTCTTTTATTGATGAATTGTTGTTAGTTTGAGGCAGTAACCCTACGAGCGACTCCCGACATAACCAATCGCGAACTTGATGAAGTAGTTTTATTTAAGTGCTAATTCCACTTTTATGGAGTTATATCTTTACACTCGTCACCGTAATCTGGAGTTTCACGGTCCGTATAACATTTACGGTAATAACTTCCGCGTACTGATACCGCTCCGATTTCCTAAACTGACCGCCGCGCGATTTCTTAGTCACATTTCTGGTACGTGGTTTCCTACATTGTGTGTCTTACTCTCCCTATTAGCTACGTTGTGAACCTTGTGAGCTCGATTTCTTATACCTTGTTTCCTACATTGTAGGCAACCTTATTAGCCTGATTTCTTGTACGCATAACATTTATACACTAAAAGGTCCGAGTATTGCCCTCCTTTTTGATTGGCTGAAAAAGGGTGCGTAAAGTGGCGTTGTCACGTTACTGTCGGGGATTTTTCTTTATTTTACACCCACGTGACCTTGTTCTACAATAAGAAATTCCCTCTTATCAGATTAAGAGGGGCTGAACCTTTCTAACTCCCAAGGGTTGTTACTTGTGTCCCTAATGCACTAAAATTGTGTTATTTTTAACAAAGCGCGTAGCCTTGAAGAATACAAAGGATGTTTCTATACGCTACCGTACTGTGCTCTACTGAGCATATATTTCTTATGTTAAATATTACAAACTAATGATTAAACTAATAATATATGAGTCGTGCTAAAATACTGTCGCAAGTTTATTATGGCTTGTTGCTGGAGAATGTGCCTGTGTGCTTGCTGAGTTTGTGTCTGCAGAAGTATGTAATCTATGGACTTATCATTGCTCCACCTAGCGCCTACAGCATTAGCTGTTCTTTGGCTGCGTTTTGAAATTCGCCTCTTTCCTGTGATTCAATGGTCCTTCAACCTATTCATGTTTATCCAAGATTGTATTGAAGAAAAATCTAAACTAACTTATACACTACAACTTTACGAACACTTCGAACTTAATTAACACTTATAACTTAGATGCAAATATAACACACGTTATACCTACATAATGTTCTTCGCTATAACACAGCAACAAATCAGCTTTAAGTTAAAGTTACTTTTTCTGCGCACTTCAAAACAAAGGTTTAGGTGGTAAACATTTGCACACAGACATTAAATGTTCTGCAGGGCAGCCAACACTCTCGTAGAGAAAGAGAATCATCTGCTTTAAGGTATCTCGCGAAATTCAAACATGAAAATTGAAAGAAACGAAGCAAACCTCAAAAGTACCAATTTAAATGGGCATGTCCACTGTAGGCAGCCATTTAAATGTCATTTAAATGACCATATGATGTGGTTATAAGGGCCATAAGAATATAATAACTAAGGCATATAAAACTAGAAGATTTATAGTATTTAATAACACGAAAATAATGTTTCGTGAATGTTGGCACTTTTTGGCCTATTTTAGCAGATTTCTTAATGTCAAACATTTTTGCAGCTGGAGTATAATTTTGCCTTTCAATAGTACTTGGATATAAAGCTTTTATAGACAAATCCGGGGCTAATTTTAGCAACATGTTCTTTTCAGAGTGGAACAAATCTCTTAAGTCTGAAAATATTGCCTCAAGATTGTTGTATTCCAAAGTACTTTGTCCCTTAGTAATTAAATGCATATGTTTGATAAATTTCATAGTTTATCAGAGCAGGTATTATGAATGTTCCATTACGTATGTTTAACCAGACATTGCACATTGTTGAAAAGAATAAATAATAGGTTTGAGGGATCTGCTTGATTAGGAATATTAGTTTTCAAGGTTCCTGCCCCCAAGAACTCAAAGGTTTTTCTGTTTGTGGTGTGCTTATATGATATTAAAATACAACATCAAACTGAAGTTCGTTCATTAATGCTAGGAATTCTATTGTTAGTGTTAATCGTGTATTAACATTCGTATTTTTTTTTCTGGAAACCGATCTACTATATCTTTATGCTGTGAATGGAGAGATGAGTACATTAGAGCCTGAATGATTGTAGCTGAGTCAAACCCTGAAGTATTTTCAGCATACACCTATTTTTTTCCTATTTTTGTAAGACAATTTTGCATTCATACATTTCATCAAATAGAACTGCTATGTACTTCGTTCTCTTCACTGATGAGATGTTGTCACCTCTCCGGCAAGAAATATTTTTATTAGTTTCAAAACCAAGGGTACTTGGTCCTGTATTTGTCAAAAACTGTTTCTCATGCTCTTGGATATGCATAAAAATGTTTGCAGCCCAAATGAAAACTTCAGTAAATATTTAACCTGATTAGCACACAGGCTATTCTAGTGCAAATCTTACTGGACATCCCTATATCATCCCCTGTATCAAGTGATAGTGTTTCTTTCATAATGTTTACAAAGATAATAACCCTTTCCGGAAATGGCATACTGCTAGTTCTCCGGGTTCATCAGTTTCCCCCGCCATTGCATTCCACCAGTGCTCTATCTTCATTCTATGTATCATCAATGTCATTGCCTGCGGTGCCATAGTAGTAAAATCGGGCGTTAAACACTACCAAAAGAAAGAAAACAAGAAGGACTTGCTTGGATGAGGACAGGAGCATTACTTTTGACACGGATGAGAGGTAATGAAACTATGTATTTTCTGCAAGGAGTGGGACAGTATTTTTTTTTTTATTGCTTCATTTGTATAGCCCCCTTTAACATCAATGGTCACATCGAGGGCTTTCACTTGTGAAATTGTATTAACTGAATGTAAAGAGGTAAGGAATTGGAGGAAAGTAATTTCTGAGCACAAATGGAATAGCATGTCAGGAGAAAGAGTAGCTATAAAAATGTTTATTTGGAACGGGAAGCGAAGAATTAAAGGAACAGTGCAATATTTGCAAAAGACAAAAAACAAGTGAATAAGAAGACAGAGGGAGGGAGAGAGAGAGAGAGTAGCAGAAAAGACACAGAAGAAAGGGTGAACTATAGAGTATAAACAAAAAGGGGCTGCAGTTGATAACAGCCAAGGAGCTAAGTGATTCAGCGCTTAAAGGGAACTTAAAACCGATTATTACATGCTATGTTTGAGCATCTTTAAAATGCATTTAAACGAAAATTAGTGCAGTGTATCGCCAATCATAGGGTAACTTAGACCCTTTAGTTTTGCTTATGTTAGCTTTAGTTAACAATATTCACCTATATCTGGTTTATATCACTGGGACCCCGTAAATCCAATAAAAAACTTAGTTACAGTTTGGTCTAGCCCATATGTTGACAAAAGCTTCAAATCTGATCAGAACGGCTCCGGTTTCCGATTTTGAAACAAAAACTATGATTGAATCGAAGCTTGTTTCACCTTAATAATCTCTTTTGTGGTAACGTATTGAATTTACTCTTGTCGAAAGAAAGTAGGTTATGTGTTATTATCTGTTTTATATACATTAATAAAATGCATAAAAATACAGAAGTTTTATTCGGTTTAATGTTAGACATAGTTCTCTTTATTAATAGTTTAAAATTTGTAGGAGAGAGATTTTAATTAAGAACGTTACCGAATATACTGCCTGTCTTTTTCTTTGATGTCGCACACACACACACACAAAGTGAATGCTCTTATTGGTATATTTTAAACATAGGTACCCAATTGAATCTATTCCAGTTAGAATGAAACCGCAATGTTAGGTTATTATGATTCGGTTGTTAACGCAAATATAATTCCAACTTACTTTCTGTAAAAATAAATAATGTGGGGTTTAATAACATTGATCGACTTAGCCTTAGAGGATGACACCAGAGTATTCCTTCTGTATATTCCCTATTTCATGAGCTGACCTGAGTAAGCCAGCAGCTTTGCTCTGCACCACATAGCAACAGATTGATGGTCCTCGGTCTTTATACTCACAAACATTGAAATTGAGTTTTATTTGTGGACGCTTTTTAGCTGCTGTGGTTCTTAGCGTCTGAGACGGATTATCGCCCATGTGAATAAGCGCAAAACCAATATTTGTAATTGATTAAATTGTTTAGGTTAATTAGTAAGTAAGATATACTGTATTTATTGTATATTGGATGTTCAGAGAGATTGTTCCTGGAAAACGTTTCTAACTTCAACCCCAGATTTCTCAAGCGACGAATTCAGTTGTTTACGCTAGTTCTTTGTCTATTGCAAGAGGGGAAAGACGCTATTGTGTGGTCACGTCTCCGCAAGAGAATGTAAAGGCGACATAAACCGGGGAACCACGAGGATATTTAGGCCAAGAATCACGTGAAAGACGCATTGACCAATTACAATTAATCACGTCACGGCAGAAGCGCACCCCAAACCACTTTCGGCACCAAAAATGGGCCAATAAGATTACGAGTTCAGGGTTTTGCGCGTGAGTAGAATTTGTTATAAGTATAGAGTATTCACCGCAATTTTCACGCAGTTGGAATGTAACTTCACGTAGACTTTGTGATGCCCGAAACAACAATCCTCGTAAATATAGTAAATTTATTACAGTGATTCACCCAGTTGAAATAAATGTCACGCATAAGGAAGCCACGGCGAAAATTTAAAGTGTGTACAATTATTCTGCACGTAATCGTTGCACTCGTCGCCGCGTAAAGTTTAGTTAATTTTATGCGCGTTACGCTCTTGTTCGAGGGAAATTATCGAAACTCAATCGCGCCAGGAACATTCTCGGGAACGCTTGAAAAAGAGAAATAAACCTTGATTGAACGAAAAGTGCCGACGTTATTTAAGTTAATTCCCGTACCACTCCCTGGAGATCGCCGTAGCTAAATACCAAAGCTAGATATAAATAGGTCTCAATTGCTCGTCACTGAGCCCACCAATAGCCGAGGAGCATCGAGAATCGACTTTAGCAGCTGCAACGCCGGAGAGAGGACCAGTCGTCGCTGCGCAGCCCAGCCCCAGCAGGTAAGTCCACCAGCTATACGCCCACAAGTCCCATTCTACATTGAGCATGAAAGACCGCTTAATTTTGATCAGAGGGCTCTATCAGACTTGGGTTACTTTTTACGTGTTGTAAATGTATGAGACGGGACCAAAGGCTTTACTTCCCTTCCGAAGGAAGCCACGGTAAGGATTTTTAGGCCCGTAAAGATCCATCACCCTTCGCCGGGTTTGGACCTGCGACCTTGAAAATCATTTATAGTCACGGATATATGCAATCACCTCACATTCTGATATTTAAAAACTCAATTACAATGATAATAAGCGCTCACCTTATCGTAAGGGATGTTGCAAATGTTGCCCTCTATGTGCATATTTCTGGTATATTCTCAGGAAATTTTCATTCACATTTGAGAGTTCGGCCGGCTGAGGCCGAGTGGTTTGACCACTCGCCTCTCACCGTTCAATCCTAGGGAACCGCATGTCGGATTTGTGGTGGACAAGGCGGCGCAGAGACGGATTTCTCCAGGTTCTCCGGTTTCCCCGCCATCGCATTCCACCAGTTCTCCACCTTAACTCCATGTATCATCAGTATCAAAACCTGCGGTGTCATATGTATAAAAGCGGGCGTTAAACACTATCAATCGCCTGCGGAGCAATATGCAGTGAAATATAATAAATATAAAAAGAATTATCCAAAATATTTAAGAGCTCAGTATTCGAAACTGAGTGAATTCCTCTCCTAATGTTTTCTTTTAGTTCTTCAAATGTGTGGGTTATGAGGCACAAGCTTATTTTTCAAGTTTGCGCATAGAAAAATCAGTTAAATTTTGAGAGCCATACCCCTTTACTAATTATTCTAGCTTCATAGCATGTAACCTTTGTGCGTTTAAAGAATTGCAGAGCTCAACGGGCAAATTCAATTACACACCGCTCAGTGGCAGTGATAGTGCGAGTGACCAGATCTCTACTCCTGCATATCAGCGGAAACGGGAGACATTCTCGGTCATTGAGAGCAATTTCCAGGTTTGTATTAGAGCCCAGGTACATTAAGTCCATTTTTACGCCTGCGCCACACCTGGTGACGATCATCCGAAAGAGATCTACATCGCCTCCCCTGCGGTGCACTAGCTGCGCCACAGTGATGGGTAGGAACAACTGGGTGATGTGAAGTCCGGTACCGCCGAAGCAGCCGGTCCCCATGGCCACGCTCGCTAAAGTGTCTCGCTTTGGTGCTTCGTGGGCAGGGGATCGTGGGTTCGAGTCCCGCCTTGGGCATGGATGTTATATGTTTGTGCAATGTGTATATGTTTGTAAAAGAAACAGTAAAACCAGTAAACCAGTAATCAGTAAAACCTACGGGGGGAAATGTAAATAGGGATACAGTAACGGAGTCTGATCAGGACTGCAAACTGAACGTTAGTGGTGATTCGACAGATGCCCAAATCAGGACCTATGGTTTTTGGAGGCTATGTATGCTCTGCAGAAGGAGCCTGGGTTTGAAGGATCGTGCTATGTTATAATTGAGGTATACTTTACCGTTCGTCGAAGCTTCAACCGGACAGATTGTTGATCAATGGTGTGTTCTTCAACTGGTCGTTGTTGGCCTTGAAACAAAAATGTCTTGGAAAGGAAATGCACATGGGAAAGGGTATTTGGTTACACTGTGTAGCAGTTACATATATCAACATATGCATATATTACTCTCTAATTTTTATCATATTTATTTTGCTTTCTTTTTTTAAGTTTTCTTTCCCTTCTTTTTTATTTTCTCCCCACCTTGTCATCCGCCCATTTATGGTTTATTTACTACTTTGACTGGTTTAATATTAATAGCTAAAACACTTCTACAATTCTTTTCACTTATAGCTACGTCGCAAAACATGGAACAATCAGTGTGAAAATGCGTTAGGTAATCAATCAGATTTAATAGTCACTAAAAATATAACTCTTTAATTATTACTTCAAAGTACTATTATCCTCCTTTCTTTAATCAGCATCTTCAGCAGTAACTCTAGTTAAATTTTAAATAAGAGAGCAAAGATGTAGATTAATTTATACTCAAATGAAACTAAAAGCATGGAAAGTAACAGATATACATATGTTTGGAGCTAATTCCAAATATTCTGTTATCGACGATGTTATGAACTAACAGAAGTTCGTACTATTAACTCAAATACAAGGCTGTCTCAGAGGCTCTATGTGTACTGCTCTTTTACTCTTAGATTTCTCTTTCTTTTAATTTTGAGGTTGTGTATGCCTTCATCTTGAAATGAAATAATAAATTTATTTTATTTATTCATTTGAATAATAACCCGGTTCGTTTGGTAACGGTATATTTAACGTTTGAATGTAAAAATAATTATTTGACTAAGTATTGCATTTGATAATAAGCACCATTGTTTAATTAACATTTTGAATTTCGTAGAATATTCTCAGTGAGCGCAATCCCAATGAACCTACTCATTTTATTTGCAATGTTGCACAGTTTCTGGCAGTGTATACAAACGATATCATGATCCATAAAATTAACAAAAATCGTCCAGTTTAATATAATACAATGTTTGATGTTTTCATTAAAAATCGAAGCCAGACATGCTAAAAAAGTTAGTTAGGAAAGATGGCATAAGGTTTTAGATAATATCAATGCTGCTTTCAAAAGTTATGTGTTCATATGTTGCGAAAATAGGGAACATCTAAGATGAAAAATAAGCCTTAAAAACTTTAATTATGTATATTTCAGAAGAAACAGAAACATTTATAAATTTTAGAATATGTGCCTTAACTAATACATATTGCCTTTAAGCATGTAACATTTTGTTTAACATATACTGCTCTAAGGAGATCATGGCAATATCAAGCTTAGTAAACAATGGTAGCCAGAATTTAAATACAGATAGATTCACATGCAATAACAGATCGCTGTGCTGCTTCCTCAGATGCGCGGCTGTTCAAACTTGCAAATGTGTTCTGCGGGTCCGCAGCCATCTGCTGTAACCGTGCTTCCCCGAGGATGTAGCTGCACTAAAACCACTCTGGTGTCAGTGTGTCAAACTGAAATGCAAGTATGCCAAAATTGCTCACTTGTTAAGGCATTAAAAAGAAAATGAGAAAGGAAAGGAAAGACCGTGATATGGTCAAAGGATAGTTGTACAGTATGTTAGAAAAAGATTATATCAGCCCAAGTAGCAACAGTATCTATATTTTAAAAACTACTGCTTTAGCTTGCAGAAAATTGTAATTATCAACAGTTATTACGATTTACTGAAAATGCCTAATAACATGAATGATTAACAAAAATGATGGTCTATCTTTGTCTGCTGATAAGATAAAGCATATATCTACATCTCTCTCACTGTAGATATAATAATTCCATATCCCTTCAAAAAGGGATACTCTTCTAATATGGTTATATTAATTAAATTTTCCTCTGCTATATGTGGTTCTACACAAAATAGCTCCATATGCTGAGCGGTAGCTAACAATCTGATTTTGATACATTGTTAAATGTTGGCCATCTTATATACAGAATGTCTCAGAATTCAACCGCAAAATTGGCAGGATTGTAGAGGGGTCCAAGATAAACAGTTTGAGATAGGAAACCTATGCGCAATGGGTTTTAAATTCTTTGCTAAAGCATAACATGTATTGAGGTTTAGCAAGCCACTGACCAAACTGCAGTGGACCATGACTTAAACACCGCATTTTGGAGAGCGTAGACATGGTGACATTATTTGGTGCTATGGTTAGCGTATGACCATCAGGATAAAATGTTGACGGAGTTGGAGGTTCAAGCCTCCGCAGATATCTTTACCTTACGTTGTCTCCATAAATCAAATTATCTCAGCGAGCTCGGCAAACGAAAACCCTTTCGTCATGAGTTAGAGCAACTGTAGTCCACTGCAGCAGTGATACACAAAGCAGTTAAACCGACCCTCAATCGCTCGGGTTTGTACTATTAGTGTGTACCTACGCATAAGCAATGGTAGAACGTGATACCAAAAGCACATTATCTCAGAAGTTCGTAGTTTAAATTATCTTGGAATGTCGGTCTGTGAAGATTTTCGGAAACAACCATGTAAGACGTCAGTGGAGAAAGCAGTTAACACGACATAATACCTACATACCAAAGTACTGCTGTTAGAATCCTAGCAATAGCGGATTATTTTTTTCACCGCAAAAATGTTGGCTTAGTTTCTACACTTCAAAGTACACATTGCATAAACATTTGCAACAAATCTAAATGTTTTATTATATTCATCTACGCAGGTTCCTTGGCAAACAATTACATTTAATATTGAACGATATATAGCTTTCATTCAGTCCTTTCAAAGTAATTTGTTCGGAGGGATTATCGCTTGACTTTAAACATGTAAAATAAGCGTATTAGTGTTTGCCAGATTGTGTATCTCTTTGAGAAAACTACAAAAAAGTTTAAAAAATTAAATAATGGAAAATTCAGAGAACTGCGAACTAAGTAACGTAGAATTTGATGATCAGCGCTATACTGTCTAACCTACCAGTAGGTACGTTCGTATCGCTTGCGTGCACACCTTCGGAGAACAGGCAATTTGGCCTAAATTGCAAGACCAATAATTTTAAATATTATATTTATTGTGCACCAATATGCATTCCTTCGACTGCTGCCATACAAATGTGGCATTCTGAATGAAAATAGAACACACGCGTCCATGGTCTGTTTATTTACGGCTACTGATGTGCGATCCAGAAGACATGCCATAGCTTTTACGTTTGGTAAAAGAGACAACGGGTTCGCTATCCCAAACGGTGTATATAATCCTGACCATTTGTGTGGTTGAATTCTGGGGCATTCTGTATAGCATCAGAGAGATAATGTAGGCAAAATGTATCAAACAGCGATTCACATGCTTCAGTTCAATAACTGCATATTCATACAACATAGTATTGTAATGAATGTATATTTAACGCTTTTCGAAATAGATAAAAGTGTCAGTAGCTCAGAAGATACAGTAGCTCAATTTATCCATTCCTTATCAACATTTTTCTTATGAAAAATAAATTTTAGACTTTAAGTATTATTGCACTCAGCAGTCTATAATTCACTAGAAATACGAGTTAAGCGGTGTATTGAAGATGTGTTTGCCAGATTTGCCTTTAGTACAGGATACATATTATATCCTGCAGCTAGCAACCGCTCAAAAAACCTACATCCAAAACACACAGACAAATTAAATATACAAATTGAAAGTTGTAACCAGCAACTTACCTTCACGCAGTGAACACTCAGGATATCTCACCTCCTGGTGTTCTGCATTCTGAAATGTGAATAGAATTTAAAAGGTAGTTGCTGAGTGGAGTATTCAGGATAAAATAAAAAAAGAAGGAAATTTGTGTACCTATTTGATTTGCTTCACAATACAACAAATAGCCATAGAGGGCGAGTTAATCAATCAAATGACAACGTTCAGATATTGGTGGCAGTAGACGGAACATAATGCAAATAATGCAACCTTTGAAAGTCCCTAGGCAAGCATTTATATAAACAGGACGAACACAAAGAAGGTGGTTAGAATAGTTCCCATTAGCCTCAAAATGAATCCTAATGGTTTAATACCTTTAACATTAGAAGAATGTTTAACAATTAAAAAGTATATTAATTTTAGCTAAAATATAGATTTCTTACAGACTGGAAAAAGTTACACCATATTATTCTTTTAAAAGCTCAAGTCTTTAAGGAAAGTAGAGTTTAGAATAAAATATAAATAACACAATTTTAAGCAATTCTAAGTTTTATTACTGAGGTCAGAGAAATTTTTGAATTTAATGTTATTTGAAATCAGTAGTGCATAAGTTATAGCTGAGAAGGGAAATCATATTTGAAAAGTTTAAGATTATTGCTGGGGCTCAAATCATGAATATTTGACATTCCGCAAAAGTTTATCAATAAGCTTTCATGATGAAGCACCTGAAACTGCACTGAACTTGTCTTGTCCAATACGTACCGACGAGATATTGATACTACTCCAAGAAGCAACAGATAGAACATAAAATATTTCATAATTTTATCGTCTGATTCAGTTTCAAATTAGTCCATTCATGTACAGAGGAAAGAAGGAGTGTTAGAAATAAATTTGTTTGAAGGGGAGCCGGCTGTTTCTATCTCAGCAGTCTAAAATTTAACAACTTTGATAAAAAAAAATTGCCTACCGCTTGTGTGTAACTTCTTGGGCTCCTGATTTTTTGCGCAACATACTACAAAAGATGGATGGATGGATGGATGGATGGATGGATGGATGGATGGATGGATGGATGGATGGATGGATGGATGGATGGATGGATGGATGGATGGATGGATGGATGGATGGATGGATGGATGGATGGATGGATGGATGGATGGATGGATGGATGGATGGATGGATGGATGGATGGATGGATGGATGGATGGATGGATGGATGGATGGATGGATGGATGGATGGATGGATGGATGGATGGATGGATGGATGGATGGATGGATGGATGGATGGATGGATGGATGGATGGATGGATGGATGGATGGATGGATGGATGGATGGATGGATGGATGGATGGATGGATGGATGGATGGATGGATGGATGGATGGATGGATGGATGGATGGATGGATGGATGGATGGATGGATGGATGGATGGATGGATGGATGGATGGATGGATGGATGGATGGATGGATGGATGGATGGATGGATGGATGGATGGATGGATGGATGGATGGATGGATGGATGGATGGATGGATGGATGGATGGATGGATGGATGGATGGATGGATGGATGGATGGATGGATGGATGGATGGATGGATGGATGGATGGATGGATGGATGGATGGATGGATGGATGGATGGATGGATGGATGGATGGATGGATGGATGGATGGATGGATGGATGGATGGATGGATGGATGGATGGATGGATGGATGGATGGATGGATGGATGGATGGATGGATGGATGGATGGATGGATGGATGGATGGATGGATGGATGGATGGATGGATGGATGGATGGATGGATGGATGGATGGATGGATGGATGGATGGATGGATGGATGGATGGATGGATGGATGGATGGATGGATGGATGGATGGATGGATGGATGGATGGATGGATGGATGGATGGATGGATGGATGGATGGATGGATGGATGGATGGATGGATGGATGGATGGATGGATGGATGGATGGATGGATGGATGGATGGATGGATGGATGGATGGATGGATGGATGGATGGATGGATGGATGGATGGATGGATGGATGGATGGATGGATGGATGGATGGATGGATGGATGGATGGATGGATGGATGGATGGATGGATGGATGGATGGATGGATGGATGGATGGATGGATGGATGGATGGATGGATGGATGGATGGATGGATGGATGGATGGATGGATGGATGGATGGATGGATGGATGGATGGATGGATGGATGGATGGATGGATGGATGGATGGATGGATGGATGGATGGATGGATGGATGGATGGATGGATGGATGGATGGATGGATGGATGGATGGATGGATGGATGGATGGATGGATGGATGGATGGATGGATGGATGGATGGATGGATGGATGGATGGATGGATGGATGGATGGATGGATGGATGGATGGATGGATGGATGGATGGATGGATGGATGGATGGATGGATGGATGGATGGATGGATGGATGGATGGATGGATGGATGGATGGATGGATGGATGGATGGATGGATGGATGGATGGATGGATGGATGGATGGATGGATGGATGGATGGATGGATGGATGGATGGATGGATGGATGGATGGATGGATGGATGGATGGATGGATGGATGGATGGATGGATGGATGGATGGATGGATGGATGGATGGATGGATGGATGGATGGATGGATGGATGGATGGATGGATGGATGGATGGATGGATGGATGGATGGATGGATGGATGGATGGATGGATGGATGGATGGATGGATGGATGGATGGATGGATGGATGGATGGATGGATGGATGGATGGATGGATGGATGGATGGATGGATGGATGGATGGATGGATGGATGGATGGATGGATGGATGGATGGATGGATGGATGGATGGATGGATGGATGGATGGATGGATGGATGGATGGATGGATGGATGGATGGATGGATGGATGGATGGATGGATGGATGGATGGATGGATGGATGGATGGATGGATGGATGGATGGATGGATGGATGGATGGATGGATGGATGGATGGATGGATGGATGGATGGATGGATGGATGGATGGATGGATGGATGGATGGATGGATGGATGGATGGATGGATGGATGGATGGATGGATGGATGGATGGATGGATGGATGGATGGATGGATGGATGGATGGATGGATGGATGGATGGATGGATGGATGGATGGATGGATGGATGGATGGATGGATGGATGGATGGATGGATGGATGGATGGATGGATGGATGGATGGATGGATGGATGGATGGATGGATGGATGGATGGATGGATGGATGGATGGATGGATGGATGGATGGATGGATGGATGGATGGATGGATGGATGGATGGATGGATGGATGGATGGATGGATGGATGGATGGATGGATGGATGGATGGATGGATGGATGGATGGATGGATGGATGGATGGATGGATGGATGGATGGATGGATGGATGGATGGATGGATGGATGGATGGATGGATGGATGGATGGATGGATGGATGGATGGATGGATGGATGGATGGATGGATGGATGGATGGATGGATGGATGGATGGATGGATGGATGGATGGATGGATGGATGGATGGATGGATGGATGGATGGATGGATGGATGGATGGATGGATGGATGGATGGATGGATGGATGGATGGATGGATGGATGGATGGATGGATGGATGGATGGATGGATGGATGGATGGATACCTTATTTCACTGCTTAGGGCGCGGCCCGGTGGCAGCGCTGTCAATGTAATAATAAATGTACAATACAATTGAGTTAAATAAATAATAATGTGAGTAATACCCTGTTAAAATGCCAATGACATCATATTCTACTAATATATACATAATTGTAACAATGATAATAATAGTAATAATAATAATAATAATAATAATAATAATAATAATAATAACACAATATTTTTATTTACTATCCTGACTATAAATCACTCTTCTTTAGTCTCTTTTTAAACTATTTACACTTTGAGGTCTCCAGTAAATCTGCAGATATTTTGTTCCATTCGTTTATTGTTCTATTTGTGAAGGAAAATTTACCTATGTCTGTTTTCTGTTCCCTATTTCTTATTTTTTCCGAGTAATCATTCCTCCCACAGTATAATGGCTTTAATAATCGTTTGGATATGTCTTTCCATGCAGGTTCCCCCTTATAGGCTCTAAAAATTGCACATGGCCTTGCTCGTCTCCTACGTTTTTCTAGTGTTTCCCAGGAAGTAGCAGTGCTGGTGTGAATACTTTAATTCAGAGGTTTGTAGATATTACATTTTTACCGAAATATAACTTTTTTTAAGAAAATTCTATTTTTCAAGATACAATCTGCTATACTTTTTGCTATAATTTTTTAAAAACTAAAACTTAAAAAAGTTTTAAATGTTTTTGTTATGGCAAAAATAATTGATAAAAATTTTAGGTCCCTACTTTGAATAGTTTCTGAGAAAGGACACATATACTGAAGTTGAAAGAATTAAACATTCCGAAAACTTAAGTATATAAAAAATGTTATTTTTTTCCGTTGCATTGCTAGACCATATAACCTTCCTGCATTTCATTTAAATGACACCTTTCAAAATGCTTACTTGATGTCAGTTGTACATTAGTAACTTTACATTGATACAATATGTAAATGAAATATATATCTTTTATTTACACATCCCATCAATTTAAGACTTCTTTAGAAGAACTGTTTTTGCTGCACCTGCACATAAGCATGTGAAGAATGATGAATTTCTGGTCAAAGACATAAAAACAACAACAAAAACAACAATAAAAATAGTAATAATAATACCTTCTGTTATCAACATTCTTTTCGTTTTTCAAACTTCACTCAACTTCTGCCCATTTTTATGAATAATATACGTGAACAGACAAGAAACCAATAAATCAACAGCTTGCAATTTAAGCCATAAACATAAAATAATTTTGGTTACTATACAGGACTAGCATATAAGGGTTTGGCTAACAAACAAAACGTTCTCACACTACTAGCTTTTTCTCCTACTGGCAAATTCAAAACCAAACGCACTTTTAGTTTTACCTGTTGAATAATCCTACTACAGGCACCACTCCCAGAATATCTGTTGCATTGTACATATTTCTAAAAATATTGTAGTCTATACAAAGGATGTTTCTTATAGTTATATGTCAAATTGACCAGATCTACACTACTTTTTGAGTAAACAAAAACAAAACTGGAATATTTTACGATTTTTAGCGCTAGCTTCCCATAATAATCTTATTCATGTTAGAGCCAGATTTTAAACAATCAAGTACCAATTTTACCAGTTTCTTGAAAAAGAAATTGCAAAGTATTTTAATTAAAATTCAATGTTGCTCAAAATAGATTATGAAGAGATATTTAGTTGAAAGTATTTTCTTTTCCCGTACTTACAAAACAAAAGCTCTACTTATCTTTATATATCTAATACCTGTGTAGAACGCCTCCTTGATCTAAAGCGCCTGGGCAGACATCTGGTACAAAAACCTACAAAGCGTTGGAGCAGGATGAGCCATATCATAAGAATCAGCCAGCTCAATCCAACTACAACAGATCATATTTGAAGGTTAATTAATGAAATTAATAAGTTAGTAATTAGGAAATCGTGAAATTAAAAATAACACTTTTCAGGTTATTGTTGTAAATGTATAGTAAAACCTACTCATGCTATTAGACTTGGAAAAACATGAAAAACTAAATCTGTTATGTTAGGTATAGATACGTGATTTTCCCTAACCTATATCCTGTATTAGTAGGTATACAACCTGTTCCTTCCATTGTTTATATTTTCATTTACTTCATTTCAATTGAGACAAACGTTTTCAGAAATAGAAACGTTACAAAATATGTTATAGATACAAAGGCAGTAAGGACAGTCAAAATGTTTAACAACTGAATGCTATAAAGATATTGGCTGCAGGATCACATACCGTTTCCATACTAACGCCAGAAACAACTGAATATCGAAAAGACTTTAAAATAATGAAAAACTGTTGAACAATTCAAACTGACTACCTCCGTGTTCGAGTGGTTAGCGAGCTGACTTCTCAACCGGAGGTTCCCAGTTCGATTCCCGTTAACAGTTTCTCACCATAAAGTGCCAATGCGCATGCTTGAAACATCACTACCACACCTATGCCTCCATGCTTTATATTAACTCTGTTATTGAATATAATAATAATTATTTTATTTTACAACTGTCTGACAAGATGATTGACTTTTGTGAGTAGTGAATCGTGTATGAATTTGAATTGGCTGGTTTTGGGTGAAATGTTTGCCAGTTGAGGTAGGCCCATTTCCCTGTTTTATTTGCAGCACCTACAATTTATATTTTATAAAGAATTCACTTGTAGAATTTCAATCGCATTGTAGCGTCTGTAAGACGCCGCAAATATCACAACACTATGTGAAATAAAACTAGCCATGTAATTTCCTACTCTATATGAGGAATTTCATCAGAAAGAGGTTCCATTAATCTGTCAAATGTATGTTTCGTACAGGTCACGAAATAAATAAATATAATAACTAAATAAATAAGGGTACGCATTATATGGGATTCGATACACTACCCGACTGCTCTGTTATTCAACAGAAGCACACTTTCACAACTTCGGATTTCTACTCGCAGGCAAGCAAGCACCCAACACTAGAAGTGTTTCACTACAGGTGCACTACTTAAACAAAACACAATGACAACATACTTATTTTCTGCAAGTGTATTGAAAATGAATTTGCAATAATTTCCCGTTAGTTTACAATGATTGCTGAAATATTGGTTTCCAGAGCTACGAGCTGAGCGGGTGGCTGCAATGCATACTTGTACACAGAGGGAAGGGAAGTATATGGCAAATTTTATTTTCATACCACCTATGCAAGGACACCTTTGAATTAGGTGACCCATCGTGCGGTGGGTATTTGTCTCTGTGAAAAATAGTAATTAGTGTATAGAGAAGGTATTGTATTCACCCAAAAATTCGATACTGAGATTTCACCGAAAACATATGTTTTGAGACCCACTGAATAAAAGAAGCATTTTAGAAAAAGATCAGTGTGTGTGTGTGGGCAACATATCTCAAAAACGAAGAGTCCGTTAAATACCAAACTTGGTATTAATTAAGTTTAGTACCTTCCAAGGTTGCGACTCAAAGATTTTCAAGAAAATCCACCCTTCCCCAACTACCCTTTACATGGACAAATTTCGAAGATTTTCACTTCCTAAAAACTGGTCTAATGACCTTTATGAAAGTATCGTACATTAAAGATATTTATATAACAAATAAAGTGAAGATCTTGAATTTTCTGGGAATAGCCTCTGAAGACCTGTTTTTTCTGAATGAAATTTTCTGAATTTTTCATAACTGGTAAACCGTAAAAGATAGACAAAAGCTTACTACACAAAACATGTAAATCTCGTTAAAACACATAATTTGTCAGTTACGTTATTAGTATAGAGATGACCGTTTCTGAGATATTTCTTTTTATTGGTTTCCGCTTTAAATTACTTTTCTCATATGGGAATTTGCCTAACAAATAAAGGAATTTCAATCACATAGCAACCAGCTTTTAAAAAATTTGTCTATCGCTTTAGCCTATGGTACTCCCTTATTTCCCTTCTACTTACCAGGAAGCAAGTAATAAGACCATTTCTGCTGATGTTTATCCCGATTAATATGAAGTGGATAGAAGAATAAGCTTTTTATCAATAATTTGCAACAGAGATGTAGAGAAAGTCATATGAATGTAGCACATAATATTTTTTAAACTTACAAAGGAAATGAGTGACTAAATTTAGTTTACGTATTTATATCCATAATAAAGAAATGTTGTTTACTCCTCAGATTTCATTTGTATCCTTTGGAATAGAAAATATGTAGTCTCAATTGACACTGGCAAAGTGATATATAATCAGCTAATTAATTACAAATGTGAATAATAGGTATGTACAAAATAATTTACAGGAAATACGAGTATTACTAAAGTGTTTACTTTAAAACACTCTTTTCATCCTTTGGTGTTTGATTTTAGGTTTGTTAAGATTTAAGAGTTACACTATCAAATATTTTAGAACTATATTTTGTTAGCATCTTCATAAGTATATCCGCTTCTGCTTTAGGAATATCTTGTCATGGAATTTTCTGTAACCCAAGCTTTGAGCTATTCTTCGATGAAATTAAATAGATTTAATAATATCTTACATGCATTATTACTGCATCACATGCTCAATACATAAACAAAAAAAATGACTGGATGTCAGAAATAACAAACATAATACAGACCTAAATTAATATATATTTTACATATAAGAATGAAAATCGAGATATACTCTACCGATAGTGGTAAGATCATCTGGTACAACAGTTGCTGTCTTTAGTTCAGAGTCAGCCAAAGTTGGAATTTCGGATGGCGTCCTTTCAGGACATTCAGGACCAGCTTGTTGACATGGAGAGCTGATTTTTGATGCGGGATCTTCAAAGAAATCAAAATTATCTGGAAATGGAGGTAGAGTTACTTTTCTAACCTGTTTTCACATTCAATGAATACATTTTATATTTTAAACTATTCTTAATAAAAGTTACAAATATATAGAAAAAGTTGTTTTCAACATGCTGATAAAGAGAACGAAATTATTCATGTACTACAAATTCATTAACTGATATTCAGGTGAGAATTTCCAAAATTTAGAAGCTTTTTCATTACGTAATAAAAGATAACACAACCATTAACTTATCAGCCTTTATTAAAATAACGAAAAACAATTATAACGTATGAATAAATAAAGAAATACAGAGAAAAAATGATTAGGAAAGAAAGAAAACTGAGGAAAAGTCTATGACACTTGTTTTTGAAGGATTTCGGTAATATTATTTTACGCAGAGAAATGATGTATTGCTGTAAATAATAATAATAATAATAATAATAATAATAATAATAATAATAATAATAATAATAAATTTCTTTTGCCATTAAATACATTGTACAATAGACTATGTCAAAGTTAATATAAAAAAAAACGCATATAATTACATAATTATTAAAACACTCAATCAAGTAGTAGAAAGGTTTGTTACATAGTCACGTTTTCATCTCTGATTTCAAAATAATTATAGTCATTTAGTTCCTAGATATGCGTTGGCAATTTATTATAAAATGGAACACTAGTAATAAGGTGACTGGATTGAACCTTACATATTGTTATACAAGGCATTTAAAAAGTATCATTATTCCTCGTATAGTATTGATGTATCTCATTAGCTAAAACTAATTTGCTAATATTCTTTCTTTAGATTTACAAATTTTTGACCTGAAAACATATTATGAATTTTAGTTTTTGGTCACGAAGTTCTATTTTCTCATCAAGGAAAACGCAGAACACGCAACAGTTGCAGCTAATTGGAATGTGTATATCTTTGTGTATATTGTATTCGTTTATCACGTGGTGTTAGTACAATAGAAGCATGTGATCTTATGACGCTGAGCGTCAGCCAATCAGTATTAAGGAGGACAGCTTCCTAAGCTGCCACAAACTAAAAATTTTCCCAGTTCTTCCTGTCTCAGAGGCGTCACTCATCGTAACAAAATCGCACTAATGTCACAAAGTGCGAGATGTATGCATGTATTTTTTTTTGTAGTGTTTAACGCCCACTTTTACTGCCTGGCACCGCAGGCGATGACACTGATGATACATGAAGATGGAGCCCCGGTGGAATGAGATGGCGGGGGAAACCGGAGAACCCGGAGAAAACCCGCCCCTGCGTCGCTTTGTCCACCACAAATATCACATGCGGTCGCTTGGGATCGAACCCGGGCCGTCTAGGTGAGAGGCGAATGGTGTGACCACTTGGCCAAAGCGCGGCTGTATGTATCTATGTATATTTTATAAGACATGCAAAGTGTGACAGTGTACTACCGTGAACTCAGATATATCAACATGTGTTAATAAGGTTTCTCAGAGCACAAAGGTGCTAATATATAAATGTGTAATTAGTGTTTTGTCGAGGTGACTCCGCCGGAAGTACTTGATGCTAAACAGAAGAATATAATCATCAGAGTGAACAAGGATCCTGTTTCTTTCAACAATTAATCATCTAGTATCCTCACCAGTATTCTTTTCCTGTTTCCACCCCGAGATTAAGAGCTCTATCGAACCCAGAACAGCTTCGCCGAGGCGGAGAAAATCTTCATCTTATAACGGGTATGATCATACTAAACACATCCTGCATCAAGTATGGTGGACTCAATTAATTGCCTACACACTTCTGTCATCATTCTACAGACAGGTCCAAGATAAGTATACAGAGAGTGCCATACCCACACACACCAAAAAAAGACGACACACACACACCAAAAAAAGACGACAAACCTGGAGCTACCAAAGTGGGCAAAACATTCACGACACAAAATACGACGGCCATATGATATGGGTGAATTTAACAATGATATCTTACACACGTCTTACTGAATAAACAAGGACACTACATACACCAGTATTTGTGGTATACAAGGTCTTTATATATCTTTAATATATAAATAAGTCTGCTAAATAGTTGTATATTTATATACACATAACAATTTTTATATTACCCAGTTCATTCGTTCCTTTGAATTGGGGTTTGACTCGTGTTATTTTTTTCGGAATAGAGATATTTAGTGATGTACTAAAGAAAAACTGCAATTATAAGCTTGTTACAGAATAATTATATTAAGAAAATATGTAGGTACACAAAGATTTCTTTAAGCTCCTTGGTGAGTAAAGTGATTTGGAATTTAATTATCAGTACTTTCCTTCAGGCTGGATGAACATTGTTTATGATATAATCTAATTAAGACAAAAAATATCACACACATGATACGCATATCATAATGATTAATTTGACACAATCCAATTGAGTACAAATTCTGACAAGGAAGTAACAGATTAAATTCAGTCTTGCGTATTTCCGTCTCTGTTTACGAAACAGTGTTTACTCCACAAATTTCATTGGGGTCCTTTGTAATAGAATAACATGTGGCCACAAAATATGACCCCAGAAATGTGATATTCAATAAGCTAATTAATGAAATATGATATATACAGACTATTATACAACAAATACGAGTATCACCAAAGTATTTACTTTTAAACACTCTTTTGTTCCCATTTGTGTTTTATTATTTATATTATTAAGATTTATGAACTACCTTATCAACTATTTTAAATCTAAGTTTTATTAATATTCTCATTATTCTAAGTATATCAGCTTCTCCTACAGCAATTCGTTGTCATTGAATTTTGAGAAGCCCAAGCTTTGTGATGTTCTTTGATGAAATTAAATAAATTTAATGATATTACTCGCAGTATTCCTGCATCACTTACACGATATATAAACAAAAGTACTGAACGGAGGTTAGAAATAAAACACAACATAGACCTGACATTAATACATATTTTTACACGTAAGATGAGAAGCGGTGTATACTTTACCGATAATGACATCCGCAGATGTTGCAGCAGTTGCTCCTGTTAGATCATGGTCAGCTAAAATGGGAATTCCGGTCGGTATCCAATCTTCAGGGCATTGAGAATCACCTTGTAAACATGGATAGGGGATTTCTGTTTCAAGACCATCAACATAATTATCTGTAAATGGAGGTAGAGTTATTTATAAACGTTTTCATTGGTGAATACAGTTTATGTTTAAAAATGAGTAGAAGAAACAACGTCTTTTTCAACAATCAAACTACTAGTGCAAATTCATGTACTGATATTCAGGTGAGAATTTCCAAAGTTTGAAAGTGTTAACTTCACTAAGCATTAATCATGCATTAATTTCACTGGTAACTCTGTTAGAAATATTCTTCAACTCAATGAATTCACCGTGAGAACATTAAAAAAAAAAAAAAGTCGGATAATAGAATAAAAACAAATCAGATATGCGTTAGCTCCCCCAAAATGGTTATTCTGCATACTTTGCCAAAATTAATTAGGTACTAGATGCTGGATGCTTTTCATATTGAAAAAAATATGTATTTCCTTATACGGTTTACGTAGCTCAGAATGATCGAACGTCATAGATTTCAGCGTTTTAAATTTTATTTTCTCACAATCATATGCTCTTATGCTTTCCAGCCTATAATACTGTTGATGACGCAATGCTTATTCAGTGTCTTTTACAGTTTTGGTACACGCTATTTGAGGGTACATGGAAATGTACTAATATACCTTATATGGAAAATATAGTTTCTGATTTAGAGCAATTTAATGCAGGACTGAGTTTAGCAAACACGTGTTACCAATATATTTCTTTTCACTATTTCACAACGTGATAGTACAGAAAGTAGGATTTAGAATTTAAAAGTTTTCATTACTTAGAGAATTTTGCATGTACTTCATATTTCTTATTTTTAACCATTCTTCCTGGAATTTCAGATTCATAGATCGTGAAAATTAATGTTATACTACAATTGTGTTGCAGTAACCTTTAGTAAAAGCTTCCCCAAAATTTCTCGACCGTTTAGCTGCCTTCAATATATTTGTAAACTATGTGTTGGAGAACGAGAAGAATACCAGAAAGCTGAGGGTTTGAAAATAGTGGTAAGGAAGTACTTGTGTTTAAAAGGAGGACTATAATATCGGTTATTTACATACACTAAGGTGGGTAAATTAGCATCCTGTTTCTGGTAATTTGTGGAAAGTACGAAATAATCTCATATAACTTCATTATATTTATCAATCCTTGTGATATAATTGTGCGTACGATGTTTTCTCCTGATGGTTAAATGGTGGTCACCTATATTAGTGGTTGAAAATAGGGGAACAGCAATCTTTTTTTTAAATGCTAGGGTAGTGCCTATTCTTCTCAAGATCTTACAGTGCAATGTACAATGTTCTATTCATATAGGTCACACAGTGGTACTCTATAAGTAAGAGTTTGTAAATAAGTTTATAAAATATTCAATTTATAAAATTCGTGAGGAGCAAAATTTTAGCTATGACATAAAATGTAAGTATCCAAACTTTTTAAAGATGTTTCAAATGGTAGTTACTATTAGCGGGAGTTCTTAAATATTTAAAATGATGTCCTATATATAGCCTAACTCTATGCTTCAAGTGAACGATTTTATGGTCTGATTGGACAAGGGGTGTAGTTTTGATTATGGAAACAAAAGTAAACATACACTTTTATTTATTCCAATTCTTCAATTAAGTTTATTATGGTCATCATGCTCTAAAAATGTATTTTCACCACAATTCCTAAAGTTTAAGGAAGTTGTCGCAACAGATGTGCTCTGCCACATTCGGTTGATCCTTAAACTTTAAGCCTGCCTAAATGTTAACAGCTACAGAGTAACGCCCTTTATCTTGTCGGTATAATGGTCATGATTTATCACTCTCGTTTGCAAAACACGCATGCTGACATACATTACTTATTTTTCTCCTTAACTATCCTATTGGGTATTATAATAGCAATAATTCTTTTCTTTTTTTATAATTATCTGACAAGATGAATGCCTGAATAAGAGAGCTCGAAATAAGTAAATTCAGGAACGATGGAAATGCAGAAAAGATAACATTGCTGATTCATTACAAACAAGATTCCATTTTGACCTCTCATTTGAAAAGCTTAACTCTGCTGCTACATCAAGGAGGAAGGTTTGATTATGAAGATAATATTATTAAACTAAAAATACCTTTATGTAGGTACTAAGTATATATGTATAATATCAGTGATGTTTGTGAATCACCATTGTTTCAATATAGAATCCTCGTCATTTATGAACATGAACCTGAAAGAAAATATTTTCAAATGCTTATCAGTGGGAACATGTAATAACTATTAGGTACATCGTTTTAAGCATTTTATCTTCATTTGTCTGTTGTTAGTAAAAGTACATTAAGATGCTTATAACTCACACAGAGCACTACGATACTTATGCTTGTTCTAGAAAATATTGTGTTTGCCCTATAAATGTAAAGGAATATTTTAAAACAAAACCAAAATACGTAAACCATTTCTCAGGGTGCTACGAACTTTCATTTGACTAGAGTGCAAATTACCCTCTGAGCAATAACCGGGTTCGCTAGGTGCTGCCCATATAATTATAAATGCCAACCGTTGGCCTTTCATCATCTCTCCGGTGTGCCTATTTTCCGAAATGAAAAATTAACAAACGTCTTTTAATTCATCGAGATTTTCCATTATTATCATTAGGAATGGAAAATTAAGGACAACAGTACACTTCTATAAATATAGATAATAGAGACAAGGCAACACTACACAGTGCTCGGAAGTAAACAAAGTGACAACGCTGCTAATTCTGTTTTTATAAGTTTACTCGGCACACACCTAAATATATCCATCCGCGTTTCCTTCCCGTTAGCTAAGAATGTTTCCACCGTAAACTTGGCTAATATCGCACATGGAGTGAACAGACGACATAACTTAAATAAAATTCTGTGAACAAAATACGTACATAAATTCGTGATTTATGCAACTAACTGTTGGAAACATGCAAAAAATTATAAAGAACACTTAACTGACAATTACGAAGTATCTGGTAATAGAGAAATCCCATCCATATCGGAATCTCATTCCACAGCGCCAGTTTCGCTGTCATGCGAATTTTCATCAGCTTTAATGATGATGCTCTCAATAATATTTCCATATTTCCATCCGGATTCCATGTTTTGTTTTCCTTTCTGACCACATTAGAAATTGCTCCTTCCAATTGATGTCGTTAACTGGCGACAATGCTGCACTAAGCAGCGCCCTAATCTCTAACAGTTTGAATGAGGTGATGTTTCTTGTCACGAAGCAGTTTTCTCAAACTCATCACATCACTTAATCATCAAACTTGCCGAGTACGGCTTCCCCCACCCTCTTTGACTCTTTTTGTTAGTATGCATGATTTTCTCATGCAATAAGAAACACATACTTTTCATTGACTGTGAATAATACTAAAGCTTCAAATCATCTTGTCAGTGAAGAAATGGTAATGAAGTGCACGTCCTGCTATTAAGTATAAACATCCACTATAAACGAGAGAGATAAATTGTTTCATATATTGGAACAATAAGCTACATATGAACAATTGATTGAAAGAAAAGTAATTTGACTGAAATGCTCTGAATACAGAGAATAAATTACTACTTTAACTACGGAACCAGTTTCTACGGTAGTGTGCAGCTTAAAGTCCAGCAGACAGCAAGGGCACACTTTAAGCACGTCATGCTATTGACATGAGGAGTAAGATAAGGAAAAACAGACTTTAGGTGCAACTGGTTATTTTACATTCAAGTAATCTATAATTGTACTGTGCTTGTTTAGCTTGTTTAATATATCATTACTTACTTTATGTGCCGACATTCTGTACTTCTAACAATGTATTTCATGACCATTTTACCGACCTTTTGTTCTAATAAATGCCTATTACTCTAAGCAGTTCTCCATCTCGAAACCGGGAGCGCTAGGAGCCTGCGCCTCATTTCTGATCAAACTTCCTGGGTATGCAAATGACTTCCGGCGCCATCCCGCCGCCGAGAAATATACTTCCAGAGCGCAGTAACCACCACGGAAAGGCGCCACCACTGCAGTCTCGTCGACATTTGCAACCCTGAAAGAGACTGTTTGGATGAAATGGAGATGAAAAAAAAGGGACAGGAAGTTCAGAGGAATGAAGAAACCATCCCAGCATTTACCTAGTGACCCGAAAAGAACCCCGAAAGCAACTATTAGTCAGAGAGATGGGCCATAGGAATCGATCCCACAACCTCCCGAATGCCAGTCTCAGACAAAGCGCCTGAGCCATCTGGCTTGGTTCCTATGGCATGTAATGTATTTAATTTCTACTTTCCATACTTTGAGCTCTATTCTCATATAGTTTTGTATTTGCGTGTAATACGTTTAAGCATAAAGGAATGTAATCATGTTGCATTCACTCAAAATCCTAAAATAACGATTTTCGTTTCTTGTGGCTGATACATTTAATTTCCTTCTGGACGAGCGAGACCTTCCAACATGAAGATGATATAATACTTCCATATATCCATTGCAAACTAATGTAAACTTTAACACACCATGGCTGAGGTAAATTCTTTAACTTGGCAATAGTATGCGAAATATATATAGATACCTTTGAATGTGGGTATTTAAAGGACAATATTATTAATTTTAAGAGGAATTAATGATAATTCGGGTAGGCGTATTTTACTATTTTATTTGCAGCATGTCCAAATAATATTTTTAAAGCATTCAGTTTTAAAACTTCAATCGTACAGCGTTTGCAAGACCACGGAAAATATTACAATGTATGTGAGAAACATAGCCATGCAACTTGCTACTCCATAGGAGGAGTTTTATCAGAAATAGGGTACATTAACCTGTAAAATTTTATATTTTGCACGGGTTATTTAAGTAACGATACTCCTTTAAAAATCAAGAAATCAGGCACTTGAGCAGATTCGACGCACGTTCCGACTCTTCCCTTGTTTAGCAGTAACACGCTTTAACGAGATCAGCTGTTCTAAAGGCAGAAACCCGCTCTTGCTAATTAAGCTTAAGTTTGTAAGTAAGGAACCAAACACCGAAATCGCTTTTACTACCAGACCACTACTTAATCAAAACACAAACCACACATTTTTACAGGTGTATTGAAGTTGAGTTTGCAATTTTTACCATTAGTTTAAAATGATTGCTTAAATATTGTTTTTCAAAACTGCAAGATGAGTGAGTGGCTGTCATGCCTTCTGAAGAGTAAGGGAGGCATATGACAAAATTCATTCTCATAGCATCTATGCAAGAACGCCTGATAATTAGGAGGCCCTTTGCGCGATCAAATAGAATTTGGGCATTTACTTTCGTGACAAATATTGAATTATTATATAGCACTCAGGAATAATCATAAGTTATTTGAACTCTAAAGCATATTATGGTGCCTGGAAACTAAGAGATATGAACAAAATTTTGGGCGTTTGCTCGCGCGCCAGCTTCCGAAAGGTATATCCCCACAGCCTCCTCACTTTCTAATAGTTACAATTACAATGATAATAAGCACATACCGTATCATAAGAGATGTTGGAATTGTTGTCCTTCTCTAGGTACACATTCTGGCATCATCTCAGGAAATGTCCATTAATACTCCAGAGGTCAACATCAGAAATAGATCTAGCCTGATTTTTGTCCTTACAAAATAAGGAGTTTGTTGCATACACCTTATTTTCATGTTGTGACCAGAGTTAGGCCAATTTTGTAATTGGAGTTTACGAAATCATAGCGTAATCTCATACTAGTTTAATACTCTTATCTGACGAAATATGGTTCCATTTATATTGCTAAGTTTCGTCGCAAAATAACAAACATGGCATATGTAGAAAACAATTTTACAACGCGATACCGCTGCATGACGCGAAGACTGGGTTGTACTAAATGCATACAGAATAATGGAAGCTAAATGTTTTGTTAACAGGCCATAAATGGAAAGAGTTTCATATTCCCAGAACTGTTAACAATTTTAATGTCAGTCTGCATGTGTCCAATAAAATTCGGCTACCGCGCAGGCTGCTAAGCAAATTTCATTCTGGCAAAACTATAATATATGGTAAGCATAAAGGCCCTCGCGATCCCCTGATCTGACTGTGTGCAAGTTTTTTATCTTTTGCGGAACTTGAAAAATAATGCGTATGAACAAACTCCCGTATATTGGAAGAACTAAAAGAAAGCACCAAGCATGAAATTCACTCAACTTCTAGCAGTAAAATCTGGGGTTTGAATGCATATTTCCTGAGAAAACGCTGGAAATGTGTGGATAGAGAAGACATTTTAAGCATCTCTTACAATAAGGAATATGCTTGTATCTCTTTCGACAAGAGACCGAACTGAGGAAACCGGTGCGCGGTGACATCAATATGAGGGAAAAACGCTCTCTGAGGATTATAAGACTTAATTCACTTTGAAATAAAAATTAAATGTGATATTGCTGTCACTTTTCCTTTAACTCAGAAAGCAGTAATTCCCTAAATATATTTTCACGAAATACTTCTTTTGTAATTTTTTTGTTTTCTTTTACTGTACATACCATCGTAAATGACTTCTGGCTGGGCAACTCCAGTACTTATGGGTTCTATTAAGTGCATCAGGATTGCGATGAAGAGCCACACCGACGAAGTCATCGTTAAAGGTGTCAGTCTGAAAAAATACATTCAGTAGCATTTTTATGCTTTCAAGAATTTTATGTTAAGTGACAACTACTTACTTTTCTATACAGGTATAGGCTGTACCACTACACTTCTTTTGCACTTCCTAATGTTCTACAAATATAAATATGAAAATTATATAATAAACATAATAATACTATAAACACACATTTTATTTCCTCGTAAGCTTGACGAATCTTACTCGTTAAATCGTATGCTCGAGTTCTGTAACTTACTACTAACTTTGAAAATTGCCATTTGCAGATATCTATAGAGAGTATATAGTATCATTTACACATTAATAACAAGGAGAATAAAAATCTAATTGTTGCAAGCATGTACCTCATCTATCCAGTATGGTTCGTTTACCTATTTACGTTGTAACTTGGTGGCAAAGGGCTTTGATTTTATTTTCATTGTTAATTATAGTGAAGATATTTGAAATCGTGTACCGCCGTCGCCGCAACATAAAATCCAGTAATATTAGAAACAATGATAGTGCCAAATAACAAGACTTATAAATTTGTTACACAAATCCTCACCCACCCATTATTGTAAAGATGTTGAATTTCTCAGGCCCGGTTGCATAAAAATCGCTAACTGTAGTCCATTAATAACCGAAGATCAGAAATGAACTTAGTTTACTTCTCCGGTGGGTTGTATAATACTGATCTTAGTTTAATGAACTCAGTTCACTGTTGATCCAAGAACACAAAATCAAATATGCCAACATATGGCAATTTTCGTATTGCATCGAAAGGACTCGAGAATCTTCGGGACCATTCGGATTTATTGGATTCAAATGCACAGGATAACCAATATAACCATAAAAAAATACTTGAGTGGAAATTTCTGTTTATGGCTTTTATTCCTGAAAATAGTTTTATTTTATATAGACAGCATGATAATTGACTCTATATTAAAATCATATTTATCAAAAACAGTTATTTAGTTGACGTTATCTTCATTAAATGCGTAATCCCCCTTTCTCTTTTTTTTTTCTCTGTTTACAATACTGCAACTTGAAAGCATAACCTTAAAATGGATAGTCAAGAAAAGAAAAAAAGGTGCGTTCTTCTAACTTTAAAAGCGAAGAGAAAGATATGTTAATAGATATTGTTCTAAAACATAAAGATATAATAGAAAACAAAAAAACAGACAGCAACACCACAAAGAGAAAGGAGGAAGCATGGAAGGAAATAACTTCGGAATTTAATTCCAGAAATGTTATTGCACGCGATTGCAAAAGTTTAAGATTGTGTTACGAAAACATAAAAAAGCGCACAAAGAAAATAAATGCTGAAGATAAAGTCAAACTTTACAAAACAGGAGGGGGTATGTTAGTGCCGTCTTCCTTGGACGAAATTGGCCACAAACTGATTGCAGCACTCAGGCCGCAGTTTTTGCCAGCTCATTGTGACTTCGACGATGATGTGGATTTCCATCCCGAAGTTATCACAAACTTAAATATGGAGGTCATCTCTAGTTCACCGCAAGATGAGGGCTTAGTGGAGGTCTGCAATTCTCAGGAGGAAGAAATACAGCCTGTTAAATCAGAGCCTTCAGGCATCTACAAGTGCCAGTTCAACTAGAGCATCATGCCCTGAAAAGCAAAGGAAGGAAGAAGGCATTAGGGTAAAATTCTACAAGAGGAGGTTGGAGTGCTTAGAGGAGGAACATGAACAGAAAATGAAAATTTTAAAGCTGGAGTTTGAACATAAAAAATCACAAGAAATGTAAATGTTATGAAATGTTATGAAATAATAAATTTACGTTAATACCCGAAGGTGTTGTTAATAAGTGCAGTTCTCAGTGCAGTGTTTTCCCTTCTGTTTCTCTGATTTAAATCAGGTATAGGCAGTTCCTGGTAGATTCTCCTTCCTCTGTAAACAGCACCGTCTACGCCAGGAGCGTCGTCGTCTGCATTAATGGCCAAGGTATGTAATACAAACGTTGCTACTATTATAGGAGAAACTCGAAGTAATTCTAATTTCATTCTTAAACATGGAAATCGTCTTTTGACAACGCCAAAAGACCTTTCTATAACTGATCTTGTTTTTCTATGGTCCCTGTTATATGCTCGTTCTGCAGGAGTTTCTTCATTCATTGTAGGTGTAAGTAAGAAATGACAGCAGTGATATGCACTGTCTCCTAGAAGTACACCTCAGGGAAATTCTTCAGCTTCAAATTGTGCATGAATTCTAGAGTTTCTAAAAATGTTGCTATCATGTGCTGAACCTGGCCACCTAGCAACAACGCTCTGGAAACGAAGTTTTGAGTCGCAGACAGCTTGAACATTTAAAGAAAACCAACCATGGCGATTTCTGTATAATAACTCCATGGCACGACAGCTCACGGGGAGCCTTGGCCTACCGCCCGGCCGCTGCGTCCCCCATCTCGGTCCACGACAGACGTCATGGATGGGGTGCAGTATTGGAGGTTGAGACGTGGTCAGCGCCTCGAGCCCCTCCCGGCCGGTTAATGCGGTCCTCACGACCTGGAGCCGCTACTTCTCCATCAAGTAGCTCCTCAATTGGCCCCCCAGGGACCTCACGAGGCTGAGTGCACCCCGGTCCAGGTCTCCCAGCGGGGGAAAAATTCCCACGCCGGTACTGGGGATCGAACCCAGGTCTCCTGCTTGGTAGGCAGCTGCGCTACCACCGCGCTAAGGAGACGACCGCGATTTCTGTATATCTCACATTATTCCCACCGGGTGATATAATTGGGATATGTGTGCAGTCTATTGCACCTAAAACTCCTGGAAAATGGCATATGTTATGGAAATTCCGCATAACCCTTCTTACTTCACCCTCTTCCCTAGGCATGTTGATGAAATGAGGTCTTAAGGCTGCAATCGCTCTTGTAACTTTGTGTATAGTTCTGCTTGCAGTCCCTTTATTTACATTAAAGATATCCCCAATCACCATTTGGACCGTTGCATAGAACCGTAATGTAAAAAGTATCATAAACATTGGATAGAGTGCATAATTCCTCCGAGTTTGTGCCCTTAATTGTGCATGTAGCCTATGCTCCAGTTCTTCAACTACATGCTTTGCCAGCTTCGCCGTGTTATCTTTACGCATGCCTGTAATATTAAGCTAAGCAGGATGGAAAGCAAGCCGTTCATGCACGTGCAGCGACTCAGGGTGGCATGTTGATGCTTAGCCACCATATTATATAGCAATAGCACGACAATCAAATTTTTAAAAATAAGCTTGCTATCTGAATACCGGAGTTATAGCTTTAAATGCCCTTCTTATATTCTGGAGAGAAACAAAATATTTGACTTAAAATTTAAAACTATGTAGTTTGAAATATTGGAAACCTCCAAAACTTGACTTAATACTAAAGTATATTCAAAAGAACTATATTTTTATTTTTCTACCACACAGAATCAGGAGAAAAAAAACAAAGTGTACATCATTTTACTTTCCTTTAAAGCTTTTTCATTTAATGTTGCCCAAATCCTATGTCATTTCTGTTCCACACCTACCATATTTTCTCAAAAATGACTCTAACGATTTTGATGAAAATACTGTATGTTAAAATACTAATATGAGAAATAGGATTAGGTATCTTGAATTTTCTGGGAATACCTTCTGAATGACTTTTGCCTAGCTGGTAAACGTAACAGATAGACAAAAAGTATTACACTAAAATTTAGAGCTCGTTAAAACACACAATTTATGTAATAAATTTTATGTAGAGTTTGCCACAACTGGTTTCAATTTTAAAATACTTCAATTTTTCTCATACAGGAGTTTGTCAACTCCTAGTCACGTTAAGAGAACAAGTTTCAATCACATAGCAACCGGGTTTTAAAAGATTTGACTGTCGGGTTAGCCTAGTGCCTTATTTTCCTCCTACTTATAGGGAACAATTTCTGCTAAGGTTTATCTGGATTAGCATGAGGAACAATTCCTACTGATGTTTTTCTGGATTAGATTAGTATTAGAAAAATAAACTTTTTAAGAATAATTTGTTACAGAAATGTGGAGAAAGCCATGTGAATTGAACACATCATAATTTTTAAAATCGTAGTTAACCGCCAGCATCAAATGCAGAAGGAATATCTACCTCTCTAACCCCTCAGGACTGCAATGCCACTTGTGAATGAGGTCTACTTTGATAGACATCCTACTAAAAACCTCATAAATAGGGCAAATAATCTCCCAAACAAAATCAGAAGGTAAAAACAAACGACTTTGAATAATTTCAAGGCGAGTCTCATTTGTGTTACAAAAGATTAAAGGGAGATGACATAATGCAATGTTCATTGTTTCAAGAGCAATCTGAGAGGAAGCTTGGACTACATTATCAGTCAACAAAATCCATGAAATGTAAAGCTAGACATTGCAAATTATTTAGTGATGAAGAGCGGAAGAATATTTTCAATGCCTTCTGCAAGTCGATAAATGGAATATGAATAAAACATAAGTAGCATCTTTTTTGGACAACGCTCCAGAGGTGACTGGTAAAGACGAATCCAGGCGCAGCAGCACTCTTAAGTACTTCACAAAGAAGGACTCAGAAAAATACCAGGTTGGGAAAGTAATATTCCTAAATATATTGAGGTTAAAAGAATGGGCATAGGGCGTGGGTATAATCCAATGTCAACCGGACAGGTATGCAGAAGTATGATGCTGTTGAGGAAAACTCTGGTAGGCGGAGGGTGCAGAAAGGTAAGGAAAACAGTGAGGAATATTTGGAAATATTCCTGAAACAGATCCTTAAGGTTCTTTTCATTACTGTAGGGCAAACCGTATCTTGATCTTACATTCAAAAGCTTTCTGGTTTGTATTTAGATCATTGGAAAAAATGAAATGAAAGTGGAAACTCTCTAATTACAGTTTTCAGGTCAGTTTTGGCGAATTAAGCCCTCCGACTACAAAATCCTGGTAACGATAAATATGAGGAATAATTAAGCGCAAGGGAGGAGCTTAATCAGAAAAACAAAAGCCTGAAAGGGAAGCACAAGAAAATGATAAACAATTATCAATTTACAATAGAGTTTCCAGCTGTAAAAGTAGGGGCTAATTAATGCTGTTGTCTATTACAAAAACCAACCGTGTTATTACAATTTCACTATTTTAATCTGTGTTCCAGTGTTCACCTTCTTTCTTTGGCATTAAGGGATTTGAAGCTGCTGTATTTTTGTTATTTTGATAAAAAAGATCACAGAAAGAGAACAACATTTAACCTTGATAATTGTGGTTATCAGAATAAAAATGCAGTTCTTCAAACCTCTCTTGTGGTTTATTATACAGAAAAATATGTATTTTGTTTAATGCTATTTAGAAAGAGGACATAATCTGGTCGAAGAAGATTTCGTCCAAGTTACAATGAAAAGAAACTAAGAAACAAAGAGATCTCTCTTCCATCTGATCATGTTGCTCTATGCAGAAAAACAATTTCCTATTACAAACAGAATACCTGGGCAAACTTGTATAAGTAGGGGAACCTACATAAGCAATATCTGTAATCTTGTGTATTCTCCATGAGGAGAAACAAGTTCAAATATGCAAATCCACTTATGAGTAGGTCACATTCAAGAACTATCTTGGTTCGTGGTCTCGAAATGAGGTCTCCGAAATCACACTTCCTGAAATACGGAAAACAATTCAACAAGCATTGACGATTAACATTCTAAAGTCCCCTGTTAACGCTGGAAAGTACAGTTCTTACAGTAAACTATTGCGCATAACAGTGTGGACTCTACGATTCATACGGAACACACGTACGCAGAACAGAACTGCTGGAGAACTCACTGCTTCAGACTTCGTTGATACTTAAGTCCCGGGCCACATAGTTTAATCAACTATAAGGTCAATTAGCATTTTTTTTCACGCAAGCCGTGCGTATATTAGGTGTTGGAAAGGAAGTGTGGGACTGACAACTTAGTGTTATAGCTGGGATTTAAACCTCGGATCTCCTGGTTTCCTCCGTTTCCTCTAACCAACTAAGCTACCATGGCAATATGCCTACAGGACACTTAACTCCCCAACTGACTGTTATTTTTCCAGTAAACCAAAAGGAGATCTCAAATTATTTGTGAGACGACATACCCCAATAGCTACTTACTTATAATGTCGTAAGTACTTTAAGTCCCTGGCTTCGTATTTTAACCAACTATTAGGTCACCATTGTTAATTAAATTGTTTTCTACACAGGAATTGTAAAGCTAGAGTCAGATTGAAAATGTCCATGCCATAGTTGGGATATGAACCATGGAACTCGACTTCCTTCCTGTTGCTCCGATTGCTTGGGTGTGTTTGTGTACATTTGTGTGTTTGTGTGGGTGTGAACAGCATAACTTATAAAAATGGTGGATAAATACCGAACACGGTATTTTAAGTTCAATGTCTTCTAAAGATGTGACAAGTAGATTTTCACGAAAGTACTCGCATCACTAACTTTCCCTTATATAAAAATATTCTATTTATTTATATATATATATATATATGTATATTTTAAAAATATCTCAAACATTGTGATTAAAATATGTTATGTGTAAGCCAATTTAGTGGAGGATAAAATGTATTTTATGAATTTTATGGGAATAGCCTGTTAAACCCTGCTTATTGGGAAGGAATTTTCTATAGTTTTGCATAAGGGGTAAACCATTTAAATGAGAGACAAAAACTTATTAATAAAAGTTGTATATATATTATGTTTAAGGTACTCAATTTACTTTTCAAATACATTTTGCATTATCTAGTAGATTCCGAGTTATCCGTTATTATTGGTTTTAAATGTCACTACTTTTATCATTTTTATGAAGTGCAGCCACTATTCAGATTTTCCCCCCATATCAAGGTAAGGGTATAAAATTTAAGAACCAACACATAGCGATTCGTTTTCTTTCCTCTCTTTCCATGGCCGGAATTTGTTACCTCGAAGAAGCATTTGAATACTGCTTCCGCAAGTGCATCTTGCTAAACTTGAAATAAATCCTAAGTAAATTTATTTACAGACGCTCTTCAAATGGTGCGGTTCTTAGCTAATATTTAGCTTGAATAACGCAACAAGGTTAGAATAATCATCGTTTAAATGACTACTTTAATTACAACAGATATGTGTGCATTTGTTATGGTGGAGAAACTCATGAGAATGAATTACATCAATTTTTTTTAATGTGATCTCCATTCAGATGTCGCAATGTCATCAAGGAATATGGAATTCTATTGCCAGTCTATAACGACTCTCATTTGGCTTCGACCTCCTCTATCGCTTTGTACTACAACGAGATTTTAATGAAACTAATTTTACAAGTTTATAGCGATCAACATGAAGTAGGTAGAAAAATAGGGGCTTTGTAAGAATAGATTTCAGAAGCAGCAAATCAATAAACGAATAAATGACAACGGATAGTGGGTGGAGAAATTCACGTGAAAGTATCTCCTATTCGCGTTGTTTGAGGTAAGGAAGAATGAAATCAAGCAAATGCTAGTAACGTAATTAGTTTCGTTTCATAGTTGGCTCACACTCCCCTTATTTAGGACTTACAACCGAATACCGAGAGTCGAAAGCCTGTCGGGGAACCAACAACACGAAAACACAGAAAGGAGAACCTAGAACGAGTGGTCGGCCCGTAGCCAAGCAAGAGCGTGAGGAAGTGGGGAATATGCAAGGAAAGCGAAATGGAGGATAGGAAAGGTGATGATGGAGCAATTTTGGAATGAGTGACTCAGGAAACCGGGAGAACCGGAGAAAGGCCCTCCCAGGCGCTGCTTCGTCCACCACAAATCCCACATGCGGGTGCTTGGGATCAAACCTAGGCCGCCCAGGTGGCAAGCGAGCGGTCTAACCACTCGGCAATAGCGTCGGCAATAATGTAATTGATGTTTACAACTGTAATGCAATAGAAAACTTTTGAGTTAGATTTGAAAGTTTAGATCCACATTTTTGCTTTACGGTTCGATTGTTATATTAATTCGTTCGTGAATATTTCACAGCTTAACCATAGTATCAAGTTACTCGATCCACCCAGGGGCGGCTATTCAGGCGAAGTAGGTGAAGATGTTTTCACCTAAATGTAGCAGTATTCCATCATATTGGCAAGTTCTGGCATTCTAAAACTTTAAATCAGAAATGTATATTGCGAGCAGCCTGCAGTACGGTCAACACCCTACCCTTTTCTTTGGAACAGCCAAGCAGGGAAAGAATTGGTGGGAAAACAGTTGACTTTCAAACCAAGTGCAGCAGTTAGGATTGTTGAAGAGGCTGCTTCTCTAAACAGCTTGGTTATAAGGGCAACATGACGTCACAAAAACGAATCAGAAGATGGTTACCCAGCTGGTTACCATACTTCTTGCATATGTTTCTGGCAAACAGGAAATATTTTCTCTTTTAGGGGAGTAGAATAGCAAAGGCGTGTTGGCCTTGGCTTTTTTTTGTTGAAAGGGATATGTCCCGGTTTTGCTTTCTAACAACCAATCACAGTCGCTGTCGCTGTTTCATTAGAGAATATGTTTGTGCGTGAGGTGTAGAATAGGTATTTTATGAAACTGTGAGCACTATTAATTTACGATTTTACTACGCTCCAGTGTTTCTAATATTTAGCAGCAATATGATGTAAATCTTTTCTGATGAATACCATGAACGGCATATTTGTACTTTATTAAAAACTCCAATTTCTAGGTGGAAAGATAAAGAGAAAAGGAAATGGCGTGTTATTTATGGACGCTATTTAACTGTTTGGTTCTCAGCGTCCCATTCTATACTGGGCGTGAAAGACCGTTTAATTTTGCTCAGAGGCCTCTCTTATCAGGCTTGAGATTCTTTTACGTGCCGTAAATCTACGACACGGGACCAACGGCTTTACTTCCCATCCGAAGGAAGCCATGCTAAGGATTTTTACACCCGAAAAAATCCATCGCCCTCCGCCGGGTTTGAACCCGCGACCTTGGGTATATGAAGCTAGCATGGTAACCATTACACCACGGAGGGCGATAAGATAAAGAGAAGAAGAATATTTTAAACCCACTGATATCATCGACACACCTATTAAAAGAGACAATAGGAAATTCGGGAATTCGCACAGTATTAAATTACAAAGCTCTTGGTTTGCTAACTTTTCTTGTTTGTGCAACAACCAGAATTTGCAGTCGCTGTTGTGTTGGCCTTGTTTGCCTTTTAGCATCAAAAACAACCGGACAATATTTTCGACAGTTTTGCCACTCTAAAAATAGGATGGTCGAATTAATTTTCAAGAAATAGGTGAGTCATACATCTTTAGTTTATGGTAGTCATACTCATATTTCAGCATGCTTAAGTGAAGCTCTTCACCTATTCTGCAAAGCACGAGTCGCCACTATGTGGACCTCGCCATCTAAGTTTGCTTAAAAGGCCTTCACCAACCAACAACAATGCCTTTACCTGCATTTAAGTTGTTCAATTTTTCTAGATATCTGTGCCTGCAGTGTATAGTTTGATGTATATGCTCAAATACGTTTAATATGCACAGCATTTCACTTGTAGTGTTTGATCCGCCGTTTTGTTTAATGCCCCAAGTGATGCTTTTGTTGGTTTAATTTATTTTGACACAATTTGACAAAAGCAGCCAACACAATTTCAAAAGGGTGCCAACACCTTTAGTATTCCACAATGTATATTGTAACAAATGTCTTTATTGGTAAAACAGTTGTTTACAAACAAACGATTAAGTTCACTCGACGTAAGACAGTTTATAGTTTATGGTAGCACGCCGTCCGTGGCTCGCGCCCCATTGCGCGTTAACACTGCAGTCACTCACGATTTAGTTCAAATCATCACACAACTACACTGAAGTCTCCCCGCTTTTATAAGGGTAAAATGACGTCGAAAGTTTTCTGGAAATTTCTCGAAGCAGAACACTCGAGAAGCACCGAGACTCTCATTCCAGAAGGTTCTGGTTACATCTGCGTCACACTTCCTGTCCTTGCTTACACCGATCTCCAACTGCGACGTCTCACATTCCAATTCTCGCAGCCGGGTGCCTTATCGAACGTGAGAGAATGTCCAACACGTGGACGGCATTGTCACACTGCTCCCTCCTCAGGGCTGTTCATCCCGACCAACACCATCGCAGCGCGCTAGACGATCCAAGTATAATACCCGCTTCTTTCCATCGGGTTTGGTCGACTTCTTCGTTGGAAATCTCCACCATATGGAACTATTTTGCCCATAGATGTTGGCGCCCCTTTGGGTTTGGCGATGCGACCACGCCCGAACTTTCTACTGGAAACCTTCCCGTTGGCTTGTTGATCGTAGCAGGTCTCCACTCTCTTGCTCGTACCCTATATGTCCAGGAATCGTACGTGTTACTAGGCGCTTCGACAGCCGGTCCACCAGACATGCTCTATCGGCCACTACATCCTCCTTCAGGATCACACTGCGGTCTCCAGGATGTCCGTAGGAATTCTGGAGCAACACCTCGTCTACGCCGAGTCGTAGTATTCTCCTATCGACGTCGACCGTCGCATCATGGCTCCTGAAGGCATCCAGTCCCATTATCACCTCCTCAGCCACCCTCAAGACGAACACCCACAGCCTCACAGTGCCCCGCCCCAGTGTCATGTCGCTCGATTGGGTGTTCGTGTCGGCAAACCCTCTGCCACATTTGGTCGGATTATTGTCACCGCTGTACCGCTGTCTACTAATCTACTAATATGCGGCGCAGCCTCTCCAGCCTTCTGCAATTACGATTTCGTCCATTCTTCCGCCCAAGGTACACAGCGTCAAGCGAGGAGGCGGCAATGATGGCTCAGGCGTGCCCCTGACCACGTCAGGCCTTCTTCGTGCACCGCCAGTCGACTAGACTTCGGACAGCATTTAACTGGGTGGCCCAGGTTACCGCACCCCGAACACACACTGTCCGACACTCGTCTCTCGGTTGCAGACATTCCTTCCCAGGTGCCCGTGTCGACCACATCTGCAGCACACATCACATGATGGTTCTTGTCGTTGTTCTTGTGTTGAACCCCTTTCTTCGTAACACCGAGTACTTCTGATCTTCTCGGTTACCCTAGTCATCAGCTATTCCCTCCTCTGGCCCGCGCTATCCTGTCTAGCCGCAAGTGCCACCCGGTCAAAGTCTTGGTGTGAACACTCCCGTGCCAAGTGTCCCGGCTGTCCACAACTCCAACACAAACCACTGCAAGACCTTCGGAAACGCCCCTTAGCAGAGTCTCTGTCTCCGCTATCATACCGAAAACGTTTGATCCTCCGGGTAGGGACTACTGTAACCCTGGTCATCTCCATTCTGAGTGCTGCCGTTAATGCCTCGTGGGTCGTCTTATACTCGCCAAGCACCAGCCGTTGCTGTATCTCAGCGTCACGCACCCTGTCGACGACGGAGTAGGTAGTATCCTGTGATACGTAGCTAGGTGGCAGATTCACCAGGTCTTTGCTCGCAAGCTGTTCGATGGCTTGGGCGAACTTCTGCATCGTCTCGCTTGGCTGCTGCAGCCTCACCATAAGTTGTGTGGTAGGCCCTCAGCCAAGCAATGGTTACCAAAGCGGTTCCGGAGGGCGTCCAAAATCTCTTCAGACTTCGCCGACGTCGGGAACGCATTCAGTACTTCTGCCGCTCGTCCTTGCAGGCTTGCTATCAGCTGTGCGGCTTCCTTTTCTGATTACCATCGATTGTGGTTGGCGATGGTGCGAACTGTCGGCGGAAGATTTCAAAAGTTGACGTCCAGTCGTACTTGAGCATCCTTCCCATCTAGGCGCCGATATCGACTTTCCCCTACAGGACGCTAAACCGTAGCCCGAGTTCTTCCAGGGCATCAACGCGTTCGTCAAGTTCCTTCATTCTCCCACCCAGCTCTTCCATGTTTTTCTCCACGCCGGCCAGATGTTCGTCAATTTTGTTCGTTAATTCCGTCTTCAGTTTTCCGTTGCCGATTCCATTTTCTCTTCCATCTTCCCTGTCCCGGATTCCATCTTCTGCATTCTGAATTTCATTTCTTCCATTTCAGTTTTCATTTTATCATCCATCTTCTCTAAGCTGGATTCCATCTTGTTGTCTATTTTCTTCACTGCGAGCTCTAATTTTGTGTCCATCTTCTTTATTTGGGCCAACAAATTTTTCATCATCTCCTTCATTTCGGCGTAATAATACCACGTTCTGACACCAGTGTAACAAATGTGTTTATTGACTCAACAATTATTTACAAATAAATAATTAAGTTCACTTGACGTAGAATAGCTTAGAGTTTATGGTAGCACGCCATCCGTAGCTCGCGCCCCACTGACGATAACACTTCAGTCACTCACGACTCAGTTCAAATCACAACATAACGCACTGAAGTCTCCCTGCTTTTATAAGGGGAAAATAACGTCACAAGTTTTCTGGATATTTCTCGAAGCAGAACAGTCGAGAAGCACCGGGACTCACATCTAGAAAGTTCTGATTACATCTGCGGCGCACTTCCTGGCCTTGCTCACACCGCGTGCCTCATTGAACGTGAGAGAAGGTCGCACTCGGGCACGGCATTGTCACAATATATTTACTCTAGAACTCAAGACGAAAGGGATGGACAGCTTTGATTGGGTCATTGTTAATGGTGGAAAATCTGTTCCATTTCACTCTAAAATAGTATGGTAACACATTTATTTACGTCACTTGATGAATTTCCTAAGTAATATCACAAATCAATAGCGATTTATTGTTCAGGGAAGAAAGAACAAAAAAATCTAAGAACACAATCAGTTGGTGACATTGAGACATGTGCATTATCAGCGATATGATCTTATTTTACACAGGACAGGATACTTTGTTCACTGTCAAAACAGAGAGAAAGTCAGACACAGATGGCGGGAGGTGGACTTTCAAAATGCGTAGACAAATCCTACAAATAGCATAAATATGAAATTAAGAGCACGTTTAATATATCCTGCAGCAGACAAGTGGATTAAAATGTCGTCATTGTCCATGGTTGGTAGGATTATAGGGAAAGCTATCTTCAACTTAACGAATAGTCCAGTATGCTGGATTTGAAATATGTTACTTCATATCAGGTTTTCTTAATTTTGTCCTCATTGATAACTAACCTTTTCCTTTTCTTTTTCTGTTTTCCCCACGTTTCTGGTTGTTTTCCGACTAGTTCACCGTATTTTTACAGATACGCATAAACACATTTACAAGAACACAAACAACAATGTTCAAGGCAGTGGTCGAACACGCGATACCCTATGCCACGAAGCACCAAGCTAGGCACTTTAGCGAGTGCGGCCATAAGAACCGGCAGGATTTAAGCTAGAAAACAAAAACTATGTCGCAAAAATGCTCAAATCAAAACTTACATTTATGTAAAATATGACGTTTGTGTAAAATTCTGCAAGTAGAATATATAAATTGTACTATTAATAACAGCTTTAAAAGTGAAATAGGTGTATATTGAATTGAAGCTAAGAGTAATTTCATAAATGAAATTGCACAATTTTTTTTCTAAATTCCCTTTGACACAAATAGATCCACACATTCCATATCATATATACAGTAATCTGTTAGTATCGATTTGCATATTTTTCATTACATTATGTTATATCACATTATAATAGTTGGGTTCTTATACCTACTCTACACAATGCATAATTTTTCAAAATCGAAAGTCATCGTGAGATAGCCCTTCAATATTAATTACACTGTGCAACAAGTTTAAACTTCTTTCTGTCCCTTAGATAAAACTATATGATTTTTATCTAATAGAGATGCGCTGAATTTTTTTCTGAAATCCTAAATTTTCTACCACGAACAATTTTTTTGTTTAATGTTGAAATCCAACACTTTCTATCCAATCACTTTTTAATTGTGCGTACAAGTTAGTAATACCGAAAAACACAAGGATTTCAAAGGACAGCCAGTTAAAATGTCTTTGTTGACGTTTGCAGTTATGGAAAGCTACTGGGCTTGACCAGCAATATTCACCTAGGACACTTGCATTCCATCTTCCACTGAATCGTTTTACAAAGGCTGATATTTCCGGTTGAAACCTCCCGCCGTGTTCATCGCTAACACCACCAAGATTTTTGAAAGGAAGTCCAGATGAAGGTAGCATAATAATTCACTTACAATTATTTCATAGTCTACTGATTTTTAGTCTCATGGAAGTTCTAGCAGAGCTATTTAAATTCAACACAATTCATTTTGTCCGCTTCCAACAGTTTGTTTTCAGCCTTCATCCTGGAAGACTGATCTTATTTGTGGACCAATAAGCACTCCTTCCTTAATCTTTGCATCACTCGTGTTCGGGAATTTATTTTTCGGTGCATGAAAGCTTTTCCTTCTCTATCTAGTACCTTCACAAATACTTTTATCAGTCCGAGCTTGGTGTGTGTAGGTGGGAAGACATCTTGAGGATTCACAAGTGATTCATGAGAAACATTTTGACTCCAGGAATGCAGACTTGCCTTGCAGGCTGTTCTAGCGATTTGCTTTGTCGCGGCTATCCCACTTGCACAAAAAACAATAGTATATGGTATATCCTTGTTGCTTATCCAATAAGAGTCCAATAACTTTCAAGCCTGCACATATATGCCATTTGTATGGAGTATATCAACGCACCTTAATGTTACATTCATAACCTCAAAAGTTTCTTTTTTATGAATGGCATATGCGATAAATCTGGTGGAAAAATATTGCCAGCGTGGATAAGTACTGTCTTTAGATTTAGTTTGGAGGAATCAGCGAATAAACACGAGTCTTCTGAAATGAATGTTCACGACCCAAAGCCTGAAATAGGCCATTCACATTGTTGCAAAGAATTGTTCCTTATTCTGAAAAAAAAAATCAATAAAATGGTAATGTAGTTACTAAATGAAGTTCTTTTAACGTGGGTGTCTAAAAGACTCCATTCCTGCAGCCTACAGCTCAACATTTGCACTTGATGTTTGGAAAGGTTTATGTTCCTCACAAGATCATTAAGAGTGTTTTGTGAGAACACCTGTTGATTACATGGTAAAGATGATGTAGATGGCTGAAACTCTAGATCTCGAGTATTGTAGGGAACTGGTTGGATGACTGAAGGTAAACTAGGGTACTGTGTCATCCCTTTGTATTTTGAAGTATATCCTTTTATATCTACCAAACAGAAGTATCAGTCTGTTATATGCTTCCGAAACCTGCCAAACCATAGGTAAATACACAAACTTTCATTGCATTATGCTTAACTTGTAGTCAATTTCTCAAATTTCTAGAGCATGAACTGCAGCATTTGTGAGGCGAAAATAACTTATCTTGATCTCCTACACGACATCCAAAATACAGCTCATATGCCTTTTGAACTGGGCATGGAATGTTACACTTTGACTCTTGCAGGTTAATTCTCCACAACATAACAAACCTAATTAGTATGAATTTTACACTGATGTGGCATTATAGTATAATTAATCATATGCTATCCTTCAACTCTTCTGAAACAGAGTGAAACACTAGCTCGCTCCTTGATCACCAATAGGAAAGCAACAACAGACTGAAAATAAATAAAACATTATAAAATGCTAAATACAGATGACAGAACTGATGTCGACCCATCTCCAGAGAGAGAGAGATAGAGAGAGAGAGGAGAGAGAGAGAGAGAAAGAGAGAGAGAACTACGAAATTGACGTAGTGTGTGGAAAGCGGGGAATTAAATTAATATGATACATATAAATGTGCTAAAATAAATTTCGTATTCTAAAAAATTGTACGTGATGTACAATATATAATTACAGATTCATTTTTGCCGTTATACGTTCTACCTAATGCACGTGTTTTCATAAAAAGGACAAATTTCATGTTGCACAGTAATTATTATAGGTCTGCTAATTCTTTCTACAGAAAGGCGATTTCTGATTTCTGTTTTTATATTGTTCATGCAGCTAAACCCTCGCTCACCGTCAACTGTGTGCAGGGGAATAGTAGCAGCATATTCTATAAATACATCCATAAAAGAGATCTGGTCACTCGTCTTACTATCGTAAATGAACTTTACCAGCTCTTTAAAATTCATTCCATTTTAGCTAGAGTTCGATACCTTCTTAAACAATTTCCATTCCAGTGACAGATAGTTTAAATTCATAGATGTGGCAGAATAAGTTAGTACATATATTTCTGTGATATCCTTACTGTCATGCTCGCCATTATTTCTGTAGCTCTTAGGATACAGTATATTAAATACTCCAATTTTATATAATGCTCCTAGTCTCTCATTTAAATGCATAAGCAAACAATGCAATTATTTGCTAACTGTAGACTTAACAACACTTCTATGCTACATTGAATCTTATATTATGTTTCCATCAGATTCGTGCTCACCTTCTTGAAACTCTGGAGGTACGGTATCAAGAAATGGACTATAATTTGGATGAGGTTGCAATTTAAGGTTCTTGAGTCCTTGTATGCATGGGGCCACGCAAATTTGCATCTGGATCTAAATTTGACTAGTGGCAAAAATATTCTGTTTAGAGTATCTTGAAATTTCGCAAGCTTCGAACAGTATTCTGCTGCTTGACTGACTGCTATAGCTACTCGATGGGCCACGCAATGCACAGATAAAATAGGGGTACATCTTATTAAAAGGAGTCACCACCTCAGATCAAGCTCATGTCATAACAGATGCCCCTCAGTAGCAAGTGAGGAACATTTACCCTTATCAATGTCATGGCAATCCAAAATGTCTACAACGCATGAATATACGGTGCCATCAAATTAAGCGGCCACGCACTTATCGGCACTTGGGTTTCGGGCGATCTCCAATCGCCTGCCGAGATTGCAGTTCCCGCTATTGAGTCAAACATGGTGTGAAATTCTGACTCCCACCACGTATATGATAAACAATGGCAGTAAAGAATTCTTTGGTGGTTTTTAGTTGTGTATTAGTGCAGTCATTAGCCAATATACTACAGAAGAAAGAGTTTTCATTTCTTGCAACTTTATAAAACACGAATCTCCGTCTCTGTGTCCAGAGCATTTCGGGAATGCTTTCCTGATACTGATAACCCTAATAGAAGTACGGTTTATGAAATAGTCAAGAAATTTAAAAGGAAGGTATCAATATTAGACCAGAAAAAAATCGAAAGCGTCACGTTTTGACAGAGAACATTTTTGATGATATTTAGTGCGCGGTTAGAACGTTCACCAAGAAAGTATCTGTCGAAGATAGCAACTTTTATTTGTTTGTGAGACAAAGTGTATAAATCTAATCTCCGAACTTATACGAACTATAAAATAATATACGGGAAGAAATAACCAACATATCCCATTAAAAATTGCAACATCTTCTAATAATCAGTTAAGGTGTTTTAAATAATCAGTTAAGTAATCTGATGACCCTCTATATCTATCGCAGTATATCCTGTTAGTGGACACAGAAACACTTCTGCACTATTTTCACATGCATGATTAAAATTCCTGTTTAAGTAATTGACTCGTCTTTCACAATTGAATACACATGACTGACTTTATTTTCCATCAGCAATTATTTTACACATTACATCATCTATATAGTGAATACTAGTATAATTTTCATTATTTGCATTGCCATTGAAAGTTAATTTGGTCAAAGAAAGACATCCTAAGTGTCAGTGTTCGAACCAGACTTTCTCACGTGAGGGGGAAAGTTAAGTATCAGTATTTGTCTTATATGTATACCAGTAATAGCAAGTAGTAATGCCAGTAGTAGTTGCATTGGAGAATTACACGGGTCTTCAGAGTCAGCAGGTATAAATGCATGACGTCATTACTAGTTCAGCGAGCCCCTTATCTCAAATGGAAAGTGCGGAATTGAACCTTGGACTGTATTCAATTAGAGACAGTGTGATGTACTGTGCCTTGCAGAACTATTTTTGACCAGACCCAAACTATTTTTCTTTGCACGCGAGATGGAAAAGATCACCGATCACAGAATTTACGTGGTGGAGTGCTACTTCTGAACTGGAAGAATACGTTACGTATCAGCATAAATGCTCCGATTGCGAGTTTAGAGACGTAAACGAATGTTCCAAATGCAAATACATATTGGAAAGACACCATGCAAGTCCCATTTCACTAAGGTGACTTCGAAACTGTTGACATCCAGCCTTTTTACCCGCCGTTCACCAGTCGTCTGCAAGAAGCAACGCGTCATAAACTCGCTACCTAGTTGATGCCATGCCCTGACAAACGACGGCCGAATAAATCTGAAGACCTATATAATAAAACATTAGTGCCGGTGGTTGTGCGGAGTGGCGGCGGTAGTGCAGTTACCGTCATTATTTTCACAAATACTGTGCTGCGTTTTTCAACTGAATGTTACCATTTCTTGAAGTTGAAGCCTGAGATTGGAACTGGAATACATTACTGTCATTTCTTTCTGTAAATTTCTGTTTTCTTTTCACAAATCCATACATTACTGCCATAAGTTCTGTACATTTCTGTTTTCTTGCTCCAAAACCATACATTTTTACCATTACTTTCTGTAAATTTCTGGTTTTTTGTCTCAAATCCAAACATTACTGTTATTATGTTCTGTAAATTTCTGATTTCTTGTCACAAAACCATATATTTTTGCCATTAATTTCTGTAAATTTCTGCTTTCTTGTCTCAAATCCATACATAACTGCTATTACGTTCTGTAAATTTCTGATTTCTTGTCACAAAACCAAACATTTTTGCCATTCTTTCTATAAATTTCTGCTTTCTTGTCTCAAATTCATACATCACTTCTATTAATTTCTTGAAACATCTGCTTTCCTGTCACAAATCCATCCATGCTGACCAAAAATAAAACATTCAATGTTGCAAAAAACTGAACTGAGTACTGCAAGCGACAAAATGTCATTGCTGGTGCAAACTGTGGTGTTATGACTAAATACCTACCCAGCTAATCAAACCAAGAATTGTTTATTTTTAGCTTACTTGGTATTAGCAATACGATATTGTCTATTCACTCTTAAGTTGATCCACGCCAAAATAAAAAACCAGGTGATCAGTGTCCTTTATAATTTAGCATACCGCTATTCACGCTAGAAATGCTGCCATACTTTCACCGCCACATGACGAGTACAGGCGGCAATTTGTGCTGTTAGGTACATCGGCAACTTAAACGATGACTAGTATAATCTATTATTGTTAAAGCTGAGAACAGTTGCAGTTACAACAAAATACATCGATGCACATTCTAAAAGAAACGCGCAAAAAGAAAGTAACGTTAGTGCGATAACTTATGTTTTGGCTTCTTTTGATAAATTCGAACCCAATTTCGCAAAATATTATAAAATGTGGTTTTTTGAAATTATGCAAAATTGGATCACTATAAATTTCCTGTAGGACTTTAGCAATGTTGGATGCATATTTTTAAAAACAGAAATTGTGCACTATTACACGAATTGTATTCTTCACAAAATCGTCACTTGCATCATGTATTTTACGCTGTGTTGTTTTTTTTTTTTTTTTCGGAGTGTAACCACTTTTCCCGTTTCAACATTTCTTTAAGAGCATTATTCGTATTTGTAGGTGAAATAACAGTATACTCCGAAATTGATTTCACCACTTTTACGGGAAGTGTTAAACTTATAAATATTCACCACTGTTTTTATTATTTTTTTTTTTCACCTCTGTCAATGGTTTACTAGCATTACGCTTTACGTAACTCGACGAAGACTCAAGAACAATTTAGGATAATCCTTCTTCATGGTAGTAAACAGCAACAGCTTTTGTAAACAATATCAGGTGACTCATACAAATTGCATTTGGGACTTGTAACTATATTCAACGGCATAAATGAGCATTTGTTAAATTCTTAGGTGCTTGTAAAGATTATTATACCATTTAGGAATAAAGTCTTTAGTAAACTTAGGCTTATTGGCGTCGGGTTACATTCTTGCGCGCATTGCTATTGTTTTGTACCACGGTGCACTGGGTACGTGAGTCTGTTGTGGCGCGTATCAACTTAAATGTGAATAGATAGTAGTTTTCCTGACTCACAGTTTGCATTCGTAATATACCATCAGTCTGTATGGAATGTGTTCCATATATTTCTGTATTTTTATAGAGATCAGCAGTAGTGATTGTAATTAAAAGGCAGGGAAGGAATTCTTCTTTAATTAACCAGGGAAATTATTTAATGAGTGAGAGAAATCCCCCCCCCCTCCACGTTTAACTTGAACCCTGCTAAGTGTGTACACAGTTCTTTTTATATGCAAAACTTTCTTGTAGCAATATGTTCCTTTATATTGTGTAGAAGATATATATACTTTCCTCGTCATGTTTACAGGAGTAGCCGAGGCTCTGACAATATTTGGTGCCTCCACCGACCCTCGATCTGAATTCTTATGGTCCACAAAGATTTCAGGCCTCCGTAATGCATCGGCTTTGACAACGGTGTCCGGAATGTAACAGAAAAACATCTGATGTTTACACTCTGAGACGGATTGTCTCCCAGGTGAATAAGCGTATAGCCTATATCTTAATTGATTAAATTGTTTAGGTTAATTAGTATGTAAGATATCATGTATTTATTGCATATTGGATGTTCAGGGAGATTGTTCCTGGAAAGCGTTCCAAACTTCAACCCGAGAGTTCTCAAGCGATGAATTCAGTTGTTTACGCTAGTTCTTTGTATATTGCAAGAAGGGAAAGACGCTATTGTGTGGTCACGTCTCCGCAAGAGAAAATGAAGGCGACATACAAACCGGGGAACCACGAGGAAAGTTAGGTCAAGAATCACGTGAAAGACGCATTGACCAATTAGAATTAATCACGTCACGTCAGAAGCGCACCCCAAGCCACTTTCGGCGCATAAAATGGGCCAATGAGATTACAAGTTGAGAGTTTTGCGCGTGGGTAGAATTTCCTATAAATGTAGAGTATTCGCAGTAATTTTCAGGCAGTTGAGATGTAATCCTAAGGGGAACTTGCGAAGCCCAAAACAAGAGTATGCGCGAATTAGCAGAATTATTATAGTGATTCACGCAGTTGAAATGTAACTACACGCAAAATCTGTGATGCTCAAAACAAGAATCCTCGTACATATAGTAAAGTTATTACAGTGAGTCACACGGTTGAAATAAATGTCACATGTAACCTGCGACGCCGGAAACAAGGAAGCCACGGCGGAAATTTACAACGTCTACAATTATTCTGCACGTAACAGTTGTACTCGTCGCCGCGTAAAGTTTAGTTACCTTTATGCGCGTTACGTCCTTGTTTGAATGAAATTATCGGAGCTCAATCGCGCCAGGAATGTTCTCGGGAACGCTTATGAAGAGAAATAAACCTCGACTGAACGAAAAGTACCGACGTTATTTTAAGTTAACTTCCGTACCACTCCTTGGAGATCACCGTAACTAAATAGCTGAGCAAGATATAAATAGGTCTCAGTTGCTCGTCGCTGAGTCCACCAATAGCCAAGGAGCATCGAGAATCGACTTTAGCAGCTGCAACGCCGGAGAGAGGACCAGTCGTCGCTGCGCAGCCCAGCACCACCAGGTACGTGCACCAGCTCATACGCCCACAAAATGACCGCCCAAGCCGTGGGGCCTGAATTGGGAAATTGCGCTCGACCCTGAACGACGCACCTCGGCTGCAGCGAAGGACAAACACGCCAGACAAAGTGTTTGGAGGACGGGGCACATCAGAACAGCGACTCGCCGAGGGAACAACGCACCAGAAGACCGTGAAGGACCAGGAATACGAATAGTAAGAAAAAAATCTGATGTGTACCATTCACATGACTTTCTCCATATCCCTGCAACAAGTAATTCTTAAAAAGCTTATACTTTTATTTACTTAATGCTAATCAGAAAAAATGAGCAGAAATAGTCTTATTACTCGCATCCTTGTGAGTAGAAGCGAAATAAGGGACAATCCTAGGTTAAAGTGATAGTCAAAAGCTGGTTGCTATGTCAATGAAGTTCCTTTGTTTATATGGATAGGAGTTCACAAGTTCCAGTATGAGAAAAGTATACGTTTTTCATAGCAGAAACCAAAAATAAGGAATGTCACAAAAACGACGAACTCCACGAAAAAAATGTATATAACATAAATTGTGTGTTTTAATGTGCTCTACATTTTTTGTGGAGTAAGTTTTTGTCCATCTCTTACGGTTTAGTAGTTATTCAAAATTTAGTAAAATTCATCCAGAATAAACTACTCTTCAGTGGCTATTCTCAGAAAATTCAATATATACATTTCATTTGTCAGGTAAATATGTTTAATACCCGAAATTTTAATCAAAATCTATAGAGCCATTTTTGAGAAAATCAAAATTTTCGAAAAAAGTTCCATGTAAAGGGTAGTTGGGGGCAAGGGGATTTTTCTCAAAATCTTCGTGTCGCATCCCTGGAAGATACTAAACTTAAATACCAAGTTTGGTATTTTACCGACTTTTCATTTTTAAGTTATCGTGTTTACAGACACACGGACACACGGACACACACACACACAAGGACCTTTTTGTGAAAATGTTTTTTTTGGATATTGGTGACCCTGAAACATATATTTCTGGTGAAATCTCGGTATCGAATTTTTGGTGGAGTGCAATACTTTCTCTATACACTATGTACATAGTGCGTATGGAGAAAGTAAAAAAGTGATTAACAAGAACTGTATATTGTCCTGTGGAGAGTAAGATAATGCATGGCCATTTTATATGTATATAGGCTATTCTAGAAAATGGTTTATGTTGTTACGTAGCGGTAAGATTGTGGGAAAGGATTTTTGTATAAATATGGAAATTGCTAATGGAAATTCAGAACCTCAGGTGGTTTGCCCTGGGATGGTAAGGCAAGATAACGCCGACAGGCTGCTAATAGCTGAAGGTGCCGGTCCCCGTGGCCACGCTCGCTAAAGCGTCTCGCTTTGGTGCTTCGTGGGCTGGGGATCGTGGGTTCGAGTCCCGCCTTGGGCATGGGTGTTATATGTTTGTGCAATGTGTATATGTTTGTAAAAGAAACAGTAAACCAGTAATCAGTAAAACCTACGGGGGGAAATGTAAATAGGGATACAGTACCGGAGTCCTGATCAGACTCCGTTACTGTTTTTAAAATAAAAAAAAAAAAAAAAAAGGTATGCCAGCTGTTGAGAAAGAAGTGGGTCAGGTCTTTGAACCGGCCACATTGGTAAACAATCCCCTGAATGACACGGAAACTACCCTCAGGCAAGGTATACTGTTAGCCTCAAGTCAGTTTCTGCATTTATTTGCGTGGTTGAGCGAGCAAATGAATGAAAACCATAATAGATTACAGGAGCAAATGCCAGTTATGCGTTGGAATAGATAATATTGGTAGGGAGATTCGTTCAGAGATAAGGGCTTACTTGGAGGAGAAACCCAGGGAGTCAGAAAATAAATTTCAAGAAAACCTGACCAAACAGGAAGAAACAATAGATGAGGTTAAGGCGGGACAGAGTAGCTTACATGCTCAAATAAAGTTAGATCCAGTGTAGAAGCAGAATTGTTTGTTTTACAGAATGGTGTCTTAGGTACTAAGAGTGCTTGTTTACAGGGAAACAAACAACTCCAAATAAGATTTGGTGGTGAACTAAAGCTAATGGAAAAATAATTTAAGGAAACTATCGTCAATGAACGAGGCATAAATAATGCCAAAATTGAAGAAATAAAGAAAAGTATCCACTCTATCGCATCTCGAATTGTTGCTGTTGAGAGTCAAGTCAGTGACTTGAGAGGGACTCTCATAGAGTTAGTTTATAAGGATGGAAATGGTATTTCAGGTAGTAGTTCATCTGTCCGTGAAAACCAAAGCAATGAACCTAATTTGTGTGCTGTAAATTTAAATGACGTGACTCGAAGTGATGCCAACGGGCAAACCCATCCCATTGTTGAGTCGGAACCCAGTTGTAATTCGTAGAATTGTTCAGCTGCAACGCCGGAGAAAGGGCCAGTCGTCGCTGCGCAGCCCAGCACCACCAGGTACGTCACCAGCCACAAACGCCTACAACTCACATGGCTTTCTCTAGCTGCTCTAAAACAAACTTCTTACAAAAGACTATTCTTCTTCTTTCTACACCATGTAAATCAAGATAAACATTAGTAGAATGTTCTTATTGCTTACTTCCTTAAAATTAGAAGGAAACTAAAGGAATGCGCTGTGCTAAAGCGATAGTGAATGTTTTAAAAGCTATCATAATGCGATTGTCATTGCACATCGCTTCTTTGCTTAGCCAGGAGTAGAACAAAAGAAAAACGGACACTTCCTCTCTGAGAAAAGTATAAGTACCTTACAATTAAAACTCATAACAAACAATATTTCGAAAACGGTAAACTTCACGAAAAAACTGTGTATGACATAACTTGTGTATTTTAATGAGATCTAAATTTTTGGTAAGTTCTTGTCTATATTTTACAGTTTATTAGTTTTAAAAATCTAGCAAAATTCATCCAGAATGAACAGGTCTTCAGAATCTATTTCCAGAAAATTTAAGATAAACATTTTATTTGTGACGGAAATGGCTTTAATATGTGGTATTTTAATCAAAATTTTGGAATTATTTTTAAGGAAAACAAATTTTTTGAAATTTTTTCCACGTAAAGGGTAATTTAGGGTGGGGGATTTTCTTGAAAAGTTTCGGGTCACATCCTTGGAAGATACCAAACTCAAATGCCAAGGTTGGTGCTTAACCGTCTTTTCGTTTTTGAGCTATGCTGTCCACAGACACACAGACAGACACACACACATGGACCTTTTTCTGGAAATACTGTTTTTCTTTTAATTCAGTGAGTCCTAAGACATGCATTTCCGATGAAATCTCGGTATCGAATTTATGGGTGGAATACAGTACTTCCTCTATGCACTATGCACCTGTACGTGAAGAGAAAGTAAAAAGAAACTCTAATGTGTTGTATTCATAAGAATTTCTCTACATCGCTGTAAGAAATTATCCTCTCTCTACTTCATGCTAGTCGAGATAAACATTAGCAGAAATTGTCTTTATTACTTGCTTCCTTGTAAGCAGAAGGAACATAAGGGAGTACTAGGCTAAAGCGATAGTCAAATATTTTAATAACTGGTTGCCATGTGGATGAAATCCGTTTCGTCGCATGGTCAAAAGTTTACAAATACCCTAATAAAAAAACAAAAAACAAAAACAAAAAAACAAAAAAAAAACTGTTGTGTTATATATTCACATAACTTTCTCTAGCTGATGCATATACAAAAGTATTCTTATGAAACATTGTTATTTTATCTACATCATGCTAAGTGAAATAAACATTAGCAGAATTGATCTTATTAATTATTTCCTTTTAAATAGAAGGGAAATGAGGGAATACACTAGGCTAAACCGATAATAAAATCTTTTATGACTTGTTCTCTATGTGAAACAATTGATGGTTGGCTCGCTTTGCATCGCCCGCTATAAAACAAAACAGATGAAATGAAACGTGTCTTCCTATCCGAGAAAAGTTAGATAGTTTAAAATTGAAAACTAAAACAAGGAATATCTCGAAAACGGCCAATTCTACAAGAAAAACGTACCTACCATAAGTCATATGTTATAACGAGATCAAAGTTTCAGTGTATTAACGTTTTTTCTTATCTCTTACGGTTTAACAGTTATACAAAGTTTTTCAAAATTCATCCAGAATAAAGAAGTCTTCAGAGAATAACCCAGAAATTCAAAATATACATACATTTTATTCGTGATGTAAATATCATTAATATAGGATATTTTAATCAAAATTGTTGGAGCCATTTTTACAAAAACATTTTCAAAACATTTCCCATGTAAAGTGCAGTTTGTGGTGGGAGATTTTCTTTAACATGCTCGTTGGCTAATCCTTGGAAGATACTCAACATAAACACCAAATTTGGTACTTCACAGTCTTTTCGTTTTGAGCTATGTTGCCCATAAACAATTGCTCTTTTTAGACTCAAGAGGACATCAAAACACATATTTCCGGTGAAATCTTGAATTAAAATTTTTGGGTGGGATACACTACCGTTTCTAGCTACAATGTAGCCGTGGATACAAACAATGAGTCATCTCCAGGTTCCATGTGTCGATCGAAGAGCTTCGTAAAAGCTGTGTTCATAATGCACACAAAAGAACTGTACAATGGTCTGACTTACAGCATTGTGCAACAGTATATTAGCACGATTTGCATTTCATCATTTTAGTTATTAATTTCCACAGGTTTAGTATAGGAAAGATATTTGTTTCGGTAGCTAAGACGTGGTAGATCGCCGAACAAAACACGAGGGTAAGAATGTGTTATTGTATATGCCAAGGCTACTTCTTTTGTCAATCTAGAAATACAAATGCGTTTGTAAGAGTAAGGTTTTGGTGCATTAAAGGTCTAAGTAACACGGAGTTTCGCACAGACAGGTTTTTTCCCTAAAAGTTCGCAGTTCGGGACACTTCCATTATAAAGAGCGGTCACGTGAGTAAAATACAATGAACCACCAAAGCGGACCACGTGATAACTATATTTTCGCGCTACTTAGAAAGCAGTTAGAAATGAGCCCGAAGCTTGGATATTTTGAGTATAAAAGCAGTGTGCACAGAAGAAAATGGGCTGACTGTATGTGCGCAGATGCAGTATGTACGGGGCTGTATGTAAGTTCTGTTTTGTATTATTGGATCTTGATTATGTGACATTCTTACGGAAATAGTGCAGTTCGCATTAGTTGATGTATCAGTTTTATATCACGTAATAGTGAAGTAAGCGATAACTATTGACGACCGTAGAAATGAGAAACTTTGTAAGCAGCAGAAATAGCACCAGTCATAAACATATATTACTAAATCTACAAGAATTATGCCGGGAGTCGCTCGACGGATTGCTGCTTCAATAATAAGTATGAATAAACAGCATCAATTCTGAGGAATCTTTAGTGAAGTACTTATGTTTGTGAGTCTACGCAGTGTGACATACCCCTGTCATTCTTTCTCCCCTCAGTGAGAGTGTAATTTGTGTGTTCTACACATTGATGAGCATAGCGGATGCATCATCGAACGTCAAAGAGGTATGCACACGCTTATTTTTAAGGTACTTCACTGGCACTAATTCAGACCAACTCCAAGGTATATACGAAAGAGTTGCGACAATTGCGCTGTTAACTTATGAGTACTGAAAATAGGTCACAGAACAACGCTATGGTGGCCGAGAGGTTGAGTTCCTAAGCTCAAATCTCGCACTGCTTGCCATTTTGTTATGTTTGTTAATTGTATGTCTGGATCTGTAGAACATTATGTTGCATTAATACTTAGAATTTGAATTTATGGGTTTATCTATGTACACAAAAACATAATTCTACTATCACTCGTGTTAAAAAACTAAAAAAAAAAATATATGTTAGTAAATTATTACCTTATAAAACTAAAACACAAAAAATAAGCATAATTAATATTGGGTTTATGAACCCTGAGCCCGTATCACTGCCTTCAATCTTCGGGGCATAGACAAAACTAAATGCAGTAATTTAGACGGGAAGCTACAAGATCCCAGGATTGTTGAATTTGTGCCCAGAAGCCATATTTTGACCTTCCCCCATCTACAGGTAAATTGGACCGCAGCTCCCTTTTTACCTCAGCCTACGCTTTCCCAATAGCATTCAAATCTGGTGAACAGGGAGGTCAGTCTATCACTGTGATATTCTGCCTCTCTGAATACCAATTTGAAACCTTTCGAGATGTTTGGACGGATGATTATCCCGTAAAAATTCGACAATTCCATCGGAACATCTCATCCTCACAGAGGGAATCAAAACACTGTCGAATATTACCGTGTACTGCACATTGTTGGCAAGCTGACACACCGCACCTAGACCGCCTCCTGATATCCAGCCGCAACACAGTACAGACACACGATCATGATGGAATTTTGAAATCAGGTGTTTTGCATCGTATCGGGACCCCCTTGGACAACAGACAATCAATCATCATTCCCTTACGTGTGGAATAAAATGTCATCTCGTCTGACAATATCACTTTATTCCAGTTTTGGTTAGCATTTCCCTGTTGAATTGCTTTGTAAAGGGTGTGTTGGATCGGTTGAAAAAAAAAGGGTTCCTACCTCCAAAAAAAATCAAATTTGCCCAAAATCGAATTCCTAGGAACATTTCAAAAAAACTTTGGTTTTCTTAACAATACATTTATTTATTTTTCATACTATACAGGTTTCATTTTTATCATTGAGAGAAACTGTTCGTGTTTGATGTGTTTGCGCACCATTCTGCGCACCACATACTTTGGTGTGTAGCATGTTGCTGTTCGGTAGAGTAAACGCTTAAATAAGCATCATAATAACTAGTATATTATTAACTAAACCGAATGTCGAGTATGAAGTAAGTGCGTCTAAAATAAATAGCCGCTATGTGTGTTGATTCATCATCTTTAAGAGAAGGGGGGAAAAAAGTTTGCTACATGCGAGGAAGGAACCTGCAAACCTCACCAATGGAGTAACTTAGTTTTGTCACAGTGCTAAAGTGAAAAACATGAATATGGCAGGTTTAGTAAAATTGTACAATAAAAACTGTATTGTGTTTTGTGTCAATATTTTTAGCTAATATTGGTAGTTTATTATTGAAGAAGCAATTTATGTATTTGATTACAATTAGTGATCAAGTGAGTTGGTAATATTAAGATTTGGAACTTTTGGGAGTTTATTGCCGCCGCTACAAAAACAGTATCGCCGATGATGTATATAAGGTGCTGTGCCGTGCTTGACTTAGACGAATTTGGCGTTCCAGATTTTTTTTTTTTTTTTTTTTTTTTGACGGTGTACATACGTGCTAATGAAATTAACAAAGGACATTTTGTGGTCGCGGTTTTACTCATATCTAACTTAGAATTAAAGGAAATGTATATTTGGAATATAAGGAATCCAAATTATTTATTAAACCGGGAATAATAGCTTCATTAACAAATTAATTAGGTCGACGTTAATAATTAGATACATTTGAACCGGAGACACTTTTTTTAAGGGAATCTATTTTCAGTTAGATATAAAGAATTACTTTATAAATTATCATCTGCATTGTTGTCTATATTAAAACTCTGTTTTGAACTGTAGGTTTTCGTGTTTATGGTGAATGTCAATATCACAGCTTACCTAAAATGACGCCAAATACTTCTCCTTTAACGTGTTCTCGCAAAAAAATACGCACAAATAACGGAATTTCTCCACCACTTTCCACTTTTCCACTAGTTGTTCTTTGCAACCTTTCTTTAGTATCAGGTATTGTTTGTTTTGTATGTTAATTTTTAATTTCACTGATATTAGAGCTTCATTCACTTTTCCCCCTCCTGTGTCACTGTTACGGCTTGCTGAAAGATTGTATTTATAATTTCTTACAAAGAATCTGCAGACTGCTGAGTGGTCAGCGAGCTGACTTCTCACCCGCGGGTCCCGGGTGCGATTCCCAGCTGGGGCGGGCAATTTTTCTGTAGCCAGAATTATTCCCTATCCCCCACAGAGTCTGGAAGTTTGAATGTGAGTATGAATGTGTGCGTGTTTGATATAAACCAACGTAAAAGTAGCTACAGACAACGATTTGTTTCAAGTAGAAACCCCGCGATATGACCTTAGATGTTAAAGGGAGCTATATAAATTAAACAATAAAAAAAAAGAATCTACATGTCGTTTGTTTCTGTGGCAGATCATTGGCGCACCATTGCGAATGCCGCTGTAAAGTTCGTTACATTTCTTCGACCTTGTACAGCAAAAATGCAACAAAAATGCTTAAATATTATTGTGTACTATTTTATGTTCGAATTTACATAATTGGCATTTAAAGGGCAGTTATAGTATCCACTCTCAAACTCATTAACTGCCTAAAATAATCGTTTTCACAAAACTAAGTTACTTTGACTTTCTCCTTACTACACATTCTACAAGTTTGTGCAAATTTAGGTGTCTTGTTTTAAACTTGATATCTATTTCCTAAAAAGCTAATTAACTGAGGCAGCTTACACCATTCAGATTTACTAAATGAACAAGTGGCTGTGTTAATATGTTGTAAAAGTCCCTATAGAAACGAAAATATACACATGTGTGCAAATTGTGTTTCTACTTAAAGTAATCGTTTTCAAAATGCTCAGATGTAAGTTAAGGAACACAAAAAATGAAATTTAGGCCGCATCGGTAAAAAACCGAAAATAACGTTTTTATAAAAGGGCTGTTGGAGTTTTTTGGAATCTAGAAACTCAACATTTAGATATCCCTCTTCACTTTGAGCTCTACAGCCATTTAAATATAATATAATACATTTGTTTCCTAACTTATTATTTTATAAAAGGGCACTTCTCTCAAAACTACATTGCAAAATCTTCAAGGAAGCTGATCAGAGGCTACTTCACAAAATTCAAGATATACATTTTATTTTTCGTGCATTATCTTTAATATACGGTTGTTTAATCAAAATCGTTACAGCCATTATTGAGAAAATCAAAATTTCCACGCGTCTCAGTTTTTGCTCTAACACAACTGAAATTTTCGAGAATGTGTAGAAGTATCTACTGTAATATTTCAGGTGAAAAAATTATCCTCAACACTGTGTTTCAAAGAAGTATTTTTATGAAAAAAAAAAAAATATCAAGACCTCTACCAACAACTTCATTTATCCATACATTTACTCATAGAAGGTTTTGACCCATTGTACCCTGTGGAGTTACCCTTGTGTTGCCATGGCTGCTTGATTACATTTGTCATTCGTGTATTACATTCTCCCAACTCGCCTTACAGGTGGTGACTATAGGGACTTTATTTAGAACACTCTCCCAGATATATTAGAAATGTGCCCCTGCAAATAAAAAGAAACTTATGGTTTATTCTCGTTGTTCGAGATACACTGGCTGGTATATACCATGCCAGAGGAATAGTCCCATGACCTGCACGTTTCCTCAACCACAATCCTTTGGGTTTTTATCTTTGGCTTTTGCAGCTGACATCCTGGATGAAAAAACTCTTAATTTGTGTGTCATGGAAGCCTGTAAAACTACATGGTGACGGTCATTATTACGAAAAGTGCAGGCGTGTTCAGACGCATTTGAATGGCGTTTTTTTTTTTTTTTTAATACAGTTCCGGAGGCTTCTCAGGACTCCGGCGCTATATTCCTTTTTTCTCCGTTTTTTTCAGTTTCCTACATTTCCTTAGTTGACCTTATTATTCTTAACGTTTTCCTTTTACATATACATACACAAACATAGACACTTTTACAAACACAGTAACACCCATGCCCAAGGCGGGACTCGAACCCACGATCCTGTGCACCACGAAGCGGCAAAGCGAGACATTTTAGCGCGAGCGTGGCTACCGGGATCGGCAATGTTGGACACCTCTTAACAAGCCGACGACGTCAAAAATAGAATAATGTGTCACTTTAAAAGTTTTTATTAATAACATATTGAATCTCAATAGATCAAAAACAAAGGTTTCTGCGCATATGCTTATTTAAATATTTTTCTTGTATTAATGTATGGAACAAGTCCCAGTCTTTGTAAAAGTATTTTGAATCATCCTGTAATTACAAAATAAACATTTGAGCAATAATTTATACCTTGCAAAGAATGTATCCAATTTGAACGGAATGTGGCATATTTACCTAACAGCCATACAATCACAGCAAATATTCGCAAAAATATATAAAGTTTAAATTTAACTCCCAGTGTCCCTAAATTTAATAAAAGTAGGCGTTATATATAAAGCAAATAAAATATTCTAAGCTAATGGTATTGATATGTTTTGACAAAGTAAATCCCATACTTATATGTTAATATATTATACATAAAACTTACGTAGATATCAGCAGCAGCATTCATAACCTCTCATCAACAGTTCTAGAGACAACATTTCCTATTTGCAAGATCTGCTTTCGCTAGGTATTATAAATATAATTTCATTCAGTCAATTACTTAAACTAATTTTCTACTTTGCCTTATATTAACTTTCCCTTTATCCTGAGGAGTAGGGCATATTAGACCAAAGTTAAAGTGAAATATCTTGCACAGTTTTTATTCAGGAATGGCTTACGATTGGTTTATGTTATGTCCAACGCATACCGAACAGTACCTGGTCGAGTTCAATATTACATTTTTTTTTTTTAAAACAGTAACGGAGTCTGATCAGGACTCCGGTACTGTATCCCTATTTACATTTCCCCCCGTAGGTTTTACTGATTGCTGGTTTACTGGTTTTACTGTTTCTTTTACAAACATTTACACATTGCACAAACATATAACATCCATGCCCAAGGTGGGACTCGAACCCACGATCCCCTGCCCACGAAGCGCCAAAGCGAGACGCTTTAGCGAGCGCGGCCATGGGGACCGGCTTACATGAGAGCAACTGATTAATATTGCTTTCAATGTGGGGTGTTACATTCGAATCTCCCACATAGTCCACATTCTAACTGTGATACTGCCAGTCGATGCACAACATTCTAAACCAAACGTTTGGCTCTTAATGCTGTACCCCAAATTGTTCTTCGAAACAAAGTAGATGGTATTCATAAACTGACTTTGACAGTCAGGTGTCGGAACCAGACAGAATGACGCTTTGCTCTATACAGAAATAATACCCCCCCCCCAATATTTTTTTCATCAGCAAAGATTTCGCATTTATCTAATAACACCACTATCAAATCCAACCTCCTGACGTTTGAGGTATGTCCATTAAACGGTGACGGTGGCGCAAAACCTCAGTGCAGTTTACCGCTTGTCAACTCCAAATGCAAAATCATATGTGTGCATGCCTATTTCATCATATAAAAATACAAAAAAACAGTTAGGATATAACATAATATCGTATATATATAACATAAAATATAATTCTGAACAGCTACAAAACAATTATTTTTATACCCATCAGCTGATTTTGTGTAGTATTCATTTGTTGTTTACTTTGGTATGTATAATTGCAGATTACTCTAGCTGCATATAAATGTGATCGCAAGTGAGCGACTTGCACAGATATAAACAAAGACACAGAGGGACTGACAACACACCAAAGTTCACATTGAAAGCAATAACGTTAGTAGGACTACGCATTTTGTTCTAAATATGAAGCGTTTCCATTTGTACAGTAAGTTGATGACGTGCACAGACAAGAGAACCGATTCCTCTTAGTTGTACTCGTGTCTACATATTAAAATTTCTGACAACACGTATGAATACTTGTAGTTAAAACTTACTCATTATGAAGCTGGTGATTTTGGAAGATAAAATGACTTACCGATTCATGAATTGACAGCGTTCAACAAAACACTACAGACAGCAAGGAGCTCTTGCGACTTTTGTGATCAAGTAATATGCCCTATACCAGCGAATGAGGGGCATTATTTCCCCTTCTTTTCAAGAGCGCAATGGCAAATGATGCCTTTATGTGAATTTTCTCCTACCATTTCCGCATGATTTAAGATAAGCTAAAGCAGGGGACTGAAATATGACAAGGAGGCGGTCTGTAGTCTCTGATGTCATCACAAGTGCATCTTGGAATCTGTGAAGCTGTTTCATTATTACTTTCTCTACATGTACTATGTGCGTAGTAAGTAGAGAATGTTATCCTATTCCAGCTAAAGGTTTGGTGCCGAAATTTCCCCGGAAATACATGTTTTGAGGTCCCTGAATCCAAACAATAATTTTAGAAAATGTCCACGCCTACCTGCGGACAGCAAAACTCAAATTCGAAAAGTGGCTTAAATACCAAACTTCGTATTTAAGTTCAGTATCTTCCAATGGCGCGAACTTCTTAGGAATAGACTCTGAAGACCTCTTCATTCTGGATGGCTTTTGCATATCTAGTAAACCGTAACAGATAGACAAAGAACCTACTACACAAAAAATGTGGTTATTAAAACACATAATTAATGTCATGAACATTTCTTTTTGCTTTGTAGAATTAACCTTTACCGAGATATGTCTTGTTATTGCTGACAGTTTTAAAATACTTTAAAAAGTTTTCTCAAGCGGGAAGTCTTCTTTTGTTTTGTCTCTTTTTTGTTTTGCTCCTGGCCATGCTATGAGAACTGAATTTCAATCGTTTCGCACAGCAACCCGCTTTTAAAATATTTAAATATTGCTTTAGCCTAGTACATTCACTTATTTCCCTTTATTTACAAGGAAGCAAGTAATAAAACAATTTCCGCTAATTTGTATCTCAATTAGCATGCTGTAGATAAATGGGTTTCCTTTTGTAACAATACCTTGTTTGGAGAACAAGCAGAGAAAAGCATTTGCTTCACAGAACCTATTTTAGGTGAAGCACCTTTGATGCTACGAGGCAGTAGATGGAAACTTTATAAGTTATTAAAATAATTGTTTATTTGCATTATAAACACTGTCGGTAGGTAGCTTGAGAAGTTATGGGAATGTATAGGCAGATGAACCTTGGACAAAATCTTTAAAAAGAAACAAAAAGTGACGTTTTGTTATTGTGCACATAAAACTGCGTGGAATTTCGGATTCATAATACTTATATGTTATTACTTGATCTGAGGCACAGTATATGCTATCTATAGCCATGTAACTGCCGTTAAGCACATAGCTTTTAAGTTTATTGTCTACTCCATGGATTCGCAAAATAAAATTTACAAAATTATTTTATTTTGTAGACACACGAAACAAATAACTATCGCTAGGATTTTAAAAATGAGCCATTGTTGAACTATTCTGACTATTGATACCTGAATATCTCGGAAATCGTTTACGTCACACAAAAGTTATTTAAAATAATTTGTAGGTATAAAGAGATCTACATTTTCTGTGTAGTTTGCTTTCGTACATCACTTAACGTTTACCAATTGTACAAGACTACACAAAAGACCTCCCGCATGAAGAGGATTTCACAGGCTGTTCCAAGAAATGTCAAGACATGTATTTTATTCTGGTGTAAATATCTGTAATTTTAGGAACTTTAGTCAAAATCGTTAGAAGTATTTTTGAGTAACCAACATTTTCAGTAAATCTTTATGTAAAGGGTAGTTTGTTGTATTTTCCTGTCTTTGTGTCGCATATTTGGAAGATACTGAACGTAAATACCAAGCACAATATTTAATTGGACTTTTCTCTATTGAGTTGATGTTCACAGGCATGGACCTGAACTGTCGTACCGAGGTTTTGAGTTAAAATACAGTAGTTTGTCTTCCCTCTAGTTTGTGGTAGAGAAAACATAGCTTGTTCCTAAATGGAATGGAGCTTTAACTTATAACTATAATCTATAGAATATCAGTGTATTTATAAAATCTAAAATATTCCAATAGGATAATGAAACTCACGAAAACATTCAATGAACGGTGATAAACATGTCTGCAAAATTGCAATTTGATATCTTTTATAGTTCTTGCCAAATATGAAGTTGTGTAATGCCTTGCAAATGTGACCAGATAATGCCGTTTAGTGTACTCTTCCCTTAGTGCTATAATGCTGTGATAGTATGGTGACGTGATTGTTTCAAATTAATTCAATTCATTCCTCTGTCTTGGTATGCATAATTCAAGTACTGCATGCATTAGAGAGTCGGTATAATGAGTAAAACTTAGGAAAACACTTAGCGCAATGCGACCCACGTGAGATCTATTGGGTTCACCTTCCCCAACAGGAAGGGACAAATTGGAGGAAACACAGAAGGCTACATCTCAGCCAGACAGACCAAAGAGGTGCAGAGGAAGTCCTGAACGTTCCTTGCTCGAAGTCCGTCCCACTCATGGCAATGCCGAGTGAGGTTGAAGAACACTAGTTGACCTCAGTCTACACGCAGAAATCGTTTTCCTTGTCAGCTGCCCAAACACCACCCACCATATTCCAGGATACCTTCAAGCATATTCAAAACTTCAGTAGTAAATGGATTTGAAAGGCAAATAGGTGAAAAGAAATCTTGGTAGATGAGAAATCACTCAAGCGTTGGATACTGAACCAGACAAAACCACAAAATCGTAGGGCCAGCGTTGGAGATCCACGGATTCGAAATTGGGACCACCCGAATGGGGATCTCAAACGTTAAAGTGAAGTCAATTCGCTCGATCAGAGAAAACATTATGAAACAATTTTAAAATTTTCTGAATTTTCTCCAAGTTTTCACAATTTAATTTATATATTTAGTAGATATACTATTAGTTAAGGGGGAGGGACGTCTTTAGATGCAGTTTTGGAAATCTTAGGAATATACTTTTAGAAATTGTTATATCTTAGGAGGTGTGACATCGAGTGGATATACTGTTGGATTCTTATGGGGAGTGACAACTACTAATCATACTTATAGAAATCTTAGAAGGGCGGTACGTCTAGTTGATACACTTATAGAAACATTAGAGAGGAGTTGCTACTAGTGGTATTTCTAGAAATATTAAACGGAAGGTACGTCTAGAGAATACACTTTTATTAATATTAGAGGGATGGGCGTCTAGTGGATATACCTATACATCTTAAAGGGGAGGGACGTGTAGAAGATATACTTCTAGAAATTTTAAGCAAAAGGGCCGTCTAGTGAATATTCCAAAAACCATATGGGGAGGGGTGTCTAGTGAATATAGCATTATAAATATTAGAGGGGAGGGATGTCTTAAAGATATACTTCTAGAAATGCAAGAAGGGCGGAACGTCTACTAGATATAGTTCTGGGAATCTTAGGGGAATTGACGACTAGTGGATATACTTCTAGAAATATTAAGGGGAAGGGACGTCCAAAGAATATATTTCTATAAATCTTAGGGGAGAGGCGTTTAGTGGATATGTTTGTAGAAATCGTAGAGTGGCAGAATGTCTGGTCGATATACTTCTAGAAAATTTAAGGGGGGGGGTAACATTTAGTGGATATACTTCTGGATATCTTATGCGGGAGGGACGTTTAGCGTGTATACTTCTAGGAACTTTAAGGGGGAGTGACGTCCACTGGTATTGCATTTAGAAATCTTAGGGGGGAGGGACGTTTATGCGATATACTTCTAGAAACCTTATGGGGGAGTGACGTGTAAGAAATATATTTCTAGAATTCTCAGAGGAGAAAGACGTCTAATGGATATACAATTAAAAATCTTAGGCGGGAGGGACGTCTATTGGATATGCTTCTAGAAACCTTAGGTGGGAGTGACAACTAGTGAAATCACTGTTATAAATCTAAGGCAGGAGTGACATCTAATATATACATTTGCAAATCTTAGGGGGAGTGACGTCTAACGGATATACTTCTAGAAATTCCAAGTGGAGGTGACGTCTAGTGAATATACTTCTTTGAATCGTAAGGGAAGTGGGTATAGTGGATATACCTCTATAAAACTAACAGGGGAGGAACGTCTAGTGCATATATTTCTAGAAATTTTAGAGAGGCGTGACGTCTAGTGGATAAATTCCTAGAACTCTTAGGGGAGTGTGACGTCTTGTGGATATACTACTAGTAATTTTAAACGGAAGGAACGCCTTGTTCATATACTTCTATAAATCTTAAGGGGAGAGGCGTATAGTGGATGTCCTATGTAAATCTGAGAGATAAGGGACGTCTAGTGGACATATTTCTAGTGAATATAGTACTAGAAATCTTAAGGGTGTGTGACGTCAAGTGCATATACCCTTTGAAATTTTTGGTGGAGAGACATTTAGTGGATACACTTTTAGAAATCTTAGGGGGAAGACTTCTAGTGGATATACTTTAAGGAAACTTAGGGGGCGGAAAGATTTAGTAGATATACCTCTATGAACCTTAGGGGGGAGGGACGATTGATGGATACTGGAGACTGGCATCACATTTAGAAATCTTAGGGATATACTTCTAGAAATCTTATAGTGGGGAGTGACGTCTAGAGGATATACTTTTAGAAATCCTAGGGGGAGCACGTCTATTGTATATACTTCTAGAAATCTTATGGGGAAGTGACATCTAGAGGACATAATTTTAGAAATCCTAAGGGGAGCACGTCTATTGAATATACTTCTAGAAATCTTATGGGGGGAGTGACATCTAGAGGATATACTTTTAGAAATCCCAGAGGGAGTCACGTCTATTGAATATGTTTCTAGAAATCTTAGGGGGAGTTACGCTTAGGGGATATACTTCTAGAGCTCTTGGGGGAGTGACGTATAGTGGATATATATTTAAAATCCTTAAGGGGATGGTCGCCTATTGGATATAGTTGTTGAAATGTTAGGGAAGTGACGTCTATTGGATATAGATTTAGAGATTTTCGGTGGGAGTGGCATCTTTTGGATGTACATACCGTACCTCTAGACGTTTTAGGGGGAGTGGTGTCTAGTGGATATACTTTTAGAAAACGTATAGGGATTGAGTGCTAGTGGATATACAGTTAGAAATCTTAGGGAGGAGACGTCTAACGGATATACTTTTAGAAATTTTGGGGGGTCGGGTGGTCTGGTAGATATACAGTTAGAAATATTAGGGGGATATACTTCTAGAATTCCTATGTGGGTGATGGCTAGTGGATATATATTTTGAAACCTTAGGGGGACGGAAGTTCATTGAATATACTTCCAGAAATCTTAGGGGGTGACGGCTAGCGGATACACTTCTAGGATTCTTAGGGGAGAGTGACGTCTAGTGGATATAGTTTTAGTAATCTTAGGGGTGGAGGGACGTCTAGTGGATATACTTCTAGAATTCTTAGGGGGAGTGACGTCTAGTGGATATAGTTTTAGTAATCTTAGGGGTGGAGGGACGTCTAGTGGATATACTTAGGGGATAGAATTCTTAGGGGAGTGATATCTAGTGGATAAACTTTTAGAAATCTTAAGAGGGAGGGAGTGTAGTGGATATACTTTTAGAAATCTTAGGCGAGGGGGACGTCTAGTTATAATACTTTTATGAAATTTTAGATGATATAACTAAATTTTAAGTTCGATATGAGATGTCCAAAGTATGAAATCGCAGATGAGATGCTTACATGTCCTATTAGCGACAGCTGGCCTCAATGATGTTGACGCAAGTAGATCTAACACAAGATATCTTTTTCACCTAATAACCAAACAAATTTGCATGCGCCGCTAATCTCCTAATTGAAGTGAAGTCAGGGCACATGATAAGTAATGGAGTGCCTTAGGGAGGTGAATGGCTCAGACGGTTCGTCTGTGGAGTTTTTGTTGTTTCGGTTTGATCCCCGTGGCCGGCCCATCTTACCCAGGAGTTCTTTCGGGGTGTTCCCGTGTCGGCAGAGTAGGCTTTTTCCTTCCGCCAGTTTCCTGTCCCTCCATGTTGTTCCCATTATCATTTCATTCATCCTCCATCCCGTTGCTTTCTTTCAGGGTTGGAAGCGTTAGCGATAGTGTTCGTTGCGACGTGAGGACATATAATGTTCATAGTGAGCATATCTGGCCGCCCACCCCTCCGAATCCTGCTGGTTGTTGGGTTGTGGACCACCACTGGCCGGCGTACCGCGCCGAGCTCCCTCCGTTCTAATCCTAATTCTAATGGACTGACCATGAGGGGCACCCTCGTTTAAAACATATTGCTATACGGTGGCCGCTACATTCCATACGCTTTCGATGAAATAGCATAACACAAATAGCGACAGGATTTTAAAAGACAGAGTATTATGAAAGTTCAAGATAATAAAAAAAGATACCCTGGAAATGGCTAATGTCACAAAAATTCTACATAAATTGTGTATTTTAAAGGGACATTTTCGTGCCATATGTTTTTGTCTATCTCTAATGCTTTACGCCTTATAAAAAGTATAGTTCGAAATGTCTTCCAAATGATGAGGACTTTACAGCTTATACATTTTGTTAGTAGGTATTTTAATCAAAGTTGTTTGAATCATTTTTGAGAAAATAATAAGTAACCTACAGAAAAACTTCTGTGTTAAAATTAGATACTGTGGGGATGAGAGAATTTCTTAAAATTCTTCGTGTTATATCTTTGGAAATTACTGAACTTAAATACCAAGTTTGGTATTAATCGGGCTTTTGGTTTTTGATTTATGCTGTTCACACACACACACACACACACGGAGATTTTAGATGCTTTTCTGAGTTCAGGGAGCCTGATTTTCGGTGATATGTCGAAATGGAATTTTTGTGGAGAATAAGCACTACCTCAGAGAGCCTCAAAACATGTATTTCTGGTGAAACCTCGACATCGAATTTTGCGTGAAATACAAAACTCTAATTACTGTGAGTACGAAGTAGAGAAAATAAAAATGAACGGGTGGAGATGTTTTCTAACTAGATTCCGAATAGAAAGTTTCATCCGAGGTTCAGGCGGTGCACCACGCTGTTACGTAGATAAACTAACAAAGGACAGAGAGGGCAGTCGAAGGCAAAGATAAGGTTGAGACATGTGGTCGGTCGGTTTTGGATGGATTTATGACCCCTGCTTCCGTGAGGGTTTCTCAAATACCCACAACAGGATGACACGGCTAAGAACAGTTACCAGGTCCTTGTGTAGCACAAACGAAATGCAGGACTCTAGGGAACACAACCATCTGTGACGGTTGCAGCGTTACCGATGAGCCGAGGCAAGAATTTGACAATAATTTTAAAAATCCGCATTCATAAATTTCATTTGTGGCGTTTTGTGTTGAATATTTTACCATAAATTAGCTTTAATTTCGTGCTAATTTCCTGATACAATTAATGAGCAATAACATGACTGAAATAAAAATGAATAGGTTATTAAGGTAGCACTGATATTAGAAACCCTGATTCCCAAACATTATTCAAAATAGTTCACAAGATCGCGGGTTCAAACCCGGCGGAGGGCGATGGATTTTTTAGGATGCAAAAATCCCTACCATGTCTTCCTCCGGAAGAGAAGTAAAGCCTTTGTTTCCGCGTCGTAGATTTACGGCGTCTAAAAGAACTTCGAGCCTAAAAAAAGACCTTTGAGCAAAATTAAGCGATATTTCATGCCCATAATAGAATGGAACACAGAACTATAGCAGTATAAGAGCGTGCATGAGTACAACTCAATTTAATTTCTTATTACCAAACACAAACCTTTTATTTCAAATCACTATCATGAATAGAAATGTCACATAAGACACTCCCAAACTGCAACTACAAAATGTTGTGACATTGTCGTTGTTCTTAGTTATCCTTCTGTCACTTACAACCAAGTTATACGTGGAGAGAAATCTCTGTCTCTCAGTATTTGATATCGGTAGCCAAAGATAATAAAAGGAATTTTCATAGAAAACGTGGTAAAACTCACCTTTTGCTTTCAATGGGAAAGAGTGTTGTTGCTAAGTTCATTTAATTTGCCACTGTAACCTCCATGGCTTAGCTGTTCAACAAGCATACAATCATACGACTAATTTTAAATATATTTAGTTGGTTAAATGCTGCCAACTGCCTTATTTTAATCATCGATACTTGCTTTGATAACTATTCTTGAGGACTCAAACAATAATCTAAAACTTTTTTTTGTTATTATCATTATTATTATTATTATTGCATTTTTTCCCATAATGGAGTCCAATTTAGAACCGGTCATAGCGCAGCAAACTTCAAATCGTCTTCCACGGCATCTCTAACAATAGAATCCACGCATTCTGCAAGTGCTTTACTCTACTTCCAAAGTGACAACCATCCACTATTTCACATTTGGGTCTCAGCGGGTTAATTCGGGATAAAACCATATGAATTACAGGGTTTTCTTTGGATTGAAATTCTAATATTGGGTGTGTTACCAACCTGCATTGTTGAGAAAAAGATATTGTCTGTATCTTTACAATTTCGTAACATTTGACATCATGAAGTTTATCATTTGACATATTTTGCCAGAAACTGAAAACTTTTATATTTTGGAAAAAAAATCAACAATTGAATAAATATGGTTAGCAACTAAATTAAAGCAACTAAATCATGGTGTCTGTATATCAATGGGAACAGATTAGCTTACAAATGTGGTGGTTTTTAATTAGGTATTGCTTGCATTTGGTGTTTTGTATGCTTTCGTGCGTTCTTCAGCCCTGAGATAACACTGTATAATTGCATCACAGTTTCTGTCATATTTCATTTAATAAACTTAATTTATGCCAAAGATATGACAAAAGATGGATATTTCTCATGTATTGCTTAAAACTATATTATTATAGAAAATATAAAAAATTCTCAAAAATTCGCGAAAAGGTAAGCCTATACATAATTTCAAGTTCTTGTCAAACACTTACAAAGCCTTGGATTTTAATCCAACGGTTCTCTTAACTGTCGAAGTCAAAACTTCTGGCTTATGCCAACAAGATATAACCACAGAGATGACAGTTGCGAACTTTCTAAAGAACTTAAAGTCTATTTGCAAAAATTAAGATGTTCACGTCCAATGAAGATGTGTAATCGAAACATCTATGTAAAACACTTATGAGCTTTTACCCAAAATACTCCAAAATTCGAAATTTGATTTTTTTTAAATTGAAATCATGCTCCAATCCCTCCCTCACAAACGGACATAATTCTTTTTAATGAGTACAGAATGCTGACTGGTAATGGCTTAAATCTGCATAACAGATTTTGCATGTTAACATCTATGTTGCGGATAGATTGTACTACGAACATAAAAACCAATGCACCTATACATTCGTTCTGGTGTGTTCTATTCACATAACTTTCTTTAGCTGTTCTATAAGTGAACTTTTCTTAGAAACGGTCATACTTTTGCCTAAATCATGTTAATCAAGATAAACATTAAGAGAATTTGTCTTATTACTTGCTTCTTTGTAAGTAGGAGGAAAATAAGGGAATACACTTGGCTAAAGCTACAGTCAATCTCTTAAAAGCTGGTCTCTAAGGAAAACAATTGGAATTCGGTTCTCTTTGCTTGCTACGAGTAAACACAAGAAAGACGAAGAGAAAAATGTCTTCCCATTTGAAAGGAGTTTATTCAAGTGGCTTAAATCGGGCACCAATAACGGTTAACTCTACAAAAATGTAAAGGATAAAAATTGTGTGTTTTAATGAGATTTACTTTTTTTGTGTAGTAAGCTTTTATCTATTTCTTACAGTTTACCAGTTATGCAAAAATTATACAAAATGCATGCATAATAAGGAGGTATTCGAAGGCTATTCCCAGAAAACTCAAGATATAGGTAAATTTCGTTTGTCATGGAAATATCTGAAACATATGGCATTTTATTCTACGTCGTTATAGCCACCGCTGAGAAAATTAAAATTTTCGAAAAAATTTCCATGTAATGAGTGGTTGGGGTTGGGGGATTTACTTGAAAATATGCGTGTCGCATCCTTGGAAGATAGTGAACTTAATACCATGTTTGGTATTTAACTGACATTTAGTTTTTGAGCTCTGGTGCCCAAAGGCACTCACACAGACACATACAAAGGCAGACACACATACGGAAATGTCTCTAAGAATTCGGTTTTTTTTGGGGGGGGGGGAATTCACGGGGTCTCAAAGCATTGTATTTCCGGTGAAATCTCGGAATCGAATTTTTGGATGTAAGACAATACTTTCTCTGTCCACTACGTACATTGTATATACGGCTAGTGAAAGTAAAAAGCTATCATAATGTGAAAAAAATTAAAAAAAGAAAATGCACTTAAATCTGTACACAAAATGATGGTCATAATACCTTTGTTTATGTTTCTCACAAGATTGTATTAAAAGATTTAGACAAATGCATAACAACTGGGGACTTTCTCTCTATTAATCAATTTATTTTACGTCATTAAATAATAATTAAAGCGATACATCACAATGGTTTCACGAGGTGCACATGTTATTTTTTGCCATTATCTACAATCAAATCTGAAATATGATTTAATAAAAACCAAAAAATTGTAAAAACTGTGTATGGTATGCGTCATCTACATGACGTATTAGGTTACTATCCATCATACAAATTTTAGGTTCACATACACTGACACACGCACGCGTGCGCCCCTATTCAGCTAGACTGTTTACAGTTTCTATTCCATCAACCCCACTTAGGTAACAGACTTTGCCTTTTATTGTATGAGAGTAAGAGGAAGCCTGTTATCCTTCAATAAAGACTGTTCTGACAACCCTCTTCATTGTCCACAGCTATAGAGCTTCCCTGTTTATTGCTGTTTCGTGACTTCACATAAATTGGTCACTATTACTGCTTCCTCTTACCCTCTGATGTAAACTGTTGACAAAGTGATATGTTGCCCCAAACGCTTGTATTGTAGAGAACCACATCCCCTTCTAAAGCACAGTGAAGCAAATCAATTTGTCGAGGAGTACAAATAACATACCTGTGACAACTTAACTATAGACTGCAGCCCTCCACCAACCAATTACCTCTTTCCTTTGTTCTTTGATGCCACAGTCCCGTTATAGCTACCCGTCTGTGAAATTTATATATCCACAATTTCAGGCCGACTTATTTGCAATCTTAATGCAACAATCACAGTTTATGTTACAATTTGTGGCCCAAATTTCACACATATTCAAAAATTAGTTTTATTTATTTATTAATCGTCACTACTATTTAAAATGTTATGTGTTCAATTCACACGATTTTCTCAAACTATTCTGTAAGTTAATTGTTCTTAAAAAGGATTATTATTTTATCTACATCATGCTAATCGAAATACACAGCAGGAATTGTGATATTACTTGCTTCCATCTAAGCAGAAGGGAAATAAAGGAATATAGAGGCGATAGTGAAACGTTTAAAAAGTCTGTCGTATGTGAAATAATTGAAATTCAGATTTCGCTTTGCACAGGCCGAGTAAAACAAAAGAGAGATGAACGAAAGATGAGCTCCCGCTTAAGTAAAGTTTAAGTAGCTTAAAATTAAAACCAAATACCAGAAAAATCTCGGACAGTGTTAACTCTATAAAGAAAAATCCATACGAGATACATTGTGTGTTTTAACAAGATTTACATTTTTCGTGTTGTAAATTCTTGTCTATCTCAAGTGGTTTATCAGTTATACAAAACTTAGGTGGGTACCTACCCAGAATGAAGATGTCTTCAGAAGGTATTTCCAGCAAATTCAAGATAAACGGTTTATTTGTTATGTAAATATCTTTAATATCGGTATTTGAATCATAATCGTTAGTGCCAATTTTTAGAAAAACAGAATTTTCAAAAAATGTGCCTGTAAAGGGTAATTTGGGGTAGGGGAATTTTCTTGAAAATTTTCACGCCGCATCGTTAGTAAATACTAAACTTAAATACCATATTTGGTATTTAGCGTTATTTTCGTATCTGAGCTATACAGTCCACTCACACATATAAACTGATCTTTTTCTAAAAAACTGTTTTATTAGTGGGTCCTCAAAACATGTATTTCCGGCGAAAGCTCTCTATTTCCATTTTTGGTGGGATACAATACATTCTCTATATACCATCTACCTACTTATATAGTATCTACTTACGTGTACAGAGAATTGCTCCACAGGATGCAAGTATTCTTTTAAATAATATTTTATGTTATTAAAATCTTTAATTGAACATGATTAATTTGCTAAAAATTGCAATCATCATACCAATTTGGTAGAAAATGTTAAACATGATACGTCAAATGATTCTTAAACGTTTACACCATATTTTTAGTAGTGTTAAACGCGCGCTTTTACTGCTTGTGGCACCGCAGACGATGATACTGGTAATACCGGTGATAGAGCACCGGTGAAATGCGATGGCGGAGGAGATCGGAGAAAACCCGCCCCTGCATCGCTTTGTCCACCACAAATCTCACATGCGGTCACTTGGGATCGAGCCCGGACCGTCTAGGTGAGAGGCGAGTGGTCTGACCACTCGGCCACGGCATGACCACGTTTACACCATCTGAATATTATGCTTTTATGATGTCACAACTAAGTTTGATAACAAATGTTCATCTCATGAATTCTTTATTCGGTTGTTAAACAGAATATAAAGAGTTTTTCAGTCACTTATCCAAGAATTACATACATTGTACAGAAGAATTTGAAACCGTGTCTACAAATGAAATCCGTGAAGAGTGTTTATAGATTATCCCTCCAATATACAATATAACACTTATTTCTGACTTTATGTTGTTAAAGTCGAGCAAATGGGAGAGGTTCGCATTTGGGAGGTTCCATTCCAGACGATCGCCCACTCTGACCACTAAAGTTTTCGTGGTCTTCCCGATCGGTAGGCGAATGGTAGGGTTGTTCCCTTTCTATTACTTTCCTGTTCCTCCTTTCCTGTGCCCATAATTTCCTTAGTCATCATCCAAATCAGGGTTCAAGGACCAGGCGACGGTATTCCTTATTCCTCGGCTGGACATTGGAGGTGCGTTTTGTGAAGGTTTTTCTTTGCGTCAGCCGTAGTGCTTACGGACTTACCTCCGGATGCCCTCAAAGGAGCATTTTAGGGGACCCTCCGGGGTTAGGGACTTCTGAGTGGCCGTGAGGAGGGTCAAATACTCCAATTTGGAAACGTTAGTGTTCCGTTTATACTTGACACGTCATCTCCCGAATCTGGTGGCCCTTCAAGCTTCTCTCCTTATCCCTCCCTCACAGGGGTCGCGTTCGTCAAAAAGATCTACATGGCCTACTCTGTCTCGGTTTCGGAGGCCCTAGTAATCTTCACCTTTACGTTTTGTGTTTCTAAATTGAAACCACTCTACATACACACTCTGCGTCTTTTTCTGCTCCACTACAACTAATTTAATATGTTAAGGTTCCTGAGGCCTCTCTTAAATGGTTAGTTTACTTTTATGGAGGTAAAAACTAACTGTTTATTACTAGATACAATTTCATAGGAATCTGTTTTTTTTTTTTTTTTTTTTTTTTTTATCCTATATAAACAGTACTGGAGTCTGATCAGGACTCCGGCGCTGTATCCCCATTTACATTTCCCCCCTAGGTTTTACTGATTACTGATTTTACTGTTCCTTTGCAAACATAGACACATTGCACAAACATATAACACCCATGCCCAAGGCGGGACTCGAACCCACGATCCCCTGCCCACGAAGCACCAAAGCGAGACGCTTTAGCGAGCGTGGCAATGGGGACCGGCAAAATAAACATTTATTCTACGACAGGAATCGAACTCATGACCTTTGGGATTGCAGCTTCCTGGCTACGCATTAAGCCACCAGAGCAGTTAAAGTTTAGAGGCAGACATTTAAAACACCATAAGACATGCTTTCAAATTTCGTATAGCTTTAAAAGCCACATATAGTTTATCTGTTGAGTTTAATAACACCAAGGTCCATATTTATGAATTTTGTCAGTGTTTGCGTTTTCTTTATCGATTAGTGTTCCTAAATATAAGTGAATTAATATTTTATCTTCGATTGTGCGACAGTTCTTAGTCATTGGCATATTTCACTGAGGATGCTACCGCTGCAATTGTTGCATTTTGTTTGGAATAATTTGTTTTTGCCTAACAGCAAATGACACCGCACAAGACCCCGATAGTGGCACCTTTCAGGCGTAGTTAAAAAAACTGCTTCATAAGACCGAACTGATGAGTTAATGCAAATCCTATTTTCCTCTTGGAGTACAACCTAAATGTCCCTCTCTAGGCTGTATACCTCCAGAGCATTAGAAGTGAAATCTTTCTACTTCAACATGACCTAGTGTTGACCTTTAAACCCGAGTTTGCCAGATTGGGCAACAGCTTTTTGGGGTAATTAAAATGGAATTCTGCGCGTTTTTAATACAAATGCGACTATTGCCATTTGGGTGATATTTGTCCCGAAATACGCGATTTCTGGACGATCAATCGCTATTCTCACACTGTTTCTATTTGTAACATTATTGAGCATTTAAAAATGCAGCAGCGATTACTTCAGAAAGCACTTATAGTAAAACATATTGTCAGTTTGAAATTCTTTGACTGTTTATCCTCTGGGTGTTCGGAATCTTGGGCTCTGCAATATTATGATATGATACCATCATTGTTGACCTGCTATAATCGATGACAGTGCCCATACAAATTCAAAGAAACTACTCTTTTAAAAAGAGATTTAACACTGCTACCTCTGCATTAGATTGTGACAGTTGATAGTGATCACGAGCTGCTGGTTTAATAGTACCAGATGATATTGTGAGTGTGCTCTTATCATGAAAACGTGGAAAGTTTTGAGAAGTACAGGAAACAGTGGAAAGTGTGCACTATTTAAACACAATATACATACACACATACATATGGCCGCGCCGTGGCCGAGTGGTTAGACCACTTGTCCTTCACCTAGGCGGCCCAGGTTCGATCCCAAGCGACCGCATGTGAGATTTGTGGTGGACAAAGCGGCGCAAGGGTCGGTTTTCTCCGGGTTCTCTGGTTTCCCGCGCCATCACATTCCACCGGTGCTCCATCCTCATTCCATGTATCATCAGTGTCATCGCCTGTGGTGGTAAAAGCGGTCGTTAAGCACTATCCAAAAAAAAAATACATACATACAGGGTATTTACTTACAATGCCAAAATGAGAAAAAAATGCCTCATAGTCGAGTGGTGAGCAAACTTACTTGTCACTCGAAGGTACTGGATTCGATTTCCGGCTGGTGTGGGGAAATCCTTCCTTAACCAGCAGTCTGGAAGTATGCATTTGAAGATGAATGTGCGTGTTTTAGAGAGAAGTGATTAGCATAACAGTCAGCGAGGTGATTTACAAGCCAAAGACCCCGATATGACCAAAGATGTTAAAGTTAGATAATTAAATAAAACAAAAAATGAAAATAAAGTAACATAGAAACATTTAACTTAACATTACATAACTGTTATGTAACCAAGACTGACCAGGAGAACCTAAAGACCCCACCCCAAACAAATAGGGTAGAAGTTCTGTTTGTAAAATAAATGTGGTAGGGCACAAAAGAGTAAATAGTGCGACATAAACAGCAGTAACGTAATATAAGTTCACTGAATCCCTTGATGGAAGAAGGGGGGGGGGACAGAAAGGAAAAAAAACAGGATTGAAGGTTAATTTATTTCAGATTTTTTTTCATTTATAGTTTCATTTTTTCGCAAATGTCAAAAACGTAGATTACAATAGAAATTGTTACAATTCTACATTCCAACTACCTTTGATAAATAAAGGAAATTATAGAACTACAATTTACAAAAATCAAATTCAATTTTGCCCCTATTCCTACAGCTTTATATTCTGTTTGTACGGTATCACTTCTATTTTAGAGGAAAGTAAAAAAGAAACAATAAACAAAAGAAAAACATTTAATTTTTGTGTATCTTTCAGTTATCCATACTACTCTATGCGGCGTAGAGACCATATAGCGGGAACATTCAAAAACCCAAAAACCTTATATATTTTGAGGTTGCAGATGCCTTCACTCGGAAAGCGAGTACTTGCAGCAAATGTCCCAAATACTAGTTTAATGTTATGAGACACAATCTAAATAAATGTAATTAATTGGGCAACCTCGTGAAACACAGAAAATACCCCTGTTAGAAATAACACATTTTCTGGAGAGCATATATATATATGATCTCGCCAGATATAAAAGACACTGCAAAAAATGTAGATTTCGTTAAAACACACAGTTTAAGTTGAATACAGAGTAGAGTTTTCAAAAAAAAAAAGAATATCTCGAAAATGTCTGTATTGTTTAATATTGGTTATTATTTTGTGTATTACAAAAGCACTACGGGCGGTTGATGGAGATCAGTGTACGTTTATTGGTATTTAAACACACACAGACACACTTATTCGTTTATTCATTCATTCATACAAAGCATAGGGTAGCATGGCGGAATGTGCCAATACTTTATTCGGACTGGAATATATTACTGCACATTTTCACCTTTGTTCCTACAATTTGGACATACCTGCACCAGACTATTATTTCATAATATTCTACCTTCTCCATATGTTCACTAACTAGAAATGTGCTAAACGCTCTAAAGCGCATAAATATGTTTGAAATAAAAATAGTTCATTACAGAAACTATAGTCTGAATCTTTACCATATAAAGCCTAGCGTATTGTCTTAGGAAACATCTGAATAATTTAAGTGCTAGGAATATAGCTGGGGTTATTGTTCCTAAGCCCCTCGAAGTAGCGCTTCCGGGAGGAAGGAATGAGGTGAGAGGAGACACTGGCGGCCGAAATCAAGAGTGACGGCACAGCAATTAAAGTTACCAAACTAAGACACCCCGACAGTCGGTAATGCATACCGGGGACACCACAAGGTACGTCCTTATACCTCGGCAATCAACCAAAAGCCGAGGGGTGGTGGGAATTCCAGAGAAATCCCTTTTCATGCCACGCCGCACCAAAGCACCATCACAAACACTTTCAATCTTGAGACAGACTAGTGGGGAAAATGATGAAGGAAATGACATGGAGGGATTGCGGGGAGGTATAAATCACTCCAGTATTTACTTTGAGGCCAGGGAATTCCCCGAAAAATACCATGGATCATAGAGGGCACTTACCGGTCACCGAATCTGTTTGTGAGTGCACACGTTTTCGCCACTACACCTCGCCCAGTATTAAAATCCAAAGAGAGGACTTTTGGCAACTTTAAAGTGCAAAATATAGATAAAAATAAAAGGCACAAAAACATATCGGTTTGAGACTAAAGGAGAGTGATTTATAGTCAGGATAATAAATAAAAATATTGCGTTATTATTACTGTTGTTACCATTATGTATATATTAATATACTATGATGTCATTGGCATTTTAACAGGGTATTACTCACATTATTGTTTATTTAACTCAGTTGTATTGTACATTGTATTATTATTACATTGGCAGCGCTGCCACCGGGCCACGCCCTAAGCAGTGAAAGAAATCTATCTATATATCGCATTATATTCCTTTAACCCGTTAATAAAATCTGTTTTATAGTAACGTATAGATAGGTGAATTTTGCCAAAAAAAAAAGTAGCAGTATTTAATGTTTTCATCTCATATGCGTTGCAAATCCACGCATGGGATATGAGATTATGCAGCGAAAATCAAAATTCAAATGCATTTAACGACTATCTCACTATCAATTATTATTTATTAGTGTAGCTCATAAATGAGGTTTCCTAGCAAACTACAAATTTAATGGTTTTAAACAAGACACTATCTATATAAAGATCATAAGATATAAATACACTAAAGTATGTATCAACTCATTAAATTAATTGATCGAGCAGTTTCCAGTTAGATACTGTTTCTGTTTCCCTTTGTGTTGTTCTGTTCTGGTAAACCTGGATTATAATATCTGTGCAGAAAACAATTGACGGTCGCAAACAAATTAACGTTTCTAGGGAGATAATAAAAATACACAAATACTACGAAAGTGATAAAATCAGATAAAAGCTAGGGAGGTAATAGAAATAACTTATTTTTTGAAAAACGTCATTACTGTCAGAGATAACATGCAGTAAGAGTGAGATAGCCATAATGAAATAATATTAATTCTAAACCTTCAGAAAACATAAATTACTTTTTTTCGATTTAGTGGCTTTAACCATTAGTTAAAGAAAGCCCTATATGCCCAGGCGCAATCTTATTTATAGGCACGCCAAACGATAAAGTTTGTTTTATCACAAAACTTTTTCGGTATTCGTCTATGCTTAAAATGCTCCACACATATTAAGTTTTTACTACTTTCTTTAAAAAACGTTTATACTGCCTCTGAAAAGTACATTATAGCAAATGAGCATATAGTTTTACAAATTATTTTACAATTTTGAGAACTAAATTATTAGTCTTAGAAAATTAAGACTTTTGGACAGGGTAATAATTTTTCTACAACAATTAGAGGTTAATATAAAAATATTAATAGGTATAATAGATCCTTTTGCAAACGCATTTACAAAAACGTGAATCTTTTTAAATACGTACTACTATCATTAGGAACACTCGTATTAGAACAATTTATTAGAAGAATAAATAATAACAATAACGACATATATTTAAATAACCAAGTTTTCAAAACTAGAGTTTTGAAACATGGCAAAATAATTAGGTGATTATGATATGTAATTACAGGGATAAATTCATGGAGGTAGGCACTGTGGATTTTCCAAATTTCACCGAGCATTTAGGACATATAAATAACAACCTTTTTCCTGCTGAAGTAATAGTATCTACTGGCATTCATTCTTCAACTCGTAGGTGGAAACTCAATGAAGTGCCAAATAAGCAAAATTTAAACGGAAAGCATTCTAATCACTGTTTTTGTGATGATTTATTTTCTACGTGCTTCTTTTCCTGCTGTTCTGAGCGTTTGGATTCAAATACATATACTCTGACATCATTAAAATGTGTATCATTCATATAAAACTCGTGTTACAGTATGCCGTAAAGGGAGCTATTTATACAGTTTTACTTTCTCTACCGCGTTCATAGTAAGTACGAAGAATCATAGGCAAGTGAGATTTCAATGAAAATACCTGCTTTGAGTACCCCTGAATAAAAAAAATGTTTTATAAAAAAATGCACTTTAACTCAAAAACCGAAAGTCGTTCTTCATGTTTAGTATCTTTCAGAAACGTAGCACAAGGATTTTCAAGATCTCCCACCCTAACTACCCTTTAAATGTAATACTTTTCGAAACGTTTTATTTTCCCAAAAATGACTTTAACAGCTTTGGATAAAATACGTTAAATTGAAGACATAAAACATTATTCTTTTATCTATGTCATGCTATCAGACGCAAATATTAGTAGGAATGGTCTTATACTTGCTCCCTTATAAGTAGAAGGGAGATAAGGGAACACAGTAGGCTAAAGTGGTAGACAGGTGTTATATAAGACATCGCTATATGAAAGCTTGATAGAGAGGCCTCTGAGCAAAATTAAGCGGTCTTTCACGTCCAGTATAGAATGGGACGTTGAGAATCACAGCGTCCATAAATAAAACGCCATTTCATTTTTCATCGCTATATGAAAAACTGAAATTCGATTATCTTTTCACTCCCGGGAGTAAAACAAAGCAGATGAAACGAAAGTTTACTTCCTGCTTGAAAAAAAGTTTAAGTTGTTTAAAATCGAAACCAATAACAAGAAGTATCTCGGAAACGGTTAACTCCACGAAAAAAAGGTATGCGAAAGAAACTGTGGCTTTAATGAGATCTACATGTTTGTGTAGTAAGTTTCTATCTATCTGTTACGTTTACGAGTTGTACAAAGGTCATTTAGAATGAAAAGGACTTCAGAGGCTATTCTGAGAAAATTCAAGATATTCAATTTCTTTGTCATAAAATATCTTTAAAATATGGCATTTTAATCGAAATCTTTAGATCCATTTTTCAGAAAATCACAATTTTAGAGAAATGTTCCATGTGAAGGGTAGCTGGGGGGTGGGGAGATTTCTTAAAAATTTTAGAGTCACATCCTTGAAAAATACTGAACTTAAATGCCAATGTTGGCATTTGACCGACTTTTCGTTTATTTGAGCTATGCTGCTCACAGACACATACGCACATTTTTCATCAACATTATATTACTTCACTTGGTATTCACTATATTCTTGCTCTTCCTCCTCTTCCTCCTCTTCCTCTTCTTCCTCTTCTTCTTCTTATTTTATTTTTATTATTATACAGTGAAACACTACGTGCTGCCGTATCTGCACATTTTACGTCACAAGCACGTAGTAGGTATAGTGATTAATTTTACCTGCTGTCCTGTTTACATGTTATTCGTTATGACGCTTTCATGTTTGTTTTACTCTACTTATGCGTAGAGTGTGCAGGTAATAATAATGATAATATTGGTAATAATAATAATAATAATAATAATAATAATAATAATAATAATAATAATAATAATAATAATAATAATAATAATAATAATAATAATAATAATAATAATAATAATAATAGGCAAATGATAAAGGTGACTGACCAGAAGGGAATGAGAATCTGCCCCATTTGCGAGGAGGAAGAGTCGCGGAGTCATATCTTGGCAAGGAGTATAGGGGTACGGAGGAATGGAGGGAAAAGTATTTATCCCGATCCTTTATCACCGCGAATGGAGAGTTAGGAGCATGTTGGACGCTGCTAGCAGGCATGAAAGACGAGGAGGGCATAGGTCAACTTCTGCTTAAGGCGAGACAGCTGAGATCTGAGAAGACTTTGAGTAGGCAAGAGAGGGGGGGGGGGGCGATACAAAGCTAAAAGGTGATCATAATATTTTACATATTCTTATGTGATACTTTTCAGTCATTGTTTTGCGATAGTGTTAGTGTTGTGTGTATATACCTCCTTTAAGCGTATTTTTTCCTTATAATAGGGCACACTAATGGATCGAAATACGGTTTGCCATTTATCGTGTGTTATAAATGTACGATGCTACATTTGAGTATGTTTGTCTTTTTATTTTCGAGCTCACCCTTTTTATTTTTTGTTTTTAATATTTCCTATCCTAGTGAAACACTATGTGTTGTCTTATTTGTAATTTTTGTTGCTAGGCTTTCATATAATAATAATAATGACGACAACAATAAGAATAGTAATAGTAACAATAATAATAATAAATATTAATAATAATATTAACAATATTAACAATAATATTAATAATAATATTAATGATGATAATAATTCTAATAATAATAATAATAATAATAATAATAATAATGCGGCAAAGCTTTACGTGCTCTCAAGCAGGTTCATTGCTACACCCCCTCAATGTTTTGATTTTACCCTACAGAAACTTGGGTCTAGAATCTTATGTTAAATAAGATTCGCGAATACAAAATTACAAAATCAGCTATTGGTGAATATGATAGTAAAATAATAACAATTCAATTGATTCCCAATCTAAAAGGTGCCTTTATTCTCCCAAAAACAAAAGTTCTGTAGCTGAAGTGAAGCATTTGTTAACCCTTTCGATCTGTTTGCACTGCTCCTGTATATCGTCACGAACTCGAATACAATGATACAAACAATATTCTAATAATATTCAATTCCTCTCAATGAGCAAAATTCCCTCAGCGTTTCCGCTGGTATCCATTAGGAGTAGAACGCACGTCGCTCGCGCTAACACCGCCGCCGAATTTGCCCCATTGAGCTTTGCAATTTTTTAAACGCTATCTCCACTGGGCCACCTGGTATAGCATCCAATTTCCAAAATAATTCACTATCACTGCTCCCTTTGTATCTATAACGAAATGTGTAATGTAGCTATTTCTGTAAAGATTTATCTTAATTAAAATGAAGTGGGCAAAACATTCCGAAGTTATTTTTTCTACCTAGTATCGATTGCTGGTGTGAATACAAACTATTTAAGGAACATTTTGGTATTTTTCCATTTACTTTGTTTTAATTGAGATAAAACGTTGCAGAAATAGTTATATTACGCATTTCATTATAGATACAAACGGAAGATTGATTTTCAAATGTTCAATAACTGGACGTCTTTACATTCCATACTGTTTGCATGTAATTCCGAGAAACATGAATTTCGGAAAGACTAAATTATTGACTAAGTATTGAAACAATTCGAACAATTTAATAACGGACATTTCATAAATGGTTTATAGCACAGATAAATTAATTTGGAATAAACAGTACGTTATAAATTGATCTCAATTTCTGTGTAGCATCTATAACACTTTCGTCTATTGGTTTTAAATTTACCGATTATACAAGATTATCTATACAAAATTAGTTCAAATAAAGAGAATAGCAAAGGGAATTGTCAGAAAATAAAAATTTTTATTTATTTTTTAGGAAATATGTTTAATAGGATGTGCTATTTTACAGAAGCTGTTTTAGAGATACTTCTTAGACATTTGAAAATGTTGAAAAATCTTACACGTACAGTGTAGCTTGAGGTAGAGGCTTTTCTTCAGATTCCTCATGTATCATTTTTAGAGGATAGTGACATTAAATACCAGATTTAATATTTAACCGCCTCCCCACTTTTGAGTTAAGGTCTTTCATACATCCCTGCATATACATATGGGCACACACTTGGGCATTTTTCTAAAAATGCTTCGTTATTTTTCAAGAAGCCTCAATACATGTACTTCCGGGGAGATCTTGCTTTGAATATTCTATTGGGCGGAATTCACTGTTTCCCGTTCTTAACTACAATATGTAATAGAGAAATTAATAGCTTTCGTAAGAATAGCTCTTATAGCCACTAGTAAACGATGTAGGATATAGAAAATAATGCGAATGTAACAGATCAGTTTTTACATCGCATTTGCTCATTGTCAAAGGGAAGAAATTAGAAATAAAATGAGAGAGGAAAAGAAAAGAACTATAGGATAAAGCCAGAACAATTCCAAGTTGTGTAAGTTAAACGCAAAACCGTTTCTTTTTGCTCTTAGGTTCATTGCTCAGTAATTGCTAGTTTCCTTAAATACATGTCCGCGTTCAGAACTAACCGCTTTTCTCAAAAGTCACACACTGAAGGTTGAGAGAGGAACATTAACGGACAAAGACAGGATAGGCAATAAAAGTGCAGCTGGTTTTCATTTTTGACAGTGGGTGCTACTGGAGGTTATACGTGTCTTTTTTTTCTCTCCCATCTGTGGAAAGCAGTATAAAAGACCACCCTCAAGTCCGAGGAATGCTGGGAACCTGTTGCCATAGCGCTCCCTTCCCACACTCTTGTTATTGATTCAGGCCAAGGCTCTATCAGTAGACTTTTAGAAAGGAGTTGAGAATAAGGGCAACTGTATGAGTTACCATTGAAAACTTAGCTATGTTGCAAGTTGTAACACCTTTGTCCAGTCCATCACACAATAACTCCGGTCTCACTCTGTGCTTCTTAACTTCCTCTAATTTCTCTGAGAGGAATCGTCCACAGATCTAGTACCTACTCTTGAAGTACCTCTAATGCAAAAATAAGAATAGCTAGATTGTAATGGATTAAAAATGAGTATATTTGGGAATAAAATATAAGATAAAAGCTTCAAAACTGATTGGTGCCCAGAAAACGGTATTTAAATAGTTAGAAATAAGTTAGATAGTACCTATTCCATTATCTGCATGACAATGATAATGTTGTATATAATCAAATAAGAAACATGATGATTTACAAAATTTATCACTCAAACACTGGAAGGGACAAAGGTTCAGCTTTTTCAGGTTGGTTCTAGGTTCAGCCATTGTCCATTTGAGACTGTCAGTGAACACACCTTTAAAAACCATCTCCACCAATTACAAGCTCAGTTCCGCCTGCTTACAACTGGAACCTGGATTCCCACCTGTCATGGTCCTCTCCCTCCAGTTACCTCAGAACCAGTGCAGCTGACTGCAACATGGCCTCAGGTAAACATATAATATGTATGTATGTATTTATTTCTCTGCAAGTGGGTATCACCCGGTGGCAGAGTTATATATGTATACAAGATATATAAACAATAAATCACAGCTGTCAGTTTATGGCTTTGTAAGCTAGATATAATAGTTATTTACACAAATATGAAAACATTAATTTTTCTCTCAATTCAGATTAATTAATTTCATAATTAGAATCACCAACCAATTTAACATATGTATTTACAACAATATAAAATCACAAGCATTTCATTTAAGGAATATTTACAAAAATTATCCAACATTAAAATCAAGATTTTTCCTAAATTTCTTCAGAGACAGGGGACAGCCCCGAAAGGCTGCTCCAGGCAATTCATTCCAGTCTTTTATGGTTCTATTTACAAAGGAGAAATATCCCACGTCAGTTCTGTATCTTCTACCCTTAATTTTGAACGGATGATCGTTTCGTGCATAGTAAGTTGGGTTTTCCAGTTTGTCAGTAACGTCCTCCCATGCGTTTAAGCCAGCGTAAGCTTTAAATAAAGCGCACAACCTCTGTTTCTCACACCTAACTTTCAACGGCTCCCATTTTATCTCCTCAGCGTTTGTAGGCCCAAAATATTTACCCCTTTTTATGAATTTTATAGCCCTTTTCTGGATCTTTTCTAACGAATCAATTTGATTTACTCTATACGGGTCCCAACAAGTTACTCCAAATTCCATGACCGGCCGCACTAAGGACTTGTACGCGATTTCCCTGGACTTTGCACTCCCCTTTTTTAAAATCCTCATTAAGAAGTGCAGTGTTTTCCACGCTTTCTTAGATACCGGATTTACCTGCTCGTCCCATGCAGCGTTACTCGCCAAGTAAACTCCCAAGTATTTACAGCTGTCCGCCTGTGGAATTTTTTCCCCACCCATGTGATAGTTCTGCAGAATTTTTTCCCTAGATCTATTAAATGCAATTGACTTACTTTTGCCAGCGTTAATTTTCATTTTATTTGCAGCAGCCCGATCACTAATTTCATTTAAATCACCCTGAAGACCAGTCTCATCTTCAACATTTCTAATTTTATTGTAAATAATACAATCGTCTGCAAACAACCTTATTTGGCATTTTATATTGACAGTTATGTCGTTTACAAAAATAAGAAAAAGTAACGGCCCCAGTACTGAGCCTTGGGGTACTCCCGAGACTACCATACCCCTTTCAGATAGCTCCTTGCCTACTTTTACCCTTTGTGATCTTCCTTCCAAAAAATTTTTAACCCATAGAACTACGCGTTTATCAATTCCTGTAGCAGTTAGCTTCTGGATAAGTAAATTATATGATACAACATCAAAAGCTTTGGAAAAATCTATCACCACTGCATCTGTTCTTCCCCCTGCATCCACCTCCTCTGCTATACTTGAAATAATGACGTTATCTGGCTTTCACACGAGTATCCAGGTCTAAACCCATGTTGCGCTTTATGGAACCACTTTTTGTTTTCTAATTCCTCCCGTATGTATTCCACAGTTGAATGTTCCATCAATTTGCACACTACTGAAGTTAGGCTGACTGGTCGATAATTATTTAGTTCTGTTTTATTTCCCCCTTTATGAATTGGAACTACAATCGCGGTTTTCCAGTCTTCCGGTAAGGCACAGTTATTTATTGACATATTAAATAAAAGCATTAGGTAAGGAATCATGGATTCCCCTCCAATTTTTAGTATTTCGGTCGGTATATTATCAACTTTCAACAATCACAGCTGACAAACCGGTATATCTGACTGCTACATGGCCACAGATCTTCATCTCTCTGGTAAACATATAATATGAGGGCTACTTTCAACAATCACAGCTGACCAACCGGTATATCTGACTGCAACATGGCCGCAGACCTTCATCTCTCTGGTAAACATATAATATAAGGGCTACTTTCAACAATCACAGCTGACAAACCGGTATATCTGACTGCAACATGGCCGCAGACCTTCATCTCTCTGGTAAACATATAATATATGGGCTACTTTCAACAATCACAGCTGACAAACCGGTATATCTGACTGCAACATCGCCGCAAACCTTCATCTCTCTGGTAAACATATAAGGGCTACTTTCAACAATCACAGCTGACAAACCCGTATATCTGACTGCAACATGGCCACAGACCTTCAATTCTCTGGTAAACATATAATATAAGGGCTACTTTCAACAATCACAGCTGACAAACCGGTATATATGACTGCAACATAGCCATAGATCTTCATCTTAAAGGCAAAGATATAATATAAGGGCGACTTTCAACAATTACAAGCACACCAACCGGTATATCTGACTGCAACATAACCATAGATCATCTTTCACGCAAACATGTAATATAAGGGCAACTTTCAACAATTACAAGCTCACCAACCGTTATATCTGACTGCAACATAGCCATAGGTCATCTTTCAGGTATACATACATATAAAGAGGATTTCCAACAATTACAAGCTTACCGACCGATATATCTGATAGATATTCATCTTTCAGGTAAACAAACATATAAGGGGGACTTCCACAATTAAAATCTCACCAACCGTTATATCTGATAGATATTCATCTTTCAGGTAAACATACATATAAGGGGGACTTCCACAATTACAAGCTCTCCAACCGGTATATCTGATAGATACTCATCTTTCAGGTAAACATACACATAAGGGGGACTTCCACAATTACAAGTTCACCAACCGGTATATGTGATAGATATTCATCTTTCAGGTAAACATACACATAAGGGGGACTTCCACAATTACAAGTTCACCAACCGGTATATGTGATAGATATTCATCTTTCAGGTAAACATACATATAAGGGGGACTTCCACAATTACAAGTTCACCAACCGGTATATCTGATAGATACTCATCTTTCAGGTAAACATACATATAAGGGGGACTTCCACAATTACAAGTTCACCAACCGGTATATCTGATAGATATTCATCTTTCAGGTAAACATACATATAAGGGGAACTTCCACAATTACAAGTTCACCAACCGGTATATCTGATAGATACTCATCTTTCAGGTAAACATACACATAAGGGGGACTTCCACAATTACAAGTTCACCAACCGGTATATGTGATAGATATTCATCTTTCAGATAAACATACATATAAGGGGGACTTCCACAATTACAAGTTCACCAACCGGTATATGTGATAGATATTCATCTTTCAGGTAAACATACATATAAGGGGGACTTCCACAATTACAAGTTCACCAACCGGTAAATGTGACAGATATTCATCTTTCAGGTAAACATACATATAAGGGGGACTTCCACAATTACAAGTTCACCAACCGGTATATGTGATAGATATTCATCTTTCAGGGAAACATACACATAAGGGGGACTTCCACAATTACAAGTTCACCAACCGGTAAATGTGATAGATATTCATCTTTCAGGGAAACATACACATAAGGGGGACTTCCACAATTACAAGTTCACCAACCGGTATATGTGATAGATATTCATCTTTCAGGAAAATATCAATTTTTTCTTTTTTACGGTTTACTAGTTATGCAAAATGCCGCAAAAATTAATTCAGGATAAAGAGGCTATTTACAGAGAATTCAAGATTCACGTTTTATTTGCCATATAAATATATTTCATATAGGATATTTTAATCAAAATCGTTAGAGCTATTTTTGAGAAAATCAAAATTTTCGAATTTTTTTCATGCAATGGGTAGTTTGGGGTAGGGGATTTTCTTGAAAATCTTCGTGTCGCATCCTTGAAAGATACTGAAGTTAAATGAAAAGTTTTGTATTCAACGGAATTTTCGTTTTTGATCTATGCTGCCCCCTCCGCCCACACACATTCAGGGATCTCAAAACATATATTTCCGGTTAAATCTCGGCAATACAATACCTTCTGTATACACTATGTACATAGTACGTGTAGAGAAAGTACAAAGAGCTCGGAAAATCCTTGTTTCCATGCGACATTGGCAATTGTAGTGCAAAAAAAGATATACTATTTTAAATTTTAATTTCGTACATTTACAAAGTTTCTGGCTGATATAAGCTGGTATTGCTATGTTGCCTCTGTGGACCTGAGAACGGTTAACATATTGTAGAGATTCTGAAAAAGTGCAGACAGTACATGTGTGTGGTCTGAATGTCCAGACATGCGCGCGCAAACTCGGCAGGTGCTGTCTGTCGTTCCACTTAATGGTCTAACACGACTGCGTGTCGTTTTAACGTTCTGCTTGAGAGAAAAGGATAATTGGTTTAGGTGTCTAGTTTCCCTCCAAGATATATTTTATGACCCATTAAGTCAATGCCAAAGGCTCTGTTGCATAATGGGGGACGCTGATGCTGAGAAAACACAAACTCCATCTCCTCAAGTGTAGATGGCAGACAGCTAGCCAATTCAAGTTCATTCCACGTTCTCACAATTATATAGTAATTTCTTAAAATAGAAGAGAAGAACGTTGGAGAGCAAATGATAGTTGCTTGAAAGTGCCCAGGAGATGATTTTTCTTGAATACAGACGTTTAAATCTCAGTTTATCTTTTGACCTATTTAAGGGATATGAGCTATGTTGAGAAAAAGGCACGAAGCAGCCGGGGCCTCTGATCTTTCGAAAGTTTGGGTATTTTGCCCAGAAACATCTATCAAAATTGAGTTTTTTTTTTGTTGTTTTTACATACATATTTGCCCTTCAGGCTTAACCTAATTGGCAATTACGGGAGAGACAACGACTTACATAGAACATAAACACAGAAACACACAACACTGAACATCCATGCCCATAGCGGAATTGGAATCCGCGGCCCTTCCGCGGCAGAGCGTCAACGCTAAACGCGCCAACGACTACGGCTACTGGAACCGGCCAAATTTGAGGTTCTCTTAGGTGCCATAAATCCACAACACTGGACCGCCGTCTTTACTTCCCTTCCGAAGGAAGCCATGATAAGGATTTTTACCCCGGAAAAGAAAAACTATCTATCACCCTCCGCCTTCATTGAACTCGCGACCTCGGTAACGGAGGTTATCATTGTAGCCTAGACCACGGAGGACGACAGTATCGTAGTAGCACAATGACGCCGGTCCTATCAATACCCTCAATCCACTAGGCGGAGTTAGTCAAAAGGCTCTATCTATAAGGACAGTTTGTAGTAGACGTTTCTATGCCAGATGACAGCAGAAAATTCTCCCGAGACACTAGGCGAGCTCGTAACGCATTAGACTCACATTCTGGAAGGCCCCGGGTTAAATTCACGTCTGGTCGGCCAATCTGATACTTTTTTTCGTAGTTTTCCCGGGTTGGTAGGTGCATGCTGGGGTGATTCCTCTTCTACCACGAATGTCTCGCCCATCATTTCATTTCTCCACCATTTCATATCTTCTGATTGAGGATTGAAGGACCAGACAACGGCAGTCAGTGTTGCGGCAGGGCGGGGTTTGCTTTGGAAAGGTTTCTCCCTAGCATTTGTTTGGACTGCTGATGTACCCACTTCTGGGGCAGAATCTCTGGAGTCTAGGGGCCCCGGGTAGCTGGGGCTTTGGGACAGTGTAACTGACTCAGATACATTAAATTTGTAATCGTTGAGAAACCCTGTGCATGATTGCTCAGAAGCACAAGGGGAGCCTAGCCTGTTTTACGTGAGGTGCCTATACAAGTATTCCGATAAGCTTGGCTATGTTACTCTCCAAACAAAACTTTTCTGGCCGATAGGCAACGCTCTCGTCTTCTATCACTCAGCTTCCTCTGGATAGCAACCGATAAGGATGATTTGTGATGTTTTGAGTTTGCCAATTGTCATTTTTAATTCGGTACTACAATTGGGAAATTGGTAAACTGGAAAACAAACTTGAAATTTCTTGCGAAGCAGACAACAAATAAAATGAAAATTGGTGTTTTGCATGTAGCTTATTTTTTTATGGTTTAGAATAAAATGGAAGGGACGCAGCAAAGCAGGGCTCAAAACTTCACTTATAGCAACTGCAAAAGGTTGTTAAACTTCGTAAAAACTCTAATGCGGTAATCCGGAGGAGGAACCATTGCTGGTGGACAAACGCGCTGGAGTTCTCTTAACCGTACCCTCTGTGTTTGTGACTATTTGCTGATGTACTTATCGTTTCTTTGTGGCCTTTCCTCAAAGCCCAAATGTATACTAATAATATTATAAAGGGAGAAAGGTGTGTATGTGGGTTAAACTTACAAACCACCTAACCGATTTGTATAATCCGCTTATCATTGATAAGCCCAAGTTTTGTGACGGACATACATTACACAATGCTTTATAATTTTAATTCTTAAATTAATAAACTAATAAAAGCTTCTGAAAATCCTGTATATTATAACAGGAACATAATATGAATTTATGGAAGTACATACTTGCGAAGACTTAGGGAGAGGGGAGGGGGTTAAAGAAGTGAACATTCCGCATGGGTGAATATTGAAAATGTTCATTCGTTATTTGGAAAGCCTACGCTGTGCTATATTGCAATTATAAGGCAAAGGGAGGGATTAACCATGACATCCTATAGATTATTGTGCAATGATTTCACACAAAACATGAACTTAATTGAAACGTCATTGGAGTTTAAAAGGTTACCCTGAACACCGGATAAGCTATAAAATGTATAAACGCTAGCTTATATATTTTGATTTCGTCCAATCATTTTATTCTCTCTTATTCTCTTTCTTGATCGTAGGTTTTCTGCTGTTATGCAGAAACATTTCCTCTTCGCCGTCCGATAACTACAATTCCGCCACGATTACCATTGTTAGTGATACATTGTAGCAGCAGTGAACATGAAAACTTGTTATTTCTCGTAATAATAGATGTATGGTTACTCCAACTAGCTGTAAACATATCTGCAAAGACATGTACCGAATAGTGCTATCCAGATATTACAGAACACCAATTGCCTAGAAATTCAGTACATACATGGCATTATTGCAAGTTATCGGCAGATTGCAGTACCGCCCCTAAAATAAAGGTTTGACAAATAGGAAATGTTGTGTTATATGATACTGCATGCATTTAGTTGCCTAGTAACGGGGATAACGACGAAAGAAATCTTGGTCAAGGTACTCCGCGGGATTTGAACCGGTGTCTCTCGATTTCGAACCTCGAGCGATAATGTGTGAACCACTCCTTTAAGTTGCAATCTCTTAAAGAGCTCTTATTAGGATGGTTATATACAAATATTAAGTATACACATACAACACGGTACATGTCCGTCATTAACATTTCACATTAAAGCAATTTTGCTATCTGATATTATACAGCTGTATTCTGTAAGAAACGGGCTGAAAAGAGGAAAATGTTGGAGCTTCTAAGTGCTGAATAGGGTTAAAATATAAAATCTGATGTTACACTCAAATGACCTTTTCTAGTCACTGTCACTTATTTGTATGTAGCTTCAGCAAACTATTCTACGAAACCCTATTTTTCTATTGATTTATCCTATCCGAGATTCTTTAATAGTGTTTAACACCCGCTTTTACTACAAATGACACCGCAGGCGATGACACTGCTGATTTGGTAGTGCTTAACGCCCGCTTTTAATATTCGGGCACAATGGTGATACATGGAATGTAGATGGAGCACCGGTGGAATGCAATGGCGGGGGAAACCGGAGAAAACCCGCCCTTACGTCGCTTTATCCACCACAAATCTCACATGCGGACGCTTGGGATCGAACCCGGGCCGTCTAGGTGAGAGGCGAGTGATCTAAACACTTGGCCACGGCGCGGCCCGACACTGATGACTCATTGAATGAAGATGGATCACCAGAGGAATGCGATGGCGGGGGAAACCGGAGAACCCACCCTGCGCCTCTTCGTCCACCACAAATCCCACATGCGGTCGATTGGCTATTCGAGATAAACCATTGGAAGGATACCTTCATTACACATTTCGTTGTATGTAAAGGGGGTGGGGTTAGAGTGAAGCGAAAGTAGTCAGATGTTTAAATAGTGGTCGCTGTATGCCTGAGACCTTCACATTCTTTTTGTCATCGCGAGAAACAACCAAACAACTGCAGCACTTGAACAAAATGATAAAGTGTTGAAGGATTCAGACCAATACTAACAGCTATCTCGGAAAAAACTTATACCACGTAATAGTTAATTAAACGAACTAACTTACTTATAAGAGATCTGTAATTTTGTGTTGTTCCTGTTTTTCTGCTTCATAGTGTTATTTTTACATGCAAAATTATACGAAATTTATTCCGAGTGAAGAGAACTTCGCCCGCTAGTCACAGAAAAATCAAGATAAGCATTATATATTTCATATAAGTGTATTAAATACCTGATATTTTAATTAACAAGTTACATCAATTTTTGAAAAGCTGAAAATTTCGACAAGAATTTCCCCATCTAATTTGGGGTGGGGCTCTTTCTTCAACTTTATGTCATAGTTTTGGAATATTCTGAACTTATATATTACTTTAAGTATTTATTCCAGTCTTAATTTTTGAATTATGCTGCTCAAGGACACACGCACAAGGACGTTTCTTCCCCCTAAGAACTGTATTTTGTATTCAGGAGGCATAAAAAATATACATATATTTCCGGCAAAATTTTCATTCCTAGTGAATTTTTGGTTGAAATAAAATATCTCCTCTACTTATTAGGTATGCATCTGGCAAAAAGTGGAATGTCATGGCAATAATATAATGTCTCAATCGTCTACAAGACTAGTCCTAAACTGACCTCTTGAGAACCGACAATAAGAAATTTACCTAAGTTACTTCACAATAAGTATTTTTATTCAACCAGTAATCGAAAAGAAAAACAATTTTTACGTAATAATGACATAGAAACCGAGCAAAATTGATCCGCGATAGCCTGTGAGACTCGCTTTTGGTAGATTCTGGGATGGATTCTCTTCAGGCCACTCTGACCATGAATTTTTGCTTTCGTGTTATCCTCGGGTCAGTTGCAAAATGCCCAGATAGCTAAGCCAATTTTCTGTCAATCACTTCCTGTGCATTATTTTCATCATCTGTCTCAGGGTTGTAGGACTTGGTGTGTTCCGGCTGGGAGGTGGATATGCGCTATGAAAGGGTTTCTCCCGCCGTTGGTTGGACTTCTGACTGATCCGCTTTCTGGGGCATTTCCTGTGACTTATGGGTCCCTTAGGCGTGCTCGGAGCTGTTGGGTAATGCTGGGACCCTTGTCATGCTTGCGCACATCGTCGCCTTTCGCGGCTATCAACCCTCACTCAGGGTCATCTGAGAAGCAGAAAGTACCTCTCTGGTCTAGCTGCAATCCCTGCCTCGGTTACGGGGATCCTTTCGTCATGTGTACTTGTATTCCTGTGGTATGGACACAGAGTGAACTTTTCATATTTATCTTCGATTCACTTTGGACTTACTTAAGTATCTATAGTTTTCCTTTGTAAACAGGATGTTCGGGGCATAGATACTATATTTCGATAAAGATACCTTAATGCACGTCTATTACGGTGTGTTAGTTGATTTTTCTCCTTGACTGGCAGTTTTCCCACAAACAAATCACACAATTTACTACCTGATATATTTTGTACTATGGTCTTAACTACGCAGCAAAATGAAACACACCTGTCAGTATAGATCAGGGCCGTTCATACGTTTTTACATGTAGGACCACTAACCAACTCAAATGATTGGTCGTGAGCCATATAACACATTTATATAAATGAAATATTTTATGGAATCTAAAAACAGAAAAATAAGGTATAACATTATAAATAATGCTTTTGAATACATTTGTATAATGTGATGGACATTTCTTGCAGAGTTTTTTTCTTCTTAAATATAAATTACAATCAAAATTGCTCACCTAATGAGAAGCGTGAAACTGATAGTTTGAGCCTAATAAGTTGCTGACGTCTGACTTTTGCTCAGATGTGCTCAGAAGCAAGACATCTTGGAGATGTCCATCACACAAGCTAGGTCTTAGTGCTGATTCCTAAGGTTCGTTTTTGAAAGTGTTTGTTTACATTTGTTTGAGGCAATCATGGATATCAAAGTGAAATGCTAAGCTGGAAGTCACTCGGGTCATTAACAATTCTAATGCGTTTCCTTTCACTTCCAGAAATTCGCGAATTCCCTTCCGCAGAGCCGAAAATCGAACTAACGTTTCACCACAACTTAGCCTACTTATCTATTAATGGTAAATTACGTCGCCGTATTTGCTATTCATTCCAACAAGAAAAGTCCTACCGCTACGGTGCTTTAAAGCTCTACTATGGATGATGTTAATTATTTTCGAAACCGTCTGCATAACACGGAGATTAGCTGCTTTGTACTTAGCGTCTCCTAATGCGTCTCGTATAACGCACTGCAACTTCTACATTTGCCACCTGTAAGAGCCGACCTTCTTCTTTATTAGCTCTGCGCTTCAGAGGTTAACTCCTGCCATGTTGGGCTTACTATCTGAAAATACACTGCACAGTCTTTCCCATTCAAATTCCATACTATCCACAGTTTTTACAACCTCATCAAATATGTCACTACCTTTTGTAGTTCCTTGCATACTTCTCACTCCTCTAAGTGCTTCTGTAATTATGAAGTTCGCGTCTACACCAGTAATTGTGCAGTATCCGTCGCCTCAGTACTCTGATCACGGACAATAGAAAAGCAAACATTTTCCCCTTCTCAATCAGTTGATGCCTAACACTAGCCGCTAGTTCAACAGTTTCTTGATAGAGAAACAGATTTGAACAAATAAATTCGCTTTTTCGGGACCCAATTTTAGCAGCAACCACGAGATATCAAACAAATTCTCCCTTGCCAAATGGTTTTGTATTTGCATACTCGGCGATAATTTTTGAAACCTCGTAATTTGCTTTCGTAACATTTTTCAAACTTCCGCCCTAAATTAGAAATTACTGTCGGTAAGTGACTTTGTTCCTTTGCCTTCGCAATGCGCTCATCAAGCTCGGCTGGATGTTTTGTCTTGTAATGTTTTTTTATATTATATTCCTTCATAACTGCGATTACATATTAAAAACTCACCCACATCATCTTGCTTGCATGCTGCTTTACAAAGTAGTTACAGAGTTAACACTCATTTTATCTCCTGCGCTCACTATCAATTTTGCGCTTTTTCGATAGCATTTTTCACCTCTTGCAACCACTAAGCAAGTAATTTTACTGAGAATCAAACAAACACTGATGGGTTGGAAAATAGAGGCACCCTACTGGCCACTCAGGTAAAAGGTGTGAATAGATATCAGTACATAAGGGACGAATGACCTGTTAGCGCTGTCCTTGGTTGTTAGCCAGGGACGGTGACTTGTAAACTTAATAATGCACCACCCGCTTTCACTACCCTACTGCACAAGAGTGTACAGTCTTTCCAGATCTTCCTCAAAGTATTTTTTGGACATTCGTTATGAACTTATGAGATAAAAACGTTTGCGTAATCTTGCTCGCTGTTATGCCTCGTTGAAATCCGTTCAGGAGGATCAGGCGAGCCACAGATACAGCCTTAGCGGGGTGAACATGGTTCGCGGGCCATAGTTTGGACGGCCCTGATATAGACTTACGTTTTGTTTCTAATTTTCACACATCAATACGTGATCTGCTGACCTAGATTTTGTAAGGCATTGACCTTGCAGAGAGCACTCGAACTTAGTTCCGAGATAACATTAGTTATACCGAGGCCCTCCACTCAAGGTTACGTCTTCCCCAGAGAAGTAAACGTGCATGTTTTGTGCGCCATGCTTACTTGGAGGTGCTAACCAACCTGAAAACGTACTTGCTCTTAATGAATTGAAAAAAAAAAATTAATTTAAGCTTCCTTTGACTCGACACACTAATAGCCTTTTTTCTCTCATTGCAGTAAATATGATGAAGAATGCTGGGTATAGTTAACATTTTGGAATTTGAAGAGGATTATGATCATGGGTGGTATGAATAAAAATGAGAATATAGTAAATACTTAACTTTTTTTTGTTTGTTTGTATATACTCTTTTTGGTAAGAATAAAGTTTTCTGAGTACTTACTTGCTTATGAGTATATACTCAAAATATGAAAGCAGAGGAGTATCTTCTCAGGCAGCCATTTTATATAGAGTATGAACTCAGTTTGATAAGAATAAAACCTACCATACACTCACTTTTACTAGTTTATACTCATTTCATGTTGAACATGTTTAGAAGCAGGCTCAGGTGTGAGTAATAACCTATACATGTTTTGTGTTGTGTCAAATGTTAAGTGATTTCCAGAAAAATGGCACAGTTTATGAACAATGTACCACATGGCAAAGTATACAAACAGACACAAGAACACGTGGACTCAAAGAACTTCAAAATCCTTTATCGGTTTGCTAAAATTAATGTGGACTGGTTGAACACCTACTTATTTGGGCCAGAGAAAAAGGAAACAAAAAGTTGGCATTGGGGAGGATCTTGGAATACATCAGACCACTGTATCCAAAACTGTAGTTGAAGTTATGGATGCCATAATTGAAAAAGCACCAGTTTGGATAGTTTCCCCAAACTGATATAGATTTTGATGCTGAAAACTACAATGGCTAGAAAAAATATTTTCCCAGCAGCAATAGGAGCACTAGACTGTGCACATATTCAAATTAAAAAGCCAAACGATTTTGGACATGAATGTGTGAACAGAAAAGGCTATACAAGCATCAATGTACAGGCTACTTGCAATGCCAAAGAAAGCTTCACGAGTATTGCTGCTTCATGCCGGGGTCTGTGCATGATGTACGGATTTGGAGGACATCTAACATACAGGCTACTTTGAGCCAAAATGGAGTGCATGCACTGCTTCTGGCAGACAGTGGCTATGGCATTGCGCCATGGCTTATGGTACCGTACAGAAATGCAGTAACACCTCAAGGAATCGCTTATAATAGGTATATTAGTAAAGAGAGGGTCAACATTGAACGGTGCTTTGGGCAACTAAAGCAACGATTTCCAATTCTCCAGAATACTGTGCGTTTGACCAAAGCTTATCATTTGCTGTGCTGTACTGCATAATATTGCTCAGTATTTGCAAGACCCAGCTATGACCCAGATATAGAACTGCCAGCTTTCAATGAAGAAGCGAATGTGTATGCCGATCAAGATCTCGAGATGCCAGTAGCAATTCGCCGAAATGGCGGAGTTAGGAGAAACCGGATAACAGAAATATTATTCCGTCATGCATAAACTCATAAAATGTATTAAGGTGTTGAAGGGAAATAATGATACTCTGTTCCTTATAAATTCCTGAGCAATAATGAAGTTTGTTATGCTTCCTTCCTCTGTGCCTTTTTTTTTTTTATTTGGTTTCGCTAAATAAATATTGCATGTGTTACCCTGAGGAAATTATATATTATTAAGTGTTGTAATCTACTCTCTGCATTAGTATGTTTATAGCTGTGGATTAGTGAGCAGAATACTGTATGTACATTAGTGAGTTGTACACAGTGGTTTGATGCATTGACAGCTGTTGTGCTATAGGTTTCCTGTGTTTATCCTCATAGCTGATTATCACAAAATAATGAACATTAACTTAAGGAACCACTCAGAGGGGCCTTCTATCCAGCATATCATATGTAAAATAACTGTTTTGTGATGGTATCTATTCACAGGACCTATGTGATGGTACATTGTTATCTGAGAACATTTAATATTTTCAGTGCCTGTTATACAAGAGGGAGAAAGGGGTTAACTGTTTCATAAAGTTGAGTATTTTCCTTTTATAATACTAGAAAAATGGTGTTCATTAAGTTCAGTCTTTGGTGGCTAATTTACAAGTACTGGAGAACTGGAATTGCAAATTAAATAACAGTTTCACTTTTGAGATGTAGTGGTTAAAACTACATACCCACGTTCATTATTATTTCTTCACAATAAGCACAACTTTCCATTTAAGTGGTTTTAAGTATGTTTGTTTGAAGCTACATGTATATTTATCCATGAATTTAACATAGTTTCTGCATATTAAAATATTGATGGGTATAAATTGGTTGGGTAAAAAAGAAAAAAAAAAAAGATCTAGTTATATTCACATGACTTTCTCTTCTGCAACAACTATTCTTGTAAAAACTTAGCTATATATGTACTTCATACTAATAAACAGAAATGGATCTATTATATATTTCCTTGTAGGCATACGGGGAGAAAAATACGCTAAAGTGATAGTGAAATCTTTAAAGAGCTGTTATGTTTTGAAATTCTGTTCCCTTTGCTTGACCAGAATGAAAAGAAAGAATAAAAAAACAAATGTCCTCCCATCTGAGAGTATAACATTTGGAAAATTTAAACGAATGACTATCTCAGAAATAGTTAACTCCAAAAAGAATTTCCATAAATTGTGTCTGTAACGAGATCTACATATTTTGCCTATCTCTTATGGTTTACTAGTTATGCAAAAGTCATCCAGAATAAAGAGGACTTCAGAGGCTATTCCCAGAAAATTCGAGATATACATTTAATTTTTAATAAAGTGTCTTAAACGTATATTTCTCAAAAGCAATAAACTCATTTTATAAAAAGGTCCTGAAAGTGCTCCGTGCTCAGAAACTCCTTTGACTGCTTGCTTCCTCCTTACTAACCAAATAATCAATAAGTGGTTTTAAGTATGAATTTATTGTAGCTGTTCTACTAAATAGAAAAATGCGGTCTTTTAAGTATTTAGAAAAACACTTCATTGACAATTCTGGAGTACAGGAAAATTAACCAACAATAAGGAAATTTGATATTGGGGTTAATCTGAGAACAAAATAAAAAAGGCAGATAAATGCATGTGCAGCTACTTGATAAACAAAACAAAAACATAAAAATAAAGCAATGCATTTCATATTCTGCCTCACATACAATTGGAAAGGATTATGTGTGAAGTACAGTGGTCAATTGCGTTTACAGGCGTTCAAACAATCAGTGCGCACTACACAGGATGGAACACGGATTTGAGGAACATAGTTTGTGGGAAATATTTTTAAGAAAACAGGGCTTGCTTTTCAAATAGGAACATATTTAACAATCTTTTCTGGCTGTCAACCCAACGCTCCTACTGACAAATGAAAGCTACAGAGTTGAGAATTCATGGAAAATCATTAAACTTTGAAGCTTGCAAGTAAGCTTTCTATATGTTAAATCTCATAGGTGTTCTGAAATTGCATTCCTCTACCTTTTGGACTGTTTCATTCTCCTTTATTCAGTTTTGAATGTTTTTACTTACCTTAGCATGATTTTACTGTGGAAATAAGTATACTACTGTATATTACAACTGACACAAAATTCACATGCTTAAAATGTGGAAGCCTAACCGCAAATTCATTTCAAACTCATTGCTAATCTACAGGCACTGTCGTGGGAAATATGATTAAAATGTGCAATCCCAAACCAACTTAAAATCATTACTAATCCACAGGTCAGGAGGCTTTTATCTCTGTAATATTGGAAATTTAAGTTGTATGTTTAAAATTTAAATAAAATGTAGAAACCTTAGAAGCTATAACTTGTGGTAAAACATTTATAATCCTCAGGCACTGATGCTATCTCTATATTGTGTTACATTGTACATTGTACTGGAAATTGAATGGTATATATTTTCACTGAGGAAAGAAAGCCTACACACAATACATTAAATAAACCAAATTTATTTCCACATTTACATAAATATCTTTCTCAAGTTCTTTCCTCAACTTCTGTTCTTTTAATTCTAACACTACTAACTGCTTTACCAGCACTAGCCGCTACAGTACAGCGTTTGACAGTCACCTTGTCACATTGGTTTAATATTCTACCACTGAATTTCTCCTCTGTTTTGGTGTTGAAGTTGGTGCTGGTGGTGGTGGTGGTGGTGGTGGTAGCTCCTCCTACGTCTCAAAATTGAGCTCCCCGTTCCCATCTTGCATTGTCCTCCATTGATACTATAACACACGAGTCCTGAACACCGTAACTGGAATACATAAAACAAATAGGGGTATTAATTTCAGTGAGGTTTACTAACGAATCAAATGAAAATACACAGCTCAGGAGGGCCTGTTTCAGTTTTAATGAAAATTGTAATTTTTTTAAAAATCTAATTTTGGATTGGAGCTATTAGGGCAAAAAGCTTACCCATATTTGTTTGAGTAACCTTGTCAGAACCCAAGTCTCGAAACTAAACGAATTTTGTATTTATGCCAGGAGCTAAATCTAACCTAACACCATGCAATTAAAAAAAAAAAAAAAAAAAAAAAAAAAAAAAAAAAAAAAAAAAAAAAAAAAGCAGTTTACTCGCGTACATATTCGGTTTACAAACAAAAAGGACTACATGGCATTCTGGAAATTGTCGGATTCAAGTCTCCGTTGAGCATCTCGTGGATGATGTTCTCCCACTCTTTCAGGACGACTATTTTATTCCCGGCTTTACGTATATTGCACTTTTGTTTCACTCTCATTTTCGTATTGTTTATTTTTTTATAATTGCACGCTCATCCACAGTTTTGCCGCACATAGCCTCAATTTTTATTTTAAGCTCTCGCAGGGCTACGCTTTTATTCTTCCTTATCGATGGATGCTGTGATTTGCTGAATATCACAGGATACTCTTTGAGAAAATTTGCAAACGTTATCGAGGGCAAATCCATTTTCAATTCGGCAAAGTGTCTCAGCAAGAAATAAATTAAACGACCAATATGGCACCAAGAGCTATGCAAAAGCTCAAGCCAAGTCGCAAGAATCAAGTGCATGTATCAAAGATGTTAGAATGAGGGCTCGCCTGAGTATATACTCGCATTACAAAGCTGTGGAGATGAGTATATAATCGTGTACGGTATAATATTTTTATTCATATGAAAATAAGTATGTTCTCACCAGGTTGAGTATATAATCCAAAAGGTTCTCACACTCAAGAGTATAAACTATGAATAAATACTCAGGTTTTATTCATACCACCCCATGTGAGCAGCTGTTCTCTAGAGATAAACTCTCCATTCAACTGCGACGTGTCATTTGGGTGGAAGCTAGTTGAAAACAGCAACTCATACCAAGCGAGACAGCTTCGTAGTAACGTGCGAGGCTCGCACTCGGAGGTCCTTGATTCTTGCCACCGACCACTCTGACCAAATTTTATTTTTTGGAGGGACCCTAGTTAGTAAAGCGCATGGTAAGATATTTTGTTTACTACCACGAATTTACTTGCCCTCATTTTGTAACTTTTGGCGCCCCCTTTCGTGTGTCAGGTAGACTAGGGGCCTTCTCTCAGTAGCCTGAGGTAGATCGAGTTCTCCCTGGTCTCACCAAATGGAAATCATCTGAACAGCCCACCGTTGTGACCGGCTCATCCAGCTACCAATCGTTTGAGATGTTTGTGTGTCTCTGTCGGAGGGCTGCCACAGAAGTGCGAGGAGTTCCCTCCGTTCCCTGATCATACTTCTGGTCCTACAATATAATCGCTGTTAGCTGAAAGTAAATATTCTTGAGCATTCAGTACTGAGATCTGTCTCCCGCACGCCATTGGATTTCTTTTCGCCAACACTCCACGTGCGCTAAGGAACAATAGCAATATCGTCATTGCTTCCTCGCTCAGATAAATTGAAGTTAGCTTGCACTTTTTGTTGTTAAACAGCTAACCAACCATTGCGTTATTCGTATCTGAAAGTCGAGCGATGGCCGAGGTTCGACCTCAAACGACCGCATGTGGGATTTGTAATGGACAAAGCGCGTAGGAGCGGGTTTTCTCCGGGTTTTCCTGTTTCCCCCGCCATCGCATTCCACCGGTGCTCCATCCTCATTCCATGTATCATCAGTGTCATCGCCTGCGGTGCGAAAGTAGTAAAAGCGGGCGTTACACTATAAACAAATAAAAAAGATCGAGCTGGTTTGCATTCATCACTTACAACATGTTACAAGAAACAAACATTATTCTTATAATGTAGAAACATCGTTGCGAAATATATAGAACCCTATGCCAGTTAAAACATAGTAAACTATTACATTTTTCTTATTGCGGCTGATGAACCCAAATCCACTTTCCCTCAAAAGCGAGTAGAGGCTAATTCTCTTGACATTAGATTAATCACCACCACTGTTCCCTGCATACAACAATTTAGGTAGTTCAGTTTTTAAAGAAACGGAGGGCTGAAGTAATGTACTTTACACCGTAAACCTCCCTGCACTAATTCATTACATTTTCTTAACACGCACTTACATTTCTTCTTTTTCGCTGCTGTAGTCACTTTTCCTGATTTATGATATTATTTCCGCGCCCTATACACTGCTGATGGCGATATCTCTGTAGTAAATTCTGACGTTAACTCTGCAACATCGTTAACCAGCATTGTAGTATTCTTCTCCGAATATTTATTGAATACTATCAATACAATTATCTTTTTGCTAGTCCCTTAAAGGTGTTAAAACTTTCACTCCAACTCGAACTTGCTGCCACGGTGCACGTTACAAGACTAACCAAGATGGCGGAAAGCTAATCACATCGAGATAATGTTTCTCATTGTTACCATAACGAACAGTTGCAGTAACTTATTTACATACTTGAGCGTTTTAAAGAATTCAAGGAAAGCAGAATATTTAGCCAAGCGTGGAACTATGTTGTGGAAGAATAAAGAAGTGATAAAACCTGTCAGCCAATGGAGTTCATTTCCGCCACATGCTTCTGTTTATATCTACTTTCAGCTAACAGCGAACAGAGAATATCAAGAGGAACCCGTAGTTGACGAGTGGTTCTTAACAGTGATCCCTTCCTTGAAATTCTCAGCAGCATGGAGATATGTTCGCATCTCAGCGTTGGTATGGACTATTTGAATTAAATATATTTGTTCACTTGTCTATTGAAACTGAAATGTTATTTTAACATGGCTTACTGCCTACTGCTTATTGCTTATCCTTGCCGTCATACAAACCCTGGCGTCACAGTTATGTTTAGACTCACCCTATGGCCGTGAAGCCGCATGAAGGTATTTTCGATTAGTTATTTTCTTGCTAAGACAGGCAATAATAATCTTTCATAGCATATATAACTATACTAATTAAATTATGCATATTTTTCAGTTCTATCCAGTGAATCTATTGATTTCGTATGTACATATACCTACTATTAGTGCTGGTGTGCTTTAATTGTTATTTATGTTCCTTTATTAAATTATTGATTCCTGATTTACTTAATTAGTATGTAATATGCAGTCTCAGAGTTCACGAGAAATAAAAACAATGACGATTTAGCGTTGAAAGATCGCCACTTTAATACAACCATATGCTCAGCGTTTGCTTGTTTTTTTTTTTTTTTTTTGTTTTTTTTGTTTTTTTTTTTCCATTTTTGCATTTGTTGTATTTTTGAACAAGAATCTATACTCAGATTACGATCAGTAATCCAAAATAGTAGCGTGTCTCTTTAACGCTGGTTTTCTAAGAAACAAAGGCGTTCAATTATTTCAGAACATATCATTTTCCATATGATGCAATTTTTCAATTGCTTTACAGAAAATTTAAAAAAAAAAATATGTAAACTCGAAATAAACATGACTAAGTAGCGTTTCCTATTAAATACATGCAGATAATACTATATTAATAATAGCAATTCTAAAAATGTGATTTTATTTGGAATCGTATGATCTTTAAATTTAAACTGTGGAAAAGTGCGAATGAGTCTCTTGGCAATTCTTCAGACCACTCAGAGGAAAATTTTAAGTTCGATACCTCAAGTAATTTGAAGCATGATACTTATGTACGTATATTTAACAACCTTTTCAATCACATATGTACCAGCTTATTTATTATTTGCAGCAGAAAAATGAGAAATCTGAATGTGTTCCATTCACATAACTGTCTCTAGCTGGTCCATATACAAACTATTCTTACAAAAGATCATCTTCTATGTGCGTCATGCTAATCGAGACGACATTAGTAGAAATTGTCTTATTACTTGCTTCCTTGTAAGTAGAAGGGAAATAAGGGAATACATTAGACTAAAGCAATGGTCAATTTTTTTAAAAGCTCTTCGCTACGTCAAACGATTAAGGTTTGGTTTGATTTGCTTGGTCCCGTTTGAGAAAAGTTGGGCATTTTAAAATTGAAATAAATAACAAGAAATATCTCAAAACGGCCAAATCTACAAAAATGACGTATATGACATAAATTGTGGGTTTTAACGAAATTTGCATTTTCTATGTATTAAGTTTTGTCTATCTCTTACGGTTTAACCGTTATGCAAAATTTTGCGAAATTCATCCAGAATAAAGTGGTCTGCAGAGGCTATTCCCACACAGTTCAAGATATGTATTTAATTTACTATGTATACATCCTTAATATACGATATTTTAATCAAAATCGTTATAGCTATTTTTGAGAAAATCAAAATTTTAGAACATTTTCCCATGTGAAGGGTAATTGGGGTGGGGGATTTACATGAAAATCTTCCTGCCGCATCCTTGGAAGGTACTATACTTAAATAACAAGTTTGATATTCAACGGATTTTTTGTTCTTGAGCTATGCTGCCCACAGGCACACACACACACGGACCTGTTTCTAAAAATGATTTTTCTGGAATCAAGTAACCTCAAAACATATATTTCTGCCGAAATCACGACATAGAATTTTTGGGTGGAATAAATACCTTCTCCTCGGTGTAAATTATAAGTACATACGAGCTAGAGAAAGTAAAAATGCTTTGCGGCTGTGTGGTAAACTTCCTAGCTGGTAGTTGAAATCTCAATGCTATCCATTAAGAATTATAGACGTTTGAAATTTCACTGCGGAATTGCCAATAAATTAAAACTGAAACAAACAGACGACATCAAATATTTCGAAAAAGATGAATGGCACCAATTTTGGTTGTTATAAATTGTGCATGTTAATTAGATCTGTATTTTTTGTGCAATAATGTTTGTTGATAGTTTAAGGTTTAACAGCTATTTAAAATTCAGCAGCATGATGAGAACTTCAAAGATTATTCAGGGGAAATTAAAGTAATTATTTAATTCGAAGTTGCAGTCTCTCAAAAATGTATTTGAATACAAATCGTTGAAATCACCTTTTTGCACACGTGAAAGTTGTTTAAAGTCAGATAGTTTTCTTAATTTTCACATTATCCATTTAAGAAATACTGGAAGATACCAAAATGAATATACATTGGGTCAAATACAGCTGCTCGGCTTTTTCTTTAGCGTAAGAGAAAGATAGTTTAATATAGCATAACATACAGATCCAGACGCGTTCAATTGTAAACCTGTTTTCCTTTCTTTCACCTGCTTTGGTGACCTTCGAGCACAAATCCCACCTCCTGGCGGAGCTTGCCCCGTCACTAGTTGCCAGCTTCAAGGTTAAAGGAAGAGAAAATAATACAATATTGCTCAGAGTAGATCCACGTTCTCTTTTAATGTAATTTCTTTTTTTTTTCAAGGGAATGTCATGTTGAACGCGAGATAGTGTCTATGAAGATTACTACTACAGTAGGGACGGTAATTTTGTGGCCGTAACCTGCTTTCCAAGCGCTTGGAAGACGGTGCCACCACAGACCTGTTTGCTGGGGCGCTGGAAGACATGTCATTCGCTGACCATAAACAAAACACCACGGATGCATGTTCACTGCGTTCAGTTGCTGTATCAAATAAACCTCGTCTCACGAATACCTCATCGAAACGAATGGCAGGGGTTTTATTAATCCGATAACCACACTATACTAGAAATATCACCATCAACGTTTTCTTCTGCAGACCTTTCCCTTTCATCTTCCTCAGATAGTTCTCTTTCGTCTTCATTCTCTTCTTCTGCTTCTCCACTATCACTGTATCCTCCACCTTGGATTACAAAACTTTCCATAGGATTTTAACACAGGCCTTTTTCAATATATTTTTCTTCCAACTCCATAACGTGCTGGCAGGTATGTTTCCACTTTTTCACACTAATATCATCAAGACTTCATAACATCGTCTAATTTAAAAGTTGTATTATGATCAGCTACACATTGTTTGATATCAACGCAGATGAGGTCTATTAGGTTGAGAACTGGTCAATAGGGCGGTAATCTGAGGACTCTGTGTTCATGCATGGTCAATAAAATGCCAATAACGTAATTCTTTTGGACCTTATTTAGGTTATAAAGCGCATAACTTTAGCATATTTTCATGAAATGGTACGTTATTTGCTGCAAGCCAGTTCTGCTCCTCGCTTTTGGTAGATGGTGTTGTTGTGGCCTTTTCCAACTGCACATTATGGTTAAGTTATCAATCACAAGAATCATATTTTCGAGGCAAATTAGAAATTATTTTTTCCATTAACAATTTTTATAATGTTCCCCATTCATTTCATCGCCTGCTTTTTGTTTGGCTTGTATATTAAACATGACCCAGGTATGAACCCAGTTTTACCTCCTGCATGTACGATGATTGCTCTTGGCCAGGTTGCAGCAGGCAAATGGAAACCTGAGGTGGTTTCATCACTCCAGCTGTTATATATATATATATATATATATATATATATATATATATATATATATATATATATATATGGGTACTATGGATGTAGGTTTCATCCTCATATATTATGGGCCTCCCTTTTCTCTGTATTACGTAATTTCCAGCAAGAATTAAACATGAAGAGTTCGAATGCGTGCCTTTCCTGCTATAGCCATCTGTTTTTTCTTGTTTTTCTCCTCTTGAACCCCATATCCCTCAAAATTAGTTTCAAGCTCGTGCTACCTCTATTAACATTTATAGCCTCCCTAATTTTAGGTAGCAGTTTATTAATAGTGGGCAGGGTTTCTCAACAATGTAAGAATTGTAAATAATATGCTGAATGTACATTTGTCAAAACTGTGTAACGGTTACGGGCTTTGATACACGAGTACCAAGAGTTCCAAATGAAGAGCCGTTTTCTTTGCATTGCTTCCCTTCCTTGACAACTTTTCGTATAGTTCTTTCAAACACTTTAGTTGCAGCAATTACTGTTTCTTACTGTGTTTTTAATGGAATAATTCACCAGAATTTGCGTCACGATTCATGAATGCATGAACATTATTCACAAATTCCCTAGTTTGACTGTACAAAGTTTTTGTCCCAAGCTTTGATAAAATTGGAGTTATTTTCGTTGTGTGAGATTGCAAAAAGAAAGAACTTCCCATAAACGTAAAAAGCACAAGATATATAAATCCTTAATTAGTCATGGAAACATATAAAACTAATTTAATACACAGAAAGCTGGTTCCCAAGCGCGCTGGTTCAAGCCAAATTGAAGGCAGTGGATACTTTCTGGCGAAAAATTCCTTAGCATGGTTTCCTTTGGAAGAGAAGTAAGGCCGTTCATCCCATGTCTTGAACTTCAAGTCCGATAAAGAGGTCTCTGAGCAAAATTAAGCGGTCTTTTAGGCCCAGTATAGAATGGAATGCTCAGAACCGCAGCAGTTAAGAAGCATCCATCTATAAAGGTCAATTTAATTTTTGATTGGAGGTTGGGAGGGAGGGAGAAACGAAGGCAGGAAGAGGGCTGGCATCGTCTCACATTCGGTGGAGAGTGGGGATTTTATTCTAGCTAAGATCATTCCCTCTTCTCCCATACTCCCCAGGGTATGGAAGTATGAATGAGGTAGTGAATAAGCGTGATTCAAGGAAAATAATAATAATAATAATAATAATAATAATAATAATAATAATAATAATAATAATAAATAATAATAATAATAATAGTAAAAATAATAATAATAAGAAAAATAATAATAATAGCAATAATAATAAAACCATATGGAAACGGTGCGCAAGTTAGCCCCTTTGTCGGTATGACAATTGTAGATAAAGGCAGATAAATAAAACAAATATTAAGAACAGGAGATATAAAATTCCTTAATTTCATATATAATAAAATTAAAACTATATTTAAATATCCCACTAATTGTTTGGTTACCTTCGGTTGAACAAAAACATTAAAAATATAAAATATTCCGATATTTTCAATAAAAACAAAAAATATGGAATTAAGCATATTTGCTCTCAGATGTTATGGTTTGCCTTTTTTCACACTGGCTTAATAAATATATGTAAATGTGAGATCAGCACACACAAACGGAAGTAATACATATAAGGAGAAGTCAGAAACGGTGTTACATAAAAAGCACGTAGCCCATTAACTTGTTCGGAAACGCCAATGCCGTATTACCTTTGAGGCAAGCAGGCTGAGGACCTCTCACGTGGATGCTAATTATGTTGCAGGCGCAAGAATCGTCCGATTTGTCGAAAATCTTTCAAATGTTGGTGCTCGAACGGAAATTCGGATTTTCCTCCAAAATCGTCTAGTTTTTAATTTAAATTTCTCTTTTTAAATTAGTGTTTACTTGAATTGAATTATTAACTAACTATATTTTAAATTTGGAGCTAATATTTTGGTCAAATGAAATTTAAATACTATTCTAGGAATTATATTATGATAAGATTGTTTATATCTTGTTTCTTTCTTTTTCTAACTCTCGGAGTTGTGAAGTAAGTAAATCATCTGAGTTAACACAAGGATATCAGAGAATTAGTGTAATGTACAAAACTGCACAAGAAGAGGACCGTAAGTGAACGCAGAGAAACCAACGTTTGAAAAGCTATAATATCAGAACATTTTTATAATTAAATAGGACAAAAGTTGTTTATATTGTGAAATATCTATAAACACTGTGTTAAATATTGGCTTTTGATGAACGAGTTGAGCGCTTCAGAGATAGGTGCTATCGGGTATGTTCAGTGCGGTGATTTCACGAATTTTATGTACTTACTATCAATATAGGTTATAGAATAAATGATGCACTTTTAAGAATGTTTACATTACATTTAAAAATTATGCTTTATGTTTTCCTTCAATATTATTTTTGTTATTAATCTTCCGATTTATTTATTTTTTCGGATCTGGCAATATTGTTCAGTATATAGAGAGCAAGCAGATGGGAAACAATTAGAGTGTCAGAAAGTTTTCGCTGCGGTAACCTCTCTACACCTTAGGCAGCCTCATAAACACCCTGATGCAAGTCAGAGTAACTTATCGTGATGGAAAACAAGAAATCAGTAGATATAGGTGCATGTGTTCCTATCAAGGTCCATGCAGGGACGCAAAAGACGTGTCTGTAAAAATTGTTACAAAGAAAATACAACAGATTTTTAAACATGAAAGAACTAGCAAAATCACTCAATGACCAATTGATTCACAATGGTTTTCAAAATAAAATCGTCATCGGTCAATGCGTTCTTTACCCGTCGAACAACTTAAAAATTGTCAACCTTCACGGAAAGTCCGCCAAATTGGCAACCCTGCTGCAGGGAAGCTGATAGACAGGGAATCGTAAACCTCCCTAACGTTTCTAAACCTTATGACCCGGTCACACCAGTGGATAGGTTTACAGAAAAGTTTCCCTCTAGCAGAAAGGTAAAGGAAGGAAATTCATGGTAGAGGAGAAACTGCCTTGCCTTGCCAAACAGGAGAAACCCGAAAATCCTTGACCAGCCCCAGGAATTGAACCTAGGACCATTTCTGCAAATTACCGCGGAGCTATCTCTCTTGTTTGCACTGGTTGTAATGATTATATTTTGAAAAAAAAGTAATAGCCTGCTAGATTAATAGCAAGATCAGAGAATATGGGAATGGTGTGCAATAGAGCAGTAAACACATACAATTCCATTTGTTGTACTAATAGTTGATATACAGCAAACCTACCAACACCCAGCACGAGGTTGGAAAAGGTAGTGCAATTACTGTTCAAAATATAATATATCGGATAACCGTAAACTAATTCTTGTTCTTTATAAGCTTGCCCCGCAGAGACGTATTCTTCCACGTTGCGTTAACTTCCCCTTTCTCCTGATTGGCTAATGTACACTTTTGAATGGTAACAAACAAGTCGTGTACCACGCAAGGATAGGCGATAAAAGCGATATAAACCCTCTGTCAGAAAATATACGCATTGTATCGCCATCGTGAGTGGCAGGTCTAAAGCAAAGGGTCCTATTTCATAATAAGAGTTTACATGCATTCCAGATACACTAACTGTCTTATGCGATATCTACATGTAATTCATACGGTCATGAAAATCTATATATATACTGGGAAATTCTCTTCGAATATATTGAGATAAATGTACGCTCTAAATAAGGAAATATTTTGTACCGCATTACACCATATTCCGCGACGGCATCTCACGTACCAATGAATTGTTACCGAACATTTCCAAATAGCTGATTTAACATTTCTGTGTGAGAAATTGAAAAGTGCGGTAAATTATTCATTGTGCCCGAGATGTGACTTAGAAAGAAGTTCGGTAGCTAATTCCTGAAAAGAAAATGATCAGCAAGAAGAAATCCACGTTTAACTGAATTTATTTCTGCTGTATACAACAAATTAGATTTTTTTTTATATAATCAGATGAGAAGCACAGTATTTATATGAAATTGGGATTGTGCAGAAATATATGTTTCATCCTGTCTTTGAGTAGAATTAAAATCCTGTTTGATATATGAGCACCTCAATTATAATTCCCATTGAATTAATGCATTCTGTAAAGGGAGGAAAACTGGAAGGGATGTCAACAAGGTGAAATGTAATGCAATTTTTTTGTACATAGCAAGTTAGTAATGATATTGAAAAATTCCATTAAAAACTAGTGTAAAAACAGCATAGATGCACACATAAAAATTCTAAATGAAGAAAGGATAACAACTATGTACAAAAAAACAGCACTACCTGTTTCAAGAAGAAAACAAAAGTGTTATGTTAATGTTTGTATTAATGAATTAAGTTTTGAATAGCAGAAGTTGCATTTAAATGTATACATTTTTTGCATAAGATTACAGAAGTTTCTCAGAGAGGGACCTCAGATTTAAAACTCTCTCCTGTAGTATTAACGTATAGCAGCACCTTGCACACGAGACAATGTCAGCAACTAGTGACATAGCTTTTATCAATCATACTATTTGCACATTCTTGTAATAACTTTGGTTAAAATGTGTATCTTTCACAAATACAGAAAAAGCAAATTATTACAATTAGAATAACATATACTGCACAATGAAAATAAGAAAGTAGTAAAATGCACCATTTGTTTAAAATCTACTTGCCTTTACAACACAAGGAATACTAGACTCTTCGGTTTCTGAGACCAAATATTTTGCATGGTAAATCAACACTGACAAAGAAAACGTAGTTTTAGAAACAAAATTTAAAACTCCAATATATCTGGTTGTATGACAAATTTCCATATGCTTGGTATTTTGTCTGTCAAGTGAAGCATCTTTTTCAGTACATATCCCAATTTATATTGGTAACAGTTTAAGCAATGCACTATATGCTGCTTCAGCTCTTTGCTTAGCATATATTTCTCGGGCTGCAGGACTCGACAGAGTGTGGGCCATATAAGCAACTGAGGGAACGATTACACTCTCAAAGTGAGAATACTGCACATTTCATTTATGCCAAGAGTGAGGGATTTGCAATTGCCTTTAAGGATTTTCAACTGCAACAGTTTCACTTCAATGCACATAACTCCTGTGGAACAAATTCTGGCATAAAATAAAGCTGATATGACTCTTATAGTTTGTAACATTACAAAACTGAAGATTAGTATTCAATAGGAATGGCAAACAATGAAAAGGAATGGCAAACAAACCACACTAAAATGTCAGTGCCCATATCTTCCCTTCATATATATTGTCTTTATATGAATTGGATGAATGCAACTGCAAGTAAAACAGAAAAATGCCCATTCCACACAATAATACAGGAGTTGAACATTAAGGTAATAACAATGAGTCACAAAAGCCTCGGCTATTGAAGCACTGAGCTGACATCATTGTAATAATTTATTTTCAATTATGTTATATTTATGTTTGGAAGCCATATGCAACAATAGCTGTGTGTATAATTTGTGCAGTTTCATCTCAGAATACAAAGATTGTGTTAAATTAATTAATCAAAGAATAATTTCTGCTCATAATATCAGGGCAAAAATGGAGTAGAAACTCCTCGATTATGAAAATGTTTAATTCCATACTACCAATTAATTTGCATCTATAATAGGTGTAAAGTAAAAGCAACAATTCCTTGTTTTACATTTATAAACAATTACTTAAAATTGTGTAGTGTTTACAAACTTAAATCACACAGACGTTCTGCATAGGACAGTTACTAATTTTACTGTGATATATTCATAGATATACCAAAGGATTCTTTAAGCAGTTTATTTCAGATTGTTATATTTATGTCATTGATGCACAAGTTTGACCTAGTTAGTGCAAATTTTGCATTTTGTTTGGCTATTTTGAAGATGGCTAAAAATTCTATGCATCCTGGACTTTTGTTTTTAAAAATGACAAGAATCAAGTTTATATATACGTATATGTTAAGAAGGAAGATGTAACACTCGACTTTTAAGTCATACCTGCTGCTGACACTGTAATATTTAAAATGAAAGTAACAATACACATAATAATACAGGATATACAAATCTAATATTATTAACTATTATGTGAGTTTACTAACACATGTATACGTTTCTCATTTTCAGTTCCAAAAACCACATATTTTTCAAGCTCCTTATTCATGCATTCCTATTTGTGCCATATCTGTTGCATAATGATAAAAGGACAAAGCAGGTAGAAATGGAATTTATGCATTTTCAGCAATATTTTTATGAGAATAAATCGAAAGCTGTGACATTCTTTATCATTGTTACAGTGGTATTTAGACATGATGAAGGTATAAATAAATAAAAAGAAAAAGTTACAAAACATGTGTCACTGCATGATAAAGCAAACTTTGTAACAAATCATTTCCAAGCAACTCACCCCAAGGTACTATTTAGCTAGCCAGATTGTTTCAAAGCATTTGTCACTGACTGATAAAGCAAACCTTGCAACAATTCATTTCCAAGCTACTTGCTCAAAAGTAATAATTAGCTTGTCACATTATTACAAACATAAAAATTCATATCCAAGCAACTCACCCAAAAGTAATAATTAGCTTGCCACATTATTAAAAGCATAAAAACTCATATACTAGCAACTCGCCCAAAGGTATTAATTAGCTTGCCAAATTATTACAAACATAAAAATTCATATCCGAGCAACTCGCCCCATGGTATTAATTAGCTTGCCACATTATTATAAACATAAAAATTCATATCCAAGCAACTTGCCCAAAGGTATTAATTAGTTTTCCACATTATTACAAACATAAAAATTCATATCCGAGCAACTTGCCCAAAAGTATTAATTAGTTTGCCACATTATTACAAACATAAAAATTCATATCCAAGTAACTTGCCCAAAGGTATTAATTAGCATGCCACATTATTACAAACATAAAAATTCATATCCGAGCAACTTGCCCAAAAGTATTAATTAGGTTGCCACATTATTACAAACATAAAAATTCCTATCTTAGCAACTCGCCCAAAAGTATTAATTAATTTGCCACATTGTTACAAACACAGAAATTCATATACCAGCAACTCGCCCATAGGTATTAATTAGTTTGCCATATTATTACAAACATAAAAATTCATATCCGAGCATCTCGCCCAAAAGTATTAATTAGTTTGCCACATTATTACAAACATAAAAATTCCTATCTGAGCAACTCGCCCAAAAGTATTAATTAGCTTGCCACATTATTGCAAACAAAAAATTCAAATCCAAACAACTCGCCCTAAAGTATTAATTAGTTTGCCACATTATTACAAACAAAAAATTCAAATCCAAACAACTCGCCCTAAAGTATTAATTAGTTTGCCACATTATTACAAACATAAAAACTCACATCCAAACAACTCGCCCAAAAATATTAATTAGCTTGCCACATTATTACAAACATTTGTCACTGCATGATAAAGGAAAAAAGTTGTAAAAATTCATAACCAAGTAACTCACCCTAAGGTATCAATTACATAACAAGATTATTATTGGGCAGACATGGTGCCTATGACATGATACAGCTAAATTTATTTGCTGAATCTTATACTACATTAGAAACAAAGCAATGCTATTGAAATGATAAAAATTAAAAATAATTAATTCAAGTGAGTTTACCAACATTTTCACCACATTTAACGTATCTATATGCCAATAGTATAGAATGCATTTTTCCCTTGGTTTCATTAATGTTATTTGCCAAAAGAAATTAAGGAAACAATTTAAGTGATCATACCTTAACATTTCACCTCACTTATTCTACAATATTGTTTTTCCAATTTAGATAACGCGTGCTGAAGCAAAGCAAACAACACAAAGTAGTCTTTCTGAACCATTGACGATTACAGATTGATACCCAAAATGTGTGCAGCCAAATTAAAACATCCCAGACTGATGGTTTTCAGTGTGCTTAAAAGCAACCTCATATTATAAATTTACTGCATGTAAAAGAACTTCTCATGATGAAATTCTGGCACATAGGTAGTACTGGTATGCTGGCAATTGATAGCATCATTGACAAAAGACTGTTTAAAAACATTATTTTTGTCAAATGCATTTAGGCTACCCTGAAACAAATGACAGAAAACTGTGCAAATATATGTTTATATATCATTCATCAGCATTTCATAATATGATTTAGATTGTTTAATGCAAGAAAAGTATTGTAAATGCAAATAATACTGTGCATTGAATGTAAATGTATACAAGCTTGTACTGAAATGCCAACACACATTTAATTACAAGATGGCTGAGGTAAACAATAAATTAGTCATAAGTCTGAAATGCAGTATATGGTTAGTTTAAGTTATATAACGAACGTCAAGTATACACTCCAGGAAAAAGGGGCAAAGTTGGTGGTTGTGGTTAAGATAAAAATATTGCTTAAAATCTGACATTGTTTCATTAAGAATTATATGTATAGTGTACACAATAGTTAATTTTGTAGAGAATTATTTTTCTGCGTGAGAGAATATGAAACAGTTATTAAAGTGTCTTTTCACAAAGTTATTACAACCAAGCGGCAGCATCAGGTTAGGCAATGACTGATTCTTTATTCCTGTGTTGTTCTGTAAGCTTCTTACCTTTCAGTATAATTCGGGAAACGAAACAAATTAATTCCCTTAATCCTCCCTGTAGCAGGACAACCTCAAAAGGCAATATTTTCTTTCAGTAGACTTTGTGCATTTTACAGTTATGAAATTACGGCCACGTTACATTTTTTCAAATTCAAAACATGTCATCAAGATGGCCAGCATTATGCTAGGAAACAGAATGCCAGTATGGGCTATTGTTTCACAGTTCTGTTACGTAATGTGTGAATAAACGGAATTAATTGAAACTAAGTCCTATCTTTATAATTTTATTTCAGAAATTTCCTTTATTTAGTCCACACTAAAATGTATCTATATTAATGACAATTGGTACACTAAACCATTTTATACTTCCGCTGAAACCTGGTAGAAAGAGACATCTATTGACAGCAGTACAAGATAATTTTGGTGTGCAGCGCTCGAAATGTCACCTTTCGAGCCAAATTTTTGTGGAACCTTGACTCGGCACCGGAAGTCCCTATTCCAGTCGACAGGCTCTGCTCTCAAGCTATACGGAATGTTTGTTTAAAAACCTGACTCCTTCGTTCGCTATCGGTATAAGTATAACTGTAAATAAACCAACTCATTCGCTCGCTATCGCTACAAACAACAATGTTTAAAGGAGTGAACTGTTTGCGATAAACCTTTGAGATTAAAGTGACTCTGTCTCCCAACAATATAGGTCTGCTATTCTTTTGATAGTGTTTAATAGTGTTTTACTATATATATATGACACCATAGGCGATGACACTGATGATACATGGAATGAAGATGGAGCACCGGTGGAATGCGATGGCGGGGAAAACTAGAGTAAACCTGCCCTTTGCTGTTTTGTCCACCACAAATCCCACATGCAGTCGGCTGGGATCAAACCCGGGCTGCCTTGATGCGAGGCGAGTGGTCTGACCACTTGTACACCGTGGGGCCAAGAGGTTTATTATTTGTTGAGGGCAATAATGACTACAGCTTTGAGTATAAAGACAAGTTTCATTGTAATCGGTGCACTCTAGGAAGATATTCAGAGGGAAGTAATTTTATCCTGGAATTTTATTTAAAATTAGAAATTCTCAGAATAAAACTTTGGTTCAATGAGGGTGCCAGGAAATCAAATTTCGGGCGCCATAGTACCGTGGGGACCACGTTGGATAGAGCTGATCTAAATTAACCTGAAGGGTCTCTTGAAACCTCAGAGAATTAGTAGCTGGTTGAAAACTGAGAGTGAGATATTCTGACTAGTGTGTGCTGTCAAATTTACATTGATGCTTGAAAGCAAACATGTACGAGTCGTTACTTAACCAAAATCTGTGTTCAAATTCCGTATCTTTCTCACAGAACACTTCTGGTCATTCTCTGAAGTACCTTACTAATATCGGATTTTCATTCCATTCGAAGATTTCTTCAAAAGAGTCCAGTTTTTCTTGACTTTAGACAACAGCGCAACCCAAAACAGTAGGTTAATTTGTTGTTCTGTCTTTTTTCATCAAAGTCTTTAATACGAAAAGAATTTTACTCATTCCCTTTCGATACTCACTCCTAAATTTGGGTTAGTCTACCCTACATATGTGTTTCCTACTTCTAAGGAACTCAAAATAATGGCACATGTGAAAGGGTTTCATATTATGCACCTTTTTATATAGTTTATAATTTTATAACATAAGGTTTTGCAACTTATCACGACACTCACACACACACACACACACACACACAGAGTTAATGTTAAGGAAGACAATTGGTTATAGAATTATGACAAATATTACTTTAATAAAAACTACACAGACCACGCTTTAGCAAACGTTAACATGTAAATTATCGGTTGGTTTTTGTGTACTACGATTCCCGAATACTCTCTCGGTTGGCAATCAATACATTAACCAGCAAAAATCTGCCTCTTAAACATGACGGGAGAATTACTGGCTGGCCTTTCTGCTAGACATTTTATTTATTTCAAAAAATGTCGCATAATCAGCGATAACTTTTGATTTAGCTTTCCTGCAACCGGCCATAACGTCACATTTTCACATGTCATTGGCCTAGAGTGATCTTTAGCGGAGAAACGCTGTTGGGTAGGGACCATAAATACGAGAACGGTTTTTTTTTTTTTTTTTTTTTTTTTTTTTTTTTTTTTTTTATCAATCTCCGATAGGCTATAAATAAAACACAAGCTCATAGAAAGCAATTATTTGATTAGTAAAAGTTCTGTACACTTGTGGTTACTTTTCAACACAATCACCGAAAAGATTGAGACATTTATCGTATTTGCGCACAAGCTTTGCAATACCCGCTTCAAGTGTGCTATGTACCAGCACCGTTCAGTAATGGCAAATTTTACCGCCCTATTGTGAACACTAGTTGCGGTGTTGCGATGTGACCCATGTCGCGTCGCCAGTATTGCTTCAATTGAGAATTCGGCATCAGGGATCACTTTGGATCTCTCCGGCTTTATCTCTGTTAAGGCTACCAAAATTTACGAGTAGAGATTTCCGTTGAGTCAGGGTTTGTTTATGATTCAACTTCTTGGGTCAGGTTCAAGGCCTTCTTTATCTAAGGCCTTGACAGAGTGCGGACTTCGCAGACATCCCTTTGAAGTCTGGTTGTTGCCAGTTTTTCTATAATCAATCGCTTCCTAATGGTTCTGCAGATTCTGCAGCATAAAAAAATCCTGTTTGTGTATCCCTCCAGTAATCGCTGTTTATGTAATTAGGTAATACTAAATTTGTATCGGAGGTTGAGAAAACTGCGAGTTGTTCTTATTAAACTCCACAAATTTGGTTCGATTTATTTGAAATTTTAACTAATAAACCAAGGATTTAATGCATCATACATAGATCAAGTTCCATGCATATTTTAATTAGTTCCAGATATATTAATTTTTATGATACTTTACTATTTTGTGTTGATCTTAAGATGAAATTATTTTAAAAAATCTACAACTAATCTGTTTAAAAGTGTACTAATAAACTGCACAGATGAATTCTTAATTATCCTACCTGTCAGGAACAAAGTTAATGTTAAATGTGAGCCTTCAAAGGTTTGGTTTAAAATAGTATGAGTTACATCACAAAATTGTCTCTAATCATTATTCAAGAAACTATTAGTACAAAAGCTTACTCTTCTATTTACTTCATGTTAATCCAGATAAACATTATCAGAAATTATCTTATTACACATATTTTCCTTGCAGTTACAATGATAATAGGGGGAACACAGTAGGTACCTACGCTTAAACGATAGTCAAATTTTAAGAGCTGGTTGCACTGTGCTCACTTTGGAATCTTGACGTGATTGGGGAAAAACTAATAATGACGTTTAAAAACGCTATATATTTTTAAAAGTTGCACCCGTATCGACAAATACCTCGGATATGGTTAATTACAAAAAACAATTAGTTCGATATGAAATGAAATGCGTGCTTTAACGAGGCCTACATTTTTGTATAGTAATGAGTTGTGAACTCTCACGTTTTGTCAGTTATGGAAAAGTCGCTCAGAATGAAGAGAACTTAAAAGGCTGTTCCCAGAAAGTTCCAGATATGTATTTTATTTTTTATGTAAATATCTTAAAACATAGGTGTTTTGATAAACAAAATCCAAGTAAACAGTAGGTAGTTTGGGTGTGGGATTTTCTTTAAAATCTTCATGTCATCCTTGGAATATATATAGACACACACACTTTGTTTTTTCTTGTGGAAAGAAGTTTAGGAGGGCTAAAAACATATATTTCCTATGCAAATCTCACATCAAATGTTTGGGTGCATTACAATATATACCCACCTCTGGCCACATAGCTCAGTCGATGGAGCACCTGCCTGCTGTAAAAGATTTTTGGGTTGGATTCCCAGCTGGGAGAGGACATTTTTCTCTAGCCAAGATTTTTCCTATTCTCCGCAGAATTTGTAGTGTGAATAAGAGTGTGAATGTGTGCATTTAACTTAAAGCTAATAACCCCAAAATCAACAAACAGCTAAACGAGTCAACACCATTGCTACGGACAACTGTACCAGGCAAACCGGTAATATGAACTAGTTGTTATAGATGACACATAAAATATTACCTAATATATTTTAGGCAATATAATTTATATATTAGGTAATATAATTTATGTGCCATCTATAACAACAGGTAGTAGAAAAAAGCAATAAAATTGTATAATAACGTCACAACTAAACATTCATTCTATCATATTTTACCCTATTATTCATAAGGAGGATCACAAAATTACATTATCTTTACCAAATGGTAAACTGTGTGGAACAATTTAAAAATGGAAATTTGCCAACAAATGAAATCTGATGATATGCTCCATTCACATATTTTTCTCTTGCTGTTCCACAAACAACTTTTTCTTACAAAAGATTATTCTTTTATCTACGTCATGTTAGTCTAGATAAACATTAACAGAATTGGCATTATTATTTGCTTCTTTGTAAGTAGAAGGGAAATAAGGGAATGCATTTAAATAAATTGATAGGCAATGTTAAAAGCTGGTCGCCATGTGAAATAAATGAGGTTCGGTTCGCTTTGCATGGTCCCGTTTGAGAAAAGTTTGTTAAAACTGAAACGAACAACAATGTATATATCTCGAAAACGGTCCATGCTACAAGAAAAACGTATGACATAAACTACGTGTTTTAACGAGATATACATTTATTGTGCAGTAAATTCTTGTCGATTTAACCGTTATACAAAATTCTGCAAAACTCAACTAGAATAAAGAGCTCTTCAGAGGTTATCCCCAGAAAATTCAAAATATATATTTTAACTGTGATGTGAATATCTCTGATATACGGCAATTTAATCAAAACAGTTAGAGCCAGTTTTGAGAAAATAAACAGTGTCGAAAAATGTTCCTTGGAAAGGGTAGCTGGGATGTAGGGATTTTCTTCAAAATATTCGTATCATATGCTCAGAAGATACAGAACTTAAACACCAAGTTTGGTGTTCAACCGACTTTTTGTTTTTGAGCTTTGCTGTCTACAGACACACACACATAGGAAATTTTTCTAAAAATACCCTTTTCTGAAATCTAGGTATCTAATTTTTGGGTGGAATACAATACCATCTCTATCCACTATATACTTACATTGTACATATGGGCTAGAGAAAATAGAAAGGGTCTTATACATTATAACGCTTAAATAATAACTCTTCTGACTTTATGCTGCTTAAAAAGAATTTGATTTTGTTTATACATAGACCTCCTATCATCTTTTTCTTTGTCCTCTACAGTTAATTTCGTATGTTGAGATATCTCAGTTAGCTCTTTAATAGTTGGTTAATTTTAATGCAAGCAAAATTTATGGTGTTCTATAGGACGCTAGTCTTACAGACCCACATTTAAATCGCTATATGATATGCCTCAAAAAAGCATACCTGCTGATAGCCCTCTTCTATTGACTGCAGGACATTTAACGGCGTTCTGACGTAGAATCTAGGTCCTTGTTAAAATAATAAATTATTCTTTGCATTCAGAGCATTTCAAATTACTTCTCTTTCAAGCAATAACACATCCGTACATTATTATTCTAAAATATAGACAGGTTGCCTTTCTTGTTTATACTGGGCTGTTTACAAGAGCAGCACGTGAGACTTCACAAAGTTGAAACTTTGGTTTATTAACGGTCGATGTTATTCACAGACGGCGAAAAGTGCTAGTTCCCTTTTGTGTGAGCAAATCGTCCATAACGGCAAGAAAAGGAAGATAGAAGAAAGTCCGTATTTGGCAAACGTGATAAGTAAATGATGATATGCCAAGTTTTTGAAAACTGCTTCGTGACAAGAACTGCTGATTTCAGCACAATCGTAGGTTAGCGCATTGTCACAGACATCAATGGGAGAGGTGCAACTCCATGGTCAAAAGGGAAACAAAACTTGGGAGCTGGATGGCAATATAGTATGTAATTTTATTGAGAGCGTCTTTGTTAACCTTGCTGAGAGTTCATCTAACAGAGAATGTGACGTCGAGAATCAGATTCAGGTATAGAAGGGATTACTCTATTACCGAATACTCCGCAATTATTAGCTAAATATTCCTTATACATTTATTTTCCTAATAAAAAACAAAGACTGTGAACTGTTGAAAAGCGGAACATCAACCTACGTTTTGGATGTCTAATCTAATTATAGCCACGAAATAGCACTATTAGACATTGTGAAAATATGCCACAATTTAGCATTATGCCAGAGGCATTCTACTTTATGTTACAGCATCAGTAATTTGCTATGGTATTTATTTATTTTTATACACATATTGGCCTTCAGGGTTAACCTAATTGGGCCATCAGGGCAGAAAGCATGACTTACATAGATCACACACAACACAAAATCGATGCCCGTTGTGGGTTTCATACCCGCGGCCCTTTCACGGCAAAGCGTCAACGCCAAACGTGCCAACGACCGTCTGCTACGGTTGTCGATGCTGGCTGAGAGGCAGGGCCGTGTGCCTATTGCCCAAACGGCACTGCTGACCAAAGAAGAGAAGAGCTTTTAACGACCTCAGCAAAATTTACTCCTAGAGACCCGGCAACTAAATGCTTTCGTGCTGGCAACAACTTAAGTCTGGGGTTCACGTTGACAGAAGGAAAGAAACAAACAGAAAGAAAAAACAGACCTTTACTTTACAGAATTAAAGAGGCATTGCTTAGCGTCTGTTTTTCAACAAAGCTGCACACGCTACAGTATATTTTTGTTTTATTTAAAGTTTTAACTAAAATATTAAATGCCAGCATACATATAAAATAGCCTATATTACTTTCTCTAGCTCCTATATGCAATGTACATACATGGTGGACAGATGAGGTATCTGTTGTATTCCACCCAAAATTTTGATGTGGAAATATCACTGGAAATATGAGTTTTGAGGTCCGCAGCGTCGGAAAAAAATTAGAAAAAGGTTCGCTCGTGCATATATGTCTGTGGACAGCATAGCTCAAAAACGGAAATACCATTAAATACCAAACTTGGTATTTAGGTTTAGTACCTTTCAAGAATGCGACACGAAGATTTTCAAGAAACCCCCCCCCATCAATAACTACCCTTTACATGGAAAACATTTTTAAAAGTTTAATTTTTTAAAATACTTTATTATAAATATACATAAAAAATAAAATATATATTTTGAATAGTCTCTGAGGACTTCTTTATTCTGGATGAATTTTGCAGAATTTTGCATAACGGTTCAATCGTAAGAGATAGACAAAACTTACAACAAACAAAATGTGACATAATTGATGTTATACACGTTTTTCTTGTAGAGTTGACCGTTTTCGAGATATTCCTTGTCATTGGTTTCAATTTTAAACTATTTTAACTTTTCTCAAACGGGAAGTGACGCTTCGTTTCGTCTGTCTTGTTTTTCTGTAGGCCAAGCAAAGCGAACCGAACTTGTTTCTCATAGGACTAGCTCTCCAAAATGTTACTATCGACTTAGCCTAGTGTATTCCCTTCTTCTTACAAAGAAGCAAGTAATAAGACAATTTCTTCTAATGGTTATCTTGATTAACATGCCATAAAGGAAAGAATAATCATTTATTCTATTTGCGACAGCTAGAGAAATTCATGTGAATGGAACACATAAGATTTTTTTTACTACATTAATTACCATACAGCACTATAAACTAACATTTTTAACATATTGCACATTTATTTCTCGAAAACAAACAAATAAGAAAAGAATAGTGGATGTGTTTTCAAATTTATTTTGTAACATTTATCTCGGGTAAGAACAGAAACTAGTCGAGTTTGTTCACAACAATATCTTCGGTGTGACAATGCACTTTGGTGCTTTAAGTGCAGCTGTCCACCAAAAATCTCTCGAGTGAAAATTTCCCTTTGCTATTGAATGAGTGAGTTCTGATAAAGGAATACTTAAGTTTTACCTAAAATAACAGATTAACATAAATATTGTGTTACCAGTATTACTAGAATCTCAGGTTAATTTGGTAGCACTTACTGACACATTCTCAGCCGCTTACCTTGAGCCAAAATTAGTCGAGTTGTTCATAAGGAATTTCTTGGGGTTGATACACGCTTTTGTACTCTGAAGTGTAGTTCTCTACCAAAAGCTAACTAAGTGAAAAATTTAATTGCATGAAGCATTTCCTTTTGAAGAAAGCCCTGAAAATGAACACCCAATTAACCTGAAAGTCTATCTTGCCTCACTAAACGTCATTTTCTGTGATCCAAAATAGTAGTGTATGTTCACAAGCAATATTCTCATATTGACAATCGGTTTTCCACACATAAATGCATTTTCCACCTTATACATCTTAAGTGATATATAAATGCACAGCTTTGCTCTATGGAGCGCCTCTTAGCGTTCTGGTTTTCATTATCACAACAAAGTTGCAAATGATATATAATGTTTTAATTTTCTCCAAATCTTTAACCAAAACAATAAAGGCCATCATACAAATAAAAAGGTTTACATTTTTATTACATTAATAAGCACATGGCACTGTAAATTGACACTTATAAGATATTACATATTTATTTCTCAGAAACAAACACATAAGAAAAGAATACTGGATGCGTGTTCAATTTTCTCTCTGAAGCACAAATCTCCGGTATGACTAGAATCTAGATGATTTGTTCACAAAGAATATCTTCGGTGTAGCAACGCACTTTTGTAATTTAAGTGCGGATGCCCACCAAAGACCTTCTAAGTGAAATGTACACTTGCTGAGTGAAAATTTCCCTTCGTTATTGCACGAGCGAAGTTCTGGTAAATGAATATTTAAGTTCTACTTAAACTAAAAACCAGCAGAAGCTAGTCGAGTTTGTTCACAAAGAATATCTTTGGTGTGGCAATGCACTTTGTACTTTAAGAGCATCTGTCCACCAAAGACCTCCTAAGTGAAATGTACACCTGCTGAGTGAAAATTTCCCTTTGCTGTTACAGGAGTGACGTTTCTGAAAATGAATAATTAAGTTTGAATTTAAATAGCAAATTATCATATATACTATGTTACTATCACCAGTATGTCAGGCCAACTTGGTAGTATTCAGTGACCCATTCTCAGCCACTTACCTTGAGTCAAAATAAGTTGAGTTGCTCACAAGGAATTTCTTCGGGTTGATACACCCTTTTACACTCTTAAGTTTACTGTTCCAATAAAAGCTAATGAAGTGAAAAATATGATTGGTGAGTGAAGCATTTTCCCTCGAAGGAAGCCCTGAAAATTGAGACAGGACATGTCTTGTCACAGGGCAAAAAGTTATTTAAAAGGGAGATATAAATTATAGCAAATAATATAAATTATACAAGCGGGGACAAATGCACATCGAAATGGCTAGGAAAGAAATATTGTAAAAGCACGTTTAAATAGTCGAGTTGTCACGAGCAGACGAGGACACAGGTAGGATAGTACCATTAAGGGTAGGACATTGAACTGAAGGGGTGAGGTTACACTGCCCGAGGGTGAACTGATGCTGGTCCCCGTAGCCGCGCTCGCTAAATTGTCTCGCTTTGGTGCTTCGCGGCGCAAGGGATCGTGGGTTCGAGTCCCGCCTTGGGCATGGGTGTTTCTGTGTTAGTAAATGTGTATGTGTATGTATATGTAAAAAGGAAAAACGAATAGGTCAACTAAGGAAATTTAGAAACTAGAAAAAAGAGGTAAAAAGGAATACAGCGCCGGAGTCCTGACAAGCCTCCGGGGCTGTATTTAAAAAAAAACATAGCAAGGAGAAGAGAAATAATTTCCTTACTGGTCAAGCTACACTTTTTGGCACTTAGCATAGAACGTCCGCAGAGCAAAGATGTGATATTTGGGGCCCGTGATGGAGCCTAACAGGCCGTGACGGAAATCGTTAATTTAATACACACCAAAGTACGGACGAAATCACTGCACCAAAAGTAATAAGTAATAATAGGCGCGGTCGGGTAAAACGTAACTTAAGAGTAAGTACATTTAGGAAGAATGCGTGTGTGTTTGATGGCAGAAAAGGCCGAACAAAATGAATAAAGAGTTCCATAATGATCTGGAACTCGAAAGAAATGACTTGTGTTTTACCACACCTGAAAAAGAGATTCCATGCTAACAAAATCCTGAGCTATCCACACCATTCCTAATAGCCAAAACCTGCACCCGGGATACGAATCCGACACTTCTAAACCGCCGCAAAATGAACACTCAGGTTTTGTTTAAAGTATCACATTTCGAATAAAAAATTATCAGTATTATGGGCATCTCAAAATAACCTGAAAATAAACCTTACCTCATTGATGGAAAATTACTAAGTTCTAAAATAGTAGTGTGTGTTCACAAGCAATATTCTCGATTTGGCAATCGCTTTTCCAAATTTAAATGTATTTTCGCACCTTATATGGCTTAAGTGAAGTGTAAATGCACAAGTTGGGTTAAGAATTTCGGTGTGCTGTAAGGGGAGGTATCTTAGAATTCTGTTATTCATCCATCATAACAAAGTTACACACGATACAAAATGTTTTGGATCGCTTCAAAGTTTTAACCAAAATACTAAAAGCTATCATATGAACAAAATAGTCTACATTCTTATTACATTAATTATCACATAGCACTATAAATTAACATTTTTAAAATATTACATATTCTATTACATATGATAAAAGAATAATAGATATGATTTTAAAATTTATTTCTGTAACATTCATCTCAGGTATGAGCAGAAGCTGGTCAAATTTGTTCACAAAAGATATCTTCGTTGTGACAATGCACTTTATAAGTGCAGCAGTCCACCAAAAACCTCCTAAATGAAATGTACACAAGCTGAATGAAAATTGCCTTTTGCTGTAGCATGGCTGAAGATCTGATAAATGAATATTTATTCTACATAAAATAGAAACTAGCAGAGACTAGTCGAGTTCTTTCACAAAGAATGTCTTTGGTTAGGAATGAACTTTGTACTAAGTGAAATGAGCACTTGTTGGGTGAAAATTTCTCTTTGCAGTTGTACGAGTGAAGTTCTGAAAAACGAATACCTAAGTTTTACTTAAAATAGCACATTGTCATAAATACCGTGTTACCAGTATTACTGGCATGAAAAGTTAATTTGGTAGTATTTAGTGGCCCTTTCTCAGTCACTTACCTTAAGACAAAATTAGTCGAGTTTGTTCATGAGGAATTTCTTCGGCTTCATACTTACTTACATTTGTGCTCTGAAGTTTAATTCACCACAGAAAGCTAATTAAGAGAGAAATATAACTAAGCAGTCAAGCATTTATCTTTGAAGGAAGCTCTGAAAATGAACATTCAAGTTTTACTTCAAGTTACACATATTTCGAACAAAAAATTGTCAGTATCACAAGTATCTCAAATTAATCTGAAGTAACTCTTTTCTCATTAAATGTCATTTTCTAAAATCCAAAATAGTAGTGTTTGTTCATAGGCAATATTCTCGATTTGACAGTCGCTTTTCCACACATAAATGCATTTTCGCACCTTATATATCTTATGTGAAATATAGATGCACAAGTTGAGTTAAAATTTTCGCTATGATGTAAGGAGGCGACTATTAAGAGTTGTGTTTTTCATCCAGCATAGGAAAGTTACACATTATATAAAATGCTTTAATTTTATTCAAGCTTTAACTAAAATAATAAAACACATAATACAAATAAAATATCTAGTTTATATTTTATTACATTAATTACCACATAGCAGTGTAAACTAAAATTTTCAAAATATTACATATATATTTCTCAAAAACAAACATATAAGTAAAGAATAGTGAGTATGTTTTCAAATTTCATTCTGTAATATTTATCTCGGGTATGGGTAGAATCTAGACGATTTGCTCACAAAGAATATCTTCGGTGAGACAATGCACATTTGTACTGCCCACCAAAGGCATCCTAAATGAAATGTACACTTGCTGAGTGAAAATTGCCCTTTGATGTTGCAAGAGTGAAGTTCTGATAAATGAGTACCTAAGTTTCTCTTAAAATAATACATTATCATAAATGCTGTGTTACCAGTATTACTAGTATGCCAGGCTAACTTGGTAGTATATAGTGGCCCATACTAATCGCTAACCTTGAGCCAGAATTAATAGTTTATTGACAAGGAATTTCTTCGGGTTGATACCCACGTTTGTACTCTCGACTTTGGTTTTCCACTAAAAACAAATTAAGTGAAAAATATAATTGCTGAGTGAAGTATTTCCCTTTGAAGGAAACCCTCAACATGAACACTCAATTAACCTGAAAGCAAAACCTTATTAAAGATTATTTACTAAGACCCAAAAAGAGTAGTGTTTGCTCACAAGCAATATTGTCGATTTGACAATAGGTTTTTCACACGTAAATACATTTTTTTTCACCTTATGTATCTTAAATAAAATATAGATGCACAATTTGAATTAAGAATTTCGCTATGGTGTAATGAGGCGTCTCCTAGCATTGTTTTTCATCCATCATAACAAAGTTGCACACGATACAGAATGTTTTAGTTTTCTTCAAAACTTTAACAAAAATAATAAAAGCCATTATACAAATAAAATGCTCTGTATTTTTATATTACATTTTACACTAATTACCACATAGCCTATAAATTAGCATTTTCAAATGTTATATATATAACCTATATATAATATTTTCAAATGTTAATTTTTGTATATATACATATGTTTTCAAATGTTATATATATTTCTCAAAAGAAACATAAGTAATGAATAGTAGATATGTTTTTAAATTTCTTTCTGAACTGTATATCTTGGGTATGCGTAGAATATAGACGATTTGTTCACAAAGAATATCTTCAGTGTGACAATGCACTTCTGTACTTTAAGTGCGGATGTCCACCAAAGACCTCCTATGTGAAATATACACTTGTTGAGTGAGGCTTTCCCTTTGCTGTTGCATCAGCGAAGTTCTGATAAATTAATGCTCAATGTTCACTTAAAATAAAAACCAGCAGAAGCTAGTTGAGTTTGTTCACAAACAATATCTTTGGTGTGACAATGCACTTTTTACTTTAAGAGCATCTGTCCACCAAAAACCTCCTAAGTGAAATGTAAACCTGCTGGGTGAAAACTGCCCTTTGTTGTTGCATGAGAAGTTCTGATAAGTGAATGCTAAGTTTCACTTAAAATAGCACATTATCATATATACTTTGTTACAAGAATTACTACTATGTCAGGCTAATTTGATAGTACATATATAGTGGCCCATTTTCAGTCGCTTACCTTGAGCCAAAATTAATACAGTTTATTCACAAGGAATTTCTTCAAGTTGATACTTTGTGCTCTGCAGTTTGGTTCTTCACTAAAACATTATAATTGCTGAGCTAAGTATTTCCATTTGAAGGAAACCCTGAAAATAAACACTCAATTAACCTGAAAGAAAAAGCTCATTAGAGATCATTTTCTATGATTCAAAATAGTAGTGTTTGTTTACAAGCAATATTGTTGATTTGACAATCGGTTTTCCACACAAAAATGCACTTTTCCACTTTATATATATATCTTAAGTGAAATATAGGTGCAGCCACAAGTTGAGTTAAGAATTTCGCTATGGTGTAAAAAGTTTTTAAGTACCTATCAAAATAATACAAGTTTAATTTCACCTGTAATAATATCCAACATTTTCATAATATTTTAGAGCTCCAGGGTAATTTTGAACTAAATATTTGATCATTCAGAACAGTTACCAAAATTCGAAATTGGTCATTAATTCATAATGTACATCATATATGCGAAAATATACGTTTATACATTTACGTGCATTTTTCCACTTTGTGCAATCCAAATAAAATAAAATACTTGTTGAGTGAAGAATTTCCCTATCCTGCATTGAGGACTGAAGGCCTGAAATAATTAAAATTAAAAGTTTATCTTAATTGAGGATATTGCCTACACGAATGTACGCTTAGCCTGTACCACAGGTATCTTGTGTTAACCTCGAAGTAAATGTTAGGTCACTCACAGTCCTTTATTAAATTGCGAAATTAGTTCTGTTTGTGCACAAACAATAGCTTAAAAAAGTTCACCATGTGATTTGTATCACAAGTTCCAACTTGTTGTCCTAAGTGAAATATAGCAGGTACAAATATTCACTGAAAAACTTGGTATAAGAAGACTGAGGTAAAGGTATTTTAATTCAACCTTGCATAATATCCAATAAAATAGTAGATATCATTATACAATCAGGTTAACTTTGAAGTAAATATTAGGTGATTCAAAGCCCTTTATATTAGCTGAAGATTGCCATGACACAAAAATACCTATGATATGAAAATTCACCCATGTACGTTAAGTCAATTTGGCCTCCTAAGCGATATACACACTTGAGTGAATATTTTTCCCTTTGACATCAGATGAATGAAGTCCTGAAATATTAACACCTAAATATTACGTAAAACATATTTTCAAATTAAAAACTATGCTATCAGTAATAATGGTAGTCTTAGTTAACTGGAAGGTAAAAGTTATCCTACTCACAGTTCCTTAGTTTCTAAAGCTAGTCAATATTGTTATCAAAGAATATCCTGCATTTGACAGTCCACTTTTCTACATATGTTGTGATGTCCAACAAGAACATTCTACGTGAAATGTTGTTAAATCAACGAAGTTCTGAAAAATAAAATGAACACTTAAGTTGTACTTTGAATAGCACATATTTCGAATTACTTATCACTATAAATATCACACAGTATCAGTATTATATCAGGCTAGCCTGCGAGTAAAAATTAGATCATTCACAGTCCTTTATTATGAGCCAAAAGTAGTCACGTTTTTCATGGCAATGTCCCGTTTGATAACACACCTTTGTATACTAAGTGCTGTTGTCCAACAAGGAAATCCTAAGTGAACAGCACACTTAAGTAATTCCCTTTGCTGTTAGATGAATGAGAAATAAAAACTCAAATTTTATTCATAAGAGCATACATTTGGAGGTAAATATCGTGTTACTAGTATTACTAGTAATACAGATTAACCTGAAAGTAAATATTAGCCCAGCCACAGTTATTTTTATGAGCAGAAATTAGTCGAGTATATTAACAAAAGACAGTTTCGGTTTAAAGTGAACAACATCGGTTTAATATTTTTAATCTCCTTATAATAAACACAAAATTGACCTAAACAACACATATTATTATAATGTTATGTTTCCAGTATCCCTAAAGCTCAGGCTAGCTTGGGTCATTCTTAGTCCTTCTTTCTGTGAATCCAAATTGGTGAAGTTTTGTTCCAAAGATTAACTTTGGGTTCACAATGCACTTGTGTACACTTAAATTCAGTTCTCACCAAAAACATCGTTTGTGAAATGTACAATTCTAGAGTGAAGCATTTCCTTTGATATTAGATGAATGAAGTCCTGAAATAACAATTAAATTTTACTTAAAATAACAAATATTTCAAATGAATAAATTGATACGACTATCATTACTTTATCAATTTAACCAAAATGTAAATGTTACCTCGTTGACGCTCTAAAACTGATCGTTTTTGTTCTCAAAGAATACCCTCGCTTTGACTTAGTACTTTTGTAAACATAAGTCCATCTTAGATATTCTAAGTGAACTAGCTTCCTAGTTTCCATAGTAAAGAAAGTCTGTGAAAGCTCAATACCGAATTAGACATTTCAAAGACAAGACCCCTAACGTAGCTCTGCCCCCGCAACCCATTTTAACACGATGGTGTACGTGGTTGACAGCATGCATATCATATTGAATTATTGTGACAGTTTTCAGATGGTGAGTGAAGCGGTGAATAGCTTTGATAGGGGAGTTGCTATGGCATTTAAGAATGCACAGGACCTGTTGTCTGATCTTGAACTGCATGGTAAATTGGCCTGCATTAAATCCACTTTTCCTTTTTGCCAAAAACCATAACCAGCTTTTTTTTTTTTTTTTTTTTATTTTATTTAAATTTTTCCTTTTAATTATGGGGCAATCTATGCCCACAAAAACATAATTCTACTAACACTCGTTTTAAATAACTACAAATCAGTGCAAATAAACCATCATCTTCTAAAACTAAACCACAAAAAATAAACATAATGAATATCGGGTTAATGAATCCTTAGCCCGAATAGTTACATTTTTTTTTTTTTCAATTCTGGCAAAGTTTTTTTTTTTAATGCTAGTTGACCATAATAGCTTCTTTTCTAATCACAGAAGCGGGAAGCTGAACCTAACAACATTGTCAGTGCTTCTTAGTGTGGAGGTGATAGTCCACCGAGGGACTAACAATATTAGGTGGTAACCTCAAACATGGTGATAAATGGCTGCATATCGCCGATAAATCCGGACTTCACGAGCTTAGAAGAAAGTGCTATGGCGTTGGACAAATCAATAGAGTTAGTCAATGCAGACTCAAATGGTATTGGTAGATGAAAGTGTAATCAATGCTTCATGGGATTGATTGCGTTATGTTGTAAATAGTCTCTCTGATGTTAGATTAGTTCGCCCTCCGCGGTGTAATGGTTACCATGCTGACTTCATATACCCAAGGTCGCGGGTTCAAACCCGGCGAAGGACGATGGATTTTTTCGGGTGTAAAAATCCTTAGCATGGCTTCCTTCGGAAGGGAAGTATAGCCGTTGGTCCCGTGTCGTAGATTTACGGCACGTAAAAGAACCTCAAGCCTGATAGAGAGGCCTCTGAGCAAAATTAAGCGGTGTTTCACGCCCAATATAGAATGGGACCCTGAGAACCACAGCAGTTAAAGAGCGTCCATAAATAACACGCCATTTTTTATATTTGATGTTAGATTACGATTAGGACAGTTTACATTGACTTGTTAAATTAGCATTGTTAAACTTTTTTTGTTTTGTTTATAATTTGCCAATAAATCTCAATGATATGATTTGCAATGGGGATATGTTAAGTCTCTCATTACATTTATATTTCTTTTTATTTCATCCTATGTCTACTGTGTATTTTATATGAAGCTTTTCTACTTCAGTCATAGTTAATTATTGAGAATTCATTGTGTTAGTATAACACTTCTAAATATGCGAAAGCGTTCCGGAAGTCACCTGCATGTGGTATATGGTGAACTTTTTTAGCACGACTAGCAAAAGAGGACAGATTAGCAGTTCTTTGTATATGCACAACAGATTTAGAAATATACCTGTTCTCGCTTTAAAGCACATCGTACGATTAGTACTGCTGCTGCTGCTGATGATGATGATAATAATAATAATAATAACAATAATAATGAGTTAGATAATAATAAAGAGAATGTAGAACATGTTGAATAGAAGTGCCTGGACCTTTCCAGCAGTGTGGATAAAATATGTAGATCAGTTTCTTATGGCAAAGCAATTGCTATGGCAAATCGGTTACGATTGTTAATGTACCCGCAAACAGCGTGCAATAGGGATCACTCAAAGAAATCTTGATTGTACCTGAGTTTAAAGACTCTGGTGTAATAGAGTGAAAAATTATCAAACAGGCAAAAATGATTTTTGCAGTGTATTCCTATAACAGACGTGACGGCTCTGATGTTGAGTTGAGATGTTTTTTTTTTTTTTTTTTTTTAAACAGTAACGGAGTCTGATCAGGACTCCGGTACTGTATCCCTATTTACATTTCCCCCCGTAGGTTTTACTGATTACTAGTTTACTGATTTTACTGTTTCTTTTACAAACATATACACATTGCACAAACATATAACATCCATGCCCAAGGCGGGACTCGAACCCACGATCCCCTGCCCACGAAGCACCAAAGTGAGACGCTTTAGCGAGCGTGGCCATGGGACCGTCTGGAAATATTATAATACCTTGCTTTCTAATCATGTGTAGCCCTCTTTTATACGTGTTTTAGAAAAATTGAATGAGATTGAAAGTACTGAGAATTGTTGACTAACCAACCACCCTAGAATATTTTACACCTTAGTTATCTACACACTGCAGCTGATAGTGTTCTAAGAAATAATTTACCCCACGGACCTTTTTCTTAAAAATGGCATTTAGTTGTGGGCTCTTGAGTAATTCCTGAGAAAATGGATTAATGGACTTGGTAAATTTAATGTTAGCGAAAAAGGACACTGAAATGTTAGGCTAGTTTAAGTTAGACTTGGCTAGTTTGGGTTAAACGTTTCGTGCTCTGTTTAGAGCATGTGCTGCTTTTTCTCCTGTGTTCGTGTATAATTCATCGTCATGCAGATAGCTATTCACCACATTTTCGCTGTATCGTGTTAAAAATAAGTGTCTTCTATTTAGATTGTCGGAAAAGGACTGGGATTTGGTGTTATGGGTGTAAAATGATAAAACTTCTGTTAATTCCAAATGCTATTTATTAATAAAATGATTGTATGCATTGCATTGTGATAGTACATTTTAGGTTTCATTTTTAACTTTATATAACAAATAGATATGTTCACTGCCCAAAACTAGTCGTGAAACAGAACAATAATTAATGAACTGTAAAATTAAAGAGCTTTGACCTGTGTTTCAATCATATAGCATACACATTAAAAGTTTATATCTAACGAACGTATGACATATGCTTTCACTATAATAGAAAATAATAATATATATTAATAAAATCGAAATATTACATTGCAATTTGGTTTTTGTCTTGAATGAATATTTAGTGTTCATTTCATTTGTTACTACTGTATTTTGCTTTCTGATAAACTCTCAATTCTATTCTTTGAATCAGAATTGGGTTGTGTAGTTTCTTAACTGAATAATCTAATGTCGCTTTGTACACATAGTCAAAGCCTTCACGCTTGCTTATTATTACGCTAGCATTTTGATGAGTTGAATTTCTTAAGACTAACGCAGAGTGATTATATATTACGTTTGCAGCTCAGCATGGAGTTATCCTTAGGTTATTATACCAGCTCTCGTACAAACCCAAAAATGTAATGTTTGCTCTTGGGTTGCAGTCGTGATTTTCCCTGAAATGTGACAAATTAATAATAATCATCTGCATAAGGCGCTAAAAATATTCAATGTTATAAAGCGAACATATAAGAATATAATAGCAGTCACTCCTGAAAGTTATATGCTCCTTAGAAATAGTTGAGTTATATGCATTGTGTAATTATATCTCATGAAGGAGTGTTACAATATACCTATATTATTGATGGAGCCTGATTGGAAGAACATCCATATTATGTGCTTCTTATGCTAGTCTTGGATTCGTATTGTATCGTGCCTGTGCTGAAATCTGATGTTTGCTAATGTTAAATTATGTCATTAGAAGAAGTTGTAATATTTGTCAAAATCATGTGATCGCGATATAATATCTTTTCATTGCGTGATTTGTATAGCCCCTTTAACTTCGGCGGTCATATAGGGTGGGGGGGATTTTGAGCTATGAACCCACTCGTATTACTGTAGGTTTAGAACGTTAAATTAATACATTCTATATTACTATACTCATGCATATTCCTGCTATCATTCATACTTTCCAGATATTTCCGGATAAAGAAATATTCTCACACCCACAGCCTGAGAATCGAACCCGGGATCTCTGGGTGAGATGTCAGCTCTCTAATCTCTCGACCACTGATGCAGTCTGTTAATATAGCTAAGTGCATTGAATGTTAAATATTGTTTCTTGTGTTGATTGCATATCTGATTAGAAGTGATGATTGATCATGTATCATTTAAAAATGCGTTATTGGTTTACCTATATAAAAAGAATTGAATTTCTATTTCTTCCTCTTTTGTGTACCTTTAATTTAATAATGATGTTGACGTGCAATAATTCTGTAGGCAAACCGTTATCCCGTGCTAGGCATTCTTTTCGGTGTGATGTATGAAAGAAATATTCATTAGCGGAAGTATAAACTGTATTGAAGTATCCTGATAGTCAAAATTAACATAAAAATGTTTATCAAGCTTTATTTCTTCTGTTTCGTTATGGTATTCAAGGCTGCTATTAATCCATTGCTCCTTATAAATAGCGGAAATCCCTAGGTTAAATAGATATTTTATAATCTATTGCCATGCAATTGTCATTGTATCTCGATTTTCTTTGCATTGTCTTGAATAAAGCAATAAGAGTGAAACGAAACGTCGCTTCCAGTTTGAGCAATTGGAAGTAGCTTAAAATTAAAGTAAAAACCGGAGCTTTTGAACTATACTGTCCTCGGACATGCATTGGTTGAAGGGTCTTCAAAACACGTATTTCCATCGACAAATATATTTTTGGGTGCTTTCGAATACTTCCTCTACTTATTAAATAGAAGCAGTACAGAAAATACAATTCTGTCATGTTACATTGCAAATGTCTTTCTTTACTAAATGGTATTTACCGGCACATCGTTTTTTGTTTGTTTCTTTGCTTTTTTGATTTATTGTGTATTCTGGCATACGAACATACAAATCCACTGACCTTTTTTCTCTGAATATACAATTTCTGGATTCAGGGGGACCTCAAGTAAAACTATTTCCGTCAAAATCGCTTTATCGAAGTTTTGGGTGGAAAACAATGTATGCATGCCTGTATGTACGTAAGTATGCATGTAGGTGTTTGTATGTATCTATGTATGTATGCATGTATGTATGTATGTATGTATGTATGTATGTATGTATGTATGTATGTATGTATGTATGTATGTATGTATGTATGTATGTATGTATGTATGTATGTATGTATGTATGTATGTATGTATGTATGTATGTATGTATGTATGTATGTATGTATGTATGTATGTATGTATGTATGTATGTATGTATGTATGTATGTATGTATGTATGTATGTATGTATGTATGTATGTATGTATGTATGTATGTACGTACGTATGTATTGCACGTCTAGATACATGTCTGTATGTATGTATGTATGCTTTCCCCCACTTTTTACTGTAAGTTCTTCTGTTTCTTTCATTGCTATGCCCGCTTAAAAGCTATGAAGGTTTCTAAAGTAAAATTTACTTAGGGATAGCGCATATATTAAATGAGATTGTAACTAAACCACAGTTGCCCTTTTTCGGTGTACGTTCTAAGATTCTAAATAATAGAGGAATTTAGCTTTATAACTACAAAAATCAGTGTTAAAATCGCTTGTGACCAATGAAAGTCACCCTTAGCGTGCTTCTTGTATATATGTTGAAGAATAAACTAATCGTTGTTAACCTTCTTATGTTCGCATTTTAACTATTGATATAAGTATATGTGCATTATAAAAAACAGTATTTTCAATGTAAGCAATTCACTTTAAAGTGTATGCCTGTGAGTTAATTCATTTAACTATTCTTCGCAGTTTAAGTTATTATTTAGCTACTAATCGACTTAAGTAGTGCGTTTAATTGAATATTTGCATTCTAAAAAGAATCTTATCTGATATATCTACCACTCATGATTGTCGTGTAGTCCACTGACATACAAAGTCTACGTTTTTACGATTATAATCAGCACCGTTAATTCTCGTGCCGGGAAGGTGACAATAGCTATATGAATTATTATTTTATATAATAATACGATTTTTCGGTATTCATGCGATGTACAATGCTGAAAACAGTGTAGAACAGGTTAAGCTGTTTGGTATGAGACATATACGTCAGCTGTAAGTATGTATTTTACCGATAGCATCTCTCTTTACGGAAAACACCGGCGAATCCTGGTCGGCCCTTAGAGTTATTTTGTTAAACACGATTCAGTGACAATTCTTCTTTCGTGTAAAAGGCAGTAACCTGTTTTCCTGTACATAACATACCGCTTAACCGTTAATGAGTTTTTAGTGTAAAGTATATCTGTTCTGCGAAAACATTAATGAAGCTTCTTCATATTCTCTGGGGGGGGGGGCGGATATTTCAGGAATGCATCCTTGTAAGAAGTAAAGTCCCTTCATGAATGTACGGGGAAATCGCCCCTGTGTTCTTTTATAACGTTATTAGCGTTTTTAATACATCTATGATCAATGATTCACCCTTCATTTTTACATTTTATTTTATGCTATTTACCCTTCTTAGTTTTCAGAGAAATAAGCTTTGCAATAATAGTTTGTTGAAGAATGGGTAGGAAAAGTCATGTGAATGGATAGCCAATCGAGTGGGGCCTAGGCAAAGGTAAGCTAGGGCAAGAAGTACTTAAAATGTTAAATATGTGAGTGTGTGTGTGTGTGTGTGTGTGTGTGTGTGTGTCAAATGCATCAAACCGCTGCTACATTTCTCTGCGTGTGATGTCTGTTAATTGTGTGTTATTTATATACGCATTCCAGAGATTATTTGAATTTTGTTTAAAGTTACATTGTATAAGAATTCCTTATAAGTCCTCTCATGAAAGGAGGGTGATCGGAGCTCTGTGGTTTTATAATGTTATTAGCTTGTTTTTAATGCTATTGATACATATGTATACATCTTTTTTTATTCAAATTGTGTTCGTTGTGTGTTTTTGATGTATTTAACATAATTAGGTACTGGTGGAGTTTGGAATTGTGTTTCCTCTGAGGTGTCTGTTCCTCATTGTCTGAAGCAAGTCAGATCATTTTGTTGTAGCAGTATGATTCCTTTCTTCCCTTATCGTTTGTATTAGCCAAGAATGAGCGAGCAGGCATATTTTTTATTCACTATTTGTGATAATAGGCTACTAAATATTCTCGTTTTTTTAAATTATTTATTTATGCACAATCGTAAAGTCGTGTGATGAGAGCTTTAAGTTATAGCTTAATGCTGAGTGAAGCTGTAGGCTGTTCGAGCGATTTGAAGCAATGGTATTTGTCGTTTTTGGTATAGAACCGAAAGTTTTGCATATACGAGTATTTTTATATAAGTCAGGTTTGATAGCGCTTTTTTGTACCCAATTTTAAGCGTTATTTCCGTTTTAATTAGCGTAATTAATATTTCTTGGATGTGTGATAGCGCAAATGTAATTCTTGTATAGGTTGGAAGGGTGTTTAATAAGTAAGATTAATGGCCTAATAATTCACCTTCATTTATATATTTATTTAAGCTATAAACCGCTTTTAATTTCGGAGTTATAAAAAAGAGCCTTAATAGATTCGAGGCAAGTAGCTAGTGATAACTATTTATTTGTATCGATATTCAAAGTTGACGGAGGAGTATCCGTTTCACTTTTATTCGCTCTCGTTCTGTCCCATTCCTCCAAGAGTTATTCACCCATGGAATTAAAGCCCATCCGGTCAGGTATTGAAGCGGGTTCTTAAATGCATATGCTAAATACATCAATATACAGTTTTCCATGTTACTGGCCGCCTAATAGTTGAAGGTTACCCCAGAATCTTAAAATGTCCTCGAATCAATGACCTAAAATCAAATTTGTTCTCTCGCGTAATTTACCTGTGTTGAAAGCTTTGTCCCTTCTCGCGAGGATTAACTGTTCCTGAGATACCTTTTTTAAAGTTTTTTCAAGTCCCCCAAGCCTTCAGATGCATAAACATATATCTAAGTCATTTTTGCCTTAAGTTCAGTCATGCATTCAGTTTTTTCTTTCTGTTACACGGGATTTATAAGTGCCCCTTGTTATTTCATGTTAAAACAATTCTATCAGTATTTATTGAATAGCTTAACAATTTGATTCGTTATTGAAAAGCGGAAGCATGATAATCTATTTATGTTGTCCGACCTACTTCTAAGATAATTGCACACATGTTGTTTCCAGGTTCTTGGTCATTAATAAATATACTCTTTCACTTGTCAACGTTTGTAGTCTGAGATGTATTCCTCTAAGTGCACTTTCAAAGGCGTTATTTCGAGTGTTGTCTAAATGCGTTCTATTGTTTCGGGTCAAAGCGTACATGCCTTATTTTTCACGTGTTGACCGATTTATATATTTATATTTGTAATTTTGGTCAAGGTTTTGTTTCTAAATATTCATTGTTATTTCTCGTTAAAGTCTCTGATCAGTATTTTATTGTAGAGTTGCGTGGTTATTGTAGCCAGGAATCATGATATTAGCGGGGTCTGTTTCCTTCCACTGAAAACAGTTGAGTGTATGGTCATTTAAGCGTATTGATATTATTAGTATATTTTTCTTTGTCTTGGCGTCTCTTTACAATTCTTTACGTTAATTAGGATTGTTCACACGTTTCATTGTCATTTAAGCCATGTTTTGTCTCTGCAGGTTTTTTGTTGAAGTCCAGATATTTTATGATTAATTATGATTATTTCTTGAAATAAATTCCTGTTAATGTACAAGTATTTTTTGAAAAGAAATTATATGAATCGCTTTTCTATAGAGGCTGATTTAATGCGGGCGTTATTTGATGTTTTCATAAGCTGTGGGTGTAAATGGGAGTTTAAATCGTTATGGGTTATAAAATAGTATTTATCTGTAATTATTTCCCCAATTAAATATATGTATTAGTTGTTTAGCAAGTATCGGGTGTAGTGTTTGTCTCACAGTACATAGTTATTGTATTTGAGCCGTGTTTAGGAATTAGACGGTCATTTTTATCTAGTATATCGCGAAATTGCAATTCGAATTTTCTTAATTATAATTACCACAAATCTAGGTAGGTCATGTACTGGAAAGATTATTCATTATGCGGGCAGGCTTGTTATCTCGAGCTTTTTTCTGCTGAGATAAATATATCTTATTTCTAGACAAGCTCCGAGGCAGCTTCTGTCATCCCCGTCATATTGCTTCCTTTTGATTGTCAGCTATGATTAATAAAAATTTTAGAGTGTTAAATGTTTACCAGTGCTCAAGGTCTTACCCCTTTCCTAACTAGCCTACTTTCTATTTTCGCAAGAATTCTGTTTTACTCTTGACCTACAAAGTTGTTCCAAAACCAGGCTCCTATATTTAGCGGAAGTGTTCCTGAACCCGTATATGTTTTAGTTCCAAATACCATTTATGTACTCTACTGATGTTAATTTAAAGTTTTCATTCTTAAACTTTTTAGGTGATTTTAAGAGAATTTTGTATAAGTCATATTTTGCCATTTGCTAGGTCATCAAGTTCCGGGTCCTACTCATTACTATTCTATTACAATACGCTCGCTAGCAGATGTAATTAATGTTATATGAGACTTTTAGAAATTTACAAAATCTGGGTGTGATTAAAATTTGTGTAAAACAAGTGGTCGTCAACTTAAGAAAGATGCCATAGCCACTTTCCTGTCTACATGTCATCCAAAGGAAAATGTAAATAGATTTGTGGATCAGCTAACAGATGAAAGCATCAATTCGTGAACGATCTGAGCGGCGAAGAGATAGATATCGTTTATCTATATTTTAAATTTTAAAACTAAACATTTTATGCTAGTTGATTATTTTAAAGACTTTTGAGCCTATCTTCGGCTCATTTTGCCTGTTTTTTCATATATAGTGTTGTATGGTGCCCTATTTTGTTATATTTTGCCTTGTTTTTTTTTCTTCCATATTTTACTTGTCTCGCGTTTTCAAGTATTTTGCATATTTTTGTATGAAACTGACTGGTGACACCGGCAATATGCTATACTACTTGGGTTCCCTATGCTAAGGATATCAAGGAAGTTTGAAGAACTAAACACTTGGAGATATTCAGTTACTTATTATTTATTCATGATAAGGTATATTATGACGGAGTGTTTGATATATCGTATTGCTTGCCATTGTGTGTCTATTTGCACCTGCTCTATTCAACACAGATTTGAATGACGCGCCCGTACTGAGTGTGTCATATTTTCCGATCAATTTTCTAATTGCACCATACAGCGGTATACTATATTAATTGTGTCCCCGCACGAGACCGGACTTAACGATGAGTGGTTTTAAACTGTCCGTGGCTAGTAGCAACTTCGCCACGTTGTTCTAAGTGCTTACACATGCCGTGATATAGTATCAGTGCTATGGTTGCATTTACTCCTTGCCTCACTGAACGTGATGCCTCTCACACATATGTACTTCTACCTCTTACGTTAATCTTTTTTTATAGCCGCTGGGGATTTTTGGCCATTGTGATTATAAATATTCCAAAAAGCTGATATTTTACATTTTATTATTGGATACTGAAACCCGTAGCAACCATGTGACATCTCCTCTATGTTGCATTATGTACTCAATTGTTGGTGAAGCTTTTAGCAGCATACCGGCCTGGTTTAACAATTCTATACGGTCAGTTTAATAAAACATTTTGCGTAACATAATCAGTGTTCGAATCAGACTTTCTGACGTTAATTTAAGAATCAGTATTTGTGTTTTATTTATAATAGGACCATTGAAGAATGGAACGAATTGCCTGTAGCAGCCTTTCAGGGCTGCTCTTTGAGCTTAAAGAAGTTTAGGAATAACTTAAAGAGAATAAATGTAAACTAATTTGAATAAGTATTGTGAAGTAATTAAGGATCTCAGAAACTGAATTAATGTATGTTATTAATGCATTTATTAGTGATGTATAGTATTAATGCTGAGGCTTCATAATAACTGTTTATAAAAATGCTGGTAATTGACATAAGTATTGCTATACTGAATAACAAGTAGTTAGGCATTAAAAAAAACATGTATATATGTCATATCTTAGTTACATTACTATTCTTAATTTACCTGTAAGATTGTTATTTTAAGTGAATTTTGTACATTTAACTCTGCCACCGGGCAGTACCCAATTGCAGAGAACACACACACACACACACACACACACACACACACACACCAGTAATATACCATTTAACTTTTTGCTGTTGTCTGCATTCAGTCTTGAATAAAAGCTAGCTCAAAATGCATTTTACTGTCTTTAAGAGCACCGCAATTTTGTATTTCTGAGCAGTGCAGGCACATACTCCTCAGAACTTTTTGATGAAAACCAGCAGCGATTTGTTTTCCAGTTTTCAAATCTGGTTTATCCCCCGATTTATTTTCACTAGCACATATCACTACCAATGCTGTGCTATTTAACTGAATATTAATGTTACCTGAAATTTACGCCTGGGAATCAATCTGGAATAAATTATTGCCATTACTTTCTGCAAATTTACGCTTTCTTGTCACAGATCTTTCCATACTGACCAGCACTAAAACACTAACTGCTGCAAAAAAAAAAAAAAAAAAAAAAAAAAAAAAAAAAAAAAAAAAAAAAAAGAACTGAACTAAATACAATCAACATTGCTGGTGCAAACTACAGTAGTTATGATCCTTAATGCCAAGCTAGCTAATCAAACCGAGAATTATTTGTTGTTTAATTTACTTGGTATTAGCGATAAGATAGTTTTGCTGACCAACAGTTTGCATCGAAAGTGTTCCTTGTCTTCCCGCATTATCAAAGAGAGTACTACTACCCTTACACCATACACCATAGGAAATAATTTTAGAACGTTAATGATATTATAAAAAATATATAAAACAATTAAACACACAAAATACAAGGGAACGCTCACGTATGAGCATCCCACAAAACAACGCGCTTGATTTTCACTATTGTCAGTTTAGTACCAAATAGGATGCGAGTGCGAAAAGCAGATATGACTGGATAATGCGATCACCCTTCGCAAATGCTCAATGCGCCCTCAGGCTTATAGGAGCTGCATAATTGACGTCTATTGTGCATGCGAATTATCTCGTATTAAGCGCAGAGAAAAGACTAAACATAGATTCGCACCCCAGGTGACAGAAGTGGCTCATGAACTGATCAGAAAGTTTGGGGACGTACTTCAAAAGTTCATTTGCAGCAAGTAACGTTTTATGTCTAATTCCCTTTACCTGTTTGTTAACGCAGCTGTTCATTGCGGTTTGGATGGATGGAAACCCCTTCCTTGTGCTGAATTTGTTTTCTCACTTTATGTTAAATACTGATACGTTTCAGTCGTTATTTGAGGGCATAAAATCAGAGTTATTATTAAACACTTTCACATAATGAACAGAGGCTACTGATAAAAAAACCGTCATACAAAAATTAAACCTAATCTATATCTGAGTTATGTCCTTATTGGCTTCACGTGTCTTACCAATTTACAATTCTCTGTGTTTCTTTGTGCATTTTCTATTTTGTGAGTGTTTGACAATATTTAGTTTAAAAAGCTGTAGTATTAGGTTTACTAGGTAACCCCAGAAAACAAATTAGTTTATTAAGTATATTTTCTCCTACTCCTCATTAAAGTGAAGATAAAAATAGATAAGCTACAGAAAAATAATCAGCTTATTGTAGAGCAAAAATGCTTATTTTGCTCTGAAATGTTCACAGTTAAAATCCTAATCTTAGATGTTATTTAAGATGATATTTATCAAATATCTGTTTTTGTTTGTTTTTTTGTTGTTTTTTGTTTTTTATCTTTAGCCAATTTTGTACCTTTTGACAAGAGAGGTCGCATCATACGATACATTTAAGTATTAAATGAATTTAAAGTCCTGAAGTTGCCTAATATTAGTTTAATGACTTTGAAACAATACCGTATACACTATCACACCATAAAGATGTGTTGAATTCCATATTTTCCATTAATATTTGCAACAATAATAATTAATAAGTTTATGGTATAATATAAATTATGCATTCAAATAATGGTAATCAGATAAGAAATGATTATCTTTAACAAACCACAAGGTAAATTCAAAACGGGAGTTGCAACATTTGCGGATCTAGTTTTGTTCGTTTGCTCCCAGAGCCTTAGAAAGCAAGACTCTGACCGGTCACAGCAATTTCCCTTACAAGAATGAATCTCAAATTTTATTGTGCGATTCCCGCGATACCTGAGGCAGTTATTTCGTCACGGTTTTAAATTTTCTTTTGTGCACTTGTTCTGGGGATGTACCGTGACTGTGAGGAGAGACGCATGTCTCGGAATAATGTCGCCTTTTATGCCAGAAGGAAAACTCCATACCGCAGTGTGGCTAATGTGCTTTCTTGTGTTACTATGCCGACCTTATGTAGATTTGCAGGTTTAAGGCGAGACTTGGAGCAACAGCGCGTGAGTTATGCATAGAGACTACTTCTTAAATAATTCCACCAGTCCCGGAATAAATTCCCTGCTACAGGGTGCAATGTTTCTTTAGCCAGGATTATCTCCAACTCTACCTACAGGATGTAAGACGAAACAAGAATATAAATGTGTGTGTGTGTGTCTGTGAGTCAGCATTGCTAATTGCAAATATTCCAGGTAGAAAATAAGATGTTAAAGGCCCCATTAAAAGGAGAAAGTAATAACGAATATCTTGGAAATGATTAAAGCCACAACAAATTTATTTGAAATAAATTGTATTTTAAAGAGTCCAACATTCTTAGAACAGTACGTTTTTAATGTTTACCAGTTATTCGAGAGGATATAAATTTTTCTCCGAATGAAAAGGACTTCACAGGCTATTTCCATAAATATCATATATGCATTTTATTTGTCATGCAAAATTCTTAATATAGGACACTTTAATTAAAGTCGTTACAAACATTTTATAAAATCGAACACTGGAAAAACGTTCCATATAAGGGTCAGTATGGAATATGTGACGTACTGGTTTCTTTCCCCCCACCCACCTAAAGCTTTAGGTCAGTTCTTTCGAAGATACTGAACTTAAATAACAAGTTTGGTATTCATCCGATTTTTCATTTTTAAATTATTCTGTTCGCAAAAATACACGGATCTTTATCTAAAATCACTTTTAATGGATACAGAGCCTAAACACATGTATTTTCGGTGAAATATCGATAACGAAATTGTACTGAAATTTAACACCTCTTATCTGCTAGGGACGTTTAAGAAAGCTATCTGGAAGAAAAGTAACTATGAAAGAGCGAGTCCTGCGCAGATTTCAACACGCTGAAATTTCAAGTATTCCTTATCATATGCCTCTTAGTTAGGAGCATAAGAGATATAAGCAATTTGTTATCAAATAAAACACAGATGACTTGAGCAACGCTAAAGTAAGCATCTTGTTCCTCTCGGAATTAGAATATCACCCAAAGTAGATATTTTATAGTTAAAACTCTATTTATGCAATATAATATATATTGTTTTCTAGTAACTACTTATATTTTGACTGATCTCTAGTATAACTTAAATTAGCAAGAGCAAATCAAAAACTGTATTACCCGGCATTGCACAGGTGTATTCTTTAAGTAAGAGGTCGAAATTTACTATAAACGTGGTTCTTGAGTGGCCTAAAATTTTCATTGACATCTAAAGCGTACTTTTGTACAAACCAATTAATAATAGATATTTCCGAAACAGCTCGTGGCACTAAAAATGCATTAAGAATAAAAAGGTGTGTGTTTTAAAGAGATCGGAATTTTTTGGGTAGTATGGTTTCTTCCATCGTTTAATCTTTACCAGTTAAACAAGTTAATGCAAAGTTATTTTCGATTGAAGAGAACTCAATAGGCCACTCCTAGAAAATTCAAATTATACATTTTATTTATCATACAAATATCTTCAATATTAATAAAAATCAATGTAGTAATTTTTGACAAAATAGAACATTTCAAATAACCTTCCATGTAAAGATTAGGGTCACGCCATGGCCGAGTGGTTAGAACATTCACCTCTTACCTAGATCCTAAACGACCACATGTGAGATTTGTGGTGGACAAAGCGGTGCAGGGGTGCGTTTTCTCCGGGTTATCCAGTTTCCCCCGCCGTCGCATTCCATCTTCATTCCATGTATCACCAAGGTAATCGCCTGGGGTGCCACAAGTAGTAAAAGCGGGCGTTAAACACTACCAAAAAATGTAAAGGGTAGCTTGGCATGGGGGAATATCCTGAAATCTTCGTATCGCATCTTTTCACAATCTTGGTACTCAATCGACTTTTTGGTTTTGAATTACCTATGCTGTCGATACTCACGGACTTTTTTCTAACATAGTTATTTTTTATTCAGGGGGTCTCAAAGTTGTATTTCCAGTGAAATCTCGATATATATATTTTTTTGTGTGTGTGGAAGGCAATATGTTCTCTAATTACTTTAGGCGAGAGAAGGAGCGAAAGGAATAGTTCCTTTTGGATTAAGGGGCCTCAAAACATGCATCTCCGGTGAAATCATCGATGAGGGCGGAAGATAATAAATACTATTACTTACTGTGAGTATGTCTACAGTAGAGAAGGATAGAACAGCAATGAATACATGATTCGAGTATAGTCTGGTCACGCATTAGTGATTTCATAAAGAAACCCTTAGAACTCCAGGGAACACCACGCGGAAATCTCTTGTTATTCGCCTTTTTTTGCGTTTTTTTTTTTTTTTTTGCTTTAAGTTGCGTTTTAGAAGAAAATTGTCATGGTATTATGTTCCTATATGAATATTATTCCGCACTTTTTATTATTACTTTCTCTATACGCACTATGTAAATAGTGTGCAGAGAAGGTATTGCACTCCACCTAAAACTTCATTACCGATATTTCACCAGAAATATATGTTTTAGGGTCCCCTTTATCTTGAAAAAGCATTTTCGGAAAAAGGTCCGTGTGTGTCCGTGTGCCTGTGAAAACGATAACTCAAAAACGAAAAGTCGGTAAAATACCAAACTTGGTATTTAAGCTAAGCATCTTCCAGGGATGCGACACGAAGATTTTGAGAAAAGTCCTTCCACCCCCAACTACCCTTAACATGGAACTTGTTTCGAAAATTTAAATTTTTTCAAAAATGGCTCTAACGATTTTGATTAAAATTTCGTATATTAAAGATATTTACCTGAAAAATAAAATGTATATCTTGAATTTTCTATGAATAGCCTCTGAAGAGTACTTTATTCTGGATGAATTTTACGGAATTTTGATTAACTTCTAAACCGTAAGAGATGGACAAAAACTTATCCCACAAAAATGTAGAGCACGTTAAAACACACCATTTATGTTATATACATTTTTTTCATGGAGTACATCGTTTTAGAGACATTCCTTGTTTTTGGTTTCTGCTTTGAAAGAACATACTTTTCTCATACAGGAATTTGTCAACTGTTGTCCATACAAACAAAGAAACTTTAGTCACATAGCAACCAGGTTTTGACTATCACTTTAACCTATGGTACTCTCTTATTTCGCTTATACTTACAAGGAAGCAAGTAATAAGACTAGGTATTTCTGCTAATTTTTTCTGATTAGCATGAAGTAAATAGAAGTATAAGCTTTTTAAGAATAGTTTGTTGCAGAGATGTAGAGAAAGTCATGTGAATGGTACACATCAGATTTTTTCTACTGCCTACTCTTTACAAGTTTACAAATACCCCACAATGTGCTCATTTTTTATTAACTTTAGTTATGATAAATGTCTGCCTAGAAATATTTTAGAATTATATAATACTGGTCTTTTATGTGTAGGAATGGGAAACAAACTCAGCCTTTTATATCATAATGAACTTCTGTTGTATTATTATTTAGATGGTAACTGCATTGTGCGAAAAAAAATCACTCACTTTGTTGGCTGTCCAATAAAGGAATTTTCAGCTTGGAAAAAATTTACAATACCAATTCAATATTTTAGAAATGGTTAGTAACAAGAGATTAATGTCTCTCCCAGGGTGCTTTTGAAACAGTGGAAAGGGGAAGTTGCTGGTACGCAGCTCTTTTACGAGTGGTGACACTTATCGCCCGCCCCCTTCCTCTGTCTCAAATTACTGAACAAGAAAGGCTCGTATCTTGGGAGTTTTGTTAGGCACAATTCTTATGGTGCCCTAGCCCGCCTCTGTAGTGTAAGGATACCGTGTCTGTCTCGAGAGGTAATGGATTCGAATCTCGGATACGGTGAGTTTTTACGAGTTTTTCCGAGGTTTACGTTTATCCTGAGAAGACTAAAGTCCATTAACTTTGAGCATCTTTTCGTCGATCTCATTCATTGTCCGAAATGAGCTACCAGGTTAATGGGCGTTAAGGGGATTTTTTTTCCACGGTCTTCAATAATTTTCTGATAAAAATTAGTTAATACTAGTATTACGATAAAGGAAATTATTAATACAATTATAGTTATAGAAGTTAGAGCTTGAATTATTTATTCTAAAATATTAGACTTTTCGATAGGAAAATGTTTGGTCTTTTGTTTCCCAGTTACATATAGGTTATTACGAATAAATAGGATCTCGCATTTGACTCCTCTGTCAATATCTAATGATATTTTAATGTTTTAGTCATTTCTAAAGAAAAAATTAGCGAAAATTACATGCAATATGTTTACCACATCCTTATAAATCCATGTGTCCGTCAATAAATTAAGGTTTTACCAACTTTTTTTTTTGGAACCCGTTATAAGTAGAGAAAGTATTGCATTTCAAAAATGCACTGCAGATTTCACTGGTAATACACGTTTTGACTCCCTGAATCCAAAAGGGATCAATTTTAAGAATACCTACTATTGGACTTGCGAGCGCGCGTGTGCCTGTGTTGGTAAACAACATAACCCAGAAGAGAAAACTCTTGACTCACAATCACAAGATTTGCTGTTAACTTCATTATCTTCCACGAATGCGATACGAAGATTTTTCAACAACCTCCCCCCGAAACTACCCTTTACGTGGAAAATTTATGGAATGGTCCGAATTGTCCAATACTTTTGTCAGTCTTTTAAAGTTCTGTCGATTTTCATTTGTTCCACGTTACTGCATAGAGCGAATATTGAATTTTAAGGATATATATCCAGCTCTTAAACATTTGACTATCACTGTTTCCTTTGTATTCACAATTAAATGTGTAATAAAGGTTTATCCCAGTTAAATGAAGGATATGGCATACTAGTTTGTATAATATACGATAGAGTTAGTGAAAGTCGTGTGGATGTCAAATTTTTAATTCTAGTACATTACTTTATCTCCTTAGACAAACCGTATAGAAAATAACGATTGAAAAGAGCAGTGAAACCTTTATGAATTAGATTCTACCTATAAATTACGGAATGTAGGTACCTGATACCGAAATAAATTACTGTGTTTGGAATGTCAGCACGCCTTTCTTTTTGAGAGTTGAAGTCGCGACCACTTTAATGGCATCACCATTGCAGTATGTCAAAGAAAGTTGCTCGTGGAGCTTGAGCATGTTCTGACCACTGGCAGGAAAATGTCTTGCAAACATGGCATGTTCATGTTGTGTGACAGTTCCCTTTACTGTGTAGAACTTAAAAAATTCGCATTTTATTGCAAACTAATTTTCGTAGACTTAAATCGATAGTCTAGAATTTGTATCATGTATAGAGCTAACGGAAACTTAAAATAGATAGGCCAACAAACACTACAATAAGTTTAAAATGCGTAAGATCAATAATAATTGAAGTAGTCACTATCATGCATTCATTTAGCACTTAACTATCATATACAGGGTTGCCATATCCAAAACAAAAAAAAGTCGGAAGTTTAATAAGAAAATGTCGGAAGAGTACGCGAAAATTTCCATACTTAATAATTATGATGTAAAAGTGCTTAAAGAATGCTCTAGCATATATTAACAGTAAATAAGTAAAATGTATGAAATTACACGATAGTATCTCAGAAGCTATTTAATACATTACTTACGATGATTTCACACTATAATACAACCTTTTTGTTCCACATTTCATCACAGAAATACTTTAAAATACAATTTTGTCCCACTATGATTTTTTTTACTTTCTCTATACGTACTATGTACATAGTGTATAGAGAAGGTATTGTATTGCACCTAAAAATTAAATACCGAGATTTCACCGGAAATATGTTTTGATACCCCCTGAATCCAAAAGAGCATTTTTAGAAAAGTGTCCGTGTGTGTGTCTATCTGTCTGTGTGTATATGTGTGTGTGTGTGTTTGTGTGTCTGTGGGAGCATAGCTTAAAAACGAAAATACCGTTAAATACCAAACTTGGTATTTAAGTTTGGTATCTCCAAGGATGCGACATGAAGATTTTCAAAAAGTCCCTCCACCCGAAACTACTCTATACATGGAAAACATTTTGAAACTTTTGATTTTCTTAAAAATGGCTTTCATGATTTTGATTAAAATATCGTATATTAAAGATATGTACCTGAAAAATAAAATGTATTTTTTTGTATTTTCTGAGAATACCCTCTCAAGCTACTTTATTCTGGATGGATTTTACGAAATTTTGCATAACTGCTAAACCGTAAGAGATGAACGAAAACTTAAAGCACACAAAATGTAGAGCACGTAAAAACACACAATTTATGTTATACACATTTTTTTCGTGGAGTTGATCGTTTTTTAGATATTCCTTGTTTTTGGCTTCAGCTTTGAAAAGCATACTTTTCTCATTCAGGAATTTATCAACTCCTGTCCATACAAAGGAACTTCAGCCACATAGCAACCAGCTTTTGACTATCACTTTAGTCTATACTACTCCCTTATTTCGCCTCTACTAACAAGGAAGCAAGTAATAAGACTATTTCTGCTATTTTTTTCTCGATTAGATGAAGTAAATAGAATAATTTGTTGCAGAGATGTAGAGAAAGTCATGTGAATGGAACACATCAGATTTTTGCACTGGAATGGCTGTATATAAGCTATGGTTTTCAAGCATTTGTAGATGTCCTGGGTATGCAGTAATATTTCCAGAGCTTTCAGCATTACTATGTAAAACCTAATTGAACGTTTTCTCCTTTTATAATATTCAAAATGAAGATACAGTCTCTCAAATTTATGCTATAATATTCAGCATCTTGCCTGAAAACTATAATTAATGAATAGACATTAGGATGCAGCTTGGTTTTCATGCTGTTTAGTCTCCGATTCCAGTCTTCAGCGACGTTATTAGTTCTGAGTAATTTTCCATGACAACACCAAATATAAGCCTGACTTTCGTCCCCTTTTTTTCACTTGTGTGCCCCGCGTCCCGAGCATTTTTGTCCATTCACTCAGCTTACCGCAACGACCGATTACGCCGCCTTCCCATCCGCAAGGCCCGTGGAACGGAAGGACCATCAAACGTCACCGCATGGATGGCGATCACACGATGGTCATTTTCGGGGTTCCCAGGAACCTGCCGATACGCGTGCACTCTTCGGAAACGCCTGACAGAGATACGATAATATTACCGTAGAATGCACAAAATGTTAGTGGCTGCAGTTATGGTGAGTAGGATTTTCATTCTTAAAATGAAGCATTCTCATTATAAAAATAAATAAATAAAACAGCAAGTAGTTCTTCGTTTTCTTCAGTTTTGTGGAGTGATACTAGTGAAAATTTCTCCATAGGAGACCGAACAACTGAGCAAGGAGCAAGAGAAACCACTTCAAAGTTGCTTTCACGACGAAACACCTGCATCAGGTTCATCCGAAAGCTGATGCATTCTTGATGAAAGAACACTGTGCAGTATTTTCTGGCCGTTTTTCTTGGAATGATGGAACAGCGCTTACTTGAAATTTCTTCCACACTTAACCAGAAAACCTCCACAGTTAATTGTTCCACTCGCGCAACCATGTCTGACCGGCTGATGCGAGGCAGAGATTGTGTCGTTTGTCACACGTTCGGCCGTCTGTGAGCAGTCGTAACTACGAAGGCACTTTCTTCCCATTCATGGCACCATCACCAGATGTTCATTTAACAAGTGAGAAAATCCAAGGTTGCCACATCACGCTGCTCAGTCTAACTACAGCCAACGGCCACACCGTTAGACCACTCGACTCTCAGCAAAGTGGCCCGGGCTCGATCCCAGGCGACCGCATGTGGGATTTGTGGACAAAGCTGTGCAGGGACGCGTTTTCTCCGGGTTCTCCGATTTCCTCCGCCATTGCATTGTACCGGTGCTTCATCTTGTTTCATGTATCATGTGTCATCGCCTGCAGTGACATAGTAGTAAAAGCGGGCGTTAAACACTATAAAAAAATAACTGCAGCCACTAGGAGCTTGTGCCCTTCACGGTGGTATTATCTCTGTCACGCTTTCATAAATAGGGTCAGCATATTTTAAGCCAAACCCTATGTTCCTACCTGCTCCCAGTATGAAAAAAAATCGGAGACTTTAGGATTTGAACGTACCTCGTAGTGTACAGTGTATTACGATATTTTCAAACAGTGATAAGGCACAACTAAACTGGCCAGCGCAATTGAGTTGTCCAGCTCTAACTGCGCCCCACTTAGAGGCTGTGGACATACAGGTAGCACCATCTACTAGCGCCGTTATAACCTACAAGAAAAGTGCATTTTGACATAGATGCGTCTCTTTGACGGTGCTGGCACACAGATCATTTAGAAAGAAATTCCCTTTTTCACATTTTCTGCTGCTTATACTTCTTTGCCACGCCACTCTTCAATTATAAATAAACCTGCCCGGATAACTGGACAGAAAATTAAGAGAGACTGGAGCACACGTGCCTTATCTGGTATCTCCAATTGTCCCTATGGAGAATGGAGCTGCGGAAACATTTTGGAGGCATATCATAGAAATTTTGAGGTCCAATAAAAATAAACTATAATAAATGCATCATAACTAGGGGGCGCATTTGGGGGTACATAAAGACTGAAGGAGCGCGTGACCGGTTTTTGAAGAGTGAAGAGACAACAGAGGTAGCCTCACTAATCTAGAGCGGTCAGTGGGTATACTGGCCTCACACCCTGGTTCAGACATCAATCCCCTTAGCACTGTTAACTTGCAATTCCTCAAACGATAGCCCGTTTGCGCAGGATTGTAATTTAAATGTATATTTATTTTCTGCAGCCAGAACGTCTGTTCATTTGGGGTATGAATTACTAAATGTCCAAAAATTTAAACAATATTTAATTATTTATGCCAGTTTTATAGATAGGCACAATACATCTTAGTTTGCAAACTGTTAAATATTCCCTTGCCTTACAGGTAAATATGTATTTTAAATATATTTTTATGTTATTCGTATTACCTACTTATTTAATTTGGAAGCACGATATTTCCGAACAATATCTTCCCTGAGTCAGTCTGGCAAAAGATGGTAGGTCATACGCAATCAACAGGGCACGTTACTTCGATAAGCTCCCACCTTATCTGATAGTCATTTCCTTAAGGTATGAAGTTTACTGTTAGAGAGCTCTCGTAATTGAGTTTCAAATGTGGTGGCCATACTTATACGTAATACTACATTTAGTCAAACATGTATTACTCAGTGTCTCTTAATATATATATATATATATATATATATATATATATATATATATATATATAATCATTTAAGTAATTAATGCAAATTAAAGCAGTTCAAAGTATTTAACCCTTAGGATCAATTCAAAATGTTCCTCCAGGTTCGCAATGGTTTTTCAGTTGAAAATTCAAATCGTTCATATATATTATACTGTTTCTGAAATGCAGTTTCTGTATTTAAGATATCTCAGCAAAAGAAAATATGTAATTGGTATCATAGAGTAGCAGGCTTTGTAAGTGGTGATGCGAAAGTCCAATCTTCATAACAATTCAGAAATCAATTTTAATTTGCAGTTCGTCAAAATAGGCGGTTGGTTATGTATCACCTTCGAAAGTTTCCATATTTATGAGTAAATATTCCCTAAGGGATTACCGAAGTTTATTTTCAATAGACATTTTAACTCCAGAAACAGCTCCGAAAACATTAAATTGACTGGCGGTGGAAGCCTGTGATAGGTTTAATCAGGTATGCTGCGCTAAGACAACTTTTCGAAAAACGCTGGTAACGGAGAGAAAATTAGTGTAAGATGTGAAGAATTGGCTGAAAGTAAGCTACCAAAAGTACTGAGACTTATATTTTATTGAAAAAACGAACACTTTGAAAATACCCCTCGTATATTTGAAAGATTTGCTTTCGTGCAGACATAAGAAAATGTAGCGACAAAGGTAGGCCAGAAGTAGATATGTATTAGCTGTTCAAAATTAAAAAGAAATGTTGATGAGTTAATAATTCATATGGTTTTCAGATAGCTTCTTCACTGTTAGATTTACAAAATACCTTAAGTTTTCATTGCATGGCAATGTAATAACTCAATGGCTTTTGTGAGCATATAATGGAGGTTTTCAATGTCTGTCTGTCTGTCTGTCTGTCTGTCTTATGTATATAAGGAATTCTTAGAAATTGCTGATCTTAGTGATAACCACAAACCACTAATTTAGCATTCATTTCAAGAAAAATAATCATGATATAATGCTTATTATTCCAGTTTTAAAATTAGCGCAGTAATGTCTAGCGTGTAAGTTTGAAAGCGATTTTAGGTAATAAAACGCTGCTTTACAGGAGAGTATTTGGTGTACAAAATATCATAATAATGGTTGATACAGAAATTTATTACGCATTTTAAATTTAAGTACAAGTTTTACAATAGTGAGGAAAACAGTGTTATTTGTAGAAAGATCCGGTTTGTTATTCGGGAACAGGTCGAACCCTTATACCGCATTTGGATTGTCTGAAGAGCAAAAGAGAAGCCATTGCACCTCTGCTATAGATTCCGCAACCTTACTTTGCCCTGCTCCTAGTTGCATCGTGGTGAAAGTGAACTTCCACTTTATGGACCTCAAGACATTAAAACCATAAGAGGTTGGCCTTGGCCTTGGCCTTGGCCTTGACCTTGACCTTAACCTCACCGTCCTTTAGGATAGGCAAATACCTTTTTACTCATTTATCAGGTGCCAATGTCCAAGTTTTGGGAACAAGCTTGGTTCCTTTGTATCGAGAAGGTTTTTTCTTCTTTCAATCTTTTTTTTCTTTTTGTCAGTTCTAGCTTTCGGCTTGTAAATAACATCAATGACATGTTTACAAGTTTAGTTGTTTAAAGCTAGAGCGAATATTTTTAAAAATATCCTACGTATTATTTTCACTTATCAGTGGATATACAAACCATCCTTTGGACAGCTTAGTTTTATATCTACTTAATTTTCGAGATAAACTTTAGCAGAAATAGCTACATTACACATTTCGTTACAGATGGAAAGGGAACAACGATAATCAAATATTTAAGAACAGACGCTGATGTTGGCCTATAATTCTATGCCTACTGTTTACATGCAATCGCGAGAAACAACTGAAAATAAACAGTACCTGAAAATAATGACAAGACATTGAACAATTCGAACTATATAAACGCATGCTTTGGAAATGACTGATTTTACAAAGAAAGTTATTTGAAAAAAATTGAGTACTTTAAAGTGATCTACGTTTTTTTTTCTTTTGTGTGGCACATTTGCGTCTATTTCTTAATATTTGCCGGTTGGACAAAAGCATACGTAATTCCTTTAGAATAAAATGGACTCCTTAAGTTTTCCCCCAGAATGCTCATGATATACAAAGTTTCATGCAAATATCTTTAACATATGGCATTATGATCAAAATCGTTGTCATTTTTGTAAAAATAAGAAAATTCCAAAAATGTTCGGAGTTAGGGGTAGTCGGCGGTGGGGAAATTTTCAGGAAAACATACGTGTCGCATCTTTGCAAGATACTGAATTTAAATCCAAGTAGTGTTGTATTCATCCAAATTTTCGTTTTTTAGTTATGCTCTCTCTCTCTCTCCCTCTCTAAAACACACACACGCCTTTTTATAAATATGTTTTTTGCCGGCCCCAATAACCGTGATCGTTGGCGTGTTTGGCGTTGACACTTTGCCGAGAAAGGGGCGCAGAGTTGAATTCCGCTATGGGCATGGATGTTTAGTGTTGTGTTTTTCTGTTTGTGTTCCATGCAAGTCATGCTCTCTCCCCTGATGGCCAATTACTAGGATTTAAGCCTGCAGGCCAAATATGTGAAAGAAAAAATAAAAAACTTTTTTTTTTTTTTTTTTTTGGAGTTGGCGAGTCTCGAGACAAGTAGATATTTCCGCTGAAATCAAGACATCGAATTTTTGTGTGGAATACACTATTTTATAAATACTTTATTTATTTTATTCTCCATCTAATATGAAATATAATTATTACTCTTATATACTAAGCGGGTTCAAAACTGGGGAAATCCATTATTTTTGAACTATCATTTTTTATATCGAGTACTCTTAGGTACCTAGAACTTTGTTTCTGTTGTTTAAAATAAAGGAAAACTATTTTATTTTATTGGTATTTTATTCATATTGTGTACAGAATGATATGTATTATTCTTAAAGTAGAACTTCATTTCCGGAAATCCGTGAGACTTGTGTTTCAAATATAAATATTTATGAAAATAACTTTTCTCGGGCTATCAGCCAGGTGAATTCTGGAATAATTTCCAAGCCATGGGCTCTCCTCTCTCACCAGCCATAGTTAATTTTTACATGGAAGTGTTTGAACATCAGGCCTTAGATTCAGCAATTCTAAAGCCGGCTGCCTTATACAGATACGTGGACGACACCTTCGTCATCTGGCCTCACGGAGAAGACACGCTACAGGACTTCTTGAACCATCTAAATAGTCAGCATCCAAACATCAAGTTTACTATGGAAATTGAACAGGAAGGGAAGTTACCATTCCTGGACATATTAATACGCCGGAAGCCCGATGGTTCCCTGGGCCATAGTGTGTACCGGAAGCCCACACATACTGATCTATATTTAAACGCAAACAGTTGCCACCACCCAGCTCAACGAAATACAGTTCTATCGACGTTTGCACACAGAGCAATAGCCATCTCAGACAATGAAAACCTCGCTAAAGAATTTCAGTACCTCAGAACCAGCCTAGAGAAAAATGCATATAGCAAAAGCAACATCAACAAGGCACTGAAACGGGTCTCTGTCAGTACAAACTGTGCACAGCGTAATGCATCCCAGCTAGATGAGTCACAAGACACAAAGAAACAACGTAAAGCCTGCCTCCCATATACAGGTCATTTGTCTGGTAAACTGAGTAGGATTATGGGCAAATACAGCATCAAGACTATATACAAGCCGCCCAATAAAATTCGAAATATTTTAAGACAGGTCAAAGATTTCCTCGGCCTCAAGACTCCCGGGGTATACCGCATTCCATGTGAATATGGTAGAGCCTACATCGGACAGACGGGGAGAACGATCGAACAAAGATGCAAAGAGCATGAGAGCTACATCCGCCTGATGTACCCAGAATAATCAGGTCTTGCAGAGCACTGCATCCAAGAAGGAGACAGACCGAGACTGGGCGACACAACCACCATGTTTAAGTCTTCAAGCTACTGGGACCGCTCCATCAAAGAAGCCATAGCTATTAAATACGAAGAAAATAACATCAACAGAGACAGCGGCTTACAGGTGAATGGCATTTGGAGTTCGGTGCTCAGCAAACACTCACAAAGATTTGTGAAACTGCCAAAAGCTAGCCCTAGTTTTAATACAGGCTCACATCTGGCAGCGGGCCAATCAGAGCAGTCCGTCCCGGCAACGGAGACCATTGGTCCCTAGTGAACGCCTCCCATGCCGGACCCGGGCGAATCACAGATCGGCATCCGGCCGGTCCCCCAACGGACTACTAAATATAAGGCGAACCCGGAGTCTCTACATCATTCCCTGAAGATGAGAGCGACGTTAGCTCTTGAAAGCTTGGAAATTATTCCAGAATTCACCTGGCTGATAGCCCGAGAAAGGTTATTTTCATATCGCCACCAGGAAAGCTTTAAGTCATGATAAATATTTATGTATTATTTGTGGGAACAGGGTGACCTTGAACTGTTACAAATTAATCCTGAACTCCTGTCTAGATAAGCCTGTGCCTAGTACCAGATATGTATTTTTTTGTTTGCTAAGAATATATTTTCCTTTTTCATGTTACCCATCTTAAGTAATATTGCAATTCAAGTCAAAATTATACACCCAGATTTCTACTATAAATACACATTCTAAGGCCACCCAAATGCAAAATATAATTTTTAGAAAAAGGTGCGCACGCATGTGTGTATGTGGCGAGAACCATAACCTGACTGCTGAAAATGGTTGTGGCTTCTTTAGTTATCTATTCTATAATGACAGGCGTTGTTCATTTCGCCGAGCCATTATGACCATGCTAAACGTCAGGTGGTGAATTAACTGATTGTCTAGTAGTTTTCTCACAAACCAAAGAACAAAAAGTGAGAAAAAAAAAATAAGCAGTGGATACACATTAAGGTACCATTTTTCAAAATATCTGTATTATAGCTCGTAACATTCTGCATATTACAGTTAGTGGCGGCGACATGTAGATATTCCTTAATTACTACTTACCCAAAGAGGCATCTCTTACACATGCCCATTACGTAATTTTTCTTTTCTTTAGCGTTACCGGAAAATCTTCACACAACTGTTTGTGTATTCATCAGCATTTAATCTTTCCTTTCACCCGTTTGTTGTTTAAACACCAGGATGGAGCTATAACGTCATTTTATCTTTGCTTTTCTTTCTAAGTTGCTGCTTTGTATACATGAGGTAAGATTTTATGGAAAACTGTTATCCAGAAAGTAAATTTTGCGTCTCCAAGATCTCTTCTATAGCTCTGATTTCACTTACCGTAGTTGTATTAGTCCAGCTCGCTTCAATAATTTCGAAACAATCTTTCAAGTTTTCTATATTTTCGCACACAACATTGACAGTGCAAACACTCTAATTCCATCTTCTTAATGGGACTCTGCGGAGTCCTTCCAGCATTACTTTCTCTAAAATATCATATCGCAAAGAGTTATTGGAAAAAAATTATGGAATCTTCAAAGAACACACGTAGTTGAGAATTAGCGTTTTTGTTTATTGTATGATTAAATCCCATTGGTGTGCATAGCAGTGGGTAAAACACATATACAGATATGTTCCCCTTATTTAGACCTGTACTCCACCAGTTCTTAACTCATAGCATTGGCCCCATCAAACATTTGTGCAATGAAGTTTTCTTTGGTATTTTCAAGTGAGTCGATTTCATTCCTTATGTATTTTGCCATAGATTCCCATCTCTGCCTTCAGGATTCACAAATACCCAAAGTCTCTCATGTACAGATTCCTCAGATACGTACGGAGAACCAACACCATTTGATAATGATCTGAAATGTCAGTTGTATCATCACACTGAATGGCAATAAATTCAAAAGCACGTATCTGTTGTATTCTTTCCCTAAAGATAACCAACATGCAGTCTAACAATTCATTCTGAACTGTTTTCAACTTTTCTTTGAATACTGTGGCTGTTCTAAATATTCCTTCATTGCTGTATCCAGTTCAGCTGTATAACCATTTAAGTGGCTGTGTACCCCTGAATTCGAAGATGCAACAGGCTCTTCATGGCTTCGTAGTGCCAGTACAGACAGTGCAAAACTTAACACATGAAATCCACCTTTTCAAAATATCTCTATTTTTAGTAATATGGAATCTTAATGCTTTTTATTTTTTCTGTTAAATGGTTAATATCATTCACTGGTTTAACTGTCCATAAAAACTTAGCACATTTAGAAGCAAACAAAGTACACGGCAGAGACAGCTAAGCATCGCCGCTAATGGTTCCGTGTAAATATTCCTTGATGGGATGCTTACAATTTTGCAAACGATTTGCTATAGAAGTTGTAAGTGTATCCACATATGGTTTAGTTGTAGCATCAGGCTCATCTTGCGGTTCTTGAATATTAAAAAACAGTCTTTTCTTGAACTGATAGTTGCCTTCCCCATCTCTGTTAATGATGAAGTGATTAAGCGCTTTTTTAACTGCAGGAGTTCTCTGCGATCCAAACCTGTCGACGCTCATTCTGAACTACAAATGATTTTATTCTTTCATATCCATCTTAATATATTGATCAAATTCGTTCCTATATCGTCCGTTGCTCATTAGGAATTCGGGAACTATAGCTACAAACGGTCTTCCGTTTGAAGAGTTGTCCCAAACATTTTTGCATAAATCTTTAAATTTGTTGAATGTCATGTCAGTGTTTATAAAATCATCGTATATATGGCTCAGGTTTAAATTGTCTTGTCGGAAAAGTATAAACATAGCTGTAGTAGCTCGAATTAAATGTTTAGGGACCTTTGCATAGGATAGTGCTAAATATAAAGAGTCGACGTTTTTATGTCTACCCATGCTATAAAATGCTGCAATCTCTCCTTGCTTTTCAGTGATGACATCAGCAAAAATAAATGCTGAATTTTCTTTAACTTCGGATGGATGCAAGACACTTTCTCCATCTTAAAACGTACTAACCTCAAGGCCTTCAATGTTTTCAAGAAGTTGGATGAGATACTTGTACTTTGGTTGATATAACGACTTGGAGAGATGTACAAGTTTTCAAAGGAAAGTCCCATTTCGTTTAGCAGCATACTAAGTACTACATTTGTCTTTCCTGCACTCGAGCTACGCAAGATTAGAGCTCTAACATAGCAGGCAAATCGCTTTCCATACCGTTCACATTTAAGATCGCTTTCAAAGTCTAATACTTGAATGGGTAACGCACAGTCTTGCTTGACAAGTTCCATCGTATCAACTAAGATATAGTTACTTGCGTGAATGTATATATATATATATATATATATATATATATATATACTGTCGTATTATAAATTCATCTGAAAGCTTATAGTATAAAAAGATACTTACCAGGGAATTGGTATTAGTATGCAATAAGAGCTAGAAGCGTCAGGTCAAGAGAGGATCTGGTATCCTCAAAAATATTATTAATTGGCCACCATTTGAGGCACATTTACCTAAATATAGGCATTGCGATCCTGGAACGATACTTGAAAATAGGCTAAAGAGAGGGGATCGCGGCATTAATCCATTGCACCAGGCTTGTAAAGATCACGATATAGCCTACGCTGAGTCCCAAAACGAGGCCTCAAGAAATATTGTAGACAAGATTCCACCTAAGAAGGCCTGGAGGAGAGTTCAGTCATCAGATTCTTCGAAAGGAGAGAAGCTAGCTGCAAAACTTGTAGCATACATCGTGAAAGGGAAAGTTGCTGTTGGAGCAGGCGCAAGAAAGTGGAGACATGGCGGATTTTTGCCTCATTTTCCATTATTGCTGTATTAGGAGCTGCTGCAGGAGGAACTACACAAACAGCATCGGCTGTAAGTAGCAAGAAAGCTGCAGACAGACGAAATGTAGAAATGATTCGACATAACAGGGATATGGAGGCAATAGGAAAGGGTCATCGGAAGACAAAAAGGAGTAGAGGAGGTTTACTACCAGTTCTCCCACTAGCAGCGTCTTTAGCTGCTGCTTCTAAAATTGCTAGTGCATTGAAACGAAGGAAGTCTACAAAAGGTAATGGTCTAAAATCAAAGAGGAGGAATTGTCAGAACAGGAAAACGTCAAAAAACTCGGGACGAGGTCTACACTTATCCCGGAAAAAGCCCCAAGCAATGTTGATATAGAGATATATGCCAGAACCTTGAAGATTCCTAATTTTCGAGGTGTATACATGAGCGATATTCAAAACCGCGTTTCAATGATAAAAGTGTTGTGAATCTAGACTCGAGTGAAAACGAAGGAACGCATTGGGTTGCTGTAAAGAAGATTGGAAAGATATAATTTTATTTTGATAGTTTCGTTGACTTGAAACCGCCAAAAGAGATAGAGAGATATTTAAAAGGTGTTAAAGTATTGTATAACACGAAGAGATTTCAGGATTTTCGCTCAGTCATCTGTGGTTACTTGTGCTTGCAATTTCTTTCGCAATGAGTTACACTATTACTGCTAGCGGCACTGATTCAGTGTTTACAACATATTTAAATCCTCCTCTACATCTAGATCCTAAAGGATATTGTGAGATTGCTCTGTTGAATTTTGAGACCTTCTATTCAATTCCTAATGTTGAGATAGGAATAATCGCTTTCATTATACATGGTGTATATAAATGAATATCGGGGTTTTAACACTTTATAACATTTGTTACATTGAACTTACAGTTATGAATGATATGTCAAATGAATAAGCAACTCAAACAGTTTTACCAAGAAGCTTATAAATGTTCAATGTGACTATCCTTTGTCACACGGCACACATCCAGTCTATAGCCGAGTTCTTCCCAAACGTTGATAAGTGTGTATTCAGTAATTGTAGCAACAGCTGCTTCAATCCGGTTTCTTAATTCAGGGAGGTCAGTTGCTAGCGGAGGCACGTACACACGATCCTTGATGAAGCCGCAAAGGTAAAAGTCGCATGGCGTTAGGTCAGGAGAACGTGGAGGCCATGCATAGCAAGCCCTGTCATTGGGGCCCTTGCGGCCTATCCAGCGCTCGGGTACAGTGACGTTCAACCAATCGCGTACTTCGTTATGCCAGTGAAGTGGTGCACCATCCTGCTGGAAAATGAAGTTCTCTGACTCATTTTCTTCCAACTGAGGGAAGAGCCATTGCTCTAGTGTATCAAGGTAAGAAGTGCCAGTTATAGTAGGTTCACCAAAAACGAAAGGCCCATAAACTTTTCGCCGGGATACGGCACAAAAAACATTCTCTTTAGGGGAATCTCGTTGCATTTGTACCATCTCGTGAGGATTTTCTGAGCCCCAGATGCGCACATTATGAGTGTTAACATGTCCACTAAGGTGAAAGGTCGATCCATCACTGAAGACAACACGATCCACAAAATCGTCATGAAACAACATGTCGTTTGCGAATTTGGCACGTAATCCGTGGTCTGTCGGTATTAGAGCCTGTAATAACTGTAAACGGTAAGGACGTAGCTGTAAGCGTTTTCTTACAACTTTCCAAACAGTCGACACAGGAACTTGTAGTTCACGACTAGCCTTCCGGGCTGATTTCCTTGGGCTACGAGTGAACGGCTCGCTCACTCGCTCAACAGTCTCTTCACTTACTCCTGGTCGTCCCGTGCTCTTCCCTTTACAAAGGCAGCCGGTATCTTCAAACTGATTATACCATCTACGAATGCTTTTATCACTAGGAGGATCACTACCGAACTTACTATGGAACGCACGTTGCACAGTAACTACAGATTCGGTCTTTGCAAACTGCAAAACACAAAACGCTTTCTGTTTACTAGTCGTCATCTTTGCTACTACCGCTGTCTAGCGGATTGCGGCAGAAACATTGCACGCACATGCGCACTTGTGCTAACAAACAAAACTGTTTGAGTTGCTTTTTCATTTGGCATATCATTTATAACTGTAAGTTGAATGTAATAAATATTATAAAGAGTTAAAACCTCGATATTCATTTATGTACAACCTGTATGTTCAATGATGATTTAAGGGTCATCCATATTCCTTAGGGAACGTATGAGATTGCAGATCTTCATACATTCACCAAGAATAAGCTAGAATTGGGAAGTGATATCTTCTTTATTCGACCTAATAATAATACAATGAAGGCTGAGATTAAATGCCCTTATACTGTTGATTTCACAAAAGAGCGTTCTATATGGCTCTCTTTTACGATTCCCAAATACCTCTGGTATACCTCCTGGAAAGTTGGTAGAGTCTGATTACCTCGTAAACATAATTAAGGTAGGTATCATTAGAATTGAGTGTAGTATTGCAACAGGCTCCTTCATTAACGGTAAGAGCGGCCACTCGATATTTGAGTTCTTTCCCTATGTTGCTCCTGGGTTTCATATTTCGCAAGAGCCATCAAATTCTATATACCTACCAATCATTGATTCCAATGATATCGATCAAATCACTCTGAGGATTGTTGATCAAGACGGAAGCATACTGAACTTCAGAAAAGAAGATATCAGCATAAGGCTTCACCTGCGACGAAATGAGGATCGATTTTAACCGTTGACATCAAGTATATAATAAGCATCTGATTCATCTGATTGGTCATATTTCACCTCCTGTCATCAGACAGTTAACATCAAACAATCGCACATTCCTCTAGGCATTGGAATATAGACTTCTGTGATCTATACCTTCAATGTGACTGCCACGCCAATTTTCGTCAGCAAGATTGCCAAAGAAGAGGAATATGTGTTTCTGCCGTATAGCTTTTTAGCTTTGGAAAATAATGATGAGATCAGAATTCCTAGTCAAGCTGAGGATTTGTATACATTACCTAGTAGAAGTTATCTATACATGTAAGGAAGCATTGCTAAACCTAATTGTACTCCTAATGAAGCAAAGCTCTCTAATAATGCCATTGCTTTCATGTTTGAGGAGATTCGACAGATATGAACGGTACGACTATTGATAGAACAAGAAATCCTGGAATTTCAACAACTATGCGCAACTATGGTGCCCTTAACTCTATGGAATCAACGCGTTTGCTAAATGCTGGAAATGAGGTTACCATAGTGCACCCTGGAAGCGGGGTATTCAACGCTATGGTATCTCTGTCAATGCTGCTGGGATTTGCTGATATTCATAAGGATCTTATCCTATATAGCAAGTTTGAGCTGGTGATGATTCGAACAAGGACTCTAGAAACTGTATTGTGGCTCCTGCAGAAGCAGAGGATGCTATCGTTAAATTGCATCGCATTGAATGGAGAATGCTTGTGATGCGTCTTGCAGATGGTGAAAAAGTTGAATTTCTCAAGATCGTTAAGGCCGACAAAAAAACTGCACATCGCCTTTCGAACCTTGGATCTTCCTACCCAGACAGCTGTGCCGCAAACTAAATCGTTTACACAAAATGTGGCAACAACGTCCAAGCCTGAGAAACCAAGAGTTGTTATAGTTGGTGCTCAAATAGCAAGAATTAATTATACAAAATGAATTGCTCCAACTTTGATATTTGTTATATCACCAATCTGAGACTTTATCTGAATAGTGAGTGCTATCCTTACCAAGATATGAATTTGGACTTTGGAAATTCTAAATGCTTCATTATATGAAATGTATTTAAAATTTCAGAACTCGTATTATAAGAAGGAGAATTATCCTTTATAGCAAAGAAAAGATTTTCTGAAGTATGCACCTTTATTCATCATTGACTGTTCTAATCAACGAGAGGAGACTGTCAATGGTGCGGTTAATATTAGACTTGAAATACAATCAAATGCTAATATTCCTCCTCAGACGTAATTATATTGTCTGATTATACATGATAAGGCATTTACCTATGTCCCTTATCACATGTCATGCAATCGATAATTTAAAGGTCTATTTATGAAATGTATAGGATATGGAAATTTTATTGTTTAGCTAATAAAACACTAGTAATATTGTATATATAGGTTCTTTTTTATTTACAAAATATTTGCATTACACTCCTTCTCCATGTCCTTGTTCCTTCGTAGTTTTCATTACTTACATTAGTTAGATTAAGCAAATGCTTGCTTATAAAGAGTTCACCTTAATTAATCCTTTTATATCCTCTTTATTTAATATCACACATCCATTACTTAGATTTGTATTCAAAAGTCTAATGGAATCGTTTTCCACAATCGTGATAACATGGTATGAAAACACTGCATTTTCACTACATTCAAGGTTCACGCACTTGTGTTCTTTTGTGTATAGGTCAAATTCTGGGATGCTTTTTTGTACTAATTCCCAGTCTAGCAATGTCATATATACAAATTCATTAAGATCACTTCTGATGAAAACCACTGGTAGCTCATAAGTAAGTCCTACACATGCCCTATTTGTTTTGAAGATGTAGACTTGTCTGGAGGTGTTGTGTTGGACTGTTGCGGTTACCACGTTTTCTATACGCTTTCCTGTCGGGGCGTGATTTTGCGCATGCGGTCCTCCAGTCGTTTCAGCTTCCTGAGGTGGCCAGCAAATGCTCTTTTCACCTTTTTTCCCCTGTCTTCACACGCATGTCTCCGGATCTGAAACATTCGCATTACAGGTATTAGAAATAATGGTATTTCTTTAATGTAGCTCGAATTCCTGAAACGAGTGTAAGGTTAGTTTCTTTCTTGTCTTCTTTTAAGAAATAATAATTTTATACTCACATTGGTGGTCGACTCAACGTATTCGCCTTTGGGTAGTCATCATAGTCTTGTGTTTCATTGTCATCGTGTATTTTACACACTTTCCAAGGATCTGTAATGCAATCATTCACATCTCTCCCATCAGCTCTACTGGGACCTGGGATCTCTGGAGGCATCGGTGTTGTCTCTCGAACACTGTAAAGAAGAGTCGTTAATATTAATTATTCTTTCAATTGTGCTGTTTGTTGTTTATGAATTGTATTTTAATGTTATCCTTACCTTTGTCTCATCTGTCTTAACCGATACATGCTGCAGCTCGTATTGCAGATGATGTATGGTGTTATTCTATCATCCTGTGAGGGTTTTGTACACATCACCACATGGGTTCTCTCATTGCATAGTTCTGTATGATCCTCCATCTCATGTGCTGATTTAAGCATATCCATTGCATCAATGGTATCTGCATCATGAATCTCTGGGTTGAGCCGATCGCTAGTTATATAAGAATTTAATGAATTAGTTATCAGTTCGTCACTCAAATATAAAATATCTAGTATTCGTAGCATTGCAGGTATGGTACTTACAAGGTCTTTCTTACGTAGACTGGACAGTCATCAGTGCAAACATTTCGTGATGCCATCTGATTATGATATGCAATATTTACACATGTAATCATGTGCATTACTCAATTGCAGGTCTCTTTATGAAAGAATGCGTAATGTTGAGCATTTTCTCCGCATTCACTCCAATACTCATCCATATCCTCGAAGATCTTCATGTCAGCTTTCGAAAAAACTTTCCCGTTAGCCATACCGAATAAGTAGCCTGGTATTGTAGCCTACATTCTTATATAGCAGCTCTCAGAAGCTCCGTTTTTCCTGGTATACAGCAGTAGAGGGGATGATAGTGCTTTCAAAATATGTTTGCTACATATACCTCAATCCCTCCTCAGGCAAGAGCAGTTGTTTACCTCTATTGTTCTCCTACTTAAACAAACAAGTAGTTTGTTCTTCATAAAGTATTTCCGAAGAGTGTTCCAGAATATACAGACTGTTTCACTCATGGTCCCCAAATGTGCTTCTAAACCAGCCTGCTATATTTATCGTATTAGGGAGTGTTTTACTGTAGTTCCCAAAGCTGTTTCTAAACTAGCTAATATACCCTACTCTCGTTGATATACTTTATTTTCTTATACATAATGGGTATACCTTTACAATATAAACACAACGTCTAGCAATTCATGGTTCTCACGATAGTCACGTGTAGGCATTGGACAAGATATTCAGAAGCACATTCTCAGAAGACCACAGTAGCTCGAGTGGTTAAAACGGCACAATATCCACATATGGATAAACTTGAGAGAACCGCTGTTTGAATCTGGGCAATAATTCGTTTCTTTTATTCCACTCAAAAACAGAGTTCAGTTACTAGATTTCAAAGCACATGTTATGTAAATGTTTTCAACAAATTTATTGTTTTATTGCATTAATCTCCGCAGGTTCTTTAACAATTACTGCAATTAATACTGAACGCTACGTAGATATCACTCACAGTCTTTTGAAAGCAAATTTACCTGGAGGGTTTATCGTGCTGTCGGAAATGTAAACTAAACGTATTAGTGCTGTTCAAATTGTCAACCTCTTTGAGAAAAATAAGAAAATAAAGAACTAATAGGTGGAGAATTTAGGGAGTGGTGTGAACTTTGCATCATGGGAATAGAAGACCAGCGCTACACTGTCTCCCTAAACAGTATGTTATAGCGGAGCGCTATTGCTAACTAAATATGATCTGAAATAAACCGAACTGTTATCAGCGGCGTTGCACACCCTCAAAGAACAGACATTTTGGCCAAAGTTAATAGTCCAATCGTTTTAAATAACGCATTGATTTGTACACAAATACTGCATTGCTTAATACTGGCATACAAGTGACGGATTCTGAATGAAATAGGACACACTGCCCATACTCTTTAAATTTACGGCCACTGTTGTGCGATCCAGAAATCATGACATAAGTTTAACATTTGGTAAAAGACACAATACGTTCCCCATCTCAAACTGTTTATCTAGGACTCCTCTAAAATCCTCCTGCCTTGTGCAGTTGAATTCTGGAACACATATACTTATACACATGTTAATATGTACATACAGGATGATTCACATTACTATTATAAACTTCTGGAGGTTGTAGATGGGACTAAGTAGATACAGATTTGATTAGGAACCGTTGCCCGGAAATGTATCATTTCTATGCAAAATCACTTTGAATTGATTTCACATTTCCCACTTAATTGCAGACAAGTCTGCACTACAAGAGTGGTTCCGCGTGGCGAGCCTGATATTCATTACACAAAGTGTACCTGTGAAGCATAGTGTACACACATCCCACGAGACGTGGTGTGTGTTCAATAATGTGAACTGTCTCCAGAACTCGTGCAACAAGAGCTTTTTCCGACTCGACAGGAGTCTCATAAACAAGGCACTTCATGTGGCCCAAAGCTAAAAGTCGAGAAGAGTTAAACCAGGTGACTGTGGTGCCCAAGAGATTGAACTAACTCGACATATTCATCTTTTCTCGACTGCTTGGTGGAGATGTTCGCGGACTTCAAGTGCAAATTGCGCTGGTGCGCCATTGTATTGGTGGCACATTTGCTGACGTAGTGCCAATGGCAACTCTTCACATAACACTACTAGTACCTTTTGCAAGAGGATATAGTGCCTGGGACCCGTTTGCCGGTACGGCCCAATCAGATGACCATCAAAGATATCAGCCTATACATTGATGCCCAGCCGTTACTAAAATATACTTGGCTGTGTGGCCTGAGGATTTTCTTCAGGCCAAATGTGACTGTTTCAAACAGTTAAAAACAGCCTCCCTGGCGAAGTGAGCTTCATCGGCGAAAAGAACTTGACGCGGAAAGTGGGGAGTGGTTTAGAAACTCTGGTTTAGAAACCATGCTCAGAAATTGGCACGTGGCGCAAAATCCGCCGTGCCCATTTCTTGAACTCTGTGCGTAGTAAGGGTGCAGTTTTTGGTCATGCAAACAACGCGTACTCATCGACGAGTTCTCTTCTCTCCATGAAGGACGTCCTCTTCAAAGTCGAAAGTGCGACGCGTCTGTCGAGCACCAAAATCAGCAGTCCTTGGTTTGAATGTCCAGTTTCTCGCAGCCTTTCTTACAATCTCACAAAAATGGTATGTGGCGGGGTGGAGCGATGCGGAAAGCGTTTATAATACATGCGTTGTACTGCTCGACCACTACTTTCAACTTCGCCGTAAATTACTACCATCTTGTACTCAAATATGTATTCAACCATTCTACACTGTTGAATTACTGAATCGCAACCGATGTAAAAGCCGACTCGCTGTCTCTACGGTTTGAAAACAGAAGACAAACTATATGACATCAGGGGACTGCAGATGATGCCCTAAATACATTTTGTGTGTTTGCATTCCGTGAAGCGGCATATTTAAAATCAAATTGATCTCAAAATAATTTTGTATCAAAACGATACATTTCCGGATACCGGTTCTTAATCAAAACTTTTATCTACTTAGTCCCATCTACAACCCCCAGAAGTTTGTAATAGCAATTATGAATCACCCTGAGTAAGGTTTCTTGAAAATGATACGTCGCCCTCCGTGGTGTAATGGTTACCATGCTAGCTTCATATACCCAAGGTCGCGGGTTCAAACCCGGCGGAGGACGATGGATTTTTTCGGGCGTAAAAATCCTTAGCATGGCTTCCTTCGGAAGGGAAGTAAAGCTGTGGGTCCCGTGTCGTAGATTTACGGCACGTAAAAGAACCTCAAGCCTGATAAGATAGGCCTCTGAGCAAAATTAAGCGATCTTTCACGCCCAAAATAGAGTGGGACGCTGAGAACCAAAGCAGTTAAAGAGCGTCCATAAATAACAGGCCATTTCATTTTTGAAAATGATACAAGCTGTCATAATGAAAATGTTGCCAGTTGTAAAACAAAGTCTTCTAATTTAGAAGCCACAGTCAAATCATAACTTACGTTAGTAATTGCTAACTTTTTGAGATTTCAATAAACAGACTTTTTTCACAAAGTTCCTTTTGTAGGTACACTTTTCTAAATCAGTATAGTAGATAGGGCTGTGGTCATTTATTTCATTTCTACCTTTCATTCCGTGTTTGGATTTGTGTATTCATTTATGATTCATTATCTTCATTCTTATGTACTGCAAGTGTTGTTACTTCTTTTTTCTGTGGAATTTGCTTTATGTTTTTTTTTTTGTTTTTTTCTTTAAGTTGGGTAATTTCCTGTATCTCCTAAGTGGAGCATAGAGCACCGTTCGGTGTGTCCGTGATCGGATTTGAATATCTAATTCAGAGTTCGTCGCTATGCCCATGGTGACGAGGGATCGGCTCGTCATCCACAGATGACACTGTAGGACGAAGGCACGACTTGCGGACTCGAAATGGTGGAATTTTGCCTAGAACCACCTTCTATCAAGGTATGGGGTCCTTTTACTTGCAAATAAGCATTACACTGGACAACGGCTTTACTTCCCTTCTGAAGGAAGCAACGCTAAGGATTTTTGGGTCCGAAAAATTCTCTATGAACCTGCAATCTTGGGTTTTTAGAGGCTAGCATGGTAACCACTACACTACGCAGAGCGAAGTTTTCTGTTCTTAGGATTTATTAAGCTTAGATGTTTTTTCATAGTGTGCATACCGTAGTGACTGGTTTCAATGTTTTTAAAATATGATTTTTCTTTACTGATTATGACTCATAATACTTTATTTTTCATAAGTAGTGTTTGTGTGTGTGTATGTGTGTGTGTTGATATTTTTTCTGTAGAATGAACATTTTTCTGCTGTTTTAATGGAACTTAAGTTTCTCTTTAATACATTAATGATTCATTTTGTTCATTTTATTCCTTCTGTTTTAGGCGTTTTAAAATGTTTGTTTTGTCATTAACTCATTTTTATGATTTTCGTCAGTTTTTATATTACCGAGGTTTGTTTCCATTTATTATTTTGTTAGAGTCTACGTTCATTCATTATTTAGATGCTTATTATTCCATTGTTTGTGCGGATACCTTTCTTATGCGTGAGCGTGGGTTTTTGTGTGTGTGTTTTTTTTGGTAGTGTTTAACGCCCGCTTTATCTACTTATGGCACCGCAGGCGGTGACACTGGTGATACATGAATGATGATGGAGCACCGGTGGAATGCGATGGCGGGGGAAACCGGAGTACCCGGAGAAAACCCGCCCCAGCGCCGCTTTGTCCACCACAAATCTCACATGCGGTCGCTTGGGATCGAACCCCAGCCGTCTAGGTGAGAGGGAAGTGGTCTAACCACTCGGCCACGGCGCGGCCCGGCTTTTGTGTGTGCGCTGTTTGTGCGAATGGGTAACAATCAATTTATATATTCAATCTTTGAAGATCCTTGTTCCCATTATCATTTCCGGTTCCCTTTTTCCGCTGTTAAACTATGCCATCCCTTTCAGTTCATGAAGTCGCTGTGTCGTGAAGATGGGTCCACTGAAGGTCCTCTCTAGATAATTTTGTGGTAAGTGTGTGGATGATTGTGTAAGTATTTTTTTGTTTTTGTTTCTTTTTTGTGATGAGTAGCTTATGCATGTATTGTGGTTGTATACGTATCTGGGGTGTACGGAATGAGTTTTGTGTATGTGGGTTGATCTGGTGGTTTTTATGTATGGGGTATTTGAGATGGGTTTTCTGTTTTTGACTCGTTTGTGGTTGGGGTGTATAGGGTGGGTCTGTGTTTGTGGCTGCGTGAGTGGTTTCTTTTTCTGTTTTGGACTGTTTCCTTGTATGGGTTGAGTGGGTGAGGTGTTTTTATTTAGGATTGCCTTTCATGCCTGGAGTGAGTGAAATGGGTTTTGTGTTTAGGGTGTTCCTTATGGTATGGGTGCCACGGATTTTGTGTATGGCGGTGTGTTTTCATTTGGGTGCGATTTTTGTTTTAGTGTGTTGATTGTTAATGTTATACGTGAAGTAAGTGTTGTGCGGTGTGTATATGGGATGATTTCTACGTATGGGTATAGCTTTTGTGTTAGTGTGTGTTTTCAGTGTAGGGGAAGGAGGTTGTGGTTTTGTGAATGGGTTGTTTACTGCATGGCGCTGGTATGATTGTTTTTGTTTGGTGTAATAAAGTTGTTTGTGTATTGTGTGATGGGCTAGTTTGCGTGTTTAGAGATGATTTTGTGTATGACCTGGCTTTCTTGAAGGTGTTTTTAGTATTTGGGAGTGATTTTTGGATTTGGGCTGTAAGTTGATTGTGAGTTGTGTGAATTTAGTACGGGCTGGATGAAATGCATTTTGTGTTCGGCAATTTTTGTTTGGTGTGTAAATAGATCTTGGTTACTGATTTGCGCTGACAAGTGATAGCAGATGTAGGTTAAGTGCCGCTTTTGTGTGCGGTATTACTGTTATGCATTAGATAATATGAAACCCTTGTGTTTAGTCATCAATGGTCTGAGTTCCAGCATCACGTTAACGATTCCTCAGCTATCATTCATTTGCTAAGAACGTGCATATTTTAATATTATTTATGCATGAGGTGACTCAAGTGTTTTTGGGCAATGACTTTGCCTATTATAAATATAAGTATATACATATTCTTTGATGGATACGCTACCATGTGCTTCACCTTGTCTGTTGTGCGTCCGCTGTGCTATTGCAGAATAGCTTTGCGATAGTTCAAGAGTAGTGGGTTTGTAAACTACTGTTGTACACCTGAGACATAATGTGAAATTCACAGAGACTTGCCCGGTGGATGTCTTCAAAGTACACGTAATCAACACAGCTACTCATTCTGAAAACACGTTCAATTAATTTGTTTTACAGAGAGGGTCTAAATGTTTGTGTTGAAGCGAAGCTAAATTACGAAAGTTCAGCGCCGCATAGTTAAGAGGATCCATGGGCTACTTTATGTATAATCGTCATTTTGCTAGATTGGATAAAACGACATATTATTTGATGAGCTGTTTAACGACATTACGGGAGTTCTATTGAATATTTAACAGTATTATGACCGATAGAAGAAGATGCATTATTAGAGCTATGTGCAACTGATGAGGGGTTTCTAATTTATTTGTCATTCGAATTTGCTTACAACATGTTTTCCTTGTCAAATTTGGTACTAGGTTGTAGACTGTTGGTAATACTTTCGCTTGTCCTATTTTTACTCCCTGAAGTCTATAATTTCTTATTGATAGGGTACTGTTTGGCCTGGGCCGAGTGGTTAGACCGCTTGCCTCTCACCTAGACGGCCCGGATTCGATCCCAAGCGACTTCATGTGAAATTTGCAGCGGACAAAGTGGCGCAGGGTTTTCTCCGGGTTCTCCGGTTTCCCCCGCCATCACGTTTCACCGGTGCTCCATCTTCATTCCATCTATCAAAAGTGTCATCGCCAAAGTAGTAAAAGCGGGCTTTAAACACTATAAAAGAACTGTTTGGCCTGTATATTCTTTTGTCATATATGGTTTAGAATTGCTAAGATTTTCACAAATTTAATTTACCTGACAATATTTTCTCATTTACTAATATGGAAGTAGAGAAATGATTTTATTTATTTACTTTTTTGTGAGGATTAGCAGCGATGTCCTTTGCTATTGGATATACTCGACATAATGTAATTTTCTGTTAAACATTAAGTGTTGTGTTTGTTTCTGACTCGCATTAAATGCATTTCCAGTCCTGCAATCTCAGACTTTAGAGCAGACAGGCTAAATTCACTGTAGTTGAGTATAATGAGGAAATATTTTGAAAATCTGTTTTCTTAACTATATTTATCATTGAAATCAGACACCATTATCAATTGGGTGATGTGTTGTGATAGCACTGTGTCAATTACATATGGGTTAGTAGATTTAGTATATAGGTATAGTATACTTTAGACAACGGAATAGGGTACCTAGCTCGCTGTGACCTCCACAGACATATAAGCTTACCAACAGGAAGGAATAAAGCAAGAAAACAGCAGGAGGCAACGTGCTGCAGGAAGACAGACCACAGAGACGCGCGGAAGTGCCTCTGATTTTCAACTCAGAGTCCAGTCATACTGCTAGAACTTTCCAGAGAGGATGATGAATGACTCGTTGACCAAGCAGCTCTTTGATGTCATTGGCTCTTACCTTTGTTTGTGCATCCAAGCCATTTTCCGGTATCGCCTACGCCATGAACATAGCACACCTGAAAGATAAGAAGGGAACAGAATGAAGGGAAATCTATGGAAAGGAAGTTGGGTAGGTGAGTAACACAGCATTCGCCTACCGATGCAGGCTAAGCTATGAAAACGTCATTAGTTGGAGTGAACGGTCCTGGGGGTCGAATGCGTGTCTCGCACACGTTACCATCTTGTTCTTTCGTCGGTCTGAGTGGCTCATATGGTAAGACGTTGGCCTTCTAATCCCAAGGTCAAGGGTTCAAATGCGGCCCAAGTCCATCCTTTTAAGTGTGCTTAAAAGCTACAGCCCCATGCCAGTAGGTTTAATGGCATGCAAGAGAAGTCCTGCGGGACAAAATTCCGGCACGCCGATGGCACTGATATGATCCTGGCAATTGGCAGCGTTAAAAAATCTTGTTTTCAAGTGAAATTTCCGACTAATGGAATCAGGCAGGAGGAATGATGACTCTTTTTGTCCAAACATTGTTATATTTAGATTAGTACGCAATAATGTAAGTCATGGGAAGAAAATCACCGGAAGATATGGGTTGTAATGCGCTGTTGCGACTACAACTAAATCACATCGTCAAGTACCGGAAATACTCACATCCACAGCGCCAAAAAAAGTTACGTTTTCCTAGGAGCCAGTTCCATCTAGCTAACTTCGTTGGCGGAGCTATTTCATAGCTGCGTAGCCGTGGACACTCCTGGGACGACGTATGGGGATCGGCGGAGAGAGCGTGCCATTAGGCTTCCAGCGGTGACTGTCCAGATTCAACGTCAAGTGATAGATAGCATTGCTTAGACCAAGTTTGACAAGTCTGGTGCGAGTAATTTTTGGCTTTCTAAATTCCTACATATTATTCAAGCGTTAACTTGGCAAAATTTCTAACCTAGTTCACATAAGACCACATGTTTGTGTAATTTTTTTGACCAGAAACAGTTTGAAGACAAGACTTAAAGAGAAAAGACTTATACTGTGCAAGCTTTAGTTGCATTTTAGCTGTCTTGGAGTCTTTACATAATGGGGAGCTGAGCTTTACTTTGTAAACCGCTGTAAGATGTTATTACTTATTTAAAGTAAAATTTGTTGAATTTGCATTACGCTTTTAACTTAGAAAGGGTTTAAATAACCTATTTGTACCTTCCACAACATTTGTCGACGCCTGGACCCAGCATAACAATGTATACTTTAGTGGATTAAAACAGGAAAGGGCTGGTAACACTGAAAATCAAAATATTGATTGAAACCAAACTTAAGTCTTCAAATAGGAACATAAGGATTACACTGAAGGAGGAAACGTTTAAATTCTCCCGAAAATCTGCTGAACAAGTTCCTGACCAAGAATCTTTCTGTACTATTTGTGATGAACCACATTTCCAATCAACAGCAAGGGAAACATGAACTTAGCGCAATACTTAAAGTGAATGAGCTCATGGACTATGTACACCTATGTAGAAATACAAATGTATAAATTGTGATAGATGAAGTTATACGAAAATGCTTTGCCATGACTTACGAAGGGTCTTAACGAGTCCCTTTCGTTACTGCTAGTTAAAGTCTGGTTCATATTTTTTATGTTCTCGTTGCAAAAATGCATATTGCTTACAACAAATTATTTTTACGATGAATCCATTAATGTTCATTGTGAGCTTGAGTAGATTGCATCTATACGAATTAAAATTCTACAGTAGGTTTGTTAATATTTTAGATGTGAAAACAGTGTAAAACAGAAAATCTAGTGTAGGCTTTGTGTTTGGTACCCAGCATTGTATTTACGATTCCTATGGCCCTTAACTCTGATTACCTATTTGTGATCTTAGTAATATCTGCCTTATTCCATATAGGTACATCGATAATATACAATTTGTTTTAATACAAGTATTAGAATTCCAAAGATGTGTCTAAAAGCTAAGTGTCAATTGTTTATTCTAACTTTTATACAAAGGCTCTCAAATATATCGCAACTCTTTTGCCCTACCTCTCTATCCATCTCCTGCAGGAGCTCTCAGAGCGAGAACGTGATTCAGGTTCTTTAAGAACACTGGAAAACCTCGATGTTTAATAATTTATCTCCTAAGGTAATTTCGAATCATTTGGAATTTCCGTTTTGTGATAGGAGCGCACTTTGCATTTAGTGCAGCGCAACTGTTAATCTTCTGACAATTTTCAATGCAAGAACATTATTCAGGCATGTTTTACAGAATACTCGATACACATTAATTTATATCCTACGAGTATGTTGTGAAGGTGTTTCACTATGACTAATAGGAAAGCGTTAAGTTGAGGTCATCCGAATGGATGCTTACCAAAGAGTTGACGTCCGGGATTATAAACAAACTGAACTGCTTTAGGAACAGTATTTTTCGAATATCCCCCCCCCCCAAAAAAAACGAACTATGATTATTACTTGGCCTTCGTACGGTGCCCCAACATACCTAGCAAGTGTTTTTGGTGCCTTAACTTGTTTAAATCCACAGTACCATGACGTGATAAAAGTGCATTTAACATTGGAATTATTACATATTCAGATTAGAGGGTTTTAAGAGAAACAGGAAATAAAGAAAATCTTATTTATTTGACATCGCACACATTAATGCTTTAGAGAGGCTTAATAAAGAAGGGGATATATGTTTTGCTTCCAGAGACCAAAAGGGCGAGCAGGTTTTAAATATGGCAGTGACGGTAGTTAATATGAGCCAAAGGATTTGCTGTTGGAGAAAGGGAAAATGCTACGTGAGGAAAAAATATGCATATGATACATTTAGAGAAAACATAAGTATTGGACAATACTAGTTTTTTTTTTTTTTTTTTTTTTTTGGTATACCTACAATGGCTTGATGCATAAAATAGTTTGTTGTGTTACTCTTTAAGTTGATTACGAATAACGTTATGTTATATTGTAATATTGAGCATGTGAGTTAATTTCCTCAGCTAATGTTTTCAGAGGGTAGTGATGAAGTGGCTCCATAATATAACAAAATAGGTAGAGGTATGACAGAACCTTCAAGTTCCATGAAGAAAAGACACGTTCAAGAATTCATCATCCTAAAACTTCAAACAGCAATGGTCAAATGTGTTTCGAGTGAAATAGATAAGAGCACACCTCATGTCAATTGCTGAAGTTTTGGGCAAGGATGTGGATGTGGTAATAATTATTAATTGTTCATCTGTTCATTGAAATTGTATGGCGTTTTGTAAAGTTAATGCCCAAACCAAACTCAAATGCCGGCGCCTAAATGAATGTTGCTATGCATCGCTATGGGAAAATACTCCCTGTATTGACTAGGAAAAAATATGGCGATAGGTTCCGCCTGTAACAGTGACCTGTAAATAGAAAGACGTTTTTGAGGTACCACAGTTACTTGAAGATCATGCAGAAGGGGTGTACTAGTTAGGTATCTGAAGTCTTAAAGGTAAAGTAAAGCAGTTTGTTGTGATGCAAGTTCCTCGGGACATGGCCCTACTTGAACACCACACCATAGGAAAATATGTTTTATATTTCAGGTACAGACGATAGAAAAAGCAAACAAATTTGTTTGTTAACGACTCTGTCGATTGCCAGGATCATAGCGCCGCCAGTGTGCCGGAATTTCGTCCGGCAGTAGTTCTTTTGCAGGACAGTAAATCTACTAACTAACATGGGGCTCTCACTTTTAAGCACACTTAAAAGCCATCAACAATTACAACATATTTAAAGGAGGGAAATATAAAAACTCTTAGTACTGCAATTTGGCCGCGCCATGACCTAGACGGCCTGGGTTCCATCCCAAGCGACCGCATGTGAGATCTGTGGTGGACAAAGCGGCGCAGAGGTGGGTTCTCCATTCCACTGGTGCTCCATCTTCATTCCATGCTTCTCCGGTGTCATCGCCTGCGTTAAACACTATCCAAAAAAATGCAATTTGCTACTGATTACCTCCATGCCATGCATGTCCCTACTATAAAACAGACTTTGGCAAAAGTTTTGGAACAAACCACAAATTAAAGTGAACATTTAATTTATTTTACTCTCTTTACACAGTTTTTCATAAGTAAAATGGTGCAATAGATGCATTACATCGTTTAACAAAAAGGTACATCTCACTTCATTTAAAATCAATAAAAATACTTTTGAAGTAGGTTATTCTTATCGTAGTGAGCTTAAAAGAGCTGGAACTGAAAAAGAGCCCAAAATGATCAAATTTATGATTTTTAGATGTATGACAAAATTGTTCTCCAAACTACCACTCATTGATTCGGTGTGTAATTTTGTTTCCGCTATTTTTAAAAGTTTAGCGCAGTATACAAATATCATGTGCGCTGGCATTTAAATTTCCCCTTTCTGCGCAACCACTCTGATGGTTTCTTTGTGCCTAATTTGCTTGTTTTAGAGTAGTGTTCTTCTTCGCACGCGGTTCAAATGTTTTATAACGCTTTTTTGTACTGCTGTCTTGCTATGTCAGTGAATTATTAATAAATGTTCATCCTAAGTGCCTAAATGCAAAAGATGTCCAATAAAGGGTGTTTCAGCATCCCATTAATGTTCTTAAATGTCCGATGAAACAAAATACACCATTGTATGTGAACCATTGCACTGCATTTTTAGTATTTATATGTGTTTACCGGTTTATTACGGTTTTGTCTGTTTTCTAACTCTGTTTACATCTTGCTGCAAAGCTAAATAATGGCTACCACAGAACATGTGTTTTTGTTTATAGATTTGGTTAGCTTGATAGTTTTGTTCAATTAAAGTGTAATGTTAAGTGTGTGTATATATTACTCGTAAACTGTAAAATACGTGCTATACCTTCCGGTGGACGAAAGCCTTTAGGCAGAAACAGTAAAAAGGAGGAAGGTAGGAAACGTCTTCAGACAGAGCAATGGATTGTCTTGATATTGGTATTTATAAGGTTATAAATACAAGTAAAACTGAAGAAAAATTTGCAAAGTTTGATGAACCAAGAGACAGCAGCGTAAATAATACACATGGTAGTGCACGTACCAGTGTAAATGTTGTAAATAGCGTATCTAATACTGTAGATAGTGTAAATAGCAGTGTACACGATAGAGCTGGTGTAGTAGTAAGTATGGAATACATTTTAGTATATTTCAATTCACTGAACCTGCTGGTGAGCAATATGCAGTGTGACGAACGTGGAAAAACATCACTTGCAGTACAATTGAGAGAAGAATATGGCTTTGCTGTTAATTTAGTTTTGAAGTGCGCTGACGTGGTTTCAATCCAGGGAAAGCTTATTCCAGCCCTGGAGTACAATACCACAATTCTAAAAGGTCTCCCTTTGGGATTAATAGAAAGGTTTTTTATGCCTTTCTGGTGTAGTGCACTGGGGGATAGAATATGTTTTGCCCTGTAGTAGGTTTATCTGCCATGGATTCTATGACCAGCATGAAAGGGAAATGGCACATAAGTTTGTAAATGGCGATTCAAATTTAGAAGACAGTGCTGTAATTGTTGTTTCAATAGCTCTATGGTGATTTGTCATAGATATTATTCTTGAATTTGTGTTAGATCAGATTGCCATTTCTAAATATTTTCTAATGTGTGCAAACACAGCTTAGGGATTAGGAGATAATACACCTGCATTCCATGCTTGGCTAGAGTTGTATAAATCCAATGGTGGGTGCAACAAAACTATGAAAGTTCATCTACAAAAATGGAGGTTTATGCAGCAGACACACTACAGAAGCATTGTTTCCGTGTGCATGATGCGCTATACAACTGTGCTGGTTCCAAAATATTTACTCCATTTAGTAAATTGAAATTCATGTGACAGCACAGTTGAACTAAAGAAAGAAAAATGTGTCAACCATGTTGCAAAAAGAATGGCAGTAGGCTGCGACAAATATTGAAAAACTTGAAGAAGAGAGTAAAGCTAGGAAGTTGAGGGTCGGAACACCCACCACTGCTACAAGTACAAACTTAACAAATTGCTACAGACAAGCAATAGTGAACAACATTTTCAGTGTCCCCAAAATGTAGCAAGTCGTATACCTGTGCAACACTCAGGCCAGTATGTACCTACAGGTGCAAAACCTCAGCATATGCTGTGTACCAGAAATTAGCATATTATCAACCCTTATTCCGGGGTGTGTATGGGGCTACACAAAACCAAAGGGAGTCATTACACTCACTAATCTGGCGAAAGTGCCCCAAATTATTTTAGTATCGAGCTATCGGATAGAAATTCCTATACTCAGTAAGGAATGTTCAACAGAAGAACTGAATGTTGCTGTAAAAAGCACCACAGTCAACAGTGCAGAAAAAACCTTTGAAGAGACACGACAATCGTAGAAATTTTGACAGTGCATGAACCGCATCAAAGAGGGAGAAAGCAAGGGTAGAGTTGTGTAAATGAGAATAGAGGCTACCAGATAAATGGCAGAGTGACATATGCTGCAGGGAAGTTTAGGTTCAATAAGATCTCTGAAAGTTGTTTTGATGCAGTCTATAGAAAAAGTTACTTTTCTAAATTTTACATTTTTCACACACTATCTGCTCCAGATGCATAACTCTTTGTGTTACGGCTTTAGATATTTTTCAGCATGTGTTCCATATATGTCAATTCAATTTTGGTCTGTTTTCCAAATTTTAAAAGCAGTTCAGCTTAAAAGCTAAACGCAAAATGGTTTAAACATTATTTTCAATGCCCATCACAGGAACAGAAATCCATAAAAGTAATGGTCTCTTCTTTCTACCAGAAGTGGAGTTTGGAGAATAATAAAGGTATGGCAATATCTTTTTGATGTGGATGATGAAATCTGAATATTAATTTCGCATTTTTTGTAAATTAAAAAACAATTACTTCAAAACGATACAGCAGATAAAGTTGAAAACATTTGTGTCAATTTTAAGATCACCTTTGTAAAAACTTCAAATCTGTAGAAATATGCAAAATTAGAATTTCAGTCCCCAGGGCTCCTCAAAACATACTAAGATTATTTTCTATAAAATGAAAGGAGCTTTAAAAAATCAGATGGGTTACAAGAACACCGTATTGTGTAGCTGTCAGTTTCTACAATATATCATTTTAAAACTTGTTGCATGTTTTAAAGTTTGTTGCACTTCAGGAGGAGTGATGCGGAATAATTGTATGCATTGGGTAGCAAATTTTATTTTGCGCTTACTCAACGCTTTGCCTGCATCTTCTTCTTTTGCAAAGAGTACAAATGCAATACCCGTAGCGCCCCCATCACAGTTCTTCACGAAAAACACTCCCTTTTCACCCAACATTACTTTACACGGGTTCTCTCCTTCTGCGAAGAAGGTCAGCACGTCCTCTGCTGTGCAGCTAAAGGGAAGATCTGTCATTCTTATTATTACTTTTGCTCTTCTGGATAAAAATGCGTTAGCCTCCTTATTTTCTCCTCCAGCGGCATCGATGAAGTCTTCTCCAATGGCCTTGCTTATATCAACATACATGTTGCCAAAACGGTGTCTATGCCTTCGCAAAGCGACCTCGCAATTCTCCTTATTTTTAAATCTGACAAAGGCCTTTCCGTTTCTGCGTCCTCTATTATTTAAACACAGTGCTACTCCACCCTCTGCAAGATTCAAACCAATGAAAAAGTTGGCAACGTCTCGCTCTGAACAGTCTCTGGGTATGCCCATTATTTTTACTACACAATCATCATTCACACGTTCATAGCTATTGTATATTTTAGACACAAGCTGAAATGTGATTGTATCTGGGTTCTCAAACGTGCGACCATCGGTTATCAGCATGTGCGTGATATTAACTATATCTCCTATCTTCTTCAAGCAGTATTCAGAACCCGTATAAGGTTGTATTTTTGTTAAGCGTAATATTTTCTTGATGGACATGGTTTTGCTTGATGACGTTGTATAGCAAGCATTGAACTCTTTTATGAGATCTTTGAAGAAAGCGTAGTATGGCGGGAGCTTTATATTCTTGGAGCGTGCTTCAGGATACATGTGGTGTCGAAGTGGCATTTGTCCATCCGTCACAAAACATAGCGAGCGGGTGGACAGGTCAATGTTGAAAGTACTTTCAATGTAGTGCTGAAACTGTTGTATGGCGTCCCCCAGAAACTCAAACGTGTTTGTTAATATTTCATTACTGGGTCTCTCTTTTGCATACGCTTCTGAGAGAAACTTCTCCCTGATTGCAGGCATTTCTGGGTTCACCATGTACTGCTGCACGCCCACAACCTCGTTTATGCTAACATCTATAATGACGTAAGCCAGCAAAGCAATCTCCTGTATTTTAATTTGATCATAAATGGGATGGTCAATACCAACATTGCCTAAGTGTAGCACACACAGATATTTTGGTTTCATTTTAGTGCTTTCAGAAACCTGTGTTTAAGCATTAAAAGAAATTCCCGAATTATCAAAATTCTTATCAAGTTCACTACAAACGTTTTGTCGGTTTTGGATCCGTTGTAAAATGTGTTATTTCAAGAGGCCAAATTCTAAATTTGCGGCACTCCCACGATGTAACTAACGGTGAGACGCTGTAGACGGTTGGTACTTTTTGGTTGCAGGTCCTTTCCCTGTAAAAAAGAAAAGCGAGATTGAAGATAATCCACTTTTGACTTAGACTGTAAAAATCTAAAAACGAACGTTAAATGACCAATAAACTCTTCATTTCATGTATTGTATTCTATTTCTTCCAGAAAGAAATTAAAACTTTGGAACACAATAATATGAGCATGCACCAATAGAATCAAATGGCAGGCATTGTAACATGCACTGGAAGAACAGTCATGACATTGATATGCTCACATAAGTGCTTGTCAACGTGTTATTTTTATTAGAATCCTTGAAAGCGACAATAATGTTGCATGTGAAAGAGAGAACTTTATCAGATTTGCATAATGATCTATTCCATATTATTTTTGCCACTCCATGGTAACCCCATGCTTGTAATTTTAAGATTCCCTAAAAACGCTATCAGGTAAGTTGAAAATTTAGTTGAGTTTCTTAATTGATTTAAAGCACCATAAACATGGAAACATCAACCTGAAGATATAAGCATATGCCAAGAACACGAAATCCGTCTTGCCATGGACTGCCCAACCTCTACTACTATGAGCTAATGACGTCAGCTAGTCGCGTCACCCCACTTCCTTCGTTTTGTGCATGGCCAGGCAAGAAGGCTTTCCCCTTCCTTTTTTTTTTTTTATTTTAAAATACAGTTTCGGAGTCTGATCGGGACCCCGGCGCTGTATACCCTACTTTTTATTTACCTAATTTGTTTACTGTATGATTACTGAATTTCTGTTTTACTTTTTACACACACATACACAAACATATAACACCCATGCCCAAGGTGGGACCCGAACCCACGATCGAGACGCTTTGGCGAGCGCGGCCATGGGGACCGGCCTTCCTTCAATCAGTAGCGTTTAACTTGGTTCGACTCTCGACACCATGGTAGGTTTTAACCGAAACAATTCCAGAAGAAATGGGAGCATATTCCTTTATCTTTTATTTATTTTTGTTGTTGTTGTTGTTAAAGAGGACGGTGAAATGTCTTATTTGTAAGCATTACTTATCTTGGCTTTCCAGATATAATATTAAACGACAATATGAGAACTGCCATCATAAGGTTTATGGCAAACACGTTTTGCCCAGTACGCAATCAGTAACACCACTTTGAATTAATTTTGCCTGCAAAGACGCTCCTCACGATCTTCAACTTGAACTAGTTGATTTTCAAACTTCAACAGACATTAAATATTCTCTTAAAAAAGAATTGGGAGGTATTTAAATCTGTTCCCAATGAAAAATTTCCCAAATTGGGAAATGTTGCTGCAAAGTTAATATCAATATTTGGTTATATATATATATATATATATATATATATATATATATATATATATATATATATATATATATATATATAAACAGTGCCAAGTCACTAACCAGAATGGCGTTCAAGAAGGTTCTTTTAGTATTTGTACCATCCCATATAACATTAACCTTGCTGAAGCCCCTGCCACTGATAGAAAGCGACGCCTTAGATAGAGATGTTTTGCCTGCCTCGATCAAAGAAATTATTGGAGGTAATTCTGCCCTCCCCTCTTTCGCTTAGTTTGGGCACATGCCAACTAAACTTCAGCAACAAAACAAGACAACTGAAGTGTGAAAACGATCAAAACAGTAGTCTGCAGTGACTAAGGACGTTCAGCAGAGTATTTATGCTGCATTACCTTACGTTTGTGATCTACACTTCAAATCCATGTACAGTACACGTAGAACATGATAATTCATTCGTCTAATCAGAAAAGGATTAATAAAGGAGACTTCCATATCTTTCTCAGTGAAGGGCGTGGCAATGGATCCATATAATTCCAGCGTTGTATAAGACGGAACACAGAACAATTTTATGAAATAGTCTTATATCCCCTATTTTTAAAAGAAATAACCGTCCTTGTCTTCCAATACCTATGTCCTTCAATGACAGTTTGGTAAGAATACATTCTTTCTTTCCTTCTTCCTTTCTCCACATGTACTATACACCTACATAGTGAATAGAGAAAGTATTGTACTCCACACAAAATTGGATAGCGATATTTCATCGGAAAATTAGGTTTTGTGGTCCTCCGAGTCCAAAAAAGCATTTTAAAAAAAAAGTCCTTTGTATGCCTCTTGCTAGCATAGCTTGAAAACTAAAAGGCCGTTAAATACCAACTTTGGTATTTTAGGTTTGGTATCTTCCAGAGATGCGGCACGAAGATCTTAAAAAACAACCCCCCCCAAGCTATCCTTTACATGCACATTTTGTTTTTGAAAATTTCGTTTTTCTCAAAAATGGCTTTAACAAATTTTATTATGATGTTATACATTAAAGATATTTACATCAAAAATAAAATGGATAACTTGAATTTTCTGTAAATATCTTCTGCGTACCTGTCCAATCTGAATGATCCACTCAATTATGTAAAACCCAGTAATATTACATCTCATCAGGCATATACAGAATGTCCCAGAATTCGACCACACGAATTAGCAGGATAATAAAGGGGTCCTAGATAAACAGTTTGAGATAGGGGATCTATTGTTCCTTTTGCCAAATGTCACAGTTATGGCATATTTTCTGGATCGCAAATCAATGGTCGAAAATTAAAAAAAATGTAAATCCGATTTTCATTCAGCTGCCAGTAGCCGAAGGAATGCAGTATTGATACACAATCAATAAGACATTTCAAATTATTGGACTTGTCACCTTGGCAAAATTATCAGTTCTTTGACGGTGTGCACCGTGTGCACACCTGTGATAGCAGCTCGGTTGATTTCAGATCCAATGAAGTTAGCTCTCTGCCAAAACATACTGGTGGGTGAGTCGGTGTAGCGCAGGTCATCGAATACCACGATCCAAAGATTGCTCTATACATAGTGTATAGAGAAGGTATTGCACTCCACCCAAAAATTCGATACCGAGATTTCACCGGAAATATATGTTTTAGGGTACCCTTTAAAGAAAACAAAACATTTTCACAAAAAGGTGCGCGCGCGCGCGCGCGCGTGTGTGTGTGTGTGTGTGTGTGTGTGTGTGTCCGTGTGCCTGTGAACACGATAACTCAAAAACGAAAAGTCGGTAAAATATAAAACTTGGTATTTAAGTTTAGTATCTTCCAGGGATGCGACACGAAGATTTTGAGAAAAATCCCCCCACCCCAAACTACCTTTTACATGGAACTTTCTTCGAAAATTTTGATTTTCTAAAAAATGGCTCCAACGATTTTGATTAAAATATCGTATTTTAAAAATATTTACCCGGCAAATAAAATGTATATTTTGAATTTTCTGGGAATAGCCTCTGAAGACTACTTTATTCTGAGTGAATTTTACGGAATTTTGTATAACTGCTAAACCGTAAGAGATAGACAAAAACTTACCACACAAAAACTGTAGAGCACATTAAAACACACAATTTATGTTGAATACATTTTTTCCTTGGAGTTGATCGTTTTTGAGATACTCTTTGTTTTTGTTTTCAGGGTCCAAAATCTTAACTTTTCTCATACAGGAATTTGTCAACTCATATCCATACAAACAAGGGAACTTCAGTCACATAGTAACCAGCTTTTGACTATCGCTTTAACCTATGCTACTCCCTTATTTCCTTCCTACTTACAAGGAAGAAAGTAATAAGACTATTTCTGCTAATTTTTCTAGATTAGCATGAAGTAAATAGAAGCATAAGCTTTTTAAGAATAATTTGTTGCAGGAATATAGAGAAAGTCACGTGAATGGTACCATCAGATTCTTTTTTTAGTTTTTTCTCAAAAACCACACCAATAGAGTACACTAATACTCTTAGTTTATATTTCTGAACCAAAACGTATAAATTACTTTCAAAGGACAGAGCGTTCAATATTAAATGCAGTTATTGTCAAGTAACCTGCGCAGATTAATGCAATAAAACTTAGGTTTGTAGAAAACATTTATGTAATTTGGTTTTGAAACGTGGTGACTAAACTATGATTTTAGCGGTGGAATAAAAGAATCTGAGCTATTGCCAGGATTCGAACAGCGGTACTCTGATTTTATACGTATGTAGGCATTATGCCGTTTTCACCACTTAAGCTACTATGCGAGATTGTGCTTCTGAAAATCGTATCTAACATCACTACTGTGACAACCATCTGTTCAATTGTATAGGGTATAACGCCCATTCTTATTATGTAGTGTACCGCATGTGATGACATTGATGATACATGGAATGAAGATGCTTCACTGGTGGAATGCAATGGCGGGGAAAACAGGAGATAATTCGCACCTGCGCCGCTTTGTTCGCCACAAATCCCACAATCGGTCACCTGGGATCGAACCCTTGGTGAGATATTGTGTTCATATTGTAAAAGTGTAAGAAAGCAAATATTTTCAACGAGGGCGAAATGGAGACAACATCATGAGATAATCTAAGCTGCGAACTTCAGAGCTCATGTGTTTTTGCAGTCACGTGGTACCATTGCGCATACATAAGGGCCTCGTTTACCAGATTTCCGTTGAATCAGATGAACAATTACTGACACGAACTTTAGCTTCTGGTTGTGAGGTTCACAACAATCCTGGAATTTTTGACAAGTTGTGTGGTTCATTTCTTCATAGGTGCAGTTCCTGAAGGAATTTTGCAGGTCGCCCCCAACGAAAAGTTCTTCTGGTGGCCTGTTGTATTTTGTAATTCGGATATTGTAATATTTCTCGAAGTCTCTTTGTATTTGCCTTTCATGGAGAGACGAAAAGCTAAAATTCATTTATTGACTAGTAGGTACCTATTTCTTAATTCGTTTTATGTAGGCATTTGTTTTACTACAGATATAGTTGTTTCATTTGAAGTTCATTTGACGCAATGATAATATTATTTCTTTAATTTTAAACTTTGTCTGCAATTGAAAAGTACAGAGCGGTCCCTCAGCACTCTGGCCGGTAGTCTGCGATGCGGGTTCCGCGCGCGATCCCCAGCTAATTGGCCGGTAGTAGCGATGCGTGTCCACGCGCTATATTCCGTGTATCTGTTTATTCTCATTATTGATACTGATACCGTATTATTACTGATTTTATGATGATTACGATATATTGATTACCTATTTAACAAACCTAATTACGTTTTATTTAACAGTACTAAACTATTTCACAGTTGAAAGTGGTGTCCTTCGGCAGAGAGCATTCTTGGCAACTTCTGATGAAATTACCACTCACACACACCATTTCTGGTTGCGTAATTTTCGGTCGCCCTCCGTGGTGTAATGGTTACCATGCTAACTTCATATACCCAAGGTCGCGGGTTCAAACCCGGCGGAGGACGATGGATTTTTTCGGGCGTAAAAATTCTTAGCATGGCTTCCTTCGGAAGGGAAGTAAAGCTGTGGGTCCCGTGTCGTAGATTTACGGCACGTAAAAGAACCTCAAGCCTGATAAGAGAGGCATCTGAGCAAAATTAAGCGATCTTTCACGCCCAATATAGAATGGGACGCTGAGAACCAAAGCAGTTAAAGAGCGTCCATAAATAACAGGCCATTTCATTTCATTTGCGTAAGAGTTCCCCCACGGATAAAAATCACACACAGTAAGATCCGGCGATCGAGCCGGCCATAACCCTTTAGAGATAATTCTCAAAAACATTCTTGATGTCTTCCAAGGAAACCTCCGCAATATGAGCTGTGAAAATAGCCATGTTCCCTCTCATTATCTATCAACATTGCAAAAAATTGCGCGAGATTATTTCTGCGGTACCTATCGGTATTTACGGTATTGTTGTAAAATATGGGGCCTATTATCCGTTCTGCTGTTACAGCACACCATACACCAATTTTTTCATCATGTAAAGGAACCTCGTGAAATAAGTGTGGGTTTTCAGTACACCAATACCTATTGTTTAGTGAAGCAATGTGGCCAGTTAAATGAAAACATGCCTTATCTGAAAAAAATTATTAAATGTGGGTCAGCAGTACCGCAAACAATATTTTGTAACATCCAGTTACAGAAATTTACGCGAGCTTGATCATCACGCGGTCATAATTGATGGACAATAGTCACTCTGTATGGTTTTAATTTAACACATTTCGCAGACCTATGTACTGAAGTTTTTGAAACATTGACTTGTTGTGTTATACGTTGTAAAAATGTATTTGGAGACCGTTCAAATGCCTCGCCAATTTCATCAAGTTTTTCTTCCATTAGAATCCTTTGTTTCTTTTTACAACTTACAACATTAAATGATCCTGTTCTTTTAACTTTATTCACTACATATCTAACTGTTTCTCTACTCGGAACTGGACCACCACGAAATTTATCTTGAGACTGCCTACAAACCTGTCTCCATGAATCGGTTTTCACATAAGTGTCATACATAGAAAGTCTTTGTTCAAGCGAATATTTGAGTATCATTTCTGGCTCGTAATAATCCGATAATTCAATCGCACACAAAAATACACGCGTCACACGTCCACACACAAGGAGCAATAACAACTGCCTGAAACCCGCTGCCATATGTCCGATAAGTGCAAGAGCCCGTGGCCTTGAGTTCATTCATACGTGCCACGCAAGCCTGCCGTGCAAGTCCCGGCCAGAGCGCTGAGGGACCGCACTGTACATAACACGTCAATGAGTGATACATTGTATTTTAGTAACTACTTCGAGGGGTACGGAGAAGTTTACCTCTTCAGGTGCTAAATACAATTGTTACTGAAACGCTCTCCTTTGCACCTACGAGTAACGTAGAACATACATGCTATTTGTACATTACATTTATTTTATTTGTCAGTACGAAGAAATCATATTGAGTAACGCAACAAAATACGAACGATTCCAAATATAATGCGAAAGAGAAGGAGGTAACATAAAAATAAATGAATATACGGAGGGTTGAATCCGAACTCCCTCAGTATCTTAATCCGATGCGAACACGCTAAGCATAACGCTAAATAATGCCAATATATCTACGAAATCCAGCTGCTGACGTCACGGTGCACTGCGGTTTCAGCAATGCCATGCTAACCCTTAATAGGTTTTATTCTGCAGCAAAGAGTTTAGAACCATAGCCCATGGGTTCTCTATCTCAAACTCTTTATTTTGGACCCCTCTACAATCCTGTCAATGTGTACGGTCGAATTCTGGGACACACTGTATATGCGAGTTACAGAGTGGTAAAGTATGAATTGGGGAGGTCATCAGAGGCCAATCGGAATAAAGTTCGTTTAAGTTCGTGCGACGTGGATACTGCTTATCGTTGCTAAGCATACGAGAGAGAATATTGTGCGCAGCGAGCCTTGTAAATGTTGTAATGTTAACACTGTTAAACTACGCATTAATATATTATAAATAATAACGCAATAATCACAAAGGATGCAGTTAATTTATGCATGTCTTAAAGCAGGATTAAATACTATGCTGGTTAAAAAATTACGTTCTCACCAATATGCAGCAGTCCTGTTTAATCTTACTTTTTGCACCTCCTGTATTTTTTTAGAGAAAGCTTATCACAATTATTGTTCTACATAAGTAATTCGCAAGTATAGTCCGATCCATTTGTATCGCGGATCGATGCGATATTCAATGGAACTAACTCGCATTTCCTCCATCACTCTATGGATCCGTTCCAAAGGTAAGTTGTTCTTTTCGGCAAGACGTGTCGCTAGGTGGGAGCACAAATCACCAGCAGATGACAGGCACTCCAAATCATGTGTACACTCAGGATCAGAAGTCGTTTTCAATTTGTCTGTCATCAATAAACGGAATTAAAAAAAAAATTATACCTCGCACTAAACACTGCGATACTCATATTTGCTATACATAATCTTCTCTTTTCATCCCCTAAATAAATCTAAAGAAATACCCAGAAATAAAAACAAAATATCTAAACCACTTCTCAGGGTACTACGAACTTTCCGCCCTGCAATGAAATTTGTTGCCAAGATAGGGACAGATTGGCTCATACTATCAAACAAATAGAGCACACCGATACCAACTGAATAATAGGAGAGGTCGTTGCTTAGCTATCTGTTGAATTCAACAGCGCCGTCTGTCGCGGGTTCTGATCTTGTGTGCCGCATGCTTATTCTCTGCCATAGAACAATAACAATCTGTTTAATACTTCGAGGTTATAATTATCAGGAATGGAGAATCAGGTTAAATGCGCTATTCTAGACATTCAACTAATTACAACCCAGTTGTGCTCTGTTTAATATACCATTATATACTTTATTCGCCGGCGTCGGGTACTTTTAAGATTTCTTTTTCCACCATTAATGTCGTCCTTTATGTAATTAATGTCTTGTCTATGTTATGTAAAGTATTAAATTCATTGCTATGAATACTAGGAGTCCGATTCTCACATAGTATTGTATTTGTGTTGCATTATTGCATGGTTAACTTTATAAGAAGTGTAATCATGCTGAGCTCACTCAAACATTCTAAAATAATTATTTTCGAGTCTTGTGCCTGAAACATTTGAATTTCCTTCTTGTCGAGCGAGACTTTCTAACGTGAAGATATAATATTTCTTTAGATCCACTGTGGGTTAATGCAAATATTAACAATGTACGGCCGAAGTATTTCTTTAACATGGTAATAGAATTCGAGATTTATACGGATGCCGTTGAATGTGGATATTAAAAGAACATATTCATTTTGGGAGGAATGTTTGACAGTGGAGGTAGGCGTATTTCCCTATTTTATTTGCAGCATTTGCAATTAATGTTTTATAAAACATTCAGTTGAAAAGTCTTAACGGCATTGCAGCGTTTATATCTAAGAGAACGCCAATATTACAACGCTATGCGAAATAAAAAGCCCTGTAATTTGTCACTATAAAGTTTTTTATCTTATCAAAAAAAAAAGTCTTTATTAAACTATAAAATGTTATATTTTGCATAAGTTACACGAATAGCTCAGTTCTGTTAAAAAGAAGAAAAATATAGTATTGAAGGGATTCGAGCCACTTTCCGACTCCTTTGTTGTTTACTAGTGTTGCGTTTCAACGACTTCAGCTATCCTAATCTGATGTATTTATCCCTGCTAATTAAGGTTACGTTTGTAAGTAGAGTATTCAAACTGGAATAGTTCTTACTTCTGCTACACTACATAGCCGAAACACAATAACAGTTCTATTTCTACAGATGTATTAAGATCGCATTTATACTATTCGCCCATTAGTTTACAATGATTGCTGAGGTGGTCTCTGTGAAGAGGGCGGATGGGCGCCATTAGCTGTGAACAGCAAAGGAGCACACGTTTGTGAAAAATACGAACATGTGTGGTGAAGGCAACCGTAATATTTGTATGAAAAGTCAAATATGGAAGACCCCCTATGATTGCACCAAAATGACCATGCCGTAATGCTGTATATAATATCAAGCGCCGTTGTATGTCAATTAGAAATGTGTATAGCCAACCAAACTTTAGTGTTGGTTCCAGTGCCCTGTGTATTAGTAACATTTTCTTTGTAACCAACCAAAATTCAGTGCTGGTGTGAGAATATACTTAGTATATTTAGTACAAGTTAAACAAATGCAATTCCTCAATGGAATAAAATGAAATTCAGTTAGTTGCATTGTTAATTCTAATGCAGAACTTTTGCCCAGCAGTGTTGTTTTTCATGCCATCTTTGTAGCAGTGAAACAGCTTGGAGAATTTCTGTCATCATAAAATTACAGTAGCGTAGCAGATGGGTGGGATGAATTTTTAAAATAATTGGTATGAAATCAGAAGATAAATGTGAACGGACAAGGTTACGTATTTATCGCAGTCCAGACTCTCGCACTTGCAAGCATGGTGCCATATTCACCCGGTACGCAGTGTTGGCCTTAACAATGCAAATGTGAGTGAGAATATGATTATTGTTAATGGAATGTAAAGATATAGTTTTTTTCTTCAGTTTTTCAATTGAACATCAATTTTGTTTTATAACCTTTATGCATTAAAGCACTGCTGAAAGCGGTAAGAGTTGGGAAACCGATAGGAGAATATGCATTGCACTACCGTAACACCTTTAACTGAGAAGGTATACTCAGGATCTAGCGTAGACATGTTGACAACCCTGCTTCAATTGGAAAAAGAGCTTTCCTCTAGCAAAGATCCATTGCTTTGTGTAGTATGCGTTACACTACCATTGTTTCTGTTGGTGGCTCAAAGACCTACCTCCTTCTACAATTACTATCAGTGCATGGTCCAGATGTTCTAATTACTAAAGATGAACGTCTGGACCACATTACCAAGCGCTTGGGGACACGTCTTAGACATGCAGTGAAAGAATCAAAATTGAAGGGTAAAGTTCTCGGTGGAAAAAATCAGGCAGTTTAAAAGCTGAAACTATTGTAAAGCTTCAAAATTATTACTGAAGTGCAATTAAGAAAGATATTCCAAATGTAGATCAGAAGAAATCTGTAATATTTGCAACTCTCTATTACTGTACGTCAACTGATGAGAAACCACAGCACTTTAAGTGTCCTGAAGGTGAATCATCTTGGTGCTTTTATAATTGCCTCTTGCTAAAAGTGAGGAACCCCCCTAACATGAAGGAAACAGGAGAACATTTCTTTCACCCTATGTAGTGAGTGCAATTATGCCAGTTTATCAGAGATTAGCCAGCACTAATTTATTAGAGAGGTGCACAAAAGGAAAAACTCAAAATGCAAATGAGAGTTTACATAGTTTGATATGGAATAGATGTCCAAAGGAGGTTTTTGTTTCTAGAAAGAAATTGCAAATTGGAGTATCTGTAGCTATAAGTGAATTCAATATGGGTTGTGAGGGTACTCTAAATGTAATAGAAAGGGTCTCAGCTAGTAAAATAAGTCCCGTCAAAAAAAGATGATTAGCCTTAGGGATAGGCGAAGATTAAAGCCAAGTACTCTAAGTACATTAAGCACATTCAAAACAGGAAAAAAAAAAAAAGAGTTAAGAGTAGCAAAGTTTAAAGAAGAGCAAGCTAAACAGTTAGCTGAAGGACCTTCATATGGTTCAGGTGAGTTTAAAGTCATTTTTCTCCGCTTTCTGCTTTTCAACATTTCTCATTGTACAAAATGCTCCTTGCAATGTAATTCTTAATGAATTGATTGGAAACTTTTCACACATGTTCTTAGACAGTTGATGCATAAAACTAGGTATTTTTATGTTCTAGATGGAATAGGTAAATTGCTATTGACTTTTTATTTTGAAAATTATTAATAATTTGGAAAAGACAGGTAATCAATGCATTCAATATTTTTTTCTCCAAAAATATTTTGCATAGCTTAATAAAAATACTGAGTTTTGTATACATAGTCCTATGGAACATACAGCTAGAATTTAGTTTATAACAAATATTGCTTTGCAAGGAGCATTTCTTATATAACATAAAAATTGCAGGAAAAAAAAACAAAATAAATATTTTTTTTGCAAAAACTATCTTAATTAGAAACATAAAATTTGGTACATTTACTAGACTTCCTTTGGCACAAATACTTGCAAAATTTTAAATGTCTGTGACAAAAACTAAGGATTTCAGCAATTTTCATAGGTGCCTCCCCTTAATCTCTTTATATAACTTTACGTATAATCTTTTTCTGCTTGTTTTTTATTGATTTCATTTTCACATCAGCTTCACATGTATCTTGATTTTATTCTTATTGATGCACCTGTATTTCCTTTGTTAGAGGTGCCTATTCAATCTATTAACTGATACTGGAGTATTACTACTTATTTCATGTTTTCACTACCTAAAACTTCATCTACCGAAAATTGTCTTAATTAAAATAATTTTAAAAATTTAGCACTTTGCTTTTATTAAAATTCCTTTCCAACTGTAAATTGGTACGAAGAATTAATTTCCGTCATGTATTAAATATTAATTTCATTAAAAACTATGAGTCTGCTAAGTCTAAAGTGCGGATCATTCCAGGAATATGAATTACAAGCGTTAAAAAGGCATTTTTTCCGAATGTTTAAAACAATGGACCAACATATTTGTGATTTTGTTGTGTTAAATAACACCGATATAAATGTTCAATAGGACAACATTATTCTCAACTAAAATCAATGTTCTCCGCACATCTGTTTGTCACATAGAAATGGGTGGAAATTAGCAGATCTGATTAATCCAAATCAAGCTTTTAAAACAGTACAGATTATTGATTAAGGAAAAGAATTAGTACTTCTCCTGGTAGAAAGAATAAAATGGTGTAAAGGGATGTGTTTATAATATGGAACTGAAGAGAAAATTTTTGAAACAGCTTTATTTGGCTATAAAAATCTTCTAAGTGAAAATAAATAAGAAGAAACTATTTTTTATAGAATTACAACATTCTTGCATCAGAACTTTGTATGAATTTACAATTGGAAAGGAATTGTAGTTAAACTAAGGTACTAAATTCTTAAAAGTGTTTTAATTGAGTTCATTGACGACTTAAGTTATGTTTTAATTAATTAAAACCTTTAACAGATAGCAATAGACAGTAATAAGCAATAAAGTGTATAGTCAGTCATCTATAACAAGGAAATATAGAATGCATCTATAAGGATAAATTCCAAATGCATATGTATTTAAAGATGCGGAAAAATAAAACAAAAGAAGCATTGATATTTAAAGTAAATAAGGGTAAAAAAGGTATAACGAAATAACATACAAGCAACAATTAAAGGAAGAAGAAGAATGTTATTATTGAACCATAAAATATTATTTTTAATAAACGGAATAATCGTATGAAATTTTAAATTGCTTATGAGTACAATGATTTTGCTTAACTTTTTTTTTTACTCAAAGTTGGTGCAAGAAGTTTCAATGTTTCCATAATCATTCACAGGAGATAGAATATGACAGATATTAAATAGGACTGTCGCATTATTTTCGAGTACCTACCTATTTATTTAATTAGCACATATACATGCGGTGTTATCCACCAATAGACTATTATATAACCACGGTTAGCATGAGTTATGTCTTAAAAATCACGTTTAAATTAACTCAAGTTTTGTGATTAGTGCGTTATTATTTGAAAGATTAACCCAGCGGATGGCGATGGATATTTGTTTTCGTGCATAAAAATCCTTAGCATGGCTTCCTTCATAAGAGAAGTAAAGCCGCGGGTCCTGTGTCGTATATTTACGGCACGTAAAAACCTCAAGCCTGATAAAAGAGGCCTCCGAGAAAAATTAAGCGCCAACATGGAATGGGGCGCCGAGAACCACAGTAATTAAAACAGCGTCTATAAATAGAACTCCATTTCATTTCTCTTTCTCTCTGTGTTTTGTGTACTAGACAATGATAAGCAATATCCAAATTGTGCCAGTTGTTCGAACGAACTTTATTCCGATTAACCAGCGACGTATTATATTCTATGATATAAAAAGTAGACTGTAATATTCCAAGTTTTTGCGTATATTAGTGTATGCTTTTGGATGGTGTATAAATCGGTTTGAATTTTCCTTAACATTCTTTAATGGTCCCTACATTCTGATTCTACCTTTCCTTCCTTCAGAAAAACAATTAATAAACCTGAATTGATTTAAGTTTTCTCGTGGAATATTACATTGTCTCGGACCCTACACTCTAGAGTACATCCGGCGTGAGCTACTGGACTTCTATTATGTCGCTTCACAGGATCTCGCTGCGCAGCAGAATTTCGGTCGCTCTGTTTCCAACCATTTTCATGGAATCAAGGAACAAATCTCGCTAAAGCAATTTGAAATTCTATCCCATCGTTGGCTTATAGCTGCGGAAAAAAATTCTCGTTCTCCCATCTTGCTGGAGATTGCAAGTAATGCAATCAATGTTTTATATAGGAACTTTGCCACGATGGGCGAGTAGTTTCTGGGAGCTTCGCCATCATTAAATGTTTTCATGGCTATTTCAGAGAATTTTTTTCCAAGATTCCAATACTAATGCTGCCTCGTGGCCACTGTCTCTTCGAGTATCCTCGCTTATCGGCTCTACTCGGCCCATTATGGACGTGGAACTTGCTGCAGGTCTGAAGAGCGTACAGGATAACAGGGCTCCTTGGCCGGTTAATATCCCTTATGACTTCTATTCTACATTTTGGGATGTCATTGCTACAGAGCTTATCGCGGTGATTATAGAGCAGTTTGTTTAAGGTGTAATTACTTTGCTCAAAAATCACCATAGTTCTGGAACCGTTACCAAATGTTGACCGATTACCTTGCTGAATTGTGACTATAAATTTCTGGCGAAAGCTTTGCCTTCAATGCCAAATGTGGCTTATAAGGCAATCCTCTGCAAAGTCCAGACTGCAATACCGAGCGACAGGGACATCATACCAAATGTAGTCTTGTTGAGGGATATTATTTCTCAAGTTGAAACCGAGAAGCTTCTAGCGCCCTTGGTTAACCTTGATTTTAAAAAGGCATTAGACAGTGTTAGCTATGAGTATCTTGGTCGATTATGCGACATTTGTGGATTACAGGAAGATGTATTGTTTTCTCACAAAAACTCTATGCTGCAGCTGCTTCCTCCAAGATACTCAGCAACGGTCACTTTTCTGCATGGTCATCGATTCCAGGCATATTTTGTTATGACGGTACTCGTGCTATGCAATGCTGATATTGAAAACTTACATAGATGTGTTCGATGAAAGTTTATTTATAATATTAAGAATTATAATACCTTAAGAATAACATTTTATTTTTAAATCACCCTTTATCTATAGGCTGTATTCTCTTCCTCAGAGGTTAAAGAGCTTGGGCATTGCCTAGAGCCCCTTCATATGGAGATCTTCGGTGTTGTGCTTATACACAGCTTACGTGGGACTATGAAACTCAACTGGAATGTAAAACTGACCCAAGTTGCGGGTTCTCGTATCAGAGCAGCGAACGCCGACATTGAACCTTCTATCAACGTATATGGTATGTGCTGTTTTATGCACTCAGTAGAATTTGGTACACCGTCCAAATGTTTCCGATTTATAAGTAGTTTTTGGAGAGGTATGAATGTTCTATTGGCTATTTTCTGTGGTCTGGAGATGCATATCGGATTGGGGCCAGCAACTACATTTTTCAACAAAAGAAGATGGCTGTGGATTGATATAGTGGGTGCGAAATGTTTGGAATTCCTTAAGAAAACACTACTGCATATTCTAGGCGGTGAACCATTCAGCCAGTTCTTTGGGCAGAACCACTTCGATATTCAGGAAAACGGATACCCGAAATTTTGCTGCTGGCAGACTTTGGCAACCCTGCCCCAATCAGACAGTCAACGGCTAACTTTTACACACACTACTGACTTCTATAAAACCCCTCATGACTACAACCAGTGTGCCACCCCGGGTAGAACTGAAATATTCGCTGCGACGATGAAGTATCATTTGGAATAAACTTACGATCCCGAATTGAAGACTATAGTATATTTGATTGTGATTAAAGTTGTACCCACAACAGATAATTTGTAGCAACATGGCAGATCAACATCTACTCTGTGTTCGCGCCTTACTGAGGTTGAAGTCCTGTGTCATAGGGTAGTGGTCTGCGCCGTCGTACGTTCTATTTGGGGCTCTATATATGGCAGAACCTGTGTCACCCGTATTGGGGTAAAAGCGTGTTCACTGGAGCACTAATTGACCTTGGAATTCCAACAGGAAAATAACCAAGTGACGGACTACCACGCGGATCATGTTTTGGATTTTGTTAGTCGAAGACACGGCAAATCTACCGGACTTTACTTATCTTTATCCGGAAACAGCGCTGAGAGTTGAACAAGCAGAATCCTTTATCCTTGGATATCCCGTATTTAAGGAGAATCTTGGTGCCGAAATGTAATATGACCTGCAATTACCCCTCTCATAAACACACACAAAACAAAAGACAAAAAACGATGTAACGTTCTGTCATCCTTTGGTTTTCCCTGTTACTCGCATCCTTTCTTTCCACAAGGAAAAAAAAAGTCTTATTCTTGACGTTTAATTCTAATAATTACAAAAAATAGTCATAACGATTAATAGACAAAAGTAAAAAAAAGAATAAACTCAGGAAAAAGAACGAGTTAAGGTGAGAAACTTTCATAAAAAATATTTTTAAAAAATATATCTGATTGCCTACTACATTGCAGTTGCAGGATTATTTTTTTCAGATTCAAAACCTGCAACTGAAAAAAAAAAGAAACAGCGTGAAAATTTACATGGAAGGATTAACCGGAAGTAAATCATAACCAGAATATAATCATAATAAAAAGTAACATTCAACATACACCTCACCACTACCACCACCACCATCATTGTCCTACATGTACCAACTAGTGAGCGTCCAAGTAAATACAAAGGCTCCCATATATAATCGCTAAACAGTATCATCCGTTGATAATCATTAGTTGTCTATGACAAAGGGTTGGATAAATATTGCCCATGACAAAACAAAATGCGTAATTAATAATAAAAACGTATTACTTCGTTCCAAAAATTCTTAGTTTAACTATTTGTTATTGGTTTGATCTTGCTGAGCGAGGAAAACTATCGCCAAACAAAAATACAAAAAACGCAGTTTACCATTTGTTTTGTTAGTGTTTAACGCCCGCTTTAACTACTAATGGCACCGCAGGCGGTGACATTGATGATACATGAATGATGATGGAGCACCGGTGGAATGCGATGGGGGGGGAAACCGGAGTACCCGGAGAAAACCCGCCCCAGCGCCGTTTTGTCCACCACAAATCTCACATGCGGTCGCTTGGGATCGAACCCCGGCCGTCTAGGTGAGAGTCGAGTGGTCTAACCACTCGGCCACGGCGCGGCCCACGCAGTTTACCACTACACGAAGAACGTCTATAGCAAAATAATAGAGTGTGAAGAAGAACTTTAGAGTATCATAGCGGTGAAAATAAAGAAGCTTGGTGCTGCCCCCCGTGCATGACACTTGCAGTGAGAAACCGGGTTGGAAACCCAGGTGTAAAACCGCCTAGGTTTTTCTTTCTCTTTGTTTACTCCTCGGCTCTTAAGATATCGGGTAACTTCGGAGTTCGTTTGTCACATTATTTGTTAATTTATAATTTGTCATTCTGTACAACAGAAAATATTTATTTATTGGCTTTACTTTTGATATGTCGTTTAAACATAACATTGGACTATACATAGGTCCATACGTATGTTCAAATAGCGATTTGGAAAATATTGTTATTATTTATTATTTATTATTATTATTATTATTATTATTACATTTGTAATACTTTTGATATGCCTTTATAATAAATAAGTATTTATATTCACTGGGGTCACAAATGAGAATGTTTACGAGTGTTCTCATAGGGCTGAAACCTCACCTAGCTGGATTTAGGGGATCACATTCCAAACAAGATTTTACACGTCATTGACAGTGTCAAATAACCACCAATATAATTACTGTTTACCACAGAAATGAAAATAAATGAGAAACGATAAATGCATTTATTTACAATTACACTTTAACTTGCAATGCTAACAGCTTCGGTGATACAACGAATAGCCGCTGCGAGTGCTTAGGCTTTATAAATCAGAAATGGCATACTACTGCAAATAGGAGTATGGCTAATTGAAGTTTTGGCTCATCTACAAAATACATTATTGAACATTTGATTGGATACAATATGTGGATTTATTAAAAATGGTTACTGCTAGTGATAATTGGACAAAAAATTGATAGTTTTACCTTGCAAGTTATAAAGTGCTTCAGATCAATTTAAAAAATGATACAAGTAACGTCGAAATATTTGCTTTCTAGATTGAAGCATGCAGTTACATCTGTAAAACATAAACTTCGCATCAAGGCATTGTTGAGGGAAGCTTGATACTCAGGTCATCAAAAAGCCGGCCGCGCCGTGGCCGAGTGGTTAGACCACTCGACTCTCACCTAGACGCCCGGGGTTCGATCCCAAGCGACCGCATGTGAGATTTGTGGTGGACAAAACGGCGCTGGGGCGGGTTTTCTCCGGGAACTCCGGTTTCCCCCGCCATCGCATTCCACTGGTGCTCCATTATCATTCATGTATCATGCGGTGCCATTAGTAGTTAAAGCGGGCGTTAAACACTACAAAAAAAAAAATCAAAAGGCCGATATAGTGTTGCATTTGACGCAACCAGCATTCAAGGAAACAGAAGGTAGCATGTATAGGCATGGAGAGTATAGCCTGTTTCGTCTTGCATATTTTGCCTATATAGTAACTAAGGCATGTGCACAACAGTGGTTATAGGACAAGACACTTTTAAGGGTTGTAAAAATGAGCAAAAAATGAGATATTTCATTAGCGAACAGAAGATCGCCACCAAACGTAAAAGAACCTACAGACAACGAGTCGTTTCAAGTGCAAAGCCCCCGATATCACCGTATATGTTAAAGGGGGCTATATAAATGAAACAGTAAAAAAAAGTCTACTCTCAAATACCAATATCACTGTAACTAAATTTGTTTGGAAAATAAACAGACTTCTGAGACCACAGGATGATTCTCATGTGGAGGGGATGGTAGCCTCAACAAGTCTCCCCTAGGGTGCAGTGCGCAAGGTATTCATTCCCCTCAGGCTTTTACCTACACTACACATAAATGATATGCGATTTAATAACTTCACCTAGTAAAGTATGCAACACGTTTAATTTCTTAATGCCCGTCACGTATTAAAGTATTAAAATTCTGAATCCAAATCCATGCTTGATAGAAAGAAAAACCTATTTAAATCCCTTCATAGCACCTCAAGGTTAAAGTAGGTAGGATAAATCCACATATTTCTGTGACAGTTTGTATAGGTGTATGTTCTATCACGGAGAAACTAACACTCGAGTAGTTCCTGAAATTTCACAAAAGATGGTGGATGTACACTGTTTTTGCTTGATCACTTCCTTTACTTTTGGTCTTGCTGTTGGCTGAAATTTGCTTCACGCCTCTTTACAGCTCGAGGTTGAGTTTCAATTTATTCTGTGGTTAAAAAGTAAACGGATGCACCGTCTTGTGGCATACAGAATGAATCGGTCTGAAATTATGGATATTTTTAATTTTCACAGATGGGTATTCTTAAACAGCATCCGATGATAGGTAAAATCCGATAAATATTATATATCATAGTTGAGCCAGACATTTTTTATTGATTCTAGGCAAAGATTTTCAAAAAAAAAATCCCACAGTCAACACTACCCTTTAAGCGGAAAAAATGTTCGTTACCTACCGGCGGAGGTCGATGGATTTTTTCGGGTGTAAAATCCTTAACACGGCTTCCTTCGGAAGGGAAGTAAAGCCGTTGGTCCCGTGTTGTAAATTTACGGCACGCAAAAGAACCTCAAACCTGATAGAGAAGCCTCTAAGCAAAATTAAGCGGTCTTTCGCGCCCAATTTAGAAGAGGACACTGAAAACCAAAGTAGTTAAAGAGCGTCCATAAATAGCACGCCATCTACATTTAGCATGTGTGCAAAGTCATCAATCTCTAGAATGAGAGAAGTATTGTTTTGCCGTTTAGCGAAATTTGCATAACTATCTTGTAGCGCCTTTATTGTTAATTTAATGACAGAGTTACATTTTGTCCTACCAAAAAGTGATAGGTATACAGGCTGGAAGGCAAATTACATATCCCTTCCAATATGTACGGATATTCACAAGCAAAAGAGACAACGAATCTAATGATCTCTGTATTTAAGTTAATAATCAGTTAAGCAGCTCCTCCAACATTCATGGCTATACCTGGTCCTAGCTAACCGGCGTTGATTGGAATATCCCTTTTTTGTGATGGTGGACGCGTACCATAGGCTAGGACTCAAGACCACTTTTGTTTTGTTGAGAAAATGTCATCATTTCAGGTTTATTACGTTCTGGAGAGCGGGAGAACAGTGTTCAAATCCCGGCTATGGTGCTGGTATTTTCAGCTTAAACACAGACCCTCAGTAGTGCGTTAACACAACATTACCAATATAATAATATTTCCCAGTATTTTGAATAACTATGTGAATATTACCCAGATACCACGTACTTAGGATATGTAAGTCGATATTAAGGTATTCTGTGAAGTTATGAAATATACCGGTTGATTGACGGGTAAAAACACGAATCAGTTGGAGGATTGAATGCCGTCCGGGCTTGTTGTCACAGTAGCTCAATGGTTAGAGCAACGACACGGAAAGTGTGAGAACCGGGATCAAATGCCGGCTGTGACAGTTATTTGACAGATAGATATTTTAATCAAAACCTTTACAGCCATTTTATAGAAAATCAAAATTTTGAAATACTTAATGCTCCATGTAAAATGTACTTTGGAGTGGAGGAATTTTCTTGAAAATGTTCTTGCCGTATCCTTTGAAGATGCATAACTTAAATGTAAAATTTGGTATTTAGCAGACTTTTTTGTTTTTCGGATATGCTGTTCATAGACACACAAAAAAACATGTTTGTAAAATGTGATGTGCTACATTAATAGCTTTCTCTACCAGTTCTGCAACAAATTATTCTTACAAAACTTGTTCTTCCATTTACTTCATGCTAATGGTGATAAGCAACAGCAAAAATGGCCTTTATATACATATTTCCTTGTAGGTACAAGGTTTATAAAGGAATACACCAGGCTAAAGATATAGTCAGATCCCTTAACAGCAGGTCACTATCAGATGGTCTTAAGATTCCGTTATCTTTGCTTGAGCAGAATGAAAAAAGGAGATAAAGAATTCTCTTTTGGTAAAAGTGTAAAGTTTTGAAAACTTTAAACCAGGTCTCACGAGACAACCTCTGAACTCCTGACACCACTTTGCCTTCGCAAGCTCCTCTCCTCACTCAATCCCCTAACCCCTGCCATAACTTCAGTGGCGGTGTCAGTGGTGGTTCAGCCTATTATCTATTTAGTGAGAGTTCTACAAGAAAACCTCGATTTAGGTAGAGTGAAGGACAAATACTTTTTCTGTACTCAAAAAGAGAATGTAAGATTTTTATCGTGCTCCAAATATTACTTAGTGTCAAGAGCAGTAATATGCAACAATATTATGTGATATGCCACATAGATCATGCTACCCAATAATGTAACGTTTATACTGATTGGTATGTGTATTAAAGCTAAGTCATACTGTAGTTTAATATAAATTGTATAATAATTATTCAAAGAGTTCTTATACGACTGTAATATAAATGCAGTAATATCATTTCCTATAGACTATAGTTGTTAGTATGGAAATTTTGTTTGTAGTTTCAGGACAAGAACGGAAAACAGCTATACGATATCTAAAGAAAGTACACACTAGTAAATTTGACAGACATGTTGATATTCAAATTCCGAATATGATTCAAAAGCAGCTGCTTGTAAACAACGAGCATTATATGATATGGAGAATCGAAAAAAAACCAACATTTTATAGATGGACAATTTATAAAACCCTTCTATGCGATATCACTAAAATAGTATATCCTCAACAACCGGGTGCATTTAAAGTTTACCTTTGTCCTCTAACACCATCCACACTAGAGTGCTACGGATTTCAGATGTTATTGAGGATAATATTCACAATCAAATTATGGAGTTTGTATTCTATTTTCCAGCATTGGATGTGGCAACAGATACAAATGACAAAGCTCAATTAGTAACATTTTTCGTGGTGTTAACCAGAATCTTTCTGTACACGAATATATTTTGGACCTTTCAAACTCTAAGGAACAAACAACGGCAGTGGGATAGTTCCAAGCACTGAATGATACAACAGTATAGACAATTTTAGACTGAAACGGCTGGTGACAGTGACAGCAGATGTTACTCCGCGATGATTGGAGAAAAGAAGAGTCTGATGGGAATATTATTGAAATTATTTAAAATGTTAAGAACCCTTAAAACATGGATTTGTCATTATATTATCCATCAGGAGGGATTGTGTGGAAGGTTGTGAATATAAAACAGGTGACGAATATTATTTTTAAGACTACTAATGAAACTAGGTCTTTATCTCTGAAACATCGAAGGCTTTGGAATCTGCTGAAAGACAAAGCAGTGGAACAAGACCTGCCATATTAACCAGAGGTCAGTTCAGAAGTGTTAAAGTGCTCCGGGTTTTCTTTTTAACTTGCGCGTTTGCAGTGCTTTGCTCATGAACTGACATGTGTTGCATGTATCTACACTTCAATTACAATAACGATAACGATAGCAACAATAATGATGATGATGATGATGATAATAATAATAATAATAATAATAATGGTTATAGTGCAGCTATTAAATGCAGTAGCACAAAAAAAAAGGGTTTGTTATTTTATTATGATCACTACAATTCAAAATAGTATTACAAGTGGTCTAATCTTTCAGGGAAACAGAATTCCGATGTTAGAAGACGATTGGATTAGCGATTTGGCGTTCATGACAGATGTGCCTGAACAGTTGAACAAGCTGCATTGCCTACTTCGAAGGTCGTGACCTGAACATTGCTGACATATATGATGCGCTGAAGTTATTTCCCATGAAATATGTTTGTAATGTGCAACTGGAAGCAAATGAGTTTGATCATTATCCTTGTCTGAAGCCATTTTTAAATGTTACTGCTTCTCGAATACATAAATATTGTAATATCGTGGAAGTATTACACTAAGAATTTCGAGATGGATGCTTTGGTGATTTTTTTCCTTTTACAAATTATTTTGACACGCCCATTATGAAGGCAAGACTAGAGTTACCATTTGAGGTTGCCCGTCTTCAAACCGTACGTCTGTGAAAGTCAAGTACAGGGAGTTTGTGTTGCCTTAGATATATTCAAGCATCTTGACGTCGCTAAGTTTTCAAGTTCCAAATCGTTTTCTACCAGAATCGCAGCTATATATGGTTCTACGTATACCCCACTTTTTTGTTTGTTTTTTGTTTGTTTAATTAACCATATTAAAGTCAAGAAAAAGAACACCTCTGATATCAGCTTTCTGCACAATTAACACAAGCCACTTATGAGAAAACACCAACTTTTAAGAGCGTGGTCACTGCGCCGTGGTGAAAAAATACAACTAATTAAAATCGTACAAATAAACATTAAATGTCTAAATGTAATGTAACTACGCTCTGTGGCCGTAATAGCCAACATGTGAGAATGACTTGTTTCGTACGTCATAGCTAAATGTTGCCATTTATTGTTACACCTGCGCTAGTGGATACGATGATGATGATGATGATTATTGAGGTTTAAGGGCGCTCAACTACCAGGGTTTCAGCGGCCTTAGAAAACTAAACGGGGCATCAAATGGGATCGAAAGAGGCTTTAAAATGGTAAAAAGCGTGCTAAAAATATACCTAAAAGAAACTGTAAAAACGAAACAGCATCTAAGTCCTAAAATACATAAAACCAGTTAAAACAATGGGGTGTAAAATGGGTAAAAACGAGAAAGACTAAATGTTTTAAAATCTTATAAAAAGAACTATATCCTGAACGTAAAGTTTATTGTAGATAAAAACTGAAAAACTCTGTCAACAGCAGCGCGGTCATTGCCAAGAACCTCCGCTAGGGAGGAGGTGCGAAAAGATACCAGAGCAACACACTCTACCAGCACGTGTGCTGCCGTCAGTGCTGCGCCAAGAGCGGACACGCAGGTTCAGGTTCTCTATTAAAAAGGAAACAATGGGTAAAAAAGTGGCCAATTTGCAGCCGAGCCAATTGCACCTCCTCCCGGTGAGAAGGAAGGGAGGACGTTGCCCAGGGGACAGGAAGATCTTTCATTTCCCGTAGCTTGTTACTTCGTAGAGCCGACCACTCCGCATGCCAGCTCAATAATACAGCTCTCCGCACAACAGCTCTTAAGATCTTCCGCAGTTGCAACGCTAACATTAGCCCTGGGCTCTGTGACTGCCGATTTCGCTGCCAAATCTGCAAATTCATTCCCTGGAAGGCCAACGTGTCCAGGGATCCATGCAAGTTCCACACTAACCCCAGAAGCTTGCAAAATGTGGAGGTCGTATTGGATGCGCTGCACTAAAGGATGGTAATTGTACAGCTCACGAATGCTCTGAAGGGCACTGATGGAATCCCTAAGAATAAGGCAGTCACTTAATTTTCGGTGGCGAATATACAAAAGGGGCCGGTAAATAGCATACAGCTCGGCACAATATATGGATGTGCTGCTAGGTAAACTGAAAGTAAAAGATTCGGACCCAAGAACAAAGGCACAACCAACACCGTCGGTGCACATACTGCAGTCGGTAGATATAAAAATACGGTCAATGTTTATTGATAAAAATTCTAAAAAACCTCTACGGATACTATCAACAGGCACGGCGGATTTCCTGTAAACCGTCATCCCCAGATTGACATGAGAGGCAGCACGAAACCAAGGAGGGAACTTCCTCTCCACCTTGGGAAACGACCCCAACATGTCAATATCATGTTGCCGAAGAAGGTACCGGAAACGAAAACCTGCAGGCTTTGGACTAAGGGAGTGGTGGCGATACCGTTCGTCCAGCTCGGGGGAGAAAAGCGCGTGGAAAGTTGGGTGACCAGGCATGCACTTGAGCCCACAGCCATAATTAGCGAGCAGGATATCGCGCCGACATCGCAGATGGGGTTCTCCCGATTCGGCGTAGAGGCTAACAACTGGGCTGGCTGGAAAAGCTCCAACCGCCACACGGATGCCCTGATTATGGACTGTGTCCAATCTTTTGAGCACTGATGGTCGTGCTGAAGAATAAACAATGCTTCCATAGTCCAACTTCGATCGAATCAGTGCGCGATAAAGACAAAGCAACACAGTCCGATCCGCTCCCCAAGATTTACCGCTTAGTATCCGTAAAATATTGAGAGAACGGTCATATCGCGCTTTCAACTGTGCTATATCCGGTGACCAACAAAGCTTCCGATCGTAGATCAACCCAAGGAAACTCGCCTCATCTGCGAATGGTAGTAAATCTGGCCCGAGTCGAAGACATGGCAGAGGTCGTCACCTACGGCGCCAGAAGTTAACGCAGACTGTCTTCTCAGGGGAGAAACGAAAGCCGTTATTCGAGCTCCAATCATAGAGATTGTCCAAACACCGCTGGAGGCGCGTTCTAAAAACGGTGTACGCTGAGAAGTACAGTAAATAGCAAAGTCGTCCACAATTAAACAGGACGAGACACCTGGGGGGACACATTGCGATATAGAATTAATCGCTATAGCAAACAGCGTCACGCTTAGTGCGGAGCCCTGCGGCACACGTTCTCTTGAATAAAATGGTTAGAAAAAACCGAGTCAACCCTTACTCGGAAAGCGCAGTCCCCCATAAACTCCTGAATGAACAACGGTAGGCGTCCACGAAAATTCCAGTTGTGGAGGGAACGTAATATACCTCCTCGCCAACACCTGTCATAGGCTTTCTCAAGGTCAAAAAATATTCCGTCTGACAGTTTGTAAGAAAGCCGTCCATAATCTGCGTCGATAGCGATACAAGATGGCCAGCTACAGACCGACGCCGTCGAAAACCGCATTAGTGTTGCATTAGTCAATAGATTGTGGGATTTTAGTCACCAGACCAACCGTCCATTGATCATGCGTTCCATCACCTGGCAAACGCAGCTCGTGAGGGAAATAGGACGGTAGTTGGAAGGAAGATGACGGTCCTTCCCAGGCTTCAGAATAGGTATATCGGTGGCCTCCCGCCATCTGTCTGGAAAAGTGGCGTCAACCCAGACCCGGTTATACAACACGAGTAGAAAAGCCTTACCATCAGGAGAGAGATGTTGCTACATTTGGACGTGGATGCCATCTGGACCAGGCGCAGAGTGTCGCGAAGATTTAAGTGCATGGTTTAACACCACCATGGTGAAAACACGGTTGTAATCCTCAAGGTTTCCGGAACGAAAGGAATACACTTGAGATTCGGGTTGATCCTTAACTCTAAGGAACTCAGAGGGATAATTGTCTGAGCTAGACACCTGAGCGAAAGCACAGCCCAAAGTGTTAGCCACGTCAAATGTGTTAACAACAAGACCGACAGCGATTCTGAGACCAGCGATTGGCCTATGGGTCGATTTGACAACCACACGCCTCAACTTATTCCATACGACAGAGAAAGGGGTATATCTATTAAAGGAAGCTACAAAGCTGCTCCAGGACGTCTTTTTGCTATCCTTAATAACTTGTCGAGATTGTGCACGCATTTTCTTATAGTGTATGAAGTTTTCCAGTGTAGGGCGACGCTCGAAAACCCTGAGAGCTCGCCTGCGGACACTCATAGCAGTCCGGCACTCGTCATTCCACCAAGGTACCGGAAAGCGACGAGTTGGGCCAGTGGAACGTGGAATTGATTGTTCAGCAGAGGATAGAACTATCTCTGTGAAGTGGTCGACTAAATGGTTCACAGGGGCGTGCTCATCATGGCTAAAAACAGCCAAGCGGGAATACAAATCCCAGTTGGCTTGATCGAAGCGCCAGTTTGGTAAACGGGTGGAACATACAGGATGCGTCAAGAGGCTAATAAGGCATGGGAAGTGGTCACTGATATGATATGACTGGGGTGAACAAATAACTACATCAAGGTATGAAACAGTGTGAAAGGTGCCAGAAAGAAATGTGGGCTCTCCGGTGTTCAGGAGAGCTAAATTATTACGGTCCAAGAAGTTTGCAATGAGGTTACCTTTCGCACACGTCTGATTTGAGCCCCAAAGTGGGTGATGGGCATTCACATCTCCTACCAATAGAAATGGTGGAGGCAGCTGTGCATCTAAATCTTCTAAGTCAGTGTGCAAGAGGTCAGCAGATGGAGGTAAATAGAGACAACAAATGTTGAAGATAGCGGAGGGAAACTGAATCCTGACAGCGACGGACTGGATGTCAGATTGTAAGGGTACGGGTTCGACAAATATATCATCTCGGATAAGCATCATAGTGCCTCCAAGTGCCGGGACACCATCCTCCGGCGATAGATCACAGTACAGTGCACGGAGGAGCACTGCCTGATGGTAACGGAGTCCCGGGGACGGAGCTTGGTCTCTTGTAAGCATATGACCAAGGGCTGATGCTGATGTAGCAACAATTCAAGCTCTGGTCGATATGATCTAACTCCACGTATGTTCCACTGTAGGATAGCCAAAATCTTTATGATGGGAGAAGTTCTAAATGGAAAGCCGTTTCTGCATATTGGGCAGCATTGGTCGGTTCAGTTTATTCTTTTTTGGTGTCGGTCTAACACTTTGTTTGGCAGCACGATCCTGTCGCTTACGCACTGTGCGTTTGCCACTGACGACAGAACCCTCCTGATCCACCTCCTCCACGGGGGAAGACCCCTTTCCTATAGAAAATTTTGGTTCGAGAACCTCGAACCGATTAGAGGTACTGATCGGCGATGTTGGTAGTGGCCGATCGGTACTTCCCCCAGAAGATTCCTCAGAGGAGGATCTCCGTGGAGAGTGGCGTGGACTTTGCATTCCCTTACATGTTTTGGGAGCGGTCTTAAAACTATCTTTTAGAAAGTCTTGCTGGACATAGCTGGTCTTGAATTGCTTAGCAGGAGCAGAGTACGTAACCATCTTAGGGGTCTTATTTCCCGAGGTCGAAGCTTTAGGTGAGAAGGTTGCCGACAGGTTTGGCAGATGATAATGCCGATTTGAAAGGTAACGTAGGCTTGGGCACTGTTCTGGCTACAAGGGCCTTTTCTGCGATATCTGTACCGTTTATATCGCTAGTTTGTGTTGCGATTTCCCGACACGGCACCGGTTTAGCTACAACAGAGCTAAACGTGCCGGACTTCAGGACAGAGGGTTGGCGGAGTCGCAAGAGACTCCGGGCTTCCGAGAAGGACACCTTCTCTTTCACCCGGATCTCCTGGATCGCCTTCTCCTGTGCAAAACGGGGACAGTTTCGGGAACTAGATGGATGTTCGCCGTCACAATTCATGCATGATGGCGGTGAACTACACACACCATCGTGGGATAGGTCACCACAGTTGGCGCAGGTGGATTCGCCCTTACAAAAATCTCGCAAGTGGCCAAAACGTTGACAGTTATAGCATCTGAGCGGGTTCGGTATATAACGCCTAACCTCGATGACTTCGTACCCTGCCCTAATCTTTTGCGGGAGATTTACCCGATCAAAAGTCAGGAACAGGTTACGGGTAGGCATGAATTCTCCATTAACTTTACGCTGAACCCGATACACAGATGTTACGCTTTGATCCGCCATGTTCTCCTGAATCTCAATACTTAGTCCGTCAAGAACGCGGGTGGTGATCACACCGCGTGAGGAGTTTAGCGTCTTATGCAGTTCAACCTTCACGGGGAGGCTGGCTAACAGCTTCGCTTTCAGTATTTTGGCAGCCTGGGATGCGGAGAAGGCCTCAACCAGCAGCGTGCGATTGTGGGCTCTAATACAGGATTTTACAGGTATTGCGTCGAGACCCTTCTGAATTATAAAGGGGCTCACCGTGATAAACTTCCTTCCATCCTCTGTCCGATTGATCACCAAGTAGCGAGGACCACAGGACTCGACCACTTCTTTTTCCATATTACTAAGGGCTAGATTTTGGTTTTTTGATGCCATAAAGGTACATAGAAATTCATCCCTCAGTGCTCCTCACCCAACACGGGGTCACCCCACTGGAGTGACAGGGCTACACAGGGGATATAGCGGGCATGCCGTCTCACTCACCCTGGAGTTCGGTATAATACCTAGTCTTGGCCGATTGACTAGGGGTGGGTTAGTCCCTAGCCTCCCGTTTAGGCAAAGCAGAAACCAAAGTGGTGTATTAAGTTGAGCACCCTCCCCAGTTACTGAAAGACAGAAGCCCAGGCTCAGGTACGCAACCCTCAACCAACCAGGATATTCCTTTTCACCGACACGGGTCTCCACGCACGGCCTACATGTGGGTGAGCATTTTGACCTACTGATTCCCTCACCACTCTGAGGTTGCCCACAGAGGGAGCCAAGGTGGCTCGGGACCCCGGGTGCGCCTAACTCGTACCTACCGTAGTAGGTCCCTAGGGGTAGTGGATACGAAGCCAACGGCAAGTTTTTTTGATATCGAAGCTGTGATTGTTACATCTGAGTTTTCGAAAGGTTCTTTGACGTCGAAGTCAGGCATTGTTACACCTGAGTAGGTTTGCACGTGCTAATGCGTCTGGAAATGTCCTGCCACGTGCTTGGCACGTATAAAAAGGGGAACAAATACCTGCACAGAGCTCAGTTTCAACTGCAGGTGTATATAGTGAAGCATTTGACTGAGTTTGGACGGGAAATTCTTACCGAGCAGTCGTCGCCGCAGCGAACGTCGAGAGGAACCTACACGGCAGAACTGTTACGAGCATATTCTGATAGCAATCACTTTGTGGAGAAAATAGAGTTGTTTGGATCAATAAAGCAGTGCTTTTGTTACAATAATATGTCCAATCCTTCCTTCTTCTGTTATTTCTTTCTTATGAATGCTATTGTGTTTTATGTTAAGATTTCCAGGGAAGACGAATCACCTCTGGAATTTCGTTTACTCGCTCACTCCAGTTTTCACTTTGTGTTTAACAGGTGGTGTCTAAACTGTGTCATGAAGTTTTGACGTTTTGCGATCCCTGCTTTAAACCATTAACAAGGACTGTTTGATAAATTGTTAACTCCACAAAGTTAAAAGAAAAACTTTCTACACAAATCGTGTGCCTTAACGCTGTCTATATTTTTATTTAGTAAGATTTTGTCAGTCTGTTTCGGTTCACCAATTATGCAAAAGTCGTCCAGAATGAAGAATACCTCAGAGGCTGTTCCAAAAAAATTCAAGATTAAAATTTCACTTGTCATGAAAATATCTTAAACATTTAGTATTTTAAACAAAATTCTTAGACCTATTTTTGAGAAAATCAAAATTTTTGAAAAATCTTCCCTGTAAAGCGCAATCTGGGGTGGGGTATTTTATGAAAATTTTGTATCGTATCCATTAAAGATGGAGAACTTAAATGTTAAGTCTGGTGTTTAAACAACTTATTGTTTAAGAGATATGCTGAGACAAGAGCTTTTCTAAACATTTGATTGTTACATTCACATGATTTTCCCTATCTGATCAGTAATAAAACTTTCTTACAACATTTGATTCTTCTAATTACTTGTAGCTAAATCCCCGTATTCGGGAGGTTGAGAGCTCGCTTCCCGTGGCCGGCCTACCTAATCCATTGCTCTTTATCGGGAGTTTCCCCTGGTCATCAGGCGAATGATGGGCAAGTTTCTTTCATTCCCCCATTGTGCCTCCAAGTCTTTTCCATTGTCATTTCATTCATCCTTCATCCCGTTGATTTCTTTCAGGGTTGGAAGTGCTGGCGTTTGCGCTCGCTGCAGTGTGGTGGGGGAAAAGGATGTTCCAGGTGACTATGTCCGTCACCAGACTTCGGGGGGTTGCCAGGATGCGGACCGCTTCTGGCAGGAGTGTTGGGTCCAATGTGAGGAGGAAGACTCGATCTGCGTGTCCAGTTGGAAACTGCAGGGACCCTGTCATTGCTGTGCCGTCGCTCCTGGTTCCAGTCGCCCGGTGTATCCTCTCACCTCATCCCTCCCTCCCAGTGGCGCCCCCCTCGGACGAGATACAATTACCTGAAGTACGGTGTTCAGTCCTCTCAGACTCTATTGTATTCTAACCTTTTTTTTTTCTAGTGTTTAGCGCCCGATTTTACTACTTGTGGCACCGCTGGCGGGTATTCTAACCCATAGAGATAAACATTAACAGGAATATTTCATTTAAAAATACTTTTAGGTATAAGAACAATAAGAGGACAAAGCTAAATTCAAATCTTTCAAGAGTATGTAGCTATGTGATGTCTTTAAAGTTCCGTTCTCCTTGCTTGACCTATATAAAAACGGAATAATTATTTCCCCTTTTAGAGAAGCATTGGGAAATCTAAGCCAATATCAGGTAATCTCTCGGTAATGGTTAACTCCACAAACATGAATTGTCTGCTCTAACGAGATCTATTTCTTTTGTGTAGTAAGATTCTGCCTATCTCTTGCGGTTTACTGGTTTTGCCAAAAACATTCAAAATGAAGTGGAGTTCAGGGGTTATTCCTAGAAAATCAGATATAGGTACACTTCGTTTATTCTAAGTTTTCTTAAATATATGGCATTATAATCAAAACCATTAAAGCCCGCCAGGGTAGTGTGGTGGTAGCAGCGTGTCTGCCTCACATTCGAAAGGTCGCGAGTTCTAATCTCGCTTAGGGCGAGTTCTCCGGATAAGGGTTTTTTTTCGGGATTTTCCTTTATCCTGAGAAGACGAATGTCGAGTAAAGCTCTATGTACCCCGAGATCATTTGAGCATCATTTCACCAATTGAATTCATCGTCCTATATGACCACCAGGTTAAAGGAAGTAAAACTACAAAAAAATCGTTAGAACCATTTTTCAGACAACAGAGCGTTTTAAAAAGTTTCTATGTAAAAAATAATGTGAGGTGGGAGATTTTATTGATATAAGATACAAAAGTTACATGTCAAGTATGGCGTTTATCGGACCTTTTGTTTTCGAGTTATGCTCTTCATAGACACACATGGACACATACATAAAACGTTTCTAAAAATGCTCTTTTTGGATTAAGGAAACCTCAAAACATACTTTTCGCTGAAATCCAGACTCTAAATTAATTGAATTGCTGGGTGGCATAAAATACTTTTTTTCCCGTACTTATTGCACGTAGGTAATAGCATTTTCATGAACACTGTTTCTATACTTTTCAGGAGTTTCTATAAAAATTTCTGATGTTACCTAAACATGAGTTTCTCTACCTATTCTGCAACAAACCATACTTACAAAAGCGTATTTTTCTATTTCATGCTAAACGAGATAAACGTTCGCAGAAATGGTTTTATGTAAAAATTTTGTTAGGTACAAAGGAAATAAGAGAATCCGTACTAAATTAGTAGTCAAATCTTTAAAGAGCTGGTCGCTGTGTGATGGCCTTGAAATTCCATTCTATTTGCATGATCAGGATGCAAAGAAGAAAGGAGAAAATCGAATGAAGACTTCTCATTTGAGAGTATAAGTGTTGGGAAATTAGAACCAAAAGACAAGAAATATTTCGGAAATCGTTAACTCCACAAGAACAATAATTTTGTGTTTTAACGCGCTCTACATGTTATGTATAAGAGTTTTGTTTTTCTCTTACGGTTTACAAGTTATGCAAAAGGCATCCAGATTGAAGGGGACTTTAGAGGCTACGCCTTGAAAATTAAAGACATACATTTATTTTGTCATGTATCTACTAAATATCTCTAACAAGTATTTTAATAAAACTCGCTAGATGTATTTTTGAGAAAATCTAACATTTCATAAAATGTTCCATGTAAGAGATAAGGGAATTCTGCTAAAAAAAAAAAAAATCTTGTTTCGCAGTCTTCAAAAATACTGAAATTAAGTACCAACTTTGTTATTTAACCGACCATTCGTTTTTGAGTTATGTCGTTCACAGCATTGACAGTTGGTATTTAACAGACTTTCGTTTGTAATTTGTTGTTTACAGACACACACGAACCATTTTTTTTAAAAATATTTCTATTAGGATCGGGGGTTCCCAAAATGTATTTCCTGTGAAATCTCTGTATCGAATTTGTAGGTGAATGTAATACTTGCTCTACCTACCAAGTACTTGCAGTGGAAGAGAGAGTAAGAATTCTGATGTGCAAAATTCATAGGACCATCTGTAGCTATTCCGCAACAACCTGTTCTTTTTTCGTTTCGTAGTCGGCTTACCCTTCCCATATTTAGGACTGACACGCTCCCTAGGACTTAGAAGCGGGTACCTAGGGGTCAGAAGCCTGTTGGGGAGCCAACGGCACGAGACGACGGAATAGAGAACCTGGAACGAGTGGTCGACCTGTAACCAGTCATGAGCCTGAGGAAGTGGATGATATGAAATACAAGCGAAATGGATGATAGGAAAGGATTGAGTAATTGCTGGAATGAGTGGTGGGGGAAACCGGAGGACCCAGAGGGCGCTTCGTCCACCAAAAATCCCACATGCGGGCGCTTGGGTTCGAACCCAGGCCACCCAGGAGGCGAGCGGTCTCACCACTCGATCACGGCGCCGCCAATCAAATTATTCTTACGGAAGCTTATTAATTTATCTCATGCAAATCAAGATAAATATTAGCACAAATAGTTCTGTTTCATATATTCATATATTCTTATAGGTCTAAAAGTGACTAGGCTAAAGCGATAGTCAAATCTTTAAGATGGCTATGGCGGATTGCTATGTGATGGCTTTGAAATTGCGTTGAAGTTTTATGACCGGGATGGAAAACAGGAAAGGGAATGAATTCTCATTTGAGAAAAGTTTCGGTAGGAAGATTTAAAAAAGGCATATCTCGGGAATGGTAACTAAATGTAAATTGACCGATCGCGATGGCTCAGGCGGTCAGTGGCCCGCATTTGAGAAGCGGCGAGCTCGATCCCCGTGGCCGAGCTACCTGAACCTAGGGTATTTTTCGGCGGTTTCCCCCAGTGATTGCTGAGTAAGTTTTTCATCCCCCGAATGTCCTGTTCCATCCGGATGTTTCCATTGCCATCCCATTCACCTTTCATCCCGCTGGTTTCTTTCAGAGTTGGAAATGTCAATGAAGATGCTTGGTGTGGCATGGCAGAACAAACGAAAGCTCTTTGCGTTTCTCTCCTAGCCACAGCTTCGGCTAGTTGCTGGGATGAGAAACACCCATAGAGGGGCGTTGGGAGTCTGTGTAGGGCGAATCCCCGATCTGCCTTTCAGACGACGGAGGAGTTATGGTAACCCCGGGTAATGCATATACAGGCGGGAGTCTTCCAAAAAGTAAGCAACCCTTGTCCCCCCCTCTTAACGCCTCCCCCTCATAAATCTTGGGAAAGAAGAAATATGTGACGGGCAGGATGAGCGCTGCTGCCACTGTTTAAAATCACACCCCGAAGCGAAATTTGCAGCCGACTTCCACAAGTACGAAATGTATTCACGTATATCTTGATTGCCTTTTGCATTGTTAAAACTTAAGTAAATAACACCATATAATTGTTTCCAAAACATGATGGCCCTCAAACGGGACCGCTCCCACCTACCACTGCAAAATAGCCATTAGCAAACAAAAGACATGTCTGTACTAGGTGTGACAGGCAACGTAGTAAAATCTGTTTCCTGGAGAGACTACATGCAAGTCGAGAATCGCACCTTAGAAAAGGGGCCAGTAAGTTTAAAACTTGGCAACACGAGGGTTGGTTTCTAGCAGTACACACCCTAACCGTTAAACAGAAAAACCGCAAATCCTATTCTTAAAGTCTTTGGAAGAACAGTGGGGCAGGGTCATCATAATCTGAAAAATACTGTACAACATAATTATCGCGTGTGTTACAAACCATTTAGAAGACCACTAAGGAAGAGTTAAAAATCTAACATATTAGGCTATAACAATGCAAATGCATGTTAACATATCAGAGAAAACTTAGAAACACGCCCCGAATAAAATAATTATACAGAATGTTCCAGAATTCGACAGCACAAATTGACAGGATCGTAAAGAGGTCAAAAATAAACGGTTTGAGATAGGAAACCTATGGGCTATGGGTTCTAAATTCATTGCTACAGCATAAAATGTATTACGATTTAGGGAACCTATGGGCTACGGGTACTAAATTCTTTGCTACAGCATAAAATGTATTAATGGTTAATACGCCACTGATCAAATCTCAGTGGACCGTATCGTGAGCACCAGGTTTTCGGACAGCGTAGATATAGTGTCATCATTTAGCGCTACGGTTAGCATGTGGACATCGGGTTAAGATGTCGAGGGTATTGAGGGTGTAAGCGTCCGTAGCTAAATTTACTTTTATGTTGTCTCTTTTTTTTTGCAATGAACCGTCCATTTTTTGCTGCGTTACTCAATATGATTTATTCCTACTAATAAATAAAATAAAGATAATGTACGATTAGCATGTAGGTGCAACGGAGAACCTTCCAATAGGAATTGCATTTAACACCTGAAAGGGTACACTTCTGCTTTCCTCACGAAGGAGTTTCTAAAAGCCAGTGTGTCACACATTGACGTGTTATGCACATTACAATTGTAGGTACAGTTTACATTTAAAGAAACAATATTATCATTGGGCCAAATGAACTTCAAATGAAGTAAAAATAAACAACTATCTCTTTAGTAAAACAAATGCCTACATAAAACGAATTAAAAACTATGTACTAGTCAGGAAAGTGAATTCTACGTTTCATCTCTGCATGGAAGGCAAATAGAAAGAAACTTCGAGAAACAATACAATATCCGAGGCACAAAATGCAACAAGTCACCAGAGGAACTTTTCGATGTAGCGATCTGCAATACCCCTGCAGAGATGACACCTACGAAGAAATGAACCTCGCACCCATTCAAAAACTCCAAAAGTGGTGTGAACCTCACCATAAGAAGCTAAAGTTCTTGTCAATAATTGCTCATCTGATTCAACGGAAATCTGGCAATCGAGGCTCCTATGCATGCGTACAAAAATCATATGAGCTCTGAAGTTCTTAGCTTAGATTATTTTAGGATGTTAGTCTGTGTGCTCTCCGTTTCGCACCTCGTTGAAACAATTTATTTTCTTTAACATAATGTGTATACTTTTATAATATGAGCACAATGTTTAACAATTCCAGGTTCTCACTGTAGTCACGTGTAGGTATTAGGCGAGATTTTCGAAAGAACAGTCTCGCAGGACCACAGTAGTTCAAGTGGTTAAAACGGCATAATACTTCTATACAGATACAATTAAAGTACCACTGTTCGAATCCTGGCAACGCCCAGATTTGTTTTATTCCACCGCTAAAATTATAGTTCAGTTACTACGTTTAAAAAACACCATTACATAACTGTTTTCAACAAACCTAATAATTTTATGACAATCTGCACAGATTTCTTGACAATTGCTACATTTAAGAGGGTCGGCTGATAAGTCCCGGGCCTCACACAGATATGGCGCCATTATGCCAGTTAGGCGTTAGCATCGTATAGTTTAACTCTAGAATAGCTTGTATCCATAGCTTGTTTATTTTTCGAATTGCAGTATTTTAAACAAGACAACTTTAAGGTTTTCACGAAAATGGAGGATTTAGAAAAACGAGCAGTGATTAAATACTTCCATTTGAAAGGCTTAACACCTAAAGAAATCTAGGATGAAATGGACAGTAAATTGAAAAACTCTGCTCCTTCAAATTCAATGGGTTGTAACGTTTAAAATGGGACGTACGAGCACTAGTGATGAGCCTCGCTCTGGACGCCCTGCAGAAGTGACAACTCCAGAGATCATTGAAAAAAGTCATCGTTTATTACTGAAAGACCGCAGATTAAATTTGTTTGAGATAGCAGAGGCTGTAAACACATCAAAAAACGTGCAGGTAACATTTTAAGTAATGTTTAGGGCTTTCACAAAGTCTGCGCAAGATGGGTGTCACGTTTGTTGACGCCTGATCAAAAGTTGCAAAGTAAACCTGTTTCTGTTAAGAATGTTGAGCTCTACCGTAAAACTCCCAGTTATTTTTGAGACAGCATATTACCATGGATGAAACTTGCATACATCACTACACTCCAGAAAATAAATCACAGTCAAAACAGTGGATTGCACCAAGTGAACCAACTCCAAAAAAGGCAAAGTCAATTTTGTCAGCTAACAAGGTCATAGCAAGTGTTTTCTGGGATGCACAGAGAATTATGTTTATTGATTACTTGGAAAAGGGTAAAAGTGTCACTGGTGACTACTACGCATACTACGCAAGCTTACTGCAACGTTTGAGTGATGAGGTGAAAAGAAATAGACCTCATTTGGCAAAAATCTTGTTTCAACATGTCAATGCTCCGGCCCATCGTTCAGTCATTGCAATAGGAAAAATCTTATGTGTTACACTCACATGACTTTCTCTAGCCGTTCTACAAACTTCTTACATAAGATTATTCTTCTTTCTGCACCTTGTTAATCAAGGTATTCAGCACAATGTTCTTATCACTTAGATCCTTACAAGTAGGAAGAAAATAATGGAATAAACTAGGCTAAATCGATAGTCAAATGTTTTAAAAGCTGGCGTTATGCGATTGTCATTACAAATCGCTTCTTTTCTTGGCCAGGAGTAGAACAAAAGAAAAACGGACACTCCCGTCTGAGAAAAGTATAAGTACTTCACAACTGAAACTAATAACAATGAATACCTCGAAAACGTAAGATCCACGAAAAAAAATGTATATGACGTAAGTTGTGTATTTTAACAAGGCCTACATTTTTTGTACAGTACGTTTTTGTCTATCTCTTACGGTTTACTAGTTATGCCAAATTAAGCAAAATTCATCCAGAATAAACAGGTCTTTAGAAGGTATTCCCAGAAAATTCAAGATATACGTTTTATTTTTCAGGTAAATATCTTTAATATCCGATATTTTAATCAAAATCCTTAGAGCTATTTTTAAGAAAATCAAAATTTTCTAAAAAAAGTTCCATGTAAAAAGTAGTTTCGGGTGGGGGATTTTTCTCAAAATCTTCGTGTCGCATACCTGGAAGATACTGAACTTAAATACCAAGTTTGGTATTTTAACTACTTTTCGTTTTTGAGTCATCGTGTTCACAGACACACGGACACACACACACGGAAATGCTTTTTTTTTTTACATTCAGGGGGTCCTAAACATGTATTTCCGGTGAAATCTCGACATCGAATTTTTGGGTGGAATACAATACTTCTCTATCCCCATGTACATTGTACATATGGGGCTAGAGAAAGAAAAAATACTTTTTTTGAATTCAGGAGGTCTCGAAACCTGTTTTCCCGGTAAAACCTCAGCATAGATTTTTTGAATAGAATGCAATACCTTTTCTATATACATACGTGTATTATGCTAGAGAAAGTAAAATGTATGTGTTATAAATAGTGTGCTTTAACGAAATCCACATTTTTGTGTAGCAAGTATTTTATTTATGTCTTACGGTTTACCGGAGTGCAAACTCCACTCAGAATAAAGAGACCTTCAAGAGCTGTTTTGAAGAATTTCAGAATGTACTGTTTATTTATTATGTAACAATTTTTTATGTACGATATTTTAAGCAAAATCATTAGACATTTCTGAACATTTTGTTTAGTAGGGAAACTTGGGAATGGGGGGAGGGTCCTAAAAATATTTGTGTGGTATTTATGGAAGATACTAATCTTAAATACCAAGTTTGGTACTTAACGGACTTTTGGTTTTAGATATGATGTCCATAAACACACACATATACAGACAGACCTACTTCTAGGAATTGGATGTATAGTTTCACAAGAATTTTTCTACATATATGTAACCAATTACTACTGAAAAGAATATTCTTCTATCTAATTCATGCTAATCTAAATAAACATTAGCAGAATTATTACTTGCTTTCTTGTAAGTAGAAGGGAAATAAAGGAATGCTCTAGGTTAAAGTGATAGTTAAATATTTTAAAAGCCGGTTGCTGTGTAAAAGCACTTAAAATTCAGTTCTGTTAGCTTACTAGGAGTAAACAAAAGTGAAACGAGAAGAAAAATACTTCCCGTTTGACTAAAGTTTTAAGTATGCTCGAAATAACTTGAAAACGTTTAAATCTACAAAAAGAATGTATATGACATAAATTGTGTGTTTTAAAAAAATCTACGTTTTTGTGTAGTAAGTATTTGTCCATCTGTTGCGAATTACCAGTTATATAAATTCAGTAAAATTTTTTCAAAATTAAGAGATCTTGAGAGGCTTTTACCAGAAAGTTCAAGATATATATTTTGTTTATCATGTTTAATATACGATAATTTAATCAAAATCGTTACATCTGCGCTTTTTTTAAAATATCAACAATTTCCACAATTTTTCCATGTAAAGGGTTGCTTGGGGTGGGGGGATTTTCTTAAAAATCTTTTTGTCACATTTTTTTAAGATACTAAACTTAAATAGCAAGTTTGGTATTTATGTAACTAACTTTTTGTTTTTGAGCTATGCTGTGCACAGACACACAGACCTAATTCTAAAAATGTATCTTTATTATTTTACCTATCTACACGCACTATGTACATAGTGTATAGAGAAGGTATTGCACTGCACCCAAAAATTCGATACCGAGATTTCACCGGAAATATATTTTTTAGGGTCCCTCATATCCAAAAAGAGCATTTTCACACAAAGGTCAGGGTGTGTGCGTGTCTGTCCATGTGTCAGTGTGTCAGTGTGTCCGTGTGTCTGTGAACACGATAACTCAAAATCGAAAAGTCGGTAAAATACCACACTTGATATTTAAGTTTAGTATTCTCCAGGGATGACACGAAGATTTTGAGAAAAATCCCCCCACCGCAAACTACCCTTTACATGGAACTTTTTTCGAAAATTTTGAGTTTCTTAAAAATGGCTCTAACGATTTTTATTAAAATATTGTATATTAAAGATATTTACCTGAGAAAGAAAATGTATATTTTGAATTTTCTGGGAATAGCCTCCGAAGATTACTTTAATGTGAATGAATATTACGGAATTTTGCATAACTGCTAAACCGTAAGAGATGGACAAAAATTTACAACACAAAAAATGTAGAGCACGTTAAAGCACACAATTTAAGTTATATTCATTTTTGGCGGAGTTGATCGTTTTTGAGATATTCGTTGCTTTTTATTTCAACTTTAAAAAACATATTTTTTTCATACAGGAGTTTGTCAACTTCTGTCCATACAAAGGAACTTCAGTCGCATAGTAACGCACTTTTGACTATCACTTTAACCTATGGTACTCTCTTATTTCCCTTCTACTTGCATTTAGGCAAGTAATAAGACTATTTCTGTTAATGTTTTTCTCGATTAGCATGAGTAAAGAAGCATAAGCTTTTTAACAATAATTTGTTGCAGAGATGTTGAGAAAGTCATGTGAATGGAACACATCAAATTTTAACTTGCTATACACGTACTATGTATATAGTGTATAGAGAAGATAATGTATTGTACCTTAAAATACGTTACCGAGATTTCACAGGAAATATGTGCTTTGAGACGCCCTGAATCCAAAAAATAGCACTTCTAGAAAAATGTCCGTGTGTGTCTGCCTGTCTGTCTATCAGTCTGTCTGTCTGTGTGTGTGTGTGTGTGTGTATCTGTGTGTGTGAGTGTGACTGTGGGCAGCATAGCTCAAAAATGAAAAGACCGTTAAAAACAACTTGGTATTTAAGTTTGGTATCTTCCAAGGATGTGACATGAAGATTTTCAAGAAAATCCCCCACCCCAAACTACTGTTTACAGGGAAAAAATTTTGAAATTTTGAATTTTCTTAAAAATGACTAACAATTTTGATTAAAATCTCGTATATTTAAGATATTTACTTGACAAATAAAATGTACATCTTGAAGACTATTTATTCTGGATGAATTTTACGGCCTTTTGCATAACTGCCAAACCATAAGCGATGGACAAATACTTACCACTGAAAAAATTTAGAGCACATTAAAAAACACAATTTATGTTATAAATATTTTTTTTTTCATGAAGTTGGTAGTTTTTAAGACATTCCTTGTTTATAGTTTCAGCTTTGAAAAACATACTTTTCTCATGCAGAAATTTGTCAAATCCTGAGCATACAAACAAAGGAACTTCAGTCATATAGCAACCAGCTTTTGTCTATCATTTTAACCTATGGTGCTCACTTATTCGCTTCTGCTTACAAGGACGGAAGTAATAAGACTATTTCTGCTAATATTTTTTCAATTAGCATATAATAAATAGAAGCCCAAGCTTTTTAACAATAATTTGTTGCACAGATGTAGAGAAAGTCATGTGAATGGAACACATAAGATTTTCTTGATTTATGGTTCTTCAAAGTATTTATCTCCAGATAATATTTCTGTATCGAATTTTTGATCAGAATGCAATAAATAATTAATGTATTGAATCTTTTCTCTTTCTTGAGTATGTTTTTATAGTTTAAAGATCTTAATTTATAGGAATAGTGTAAATAATATTTACTTGATAAAAGTTTAATATTAATAAAATAAATACATAAAATTAAGTTGTAACTATATTAAGTGTATACTAAGTAGTATAGCATGTATTGTGACTGTTACACATTATATTATTTCCTGTGGTACGTCAGTGCTCTGTGTAAAAATCTTATGTATTACACTCACATGACTTTCTCTAGCTGCTCTACAAATCTCCTACAAAAGATAATTCTTCTTTGTACACAATGCTAATCGAGATAAACATTAGCAGAATGTTATTACTTAGTTCCTAATAAGTAGAAGAGAATAAGGGAATGCGCTATGCTAAAATGATTGTCAAATGTTTTGAAAGCTATTATTATGCGATTGTCATTGCAAACCACTTCTTTGCTTGGCCAGGAGTAGAACAAAAGAAAAGCGGACACATCCTGTCTGAGAAAAGTTTAAGTAATACACAATTGAAACCAATAATAAAGAATATCTCAGAAATGGTTACCTCCACAACAAAAACGTAAAGGACATAAATTGTGTGTATTGTCGTCATGTAAATTTTTTGTGTAGTGAGTTTTTTTCTACCTCTTACGGTTTAGCAGTTAAGCAAAATTCATCCAGAATAAAGAGGCCTTAAGAGGCTATTCCCCAAAAATTCGAGATATACATTTTATTTCGGACATAAATAGTTTTAATATACGGGATTTTAATCAAAATCGTAAGAGCGATTTTTAAGAAAATCAAAATTTTCTAAACTTGTTCCATGTAAAGGGTAGTTTTTAGTAGGTTTTTTTTTTTTTTTTTTTTTTTTTTAAGAAAATCTTCGTGTGGCATCCTTGGAAGATACTAAACCTAAATACCAAGTTCGGTATTTAACAGTCTTTTCGTTTTGGGGCTATGCAGTCCACAGTTACACACACAGACAGACACACACACACACACACACACGGATCTATTTTTAAAAATGCTTTTTTTTGGACTCAGGGGACCCCAAAACACATATTTACGGTGAAATCTCGGTATCGAATTTTTGGGTGCATTACAATACCTTCTATATGCCTATGTACATTGTACATATGGGGCTAGAGAAAGTGAAAATTACAGTATTCATTACTTTCTCCACACGTACTATGTACATTGCATATAGAGAAGATATTGTATTGCACCCAAAAATTCAATACCGATACTTCACCAGAAATCATACTTTTGGACCCCCTGAATCCAAAAGAAAAATACTTTATTAGAAGAAGTGTGTGTGTGTGTGTGTGTGTGTGTGTGTGTGTGTGTGTGTGTGTGTGTGTGTGTGTGTGTGGACAGCATTAGTATTTAGGTTTGTTATCTTCCAAGGATGTGACACGAAGATTTTCTAGAACCCCCCTCCCCATATACTACCCTTTGCAGGGAGCATTTTTCGAAAATTTTGATTTTCTCAAAAATGACTCTAAATATTTTGATTAGAGCACCTTATGTATAAGATATTTTTATGACAAATGAAGTTTATATCTTCAATTTTCTGGGAATAGCCTCTGAATGACATTGTATAACTGGTAAACCGTAAGAGATATACAAAATCTTACTACGCAAAAAATGAAGATCTCATTAAAACACACAATTTATGTAATGTTCGTTTGTTGTACATGACATATTGGTTTCTCTTTTAAGCCACATAAACTTTTCTCATACGAAAATACATATTTTTTCTCGTTTGTTTACTCATGGCAAGAAAAGAAATTTAAATTTAAAATTTTTCATATAATGACCGGCTTTTAAAGGAGACTCTCGCTTTAGCCTGTGCATTTTCCTATGTCCTTTCTACTTGCAAGGAGCTAGTAATAAGACTTATTCTGCTTATGTTTATCTTGAATAGCTTGGCGTAGATAAAATAATAATCTTTTGTTGTGTTTTTTTTATTCAATGTTCTTCTAATATGTTATTCTAGAGAAATTGCTTTATCGAACTTTTGTGTGGAATACAATACCTCTACCTATTGTGTACATAGTACAAATGTGCTATAGAAAGTAAGAATTAATATAATTTGTATAGAATGTCCTATGACTATTACATATCACTTTATTTCTAGTGATACGTCAGTACTCTGTAAAAATCTTATGTGTTCCGTTCACATGACTTTCTCTACAACTCTGTAACAAATTATTGTTAAAAGGCTTATCCTTCTATTTATTTCATGCTAATTGAGAAAAAATAGCAGAAATATTCTTATTACTTGCTTCCTTGTAAGTAGAAACGAAATAAGGGAGTACCATAGGTTAAAGTGAAGCTAATTTGTTTGTATGGACTGGAATTGTTAAATTCCTGTATGAGAAAAGTATGTTTATTAAAGCTGAAACAAAAAAAAAAAAAAAAAAAATTAAGGAGTATCTCAAAAACGATCAACTCCACGAAAAAAAAAGTATTTAACATGAATTGTGTGTTTTAAGGTGCTCTTCATGTTTTGTCCATCTCTTACGGTTTAGCAGAATGAAGTGGTCTTCAGAGGCTATTCCCAGAAAACTTAAGATATACATTTTATTTGTCGTGTAAATATCTTTAATATACGAAATGTTAATCAAAATCGTTAGAGCCATTTTTGAGAAAATCTAAATTTTAGAAAAAAGTTTCATGTAAAGAGAAATTTGCGGTGGGGGGATTTTCTTAAAAATCTTCGTGTCGCATCCCTGGAAGATACTAAACTTAAATACCAAGTTTGGTATTTTACCGACTTTTCGTTTTTGAGCTATCGTGTTCACAGACACACGGACACACACATACACATGGACCTTTTTCTGAAAATGAATTTTTTTATAAAGGGAACCCTAAATCATATATTCCCGGTGAAGTGTCGGCATAGAATTTATGGGTGGAGTGCAATACCTTCTCTATACACTATATACATTGTACGCGTAGAGAAAGTAAAAATATGATGTGTTACACTCACATGACTTTCTCTAGCCGTTCTACAAACTTCTTACATAAGATTATTCTTCTTTCTGCACATTGCTAATCGAGGTATTCAGCAGAATGTTCTTATTACTTAGTTCCTTATAAGTAGGAAGAAAATAATGGAATACACTAGGGCAAATCGATAGTCAAATGTGTTAAAAGCTGTCGTTATGCGATTTTCATTACAAATCGCTTCTTTTCTTGCCAGGAGTAGAACAAAAGAAAATCGGACACTCCTGTCTGAGAAAAGTATAGGTACTTCACAACTGAAACCAATAACAATGAATACCTCGAAAACGGTAAGATCCACGAAACAAATGTATATGACGTAAGTTGTGTATTTTAACAAGGCCTACATTTTTTGTACAGTAAGTTTTTGTCTATCTCTTACGGTTTACCAGTTATGCCAAATGAAGCAAAATTCATCCAGAATAAACAGGTCTTTAGAAGCTATTTCCAGAAAATTCAAGATATACATTTTATTTGTCAGGTAAATATGTTTAATATACGGTATTTTAATCAAAATTATTAGAGCCATTTTTAAGAAAATCAAAATTTTCGAAAAAAGTTCCAAGTAAAGGGTAGTTTGGGTTGGGGGGATTTTTCTCAAAATCTTCGTGTCGCATTCCTGGAAGATACTGAACTTAAATACCAAGTTTGGTATTTTAGCTACTTTTCGTTTTTGAGTTATCGTGTTCATAGACACACGGACCTTTTTCTGGAAATGCTTTTTTTGGATTCAGAGGGTCCTAAAACATGTATTTCCGGTGAAATCTCGACATCGAATTTTTGGGTGGAATACAATACTTCTCTATCCCTATGTGCATTGTACATACGGGGCTAGAGAAAGTAAAAATGTGCGGATTAAAGTTGGAATTGCATGAACAACCACCCTATTTGCCAGATCTAGCACCTAGAGACCGCCACCTGCTCCCGAACCTCAAAACACTTCTTGGAGGACGAAGATTTCACAGCAACGAGGTCATTGATGCGGTAAACAGCTGTTTTGAGGATCTTGATAAATCGCACTACTGAGATCGTTTAATTAAGTTAGAACTCCGATATGACAAATGTATTAGCCTTTCTGGAGATTATGTTGAGAAATAGAACATTTGTTTTTAAATGCTGTTTTCATTGAGAGGTCCGGGACCTATTAGCCGACCCTAGTAATATTGAACACTACGTAGCTAACATTCACAGTCTTTTGAAAGTAATTTGTACTGGAGGGCTTATCGTTTTGGCTTCAGAAATGTAAACTAAGCACAATAGCTGTTCTTTGAAATAAATAAGACAATGAATTTAAAAAAAAAAAACAGGAAAATTCAGATTACGGTGCAATCTTTGTAGCTTAGGATTCGATGAGCAGTGCTATAACGACTCACCCATGGGTACGTTTTGTAGGAGAGCTCTAGCTAACTGCATAAGATTTGAAATAACGGAGCTGTTACGCACCCTCAAAGAACTGGCAATTTTGCCAAAGTCCAACAATAAGTCCGATAATTTGTGTACAATACTGCATTCTTTCAACTATAAATTAGGCATTCTGAATGAAAATAGGACTCACACGTCCATATATTTTTTTTAAATTTTCGGCCATTGATGTGCAATTCAGAAAACTATCATAACTTTGACATTTTGGCAAAAAGGACAATAGGTTTCGTATCTCAAACTGTTTAGCTAGGACCCCTATACAACCCTGCTATTTTTTGTGGTCGAATTCTGACACACTCTATATATTGGACGACTACAGTTAAATAGTGAAAAGCATTCGAATACATTAATATGAACTTATTTTGCAAAGCACAATTACTTGCAAATAAAAGTATGATCTTTGGTCGTTATGCTATTTATTATTATATTTAATTGTTATAAATAAGGATTGTATGATTGCAGTTCTATGCAATGTAATTGTGTGCGGAGTAATCTCGAATTTTTTCAGTTTTAGCTTCTCTGGAAGCCACAGAATGTGATAAAATCATGTTCCAAAAATATAAATAAAAGCCATATATCAAAGTTAAAAATGTAGAAGAAACAGTTGAAAAAGTAAGGTAAACGTAATGTTTATGTAACTCTTGGGAAATAGTAGCTTTTTCGGTAGTTTTGAAAATATAATATACTTGCTTCATAATAATATTTTTGGAAATATAAAGCTAATAAAATAAGCATTTTATATACATTGTTGTTTAAGACGTGGGAGATTTATTAACTAACTTTGCAGCTTCTGTTTATTTAAATGAATATCCTTATTATAAAATGCAAGACAAGTGAAATTAAGGAAGACTACGAAAGACAGAAAAAAGAAAGAACCCTTTATGTGCTGTATTCGCATGACTATCTCTGCTCATTCTTCTAAATACTACTTTTACAAAAGCCTTCACATTTTTATTAAACTACACAAGTACTAGACGCTAGTAACGGTTAAACCCTGATAAACTTACAAAACTACACCAAGGAAAACTACGTAACTTCAATGTAGTCAGAGATATGTTTAGCTATCAGAAGAAGAACACGTGCGCACAGTCAAAGCTACTATAACAGAATTCTTGAAGAAAGCTGGAAATAACATTGCAACAACACCTGACTTTTGGTGGCAAGAAGTGACAGGGCCACGTCTGTGGTTAGAACAGGGGAGACCGTTTTACAATTAGTTGTGGTCAGGCTTCAAAGGGTCCCCGATACCTTTGATGCCGCCTGCGCAGACATTGAGCGCACCCAGTGTTATCTCTGAAAACTGCAGGGACCCTGTCTTTGCTGTGCCATAGCTCCTGACAGTATGTTGCTATGTTTGAGTCTTTTTTCGGGAACTTCAGCAGCAAGATATAACGTTTTGGCAATATATGATGCCCCTTTTACGCCGCCCAAATTTAGCCAGAAGTACATACGTATATACCCAACCATACTCGCAAGGCGTGTTGTGTCCATATTCAGCTTGTCAACAAAGAACAGAGCGTCCTTTGAATGTTATTCAATACCGCAATGGAAGGGGGCGTGCAAATGCTAGTTGTATTACTTAGCAACGCAACCACATCCAAAGTTCTGTCGTTTGCTTTCTCTTCCGTAAACAATCACCGGCCTGCCCCAGTAGCCGTGGTCGTGGGCCCCTTTGGCGTTGATGCTCTGCCGCGAAATAGTCGCGGGTTTGAATCCTGCTATGGGCATGGATGTTTAGTGCTGTGTGTTTCTGCGTTTCAGTTATACATAAGTTATTCTCTCTCTCTCCTCTTATGGCCAATTAGGTTAAGCCTGAAGGCCAAATATGTGAGGGAAAAGTCACCGCTTTTTCTATGTAGAGATCGCTGTGATATGTTTTTCTTCCGCAAACGATAATGGCTCCTCGGTAAAGAGCGTTAGGCCTTAAAAGCACGCTCACTAAATGACGTCACATATTGGCAGGCGAGGAATCGCGGATATAGATATTTTCCTTCAACAGGGGCTACAATGCGTAACCAGCCAATGGCATTGCATTCATACAAGTACTTGCTCTTCCCTACATCGCCACACATTTTTAGAACGGAATCAGTATAGCAGCATATATCTTATTTACCGTGAGATAGATTTCGGAACTTGTTTTTGTCTATATAAGATACAGTTGCATTAGCAAAAGGACACAGTCATAAAGCTTTCGCATATGTGTCTTAGCAATTAATGCACATTAAAAAAAAAAAGCTAGAGAAGTTTACTAATAATCAGTTCTTAAGCGTACGTGCGATTAATGACATTTAAATCCTTGAATCCAAAAGTCAAGAGGCGCCTCATCACAACCCATGGGCTGACCCGTTTGCATCAATCAAATGCTTTGAAAGTACTTTTACTCCGAAACTCTGCAGTTTCTATTCCCGTGCCATATGACATTCTATGAAAGCCATATTACTATCATCTGAGGATAGTCCATGTCAAATAAACACAAGCGCTTGCCTTTATCCGTTTTAATAACTATTCAGCACTTTGAAACATAATTTAAAAGGAGAATGTATTTTAAAATGTATGGCATCAACACCAAATAAAGCACAAAGTTTTAAACAATGAACACACTAAATTTGATGATCGTTGGCGAATCTACTTTAAATGATTCAATATGTATTTTGCACTTCCTAATACAACTTCCAGATTCGAACGCAAGGCAGAAACTAAAGTACGTATTTTGGTAATCATTTTAATTAATTATTTTACGGAATGTAAAATTTTACTTAGTCTTTAAAAGCCTAACACTACTCCCATATGCAGTCCTTTTTTCTTTTTATTAAGTGAATAACATGTACCGATAATTGTTTCGATAAAATGCATCTCGGCTGGGAAATCAGACATTTCCACACTAATTTAGTTTTGATCCAAATAATACCACCTTTAGCCATGATATTTTTGTGCTTTAACACAACTGCTAAGGATAAGATTATTTTTACTCCTAATTTGCGAGCGATAATGAAATTTTATAAATAATAAAACCTGTCAGAAAATATTTGCATATAAGTTTCTATTGCATAACTGTTTTCACAAAAAGCTATACGGCTGGCCTCAGACGATAAAGCGTCTGCCTGCTATGCGAGTGGTCCCGGGTGCGATTCCGGACTGTCGGTTGGGAATTTTCCTTCTAGCCAAAATTGCTCCTTCTCCTTCACAGAGTTTGGAGGTGTGAAAGTTAGAATGTGTATGTACTCTAATGTATAAAACCCCAAAGAAACAAAAATTCGGTGTTAACTGTTTGCCTGTTAACGCAATTGCGTTAGGTAATATGCTCCAAAGTTGAAAAATAAAAACGTTTCTTACCGCGTCCTTCATTATTACCTTTCACTTTAGGGAATGAAATGTAAGCGCCATATAGCAAACTATCATGTAAAACCACGTAAAACTGTACCTATAACAAATGAAGTAAATGTGAAAGAATATTAATATCTTCGAACAATATATGTATTTCATTAATATGTATGACGTATGGAGATTATTCTTATGCAGATTTGATTCTATAGTTTTCAATTTATGAAAACACTTCTCACATTGTTATTACAGTGAAAACGTAACTGATGACAGCGATACGGAGCAGCCACTGGCAGTTCCATTGGATTAAAAGAGCAGCTAATTCATAAACTATAGCCGTATAGCATTTAAGAAAACTTGTACATAATATGCAAATAAGTATCTCTAAATTTTAAAATTAAAAGCTGAAAATTATAGAAGTTTAGAAAAATCAGCTAGGCTTTCGCTACGTCAAGCATTATGTCGCCAGGCAGATGTGTATGCTCAGTGTGCGAGTATAGTGGCCTGGCAACGCAGAGCAAGATTACACATCTCATTCGCTGCACAGTAGAACTTTTCCCATTTGAAAAACATTATAGATACATTCAGCCGCATTAAAACCGTCAAAGTAGCAGTAGTCTCACTGCAACCCTTTTGCTACCTGGACATGACTGTTTACTTCCTCCACTTTGTCCATAGCGGCAGTCTATGCAGTGATGTCCTGTAGCAATTTATTTGCCGCAATTTGGATTTACGACAAGGATGATCTCAAATGTATCCGAAGTGAAATGTGGCATGAATGTGGGGATGTGGAGGGCGAATATGATTTCTGCTGCCATCGCTCTAGAAATTATTTGAGATGAATACCTCATTGACGACCTACCCGGTTGTGGCATTGCATTTTTCAGTCTGACTCTACATATCCAACTCAGTTCTATACAAGGCTGTGAGGGAAGAAAACAATCAACACGAATTGACCTAATAGTTGGTTAAACTATGAAGCCCTGGACTTAAAGGTACTTACGACATTGTAAGTCGCCTTGGGGGCATGTCATCTCAAAATTATTTGAGGTCATGTGGTTTACCGAAAAACATACGGGTCATTTGGGGAACTTAATGTCGTGTCGGCATGTTGCCATGGTAGCTCAGGTTGGGGGGAGGGGATTCATGGTTAAAACCCCCGCTATGGTAATGAATTTTTCAGGCTTACTCTACCTATCCAACTCATGTCCTACGCACGGTTTGTGTGGAAAAAAATATTAATCAACACGTGTGCTCTTGTTTGAAGTAAGTTATAAAGCCTTTCTAATTTGCTCTTAATAAACTTTAGGGTATTTGTGTGATTTTGATTCCCATATCCACGTCATTAGCAAGCCGTTTTGTGCACTATTCTCTACTTAACACATTTTGGTTGCTTTATTTGAGATCTTTGATCGAATTTTCAGTACCTTCACTCTTTGACCTCTCTTCCCTAGCCAAAAGATTTATCGAAATTGTTTCTCTATTTGTCGATAGGTTAACAGTGACCACTGATCAGTGAGGGTCCGTGAAACGTTCTCCATATTTACCACTTTCACCTGCGTTCAGGTTGCTTCCGATACCACATGCAACTATGAGAAGGACGTTTTGGTGGGGCACTAACCTTGCACCATTAAGTAAGAGATTTATTTCGCGCCCCCTCAAGTTTTCAATGCATTTGAATATGTTTATTTTAAAAGGATGGGAAACAATGAAGGGTGATGGGCGTGTAAAATATACCTACATTTTAATTGCTTTATCTTTATATACATGAAAGTAGTACAATTGAATTAATTTTAAAACGAGGGATACTTTGTAGATAATAGTGAGATATATATTAATTTATTTATGAATTTAAAGGAATGGATAGCTTACACGTAAAAGAGATATATGTATGTAGTTCATTTTCTAATTTTAAATGAATGCGGCAAGGAAAGAACTTAATCACATGAAAGGAATACATATTCGTTGGTAATAATTGCAATTAGTATGTTGATTTTATTCACAAGACCGTATAAAAATGCTAGAGCATCGTGTTCTATATATTCATTATTGGTGTAAGAGAGAACATATAAATAGTTTCTGTTTATTATATTTCCTAACGTAGAAATAAGAGTAATTTTGTATCATAGCCGATAGTCAATTGTTCAGAATAATTTCGTATAAAATCATATTTAGTTCATTTAAACAGATAAATGTACATATGCAATATATCTGCATATGTATCGTTTTTAGTTCTATGCTTTTAATACAGATACGTTTCTTCCTTCTGTGTGAATGTTTGAGTCAGTGAGTGAGGGATAACGACTGTGAGTGTGCAAGTAACAAAGAGAGAGGAGTGTGTGTGCATAACAGAGCGTGTATCTCTGTCCGTATGTGTATGTAACAGAGACAAGAGAGTTGGCGAGTGTGTGTGAGAGAGAGAGAGAGTGTGAGTGAGTGAGTGAGTGAGTGAGTGAGTCAGTGAGTGAGTGAGTGAGGGATAACGACTGTGAGTGTGCAAGTAACAAAGAGAGAGGAGTGTGTGTGTGCATAACAGAGCGTGTATCTCTGTCCGTATGTGTATGTAACAGAGACAAGAGAGTTGGCGAGTGTGTGTGTGTGTGAGAGAGAGAGAGAGAGAGAGAGAGAGAGAGAGTGTGAGTGAGTGAGTGAGTGAGTGAGTATCCTGTGGAAAGAATATAATGGGAGTGACCTACAGAATAAGCATCATGGAGAATAATTTGAATTATTTATTCTAGATTATTAGGCCTTTGACTGGAAATCAAGTGTCCTTCATATTATAATAAAAGCAAAATTTTTATCTCTATCATGTGTGACAGAGTAGCAGAGAGAGAGAGAGAGAGAGAGAGAGAGAGAGTGAGTGAGTGAGTGAGTGAGTATCCTGTGGAAAGAATATAATGGGCGTTACCTACAGAATAAGCATCATGGAGAATAATTTGAATTATTTATTCTAGATTATTAGGCCTTTGACTGGAAATCAAGTGTCCTTCATATTATAATAAAAGCAAAAATTTTATCTCTATCATGTGTGACAGAGTAGCAGAGAGAGAGAGAGAGAGAGAGTGCATAAAACAGAGAAAGGACGTTTGTGTAACAGAGAGAGAGAGAGTGTGTGTGTGTGTGTGTGTGTGTGTGTGTGTGTGTAAAAGACAATGTGTGTGTGTGTGTAACAGAGTGAGTGAGAATGAGTGCGTGTGTGTGGAAGAGAGAGAGAGAGAGAGAGAGAGAGAGAGAGAGAATGTGTAGGAGACTGTGTGTGAGAACAGTCAAAGTGTGATAGAAACAGAGAGTGAGCATGTGCAACAGAGAATGTGTGTGTGTGTTTAACAGGACGAATGTATGTAACTAAGAATGTGTCTGAGAGAGAGAGAGAGAGAGAGAGAGAGAGAGAGAGAGAGAGACAGTTTGTGTGTGTGTGACAGAGAGATCGAGTATGTATAAAACAGAGAGAGAGAGAGAGGGAGCGAGAGAGTGTGTGTGTAACAGAGAGCGTTTGTGTTTGTACTATATAAGAGAGAAGCAGAGGAATTTTCAAAGAAACATTCTATGTAAAGGGTAGTTTGGGGCGGGGGGTCTTTTAGTTCTTGAGCTATGCTGTCCACAGACACACACGGACCTTTTTCTGAAAATGTTTTTTTTTTTTGGACTCAGGCGGTCCCAAAACATATTTCCGGTGAAATCTTGGTATCGAATTTTTGGGCGCAATATAATACTTTCTCTATACACTATGCACATAGTACGTGTCGAGAAAGTAAAAATGCATATCAAGTTTTCAATTATCCTGGCTATTAAATATGCTTTGTTCAGATTATATTTGCATGATAACGTGATCTACATACAGTTTTCTTTATTAAGCTTGTTCTTCCCAATACTGAAGGAATAATATACTCGATTATAATTTTGAAGCAAGGTTCACGACTCGAAAGCGTAAAGAGTTGAAGATATTTTCCTCGTTAAAATTCGTCTTCTAATGTCATCTTTTTTTTATTTTTTAGCATAATACAATTAAAGTCGAGCAACAACATAAACTAACAAAAGCAGTTTTAAAGCTTACAGCGTGGAACTTCAGAATAAATTTAAGGGCTCATATCTGCTTCCAGGCTCTCTTTCTCTTTCTGTGAATACCAAACACCACCTACCGCATGTCAAATAAAATCCGTAATATACTGTAAGCCACATCTGATGTTTAATTTCCATTTATCTAGAGCGTTTTAGCGAATATTTGAAGAGAAAAACGTAATAGCTTGTTGCCATTTTGATATTTAGGCTATTTAGCCGTAAAAAAAAAAAAAAAGACAGATTTATATTTCTTGTTTCTAAGATGAGGAATTATTACAGGTGCGATTTGGTTTCAATTGTAGGTGTGATCAAATTATATCATTACGCGAATTTTTTCTGAAAATGTTGTTCAAACGAATGGGCAAAGTACTCAATAGTTGTAACTTCACGCCCCATGACGTCATGCTCCAAGCCAATCGGAAGCAAAGCAAGCGAGAAAGAAGCGGGAGGAAATCCTGTATAACTGGTGCAACAGATTTGGACATGCGAAAATCCTAATGAAAGCTAGGAAGCGAGTTGTATATCTGTTGCTGCCAGATAAGCTAGATCACCAGTCGACTGCATGCATATTGGAGGGGAGCGTGTCACACAGTCAATGGCAAATATCTGCCACCGCTTATGCACTGCACCGCTGTACAAAGGGCTTAACAAAAACAATGACGATCGTCTGCCTCCAGTTCTTCTATACCTGACAGCCCTCACTATGCGAGAATTTTGAATACTGAGGAGCGGATAATGTGCATAACCCTATGAATCAGTTTCCTCCATTACAAAACGTTATTGTTATCACCACTGATAACTCTACTTAAGCACCGTTATCCTGGACGAGCATTCTGTCTAATTGATTGTCTATAATTCCATATTTTTCGAAATGCGATTGTTCCAGAATATTGAATAAAGAAAAGTGCATAGGAGACATTAGTTTATGAACCAGTTTCCTCGATTACAAAACTCTGTCAGTGTTTGTCTTTGTTTACAAAACGTCACATGCCATCTATCATACATTTGTGGCATTTGTTATTCTTTTCTTTTTTTCGGCCCTTAACCTGACTGGTCGTTTCGGGCGATGAATGAAATTGGTGAAATGATCTCGGGGTCCATGGAGCTTAAAGTTATCTGACATTCGTCTACTCAGCATAAGGGGACCCTCCCCCCCCCAAAAAAAAAAACTATCCGAGTAACTCACCCTAAGCGAGTTTCGAACTCCCAGCCTCTTGAAATGGTATTCTGTTTTGTGGTATGACAATTGGTGGAAACAGCGAACATCATGTGCGACATTACGAGAATAAACAATGTAATCATGTCTATTGATTCCTGAGAATCAGTCTTTTTAAGAATTCGGGTGAACATATATTTTCTTCCTTCATCTCTGTCTCTTGTTTCATGAAGTCGAGGATTTTTGCAATTATTTCTCTTCTGACTACGTAATACCTTGTCATTTAGCTATGAAAAGTAGGTGGCATGGTTATTAATGTCGCAAAAATAAAATAAACACTATTTTCTGCCCTCTCTGAAAATACAAACATGCGGAGCACTTTCAAGGCAAACTGCACAATGTTTTGACTATGAGTAAGCAAGCAGTCGCAAAGGTATCATAGCGCAAATTCCAAGTTAGTTAGGCTCGGCAGCTGGGTTGCCGGTCAGGGTCACGATTACAGAAGTTCTGCGCCCGCTATAACAGACGCTCAAATCTGCGCGGCTATGAGATAGTCAACGTAGGTTGGAAGGTTGAAAATCAGTTTCCCTAACCCCCGCAATTTTGCTGGTCGGCTCTTCGCACTATTTGTATTTACGTATACATGTGAACAGATGTTTTCAAACATAAACATTGCAAAGTCAAGGAAAAGATCACGAAAAACAATCATGCATGTTACATCTGTGCTACCATTGAGTTTCACAAACTTGAGTCCTAACATAGACAAATTAATGGTCAGCAAAAGTCATACTTTTATTTTAAAACATTCTGCAATACTTGCTCTTTTTGTTCTTTTTTTCTTTTGTAAATGTTTGGCTGTTTTCGGTTTGTTTGATTTAAGAAAATTATTCGCATTTTACTTAATTTATTCATGTTTTATTCCTTTGGGTTTAACACCGAAAACAAAAGAATTATCTTTTTTTTACATAAACAAATTTTAAAAAGTAAACTATGAATATTTGTTTTGTTGTATATATATATATTTTTTTTTTTTTTTTTCAGCAATCAATTTAACTTTATAACGCAATCACAAAACCAATACATCGTGTTCCTATTCGGTTCCGCCACTGCATGCTTTGAAACTTTTGTTATGTAAAGACCTGTATATCCGTAAACAAACAGAACCGGAAACGAGAGGTGGCCTGCATATGGGTAAGTGAAGAGGGTAAATACATTCTTGTCACCCCTCTTCGCCATGCCTGATACACATATATGCAACAAGTTCCGAAAGAATGTCTCTTTTCAATTTAAACATGCAGCGCTTAAATTTTCTAATTTTAAAACGAGGCTTACGCGAATTATAAAATTTCGATCATTGATCAATGAAGTTACCTCTATGTGTTGCACATCTACTTAATTTTTCTGCCACCTAGAATTCAAAAATTAAACATATCGCATAATGGGCTGCATTATTTTAACACACCAGTAGGTATACACATATGCGTTTTGTCGTTATTTTTTCTTTACTTTTCCCCAAAACTTCCTCGTTTAATTTTTCTTGGTTTAAGTAGAATGTAAAAAAGTGTGCTGATGACGATAATAATAATGATGATAGTAACCATAATCATAATAATAATAATAATATCAAGAATAATAACAATATAATAATAATAATAATAATAATAATACATCTACAACAATTCGCGCCAGACCAACACCCTCTAGATATTGAAAGACCTGACAATTGTCTTTGCCGTTTCCTGTGACGAAATTACCTGGAGGCAAGTTATATTGTAAAGGTGCGATTGAAGGGTTGTTAGAGAATTGTTTTAGGATTCTTGCTAATTTTATGTGACCATTGCAGTGGATTATTTAATGTAATAATGGTGCTTAAGTGTTGTGTGCCGAACTGCAAGGGAAACTATAATCCGGACAATAAAGTTTAAATTTTCGAAATAAGACAAGGCTGCTTATCATTCTGCAGGAGAGCTGTAAAGTTCGGTTATTCCTTTGTAAGATTTATTAAAACATATTTAACAAGTTATTAGAATTGCAATAATTTTGCCAACAAAGTGAATACATTTCCATATTATAACATATAAACTTAATTTGTTGCCTTTAGAAAACCATTGCAGATTAATTCTGCTATTCATATCTGCAGTTATAAATAACAATAAAATGTGATTATTATTAATAATAATTGAAATGTTTAGAGCAATAAAATTACCGGAAAGCATTTGACCAATCTCTCGTTTACATGATCTTGCCCATTCAGTTCAACAAGTCATTGTTTGTGTAATGCTAACAAACCTTAGCTGCAGCTGCAATTGATATATCAATATCACTGTAGAATTTCAGATCAAAAGCCAACTATAACAATACCAAATAATAATTATACCTAACCAGTTAATATTTATCAAAAGAGTCCATTGGGGAGGTAATGCTGCCATAAAATTAGCTCCACCTACTGATATAACCTTTAAGATTTACCAAGCCATAAGGGAAGTCATTTTACCTTAGGCAAAAATAAAATCTAACCGTTAGATTTAGAAAGCCATTAGGGAAGTAATTTTGCAAAAAACTAACATGTTACATTTATCCATTCACTGAGGTTATTCAGCTACTATCACCTTAGAAAAACCTGTAGATTATGATAAAATCTAACCTGTTAAATTTAGTAAATCACAAGGAAATTAATTTTACTTTAAGTGAACTTGGTAGATGATCAAATCTGGCAATTTTTGTTTTTGGCACGAATAAATTCTGTCCTTTCCCAATTAAAAAAAAAAAAAAAAAAGATATAGCTTTAACATGTTTCGATGCATTTAAGTTGCTGAAAAGAATATTTTAACCGTCTTGTAATCTTTTAAATCCAACAGAGCCACGTCACTGTCACTGAAAATGTTTATATCTCTATTGTGTGTGCTAATATTCCAGAGCTCTAATTTCTTTTCTACAACATGTGGTCAAACATATATTGTAGCATTCTTTTTCCTTTGTTTCTCCATACGGACTTACACCGAAGAAAGTTTCCTGGTTAAGTGATTTGAACTTTCCTTGGTGTTTCATCACAAGGTATACAATGGTGATAAAGACCAAGTTTTTAGAAAAAGAAAGCTTTATGGTAATAGATTTACTAGTAGCCAGGAAACTGAAGAAGTAAATGAAGAAAATTCTAACCTTACACATCCCCATATAGTCATAGAGAATAAAAAGAGCTGCTCAGGAAGAAAATTGTCACAAGAGGGTATAATGTATTCATCCTGGACCTTCAAATGTAGACAATGCAAATAATAATTTGGGCTCTGTGAGAAACGTAAATAGTATTTCTGTCCAAGCAAAAAGCATCAAGAAACTGAGCATGATAATGCAATTATTGTAAAGATTTACATGACTATACACATTATATAAATGAGTGTTTCATTAATTGCATTTGGGAGAGGTTACCAATAACAGTTTTGTGCAACTATAATGCAGGTAGTGAATACTGATGTTCTTCAAAAATTAAACATTTAAAAAGCAAGTATTAAATTTTAACATCCTTAAACTAGTACTGCAGTATTTGTATTCAGTAAGGGGCTACTGGTAAAAGGAAAATTGCACTTTAATTGAGCATGAAAAAAGGATTAAATACAAAAAGTGCAATGTACGTATCGATCAAGTGCTTATCACTTATGCTGACAGAACTTCATAGACCTCATCAAAAGAGACTAAAGGTAAAAGGCAAGGATTAGCCAAGCAAAAGGCAATAGAGGAGGAAGCTAATGATGACTAGTCACCTGGAAAGTATTACAATAAGTAATAATATATTTAATTTTCAATTTCGATTTTTTTCAAAATTAAATATTCTTCAAAGTAATATTTCTTTATCTCAGGAATTATAATAACTAAAAGGTTGAAATCTTGTACACTTCTGTAAGACATGTTCCTGTATATATTGAACTCAATTATTCTTATTGATTTAATATATTTTGGAAACTGGCTTACTATGTGTCAAAAATTGTGAAAACAGAGTTTATTTTGCTCCAAAGGAAAACATTTTAAAGTACTAAACCATTGTTGACATCCAAATAATTTTAGTTCGGTACTAAGAGCTAGAATGCCTAATTGGCGGTAAAAGTTTTACTCTTAGCTGCAAGTTGTTTCTGTAAAAAGAAAAGAAGAAAATGAAATTCTTGTTTTTTGGTTAGTTTTTAACAAATGTTTTTAAGTTTATAATTTTTTTCAGAAAACCTATTCAACACAAAAAATGTGCTTTCAGGAACAGAAACCTCTAATCTTGCTGATATTAGTGTACATATTTCATTTTATTCTGACAAATATCATCATTATATCGGGTTATGCATCGTTTTTAATTTTAGGGCTTCTGGAATTAAGCATACACTACCCAGTTCCCTTAAACTTAGTTGCAGTTGTAAGTGATAATTATTCATTATTGTAATATACTAACAAGTAATAGCAAGCACTGAATTTCTGGTAAATTGAACCAACATATTCAGCTGAATATGTTTTTTTTATTTATTTTGTTAGAACAGCATATTAAACTTGTACTGTTTTATATAAGGTAGCCATGGACATTTCAAAATCAGTGATATACATTGGGAACCAAGTGAATTTGACTCTAAGACAGGAAGAATTTAACAACTCCACTTTGAAAGCCACGAGGGTGCGAGAATGCTGTGACCTGTTTCATCCCAAAGTACTGGTCCATAAAGGGAAGAGCCTGATAAGAAGAGATGTAGATTAAAGAATGAAGCGGTGGATAAGGCAATTGAAAAGAGCATAAGCGGCCAGACTCAGTATTTAGATAAATGTTCAGTCAACAACCTTTCTGATGTGAAAAATAAAGTTAATCTTATAACTTTACTTGAAGGATAGTGTACAATGGTGAAGGACTCTGCATTAAAATTATTTACATTGACCTAACTGTGCAACCACATTGTGTAACATCTCATTATAGAAGAATATATGACCAGCAGGGTACATTCTAAGGGAATGTTGCGACAGTTTAAGATAAGTAAGTAAACGCTGATAAGATTACTACTATAAATGAATTCGATTCTATAATCACATGTCAATGATTTCATAACCTGAAAGAGCAGTCATATAGTACAGGAAAAGAACAAATTAATTTACGTTTTATTTGCAGAATTCTCCGCTGAAGAAAATGAGTCCACTGAAACGTTTATTAAATCACTGCTACAACTTAGTCTACCTCCTAAAACCAAAAGAGAATAGTCATGATTTCATTGCTTTTTGTTCAATTCATCTTATTTCTTCTCATACCTCTAAGTTCTTAGAAATCGAAGTCATTTAATATTAGCACATTACACATGAATACCTTGAAGACAGTATACTGGTTTTAATCACAGTCCAATTGTAGAACAAAATCCAACATACTTTCTGAAGCACATAAAAGAGAAAGTGCCGACCTTTGAAGAGCATGAAAGGGGTGTTTCTTTGATGCTAGATGAGCTTCGTATCAAGTCATGTATTGCCTACAAAGGTGGGTACATTGTTAGCACATGTGTTGATACTACAGCAGTTGCAACATCTGCTCAGTTTTCATGATCCGGAGCATCTTGTCCTCCAAAGTAGAGGTTGTTTATAATTTGTCTTCCTTAAAATTAACAGCTGTTGACCTACATAATGTGAGCACAAAAGTAGTTTTTGGTTTGAAGCAGAGCCGTCCAAACTAAGGCCCAAGGGCCATGTCCGGCCTTCCTACACTGTTTATGAAGTTCACCTGATCGGCCTGAATGGATTTCAACGAGTCACAGAAGCGAGCAAGACTAAATCAAGCGTTTTAATCTCATAAGCTCAAAACGAATCGCCAAAAATACTTCGAGGAAAATCTGACAATTTTGGACACCTTTCTCCAACAGAGGGTAATGAAAGTAAGCGGTGTATTGTTAAATTTACAAGTCTCACTTTGAGAATAACAGACAGACATCACTAGCAGGTCACGCGTCCTTTATGAACCGTTATCTATTCATGCCTCTTTCCCTGCGTGGTAAGGGTGCCTGTAATTTCCAACCCACCAGTGTTATTTCGTTCTTAGGATTAGTTTGAAGAATAAACCCGTGTTATCATAGTATGACGGAGAATGTATACAGAAAGCACTGTGAATGTAATATCGAACGAAATATCGCATTCTAAGCTAGACAGTAACTAAGGATTAATTCTGTTGTAACTGTGTAAATGGATACCTCGATTTGCATGAAGAATAAGTCTTTATCATCATAGTGGGTTGGAGAAAGTGTAGAAAAAGCCATGTGAATGTAATATCGAACGGAATATGAATTATAAGCTACTCAGTATTTTTTCGTCAAAGATTATCTGTGCCAAGATTGGTCGAAATCTCTACAACGGTGTAGAATTCTATATAACACACACACTCACTCTCTCTCTCTCTCTCTCTCTCTCTCTCTCTCTCTCTCTCCCTTCTGTATATTAAGATGAATAAAGTACTAGCATTATATCTTTGTTCATGTGTTTTGCGCCCACAAACCAGTATTTAGCATTAACGGAATGCATATCAATTCTAAGCAAGCGACTACCTCTTGCATGTGACGTTACAGTGGTGCTCTGAAAGCAGTGGCTAGACGCTGTTTTGGTAATAACTCTGCGTATTGCTAGATTCACAGTATCACGGTTGGCAATAGCCACTCAAGTCGGATCATCGTCGTTCATAGCAGACGATGTCACCTGTTCTACATCATTACCACTGTTTCTTCCTTTAAATAAATAAATAAACAAAAGTATATTCCCCTGCGTATAAACTATTTATTCCCTTAAATGAATAAACAAAGGTATATTCCTGTCACGTATAAGCTATCCATTCCTTTAAATGAACAATGAATTGAAAAGCATTCCTTGCATATCTATCCATTCCTTTGAATAATAAATTGAAAACTGTTCTTTTCACGTGCAAACATATTCATTTTAATGAATAAATAAATTAAAATATGCACTAGGTATTCACCGCCAGGAAAGCTTTAGCTCATTAATATCATTTGCCTTCCATTTAAAATGAATTAAATTGTATTCCTTTCATGTGTGAAAAATAATGCTATTATAATGTATTACTTTCACTCACTGACCATCCTTCTTGTCTCCATACTGTTTAAATAAAACACAATCAAGTATACTGTAAAGTATCCTTCATTTTAAAGTGAATTAAAGCTTTCCTTTTTTGTGCAAAAACAAATCAATTAAAATGTACTCCTGTGACACGTTTACCATACTTCTCTGTCCTCATCCTTTCAAACCAAGCCCATTAAAATGTATAGGGAAACTAAGAGGGGTGAACCGTAATAATTCGTATTCAATAAATCAACAATTCCTTCTAGAACATAGAAAACAGTAACAACCTTGAAGTATGCATAACAGTATGTAAAATATGCACAAACATTACTAAACATGCGTAAATATGTGCAGATTGTGTGCAAAAACACAGAAATGAAAAGTAAGTATAACACGTAGATCAAATATCATGAAATGTTCAAAGCAAAGCATACGTAAACTAGACAGTAACTGTACACGAAATGATTGGCATATGTGAAATTTTGTAAGAAATATCGCAAATTACTTTATGCAGAGGGAAGTTTGGGGTGGGGGAATATTCTTGAAAATCTTCGAAAAAATCGCACTGAAATACTGAAATTTAACTTCACACTCAATATGTAGTGGATTTTTCGTTTTTGAGATATTCTGTTTACTCACTCGCAAATCTTTTATTCACTAAACAAAGGATTATTAAATTTATATTATTTATCTCAATATTGTTTTTAGTAATTAATATTTCAAGTCAAGGTGCAGATATATAAGTTGAGTAATGGATTACAACACATTTTATGTAGTATTTATTAATGCATTTTATTGAACACACACACGCTCGCACATACGCCGGCTGGCATTCAGCGAATACACTTTTCAGAAGTTGGTACTGGTACTTTGTTTAACGCTCGCCAGAACAAACGAGTTTTCGCAGAACTATCAAACTTCTAAACCTTATGGCGATTTGGGCAATAGTGATCTGTATCTTCCGCTATCACGTGTAACCTCTGCCCCGTTTTCTTACAGTGTGAAAACATTGGTGTCCTTCCAAAACCTTTCTAATCGTTGCATAAGTTGCGGGTGAACTAAGAAAAGGCAAAAAATAACATGGAGTACGATCTAGTACACTCACTGATCCCTATTCCCGACGATGGTACGTGTTTATGTTTTGTTCTCTCTCTCTCCCCATCTTTCATAAGTGTTTCTAACAACTGGCACTATCTTTGATTGAGAAAAACTTTTTTGTTTCGCACCAACAACACAGTTTGTAGATCTATTACTTACCTTATATTCACAACGCTCGCGCACACGTTTCAAGATCTCACGATGCTGCCTGGCTGGCTGGCTGACTGGAGCGCACTCACCCACTAACTAGTTTACAGACATATAGCGCAGGAGGGATGTAGAGAGAGAGAGAGGGAAAGAGAGAGAGAGAGAGGGGCTTATTTCGTGGAAAACGTAAGGTTGTGACGTCAAGTCTACAAGCTTCCTCTACCCCACAAAACTGCGCCTGCATTACTATTTGCCGCGTGATACAAACGGTGAATATTTCTTTCTAGGCGCGTTGCATGCATTTGTATTTCATTTATTATTATATATTGAATAAAATATTGTGTTTTTTTAAAGTTCCCCCCTTCTTTTTTCGCTACCACCTGAATAAAATCTCCATTGTTTTTCGGTGAAGTTGTGATACTAATGGTTACTCATTATTTCAGCGAATACAAATTAATAAGGATAACAATGGGATAGTAATTTCAATGAAAAATAAAGGGATAATTTTGTTATATTTTAAATAGCTTTCTATATGTTGTGAAACAAATCAGACCTTGCATAACCACATATCTACACACAGATTTATTATTTGTTACATAAAAAAACATTATTCTTTTCGCAGCATAATATAAGAATGCAGTTTTTGGTTGGAATATAATATCTTCTCTACCTATGTACATTATGTGTGGTATAGAAAGTGCTAACCAAGTCGCAAAGGAATTACGTATTATCAACGGACTATGGTCATCGTAGTTTGATTGTTAAACCATTTTGTTACCCTTAAAATCAAATGAAGTTTTCATATGTTTTTAAAATTAACATATTTCAAGGCAATTAATGTTATTAATAAATACTCTGCTTTTAAGCTTCTGCTACAACAGTGCATATATGAAAAGGATGTAATAAAAATAAATGTAATTGTAACAAATAGCATAGGAAATTCATGCTTTATTTTCACACATGGGTCAGCAAATTTATACATTTTGCTAGAGAATGAAAGAGTACAAATTATAGTAAAGCGTTTATTTTAATAGCGGGTGAACAATTTTATTTCTCATTGATTCGAAGCTCGTTCATTCGGTTTTTAGCTGCTTCGGCGGAGAAAAAGGAAATACCAACACTAAGCTGAAAAATAAAGCCATATGAAGTTCCAAATTGTTTTCAAATCTAACCACGTTTTTTGAAGGTAATTGAGAAATTCAAGTCTCCCATCAAAAGACAGATATTGATAGCGGATAAAATTGTGTATAACAATATTCCCCATATAATGTAGTCAAGAAAATCTACAAATGAGCTCGCTTGTAACAGTTAATCAAACTTGAGAATTGAAAAGGGATGTCATGGAGTTGATCGCTGAGTTAAATAATTTAGGGAATCAGAAAATAAATTTTATTGGGACACTATATAAATTTAAAATAGCCAAGGGCGGTTAAAATAATCTTTTTTGTTTTAAAATCGCATTTTATTTTACGTTGCTTTAACAACTGGGTCATATCGTAATGGAACTTTTGAATGTGGTGGATAGTAGCCTTTTTAAGGCTCTACTACAAACCATACTACCTTTGCTTCACGCCAAAAATGGTGTTAGAGGATCGTGTAGTCCAGCTGCACTTTGCCATCTGAATAGGACGAAGTCCAGCTAGCCTTTTAAGGTCTCATCTCACAACACACATAACCACTTAGCTCTGCGACAAGTACACGGGGTTAGGGCCAGGAGCCAGAACGAGTCGCCCGAGGTTTCTCGGACGGGGGGTAAAGCGCACTTCTAGCAGATTTACCCGTGAGACATCATAGATGTAGTACGAGTGCAAGCATTTGTGTCTTTGTATATCTATGTCTCCCTTAATGCTATCGGCGCGGGTCGATGGTGCTACCTGGGTGGTCACCCATCTAAGTTGAGATAGAGCCCGATGCTGCTTAGTTTGGCCAGCCGCTTGCGGACTGTTAAGTGAAGCAGTGCCATCTAGCGGGGGAAATGAAAGAAGTGAGGTTGCGGGTGGGGTTCTTTTTATAGTGTTTAACGCCCGCTTTGACCACTGGCGATACATGGAATGGTGATGGAGCACCGGTGGAATGCGATGGCGGGGGAAACCGGAGAAGCCGGAGAAAACCCGATCCTGCGCCGCTTTATCCGGCACAAATCTCACATGTGATCTCTTGGGATCGAACCCGACCGTACAGGTGAGTGGTGAATGGTCCAACCACTCAGCCACGACGCGGGGAGGGGTTGGCCAAGTATGCAGCTGGCCCGCATACGGCTTGGTGGACATCCACTTAAACCGTGACCAGGCCCAAAGCTGCTTAACTTGGTGGGTTACAGTTTGTAGAGGAAGAAACGGCAGAAGTTACCGGCCCAAGACATCCTTGGGTAGCCGGTATCCGATTGTCTTCTGGGCAACCTGTAGTCATATTGACCAAGAGTGTTACCAACGATTTGGGTGCGGTGCAAGTTTAGTGAATATTGTGTGAGCTGTTTCTCGCAAACATGCACTATGTAGGGTATTCCGGATTGGGAGTGGAGCATGCGGGACAGTAATCTACGATGTGTGCAATGGATCATCTTCAGTGCCCTTTCCTGCATTATCTGCAGCCTGCGGATGGTGGAATGAGCCAGCGATCCCCAGACTTCGAGCCGCACAGCAACAGAGGCAGGATGATCGTGCAATACAGCCGTAGTTTAAGCTATGTAGGCACTGTGGACCGAAATATGGAGTACAACTGCCGTAGTGTAGCGTGGCCCATCTCGACTGTTTCCCCGACATGTGGAGTGAATATGAGGCTGCGATCGAGGAAGACTCCGAGATATTTGGTGGAGCAGACCCTGGGGATCCTTCTCCGCCACAACCTCAAGGGACCTCTCCGGCCGCCAGCGACAGACTTTAGCCAGCAGTAGAGCGGAGCTCTCCTGAGAGCTCATCGCCATTCTCCACTTTTCACCCCAACTGACAATGGCCTGGAGCTGTCTCTGTAGAGGAGGGGAACCGTAGCGGACGTTCTTGTTTCCTGCCAGTATGAGGACGTCGTCGGCATATTGACACGTAACAGTATCGGGTTCTGTGGGAAGGTCAGACATGTAGGCGACGAAGAGTAACGGCGACAGCACTCTGCCTTACGGCATTTCAGCCACTATGGGTCTAACTGAGGACAACCTCCCCTCACCCGCACCCGCAGAATGCGGTCCTGTAGGAAGCTGCTAACTAGGTGTAGATAGGGGGGAGGGAGTTCTGCATTCTTGAGTTTGTACAATAACCCCTAGTGCCACGTGGTGGCAAAAACATTCTCCACGTCCAAGAATACCGCGACTTTTTTAAGTTTCCCTGGAGTCCCAGGGCAGCTTTCTCAGCCAGTCACAGTAGCTGTAAGGCTGTGCAGTGTCCACGACGAAAAACAAAGTGATGATCCGGGTGGAGGAGCCTTTCCTCAAAGAGAGGGGTAAGACGGGATAGGAGTGACCGCTCAAAGACTTTTGAGACTATCAGGAGCAGACTGATGGATTTGCAGCTTAAAGGAAGACCGGATTCTTGCCGGGCTTCAGAATGCAGACTACCATCGCCTCTTTCCAACACATTGGAAAGTTACGGAGGTACAGACATACGTTATAAGTGCTCGTCCAGTGGATGACAGCCTTCAGGGCAGGTACTAGAGTATGGGTGCCGTGGGGGCATATTGGCAGGTTATGCCTAGGGGCTTTGTTTGGTTTCAGGCTTTGGAGTTCGGTATCCACCTCTCTCGGGGCGACTATAGGGATGTGGATCTCCTCGTGGAGGAGCGGCGGTTCTTCATAGAGGTAGTCGAACGTCGCCTCCATAAGTTCAGTAAAGTTTTCAACCTAGGGCTCTTTCCGGGGTTCGAATTGAGCCTCGAGTTGGTCTGCGAAATCCGTGGCCTTCTCTTGGGGCTCAAGGAAGAGTCTCTTTCGAGTACCGTGTATGGGATACTAGAACGGACTCCTGTCTTTTCTGAAGGCCCGGACGATCCTCCAGGGTTGCTTCTCTTCCTGGTTTACATTGGCCATTGTATGTTCAAAGGCCGCTTTACGGTGCGCGCTAAGCAGGCGCTTTGCCAGGATTTTGAACCGTTGGTACACGGCTTGGATCCAGGGATAGTGGAAGCACTGCCATAGCTTCCGGACAGTTACCCTGGCTTTTAACAGCTGTCGGAGTTTATTGGGTTGAGTTTTTTCTGACGGGATGAGGTAGACATGCGCGGGTACCACATTCAGGAGATGTTGGGAGAAAGCCGTGACAGCCGCTCCCAGGGTGTCAATGAATCCACGGTTGGGTTCATGTCAAAAACTGCTGCATTCCAATCGACTTATATGTCCAGTGTGGCGTTACCGGAGCTGATACGGCCACGGTTGTATCCACCATGACAGGGTCGTGGTCGGAGTTCAACTCGTTGACCGCTGAGAGGTCTAGATGGAATGAAATGATCTTTGCGATCATGATGTTGAGAACATCAGGCCTTCTAGGTCCTTGCGCAAGGAGACTGGGGTTACCGCTGATGAGGCGGTAGAGACCTCGTTTTGTTTATGCGGCTTCTGCCAATGGCAAGCCTAATGGCACAGGCCTCCATGTGCTGTAGGGCTGGTTGCTGGAAGGGTGAATGAGGGATGTGGATTTTAATTATGATAGCTGTATCACCCCCCTCCCTGTCGGCCGATCCGATCTGACCGATAGGTGACGTAACTAGTTAGTGGGAACTCAGAAGCAGCATCTAAGTGGGTTTCACAGACCATTAGAATGTCAATTTCGTAGGATTATACAAACTCAAGGACTCTAGGGTGATGCCTCCGGATTCCATTTGCGTTCCAGAACGCAACACGTAATGACCTCAGGCCGAGTCTAGAGGTCATTATTTAGCGGAACCCGGGAACAGCTGCGTTTGCAGCCGCAGACTGTGTTTCTGATGGGGAGAGAGTAGGAGGTTATGGTGCTGCAGCTTGAATTGGCGCACATAATATGAGGAGGACCTTGTTTATTAGGTCACCGAACCACAGGTCCAGGTCCACCTGTGAGATTACAGCTCCTAAGGCCGAGGAAGCCGCTGGTGGTGTAGTGGTATGTGCCGGTGTTGTAGTGGGAGCTACCAGCGGGGTTACCGCTGGAGCTTCCGGTTCAGGTGGCTGCAGCGGGTGTGGCCACGCGCTGCTCAAAGGTAGAGGACTCGGAATGGCCTAGCTGACAAAGCTGCCCGGGACTTTTTTTCTTCTTGCTTGTTCCGGTGAGTTCCCTCGATTGAGGGCGGTATGGCGGCTTCCTCCGTCGTCTTCGACGGACCTGGTGGAATGTAACTGTCTAAGATTAATGGTGGTGGTGGTGGTTGTGACGGGATATTTTCATAATGACTGCTTGTCCGAACTACTTAGCCATTGAGAGGGATTATTTTGCACTGAATATGCAGAGTTCTTTCGGTAAGTGATTAAGTTCAATTTGAGTGCTTCAGTACTTTCAGGTGTCTGTATGTTTTGATAGGAAGGATTACAGTATTATTTTCGCTGGCAATAACATATTTGACGACCGTAAAATGTCCTTATATCATGCAACGTTTTATTCTTATAACGTGAAGAGCGTTTACTGGAACAAAACACAAAAGTTGAACTTTATTAATTCAGCATCAAAATTGTATCTCCCGGCAGCAAACGGCATTACCTCCTGGCTTAAGGTGTAGGTACATTACACGTATTTCAATATCTAGATTGTGCATATCATTCTTTATGTTTTTTAACACAGTTTTTACTCAATATCATTATGGGTCTATAGAAAATGCTTCAGAGCTTATCAGCAATGAAAATAAAGTTAAAACTTGTATTAAATCAATCAGAGCTGTTTTAATTAGTGGATAAAGGCTATACAAGTAAGGCTAACCTACAGATGAAGACAGTCAAAATAAATTGAATAGTTAGTGGGCTTGAAATTTCGTAAACTGTCATTGGGGTCAGTTATCTCCTAATGGATTTCAGACCGACTTGAGGTTTATCGGAGACGAGAGTCAGTTGGAATATATAATGCCGTACCGGCATGTTGCCGTTGGCTCTGCTGGTCAGCGGACTGGCAGGGTGAGCCCAAGACACGTGGTTCAAATCCCGCTATAGAATGAAACCTTTCAGTCGTTCTAACTTACCAGGTCATTTTGTTGGTGTAATTGGACTGTGTAATTATGTTTACCTGACAGATGGCAACCAAGTGGAACGGTTAGTAAACTCATAATTGTTCACAGTTAGCCTCATATGTGTATTTGCCTGCATGATGAAGATCTATGGTTGTGTTGAAGTCAGACATAACGGACAGTAAACTTGTCATTGTTGGAGGTCCCTCTTATATGGACGTTTACCTAAAAGTTGAGGATCTGTGGCTATGCAGCAGTCAGATATATTGATTAGTGAGCTTGTAATTGTTGAAAATCGCCCTTATATTATATGTTTACCCGAGAGATGTAGGTCTATGGTCATGCTGCAGTCAAATACAGCGGTTGGTGAGCTTGTTATTGCTGAAAGTCACACTTAAATTATATGTATACCCGAGAGATGTAGATCTTTGGTCATGTTACGCTCAGATATAGCGGTTGGTGAGCTTGCAAATGTTGAAAGTCGCCATTAAATTAAATGTTTACAGAGAGATGAAAATATGTGGCCATGTTGCAGTCAGATTTGTTGGTTGGTGAGCTAGTAATTGTTAAAAGTCGCCCTTATACTGTATGTATACCTGAGAAATGAAGATCTGTGGTCATATTGCAGTCAGATATACCGGTTTGTGAGCTTGCAATTGTTGGAAGTCGCCCTTATATTATACGTTTACCTGAGAGATGAAGGTCTGTGGTCATGTTGTAGTCAGATATGCCGGTTGGTTATGTTATAATTGTTGGAAGTCGCCCTTACATTATATGTTTACCTGAGAGATGAAGGTCTGTGGCATTGTTGCAGTCAGATATACCGGTTGGTTAGCTTATAATTGTTGGAAGTCGCCCTTATATTATATGTTTACCTGAGGGATGAAAGTCTGTGGCCATGTTGCATTCAGATATACCGATTAGTGAGCTTATAATATTTGGAAGTTGCTCTTATATTATATGTTTACCCGAGAGGTGAAGGTCTGTGGCCATGTTGCAGTCAGATATACCGGTTGATGAGCTTATAATATTTGGAAGTCGCTCTTATATTATATGTTTACCCGAGAGATGAAGATCTGTGGCCATGTAGCAGTCAGATATACCGGTCGGTTAGCTTATAATTGTTGGAAGTCGTCCTTATATTATATGTTTACCTGAGAGGTGAAGATCTGTGGCCATGTTGCAGTCAGGTGGACTGGTTGTGAGGTAACTGGTGGGAGAGGACCATGACAGGTAGGGAATACAGGTTCCAGTTGTAAGCAAGCGGAACTGAGCTTGTAATTGGTGGAGTTGGTTTTTAAAGGTGTGTTCACTGGCTACAGGTGACTGAAAGGGACAATGGCTGAATCTAGAACCAAACTGAAAAAGCACAACTTTTGACCCTTCCAGTGTTTGAGTGATAAATTTTGTAAATCATCGTGCTTCTTATTTTAAAATAAAATACTATATGCAAAATTATCATTGACATGCAGATATGGGAATAGTGCTTCACTTATTTCTAATTTTAGTTTTTGGGTCACCAATCTTATTTGAAGATTTTATCTTATTGTTTATTCCCAAATATACCCATTTTAAATTCAATACAGTCTAGCTATTATTTTTCTTGCATTATGTTCACTTGGAACCTTCAAGAATAGGTACTAGATCTGTGGAGGATTCCTCTCCGAGAAATTAGAGGAAGTTCAGAAGCACAAAGTGAGACCGTAGTTATAGTGTGGATTGGACAAAGGTATTACAACTTGCAACAAGTTTCACTGAGTAACTCATGCAGTTGCCCTTATTGCCAACTCCATTCTAAAAGTCTACCGACAGGACTTTGGCCTGAATAAATAAAAATAGTGTGGGAAGGGTGCGCCTTGCCAACAGGTTCCCAGCATTCCTCGCACTTGAGGGTGGTCCTTTACACCGCTTTCCACAGAAAAAAGAGTCAGGTGGCCTCTAGTAGCACCCACTGTTAGAAATAAATACCAGCTGCATATTTTCTTATCACCCTGCCCTTCTCTGCAAATATTTCTCGTTCAATTTTCAGTGTTTGACCTTCGAGAAAAGCGGTTAGTTCTGAATACAGAGTGTCTTAACGGAAATAGTAGCCATCAAGCAATGATTCTAAGAGATAGATAGATAGAGATATAGAGAGAGAGAGAGAGAGAGACACACACACACACACACACACACACACACACACACACACACACACACACACACACACACACACAGAGTTCTATATTTAACTTGCACAACCCGGAGCTTGCTGGCTTTACCGTACCTCTCTGTTCTTTTATTTCTAACTTCTTTGGCAATGGGAAAATGCAATGTTAAAACTGATGTGTTGTGTTCACATTACTTTCTCTATCCAATGTCGTTTATTAGTGGCTATATAAACTATTATTACGCAAGCTTATTACTTTTTCTATTACGTACGTTAGGTAAGTTGGGAAGTATTTCATTCCACTCAAAAGAACATCCAATGTGAGAAATCCCTCTTTCACACTCTTCTCTCATTTCTCCCTGTCATGCTCCTTTTTTATCCACACTCAATCACTCTCTTCTCTCGTTCTCTCCCTCCCCCTCTCATTCCCCTTTCTTACCGATGCTCAGTTTTCCTAGCTCCCTCCCAAATCAGAAATACAAATAATGTTATTTTTTATTAAAGACCTAAAGCTTTCTATTTTAAAGTAAGCTATAAATAACAGTTCCTTAACAGATTATGGATATGCACAGTTCATTTCCTGCACGAATATTTGTGTTAACGCTAAATTTCATACATTTAACAACATTATCACCACAATTAGAGAGCACACTCTGCCAGTAACAAAATTAAACCTTTAGCACGGAATAAAAGCAAGTATTCTATCAAAAATTGGTACGTAAGCATCAAAGTTAAACGCCACATATGTTAAGACGTGACGGAAGTTGTATGTTGGGGTGGTAGTCCAATACTGCGATCAGTTAATCAAGAAATCTGCAAACGAATAACACAGCCAGGAGGCAATGGCGCCTGTTCGCATTTTGATTATCAGTGATGACCACAACAGTAACAAATATTGCGCGTCCTGACTTTTAGGTTAAGGCATGTAAACCTTACTTGTTTCCGGCGTAAAATTACTTGTTCAGTTTGCTGTTGTGGGTGGAGGACCTTGACAAATATAATAATAATAATATGTTTTTCTTTTATTATTATAATTATTATTATAATTATTATTATTATTAAAGACAAAAATATAGTTCGGATACAGAATTTAAACATCCTCGCTTGTAATACTATGTTTTTGGCACTTACAAAAACGTTAAAAAATAAGTGAAAAAGATAGGATAAAATATACTATTGTTTAAAGCCTTTTCATTGCAACCGATTCAGTAAACTCATATTATGTGATTTCCGTTTTTAGCATATTTTCTTTTCTTATATGCCCTTGCAGACTGATTTTATAAACACAGCATTTAGCCTTTTGTTTGGAGTGGATTCTTCAGCGTCTCCTAGCCAGTCTGGGTTAGACAACGAATAAGTAATGTTAAGCTATTTTTTATTGTTTCATTTGTCTAGTTCCGTTTAACATCCACGGTCATATCGGGGACTTGGGCGATGAAGCACTTCGTTGACTGTACGTTATTAACACTACGTTAATCATTTTCTCTTAAAAAATACGCATATTCACCTTTACAAGTTTACTTTCAAACTCAGTGGAGAATAGGAAATCATCGTGGTTAAAGAAAGATTTCCCAATATCGGCCGGGAATCGAACCCGGGACCTGCGGGTGAAAAGTTAATGCGCTCCACGCTTGACTACGAGTTTATTCTGGTTTATTTTGGCATTTTCCTGTGTATTTATTGTGTTTAAATACTGAAACACTTTCCACTGTTTCCTGTATTTCTTCTCGAAACTTCCACATTTCCACATTTTGATCGGAGCAAAATCACAATACCAGCTGGCACCACTAAACGAACAGCCCAATGTCATTATCAACTGCCACAAGATAACGAGAAATCTAATGCAGAAGTGCTACTGTTTTGCAGTCTCCCTTTAAAGGACAATATTAGAAATCTTAATACGAGGAGCTGGCTTCCGGTATGCACTGGCATCTATTACAGCAGCTCAACAATGAAGTTGTCATATCATACTACAAGGTCCATGTTTACGAACACCGAGAGGGAAAAGAGTGAAAGAACATCAGAGTGACATAACAGTTTACTGTAAGTGCCTTCTGAGGCTATTGCTGCTATAGTTTTAAATCTCCAATAATGCCAAAAGTAGAAACAACATGAGCATAGAGATTGATTGTCCAGAATTCGCGTATTTTGTAACAAATATCGCACGATAGTCGCATTTGTGCATTTCTATTCTTACAAGGATGTTAGAGTGTGTATATGGTACATAAATTATAAGCGTTATATTACATAGATCAATAGAACAAATAACAGAGTTATCTGATATATACGTTCTCAACGTTCAAAATGTTCCCGGAGTGTGTAAATAACACAAAAACGAATTACCATAAGGCAGTTTACACAACTTTTCTTCAAAATAGTTCCCTTCCACAGAGATACTTCTGCCACCACGAGTAAAGAGACTGAAGCATTCCTGGAAACTATTTTCGATACTTGTCGTAATGCCCTTGTCGCATGTAAGTAATTTCTTCATCGTTGAAAAGTCTGGACTGAAAAGTTTATGCCATTCATACATCTGAGTTTTCTTCCACGCTGCTTAACCGGAAGGTGCTTCCATTATTCTCAATGTCTCTGAGGGAGATTTGTTTAACAAAACTTTATGTTCGAACCTGCTCCGTTGCCGACATTATGAATTGCGATAATCAAACATGCATACACAACTAAAACCAGTTGCCAAGCATAGCTTGCAGTGTAGCATATGACATTTATTTCTCATGTCGTCGGAAGTTGCGTTGCTTCGAATATCTAAAGACAACAGGTCATTACACCCAAAGTTGCGAACGAAGGCTCGCTATCGTATTAAGTTATCTGTCAGAGGTGTTCAGTCATCTTCTTTAATCATCAAGGCAACTTCGGGATCTACAGTTATTTATAGCTTACATTCACCATGAGGTGCGACCGCTCTGGTTAAAGGATACTCAACTAACAAAATATAAAGAAAAATAGAAACTGTGTAACTAAATATGTATTTGTTTTGAATAACACAGGGAATTTATGAAACTATTATACAAAATGCTCTAAGCCGAATGTGCATATATAATTATTTGCTAGATAATAACTGTGAAAAGGTTTCTGTAATTCATAATATTGTTCCCTTATTTTAACGGTAAGTAAAAACGCATTTAATAAACTAGTGTTTATAGTATGTTATCCAGTAAAGGTAGTGTTATTAATTTTTAACGCAATATTATCAGAGATGTAAAAAAAAAAAAAAAAAAAAAAAAAAAAAAACATGTCACGGCAGGGCAAACTAGAAAGATAACTTTGCGAAGGTGATAATGAAAACGCAAGTATAGGCACGTTCCTGTTACACTAGGAGCAGATGTCGCCTCTGTTCATTGTGTGCAAGTGTTTAGTAAGAACTATGCGAATTTATCAGCTCAAATAACGCCTTAATTGTTATATTTTCATAAGAGAGAAAACAGCTAATTCAACAGGTTGTGCCACCTTCTGATTAAGGAGAGGCCTTGCTTTGCTCTAAACCGATTTGGTCACGTTACCGAAGGGATAAAGGGAATCGACATGAAACGTAACTTGCGACAAATGAAGTTCTGAGCTGCGAACTGATAATACCCAAACTTTCTGGTTGGACAATACTCCACCTCCCTTACCCGGTGATAAAAATTAGGATAATCTTTCCCCTGCCCCGTATACTGAGGATCTAATGCCACGGTAATTTGTGGACCTGGTTGACTACATTATACAGGTCAACCTGTTCTGAGGGAACGGCGAGCGGGGTTGAAGGAAAGGGGTGGATGGCATAATCGGTTTTGCCTGTTCTTGCTCTTTTTTACAAACACAGAAACACCCATGCCAAAGGCGGGACTCGAACCCAATATCCCGAGCGCCACGAAGCACCAAAGCCAAGCACTTTAGCCAACGCGGCCACGGGGACCGGCAATATACTCATGTGATATGATGTACCAGAATGGCACAAATGAATATCGCCGTAAGACCCGAGTCCCCAAAAATCGTTTGTATTTTCAGTAAAATTGCAGCGCTGGGCGTGTTTTAATGTATGTGTGCACAAGCAATGAGGGATAGGAAAATGTTTGTACAAATGGAACTACCCTAGCATTTCCGATCGAGGGAAACCACACAAAATCCCTATGTTCAGAGTGGACAGTCGCCGGGTATTGAACCCGGGACCTCCCAAATGCTAGCATCACGCGTTATCCTGGAGACATCTTATTCGGTTTGAACAGTGCAAAGTCAGAAATAGTGTTGGTTTAGAAATATAATTTTTAAGCATGCTTTTCACGAGTTTCCATTTGTTGACATCTTTTCATTTTAAAATTGTTCGGTACAATGTGTGTACTTTTTGGTATAAATCAACGCATAGTTGTGACATAACTATAGAACAGGTAATACCTATAAATTGTGTGTAAACGTTTTAAGTAGAATTTGAAGTAACATATTTGATGTTTATTTTCTGCCAAACTAGTAACATTTATGCAATTTAATAATATATTATTATATAATTATATATATTAATAATTATATATTATTAAATATTTCAGCTATAGAATATTATTTAAAAGAATACTTGCATTCTGTGGAGCTACTTTTAATTTCTATAGCACGTAAGTACAATGTAGTTAGTAGGTAGAGAAAGTATCACAAATATACCACCCAAAAATTCGATTCCGAGGTTTCACCGGAAATCATGTTTTGACAATGCCGAATCAAAAAAGAAACATTTTTAGAAAAAGGTTCGTATGTGTGTTTTTAAATAATATTTTTACTAGCGCATACTCCATTACAGATATAGGTAGTAATACTATATGCTTGATTGAATCCGATACATAATTAACAAAATTCCTGCAAGTTAGTATTAATATTTTTGAACTATAAGATATTTAAATTGCCCACCTGGGTAGTGTGGTGGTAGCATGTCTGCCTCATATTGAACAGATCGTGAGTTCGAACCTCCTTAGGGTGAGCTACCCGCATAAGGTTTTTTTCGGGGTTTTCCCTTATCCTGAGAAGACGAATGTCGAGTAACATTAAGCTTCATGGACCGCGAAATCATTTGAACATCATTTCACCAATTTCATTTATCGTCCGATATGACCAACCAGGTTAAAGGACGTTAAGGTACAAAAAAAAAAAAGTTTAATATTTATAGACGTATAGTTTACAGTAATTCAAAGTTTATAGAATTCACAAATGTATACAAGATTTTTCTAAAATTCTTAACCATTTTCTTCTTTTGCATTGGCCATTTTCCAACTTTAAGAACCACATTTATTTGAAAAGGTGTCTCTTTCACTTTTCAACTTGATTCACGCATAGAGAACATGGTCTACTGTTTGATGTCCATTGGACTCTTAAATCGTTGGAATATGTTGGCAGCTTCCCATGTTCAGTTACTGTACTTGTGCTGGTAGTAAGATTTATTTTAATTGTAATTCTTTCTTTGACGGTGGAAAAAATGTGTGTGTGCGCGCGCGTGCGTGCGTGCGTGCGTGCTTGCGTGCGTGTAGACAGCGTAATTCTGCCAAACCTAAAATGTGACACGAGCATTTTCAAGGAAACCTCCAACCCTCCAACCCAAAACTATCCTCTACATAGAACATTTTTCGAGATACTTTTACAAAAAATGGCTTTAACGATTTTGATTTAAATGACATATAATTAAAGATGTTTAAAAGGCAAATAAATATATATTCTGAATTTCATGCGAATAGCTCCTAAAGTCCTCTTCATTCTGAATTACTATTGTATAAGTGGTAAAATTTGAGAGATAAGACAACAACTTGCTGACAAACAATTAGGTCTCGTAAAAATAAACAATTTACATTGTATACAGTTGTTTTTAGCTAACCATTTCAGAGATATACCCTGCTATTGGTTTCGGTTTTAAAATACTTAAACTGTTATCAAACAGGAAGTCCTTATCCGTTTCATATCTCTTATTTTACTCCTGATCGTGGAAAGAGAACCGAATTTCAATGACAATCGAATAGCGACAGCCTTTAAATATTTAACTTCACTTTAGCCTAGTGTATTTCCTTCTTTACTTCTACTTGTAAGGACCTAAATAATAACACCACCTCTGGTAATGTTTATCATCAGAGCCCGGATTTGTATGCAAAAACAAATGCCAAAATATTCAAATATGCATGCAAATATGCATGCAAATATGCATGCAAATATGCACTAAAAAGTTGTAAAATATGTATAAACGATATGCAAAATAAAAATGGTATTTTGATTAACTATTCTCATAAGTACACCATTTAATTATAGTTTAAAGTATTAATTAATTATTATTATTAATTAATTCTTTAAGTTATTAATTATTAATTAATAATAACGGTCAGTTATTACATTTTATTATTATTACTACTTATTTGTATTGCGCTATTTTAATTTTAAGAAAGCATGAAAGAATATGTTATATTAGCGACTCACCCTATTGTTCAATACTGCTGTTGCAATAGACGGAAAATGTCATCCTGAGGTTCTCTGCAGTGAAACTTCTTCGTTTGTCACAAAGGAAGGTTTTGTAGAGTGAAAAAGATCTCTCTATATCACAAGATGTCATCGGTGCATGAGAGAAACTCCAAATCTCTTCTTTAGCAAGTTCTTCTTGTACATCACAGACTTCCCAGGCCAGCTGTTTTGCAATATCACAAATTGTTTTATAGCCTGTATTTTTACCAAGAGCTGCGTTCAACTTATCAAAAGCAATTTTTGCATCTCCGTGTGTCTCGAAGGACAGTGCTTGTAATACCTGATTCACTAGAGACAATGAGTGTTGTAAGGAATTATTCTTAGCCTGCAGCTCCTTTATGATTTCTGGTAGTACTGAAAAACGGCTACATGTGTACTTCAATTTATTTTCTATATCAACTGAGTTGAAGCACTCTTGAGCTATCTTTACAGAGGCTGCATCTTCCGGATCTAAACTATCTACTATTCTTTTCACATCACTTAGCATAGTAACATGCAGCCTCCAACCACGAACCCCACCGTGTTAAAACAGGCTTAGGAGATAATGCCAACTTTGGAGTCAATTCCCTGAAAATTGAAACTCTAACAGGTGCTTTAATGGAAATTTTCTTGACATTGGAAACAAGACGATCAACCTCTGGATACTGGGATTTGTCTCTACTACGTGGTGCAGTCCATGAGCTAAGCATGTCAAATGTACTAGTTTGGGATAGAGAACTTTAAATGCAATTGCTGTTTTACAATGTATGGAGCGGCATCTGTAAGAAATAACAGATATTGTCGTATTTTATACCATCTGGCCACAAAAAGGCTAGGGAATCGTTGAAGAATTTTGCAGTTGTAGAATGGTTTACCCTTTCTAATATTTGAACATTTAAAAGGTAAGTTTTACTTCCCGGTTTCATTGCACTCACTACTGTACTACACACAGTGGCCTGCAGCGTCTGTGGTCTCGTCCACCGAAATCCAAATCTTTTCATGTTTTAACGCTTCCCGAATTTCTCGAATAGCTTCGTTGAAATACTCGGGCACACACGTTTTGCGAAGAGTAGATTCGTCAGGCACTATTTTATTAGTGTGCTGTTCTAAAAAAACTTTATATGGATATTATTTATTTTCCAAAGATGAATGTTTGCACTTTTAAATACTGAACACAATTCGTTGGCGAATGAGTCACGTGAACCTCCGGGTACGTTGACCTGCTCACTAAATGGCGTACTTACAAATTTTTGACGTAAAGCAAATTTTCTGGCTGTAATTTTACTGTGCTTCACAGTGTAAGATGTTGTACTACTCGAAAAATTTTGTCAGAAACAATACCTACTTCGTTCACATGACAAACAAAATAATACTTGTCCATCCTCACTAATATTATCGCTGCCTAACTCCGTAACATATTTACGTTACAGACGAACGTGGCAATTTTACCGGTGGCATAAGGAAGTAAAATGTTTTTCACCCTTTACTGTTACTTATGAGCTGTGATTGCAACTGCAAGTAAACGTGACCAAACTCATCCAGCAGATTTGATGTTATAGCATACCTCAGATGTTATCACGCTATGAAGGGGAACGCTAGCTTCTGTTGCAACACGAGTAAACAATTAGCTGATAGGTACAACGAAATCGCGTAACTACACACACTAGTCGTCATTTCAAGAAAAAAAAACTATTGCATGTGTGAACCAACTAGGGTGTTTATTCAGGCTAGAAATAGAAAAAATATGTCATTACCTGTTAAATTTTAAGATATATTCATGCAAAATCAGTTTTTCTAAAAATATGCAATTATATGCATTTTAAAACTGTACTAGTTATCTCATAAAGGTAAGAATGATAACGAATACTGCCACTACATACATTTAGACTATTCAAATCCGGGCTCTGTTTATCATGATTGGCACTATATAGGTAAAAAAATAATTTCTTGTCAGAATATTTTATTTGCAGAACAGATAAAGAGGGTCATGTGAATGGAACACATCCGATGTTTTAAAATAGTAATACAGATTAATAAACAAATAAATTAATTTATAAATATATTTGAAATTTGGACTACAATTATAACTTAAACGCTGATTGCTGCATTAAAATTTCAAATAAATTGATCTGAAATTGTAGATATTTGAAATTTCACACATGGGTATCTTCAGAAAAGGCCAAAAGGAGAGAGATAAATGGTTTGTGGGGGGTAACAGTGTAGGATACATCTATAGTAAGTTGTCACAGGTATTTTATTTATACTCCTCGACAAATTGATTTGCTTCCCTGTGCTTTAGAAGAGGATATAGCTCTCTACAATACAAGCCTTTAGGGTAACATCTCACTTTGTTAACAGTTTTCCTTTTATTGCATCAGAGGGTAGGAGGAACCAGTAATAGTGTACAATTTATGTGAAGCCACGTAGCAGCAATAAACAGGGAAGCTCTATAACTGTGAACGACAATGAAAAGGACTGTCAGTCCTGTCTTTATTGAAGGATAACAAACAGGCTTCTTCTTACCCTCTTGTACAATAAAGGGCAAAGTATGTTACCCAAATGGAACAGGAACTGTAAACAAAGTCTAATTGAATAGGAGAGAGCGCGCGCGCGCGCGCGCGCGTGTGTGTCGCCGTAAGGATTTGTACTATGGATTTTGGTCCAATACGCCATGTAGACGACCCTTAGGCACTAGATACTATACACAGTTTTGTAATTTTTTTGTTTTTATGCAATTTGAACCATATTTTTATGGAATTTTCAGGCTTGATTATAATGGCAAAAATTAACATGTGTAACAAATTTGAAGCCATTCTGATGTATGATTTTAATTACCCACAACCTTCTCTAGCAAGTATGTTCAATGTGCATAGTAGTTAGAAAAAGTATTGTATTTTTCCCTAGAATTCGATGCCGAAATTTCACCGAAATACATGAACCCCTTAATCCAAAAAAATTATTTTTATAAAAACATCTGCGTGTAGGTCTGTCTGTGTGTATGTATGTGTTTGTGTGTGTGAGTGTCTGTGGACAGCATAACTCAAAAGCGAAAAGTCCGTTAAATGCACACTTGCTATTTAAGTTCAATATTTTACAACTGCCACACGAAGATTTTCAGGAACATCCCCCACCCCTAACTACCTTTACATGGAACATTTTGTCGTGCTCCGTGATCTATGGGCAACATGCTAGCCTCATTTCCCAAGGTTGCAGAGTCAAACCCAACGAAGGGCGATGAATTTTTTCGGGCGTAACAATTCTGAGCGTGGCTTCCTTCGGAAGCGTAGTAAGGCTATTCTCGTGATGTAGATTTACAGCATTAAAAGAACCTCAAGCTTGACAAAGAGGCCTCTGGGCAAAATTACGCAGTCTTTCACGCCCATTATAGAATGGGGCACTAAGAACGGCAGCAGTTAAAGAATCTCCAAAAATGAAAGTCAATTTCAATTTATGGAATTTTTCGAAATAGTTTCTCTAAAAATGTCTCTAACGATTGTGATAAAATACTGTCTATTAAATATGCTTAGAAGGAAAATAAAACGTATATTCTGAATTTTTGAGGAATAGCCCAAGAAGTCTTCTTCATTCTGAATTACTTTTGCATAACTGGCAAACCGTAAGAGATAGAAAAAATACTTACTAAACAAAACAATGTAGATATCGTTAGAAAACCAATTTAGATCATAAATCTGTTTTGTAGACCAAACGGCTTCGGAGAAATGCCCTTTTATAGGTTTCAATTTAAAATTATCTAAATTGGGAAGTCCTCATCTGTTTCATATATTTTTTGTCTTACTTCTGGTCATGGAAAGAGAACAAAATTTCAATGACAATCGCATAGCGAAGGCTTTTGCAGCATTCGACTCTCGCTATAGTCTAGTGTATTCCTTTTATTTTCCTCCTACTTAAAATGAATTAAGATGTAAAGCCATGTATAGTAATGTTTACCTTGATTGGCATGATGTGCATAAAAATAATCTTTTGTAACAATAATTTGTTTGCAGAACACATAGATAAAGCTATACGAATGGATCACATCAGATTTTTAAAAATAGTATATAAAATCAATTCATAAATTTGAATTAATTCTGTGTTCATTTGTTTCGTGGAGTTAAGCATTTCCGAAATATTCCTTGACGTTGGTCTCAATTTTAAACTTAAACTTTTCTTTGTTTAACGGAAATTTGTCATTCCTTTTTACTTTTTTTTTTTTTTTTTGCGCCTGGCCATGCAAATAGAACCGAATGCCAATCACGTAGTGACTGCTTTTAAATGATTTGATTATCGTTTTAGCCTAGTGTAGGTATTCCCTTATTATCTTATCTCATTCTCACTTATAAGAAACTAAATAATAAGGGTATTTCTATTAATGTTTACCTTGATTAACATGAGGCAGATAGAAGGATAAAAAAAAAAAAAAAAAGTTTGCTGAGTAACATGAGAGAGGGGGGCGGTGCGGGGTGAGCTGTGTGTTTGGAACATCCAGGATATTTTTAATAAAGTAAAATACATTGATTAATGAGAAAAAGCCACCAGCGTGTCAGTGTTATGTATTTCTCTAAACGCTTTAACACAGTCCTGAGGAAAATTTAAACAAACGTATTATGGCTACCACTTTGTGTACAGTTTTAACTGTATTTTGATTTTTTTTTTTTTCACATTTTGATGCCCTTTTACTTTCTCTACAGGTACTATGTACAACAGATAGAGTAGGTATTGTATTCCACCACCCAAAGAATCTATACCGACATTTTACCGTAAATACAAGTTTGAGTACCGCTGAGATTAATAAAACTATTTTTTAGAAAAAGCTCTGTGCGTATTCCTATCTTTGCGTTTGTGGTCTGTATGTGTGCAACATTACTCAAAAACGAAAAGTACTAGCTTTGTATATTCTGCGAATGCAACGCGAAGATTTAGTTTCTCTCAAAAATTGTATTAAAATAGCGCATAATAAATATACGTTGAATTTTCAGGGAATAGCCTCTGAAGACCTCTTCATTCTGGATAACCTTTGCGTAACTGCTAAACCGTAAGAAATAGACAGAAACTTACCACACAAAAATTAAGAACTCGTCAAAACACCCAGTTTATGTCATATAAATACAGGGTTACTACAAAAGAAATAGACAACTTCAACTGCCTGTAAAACAAAAACTATTAGAGATAGCAACTTAATTATTTTGGAGGTATATTGAGAAACTCTCAAAGTTTTGTTTGTTACTATTGGTAATGCTGTAGTGTTTTGTTTGTTGTTGCAGAAGCTGAAATGGCGGAATATCCTGTGGGAAAGGCATATTGCGTATTGGAATTTGCTAGAACGCAATCAGCAACTGTTGTCAACGACATTTTAGAACACGTTACCACCAAAATCAAATGATGCGCTCCCAAAAACCAGCATCGTCTTCATCATGTCGCAAAATGTCGATGCAAAAGTCACGCCGTATGACCTTATCTTCTTTACTCAGAAACTGCAACATCTGTAATCTGTAAGGCATCATGTGCAGTCGCTTCCGCAAGATTTTCCTTACAGTTTGCTGTGGAATTTGTAATTGCCTGCTTGCCCTAGATGTCGATTTCTATGGGCTTCTTATGTAGGCAGAACTTCTTCCGAAACTCTTGGTCTTCCCGAGCTCTTCTCTTTGCACAAACATCCCGCTGTCTCGAATTTTCTATACCAGTCGTAGATTGACTGTCTAGTCGGTGGCGTTTTGTGGTAACGTGTTCTAAAATGTCGTTGGACAACAGTTGCTGATTGCGTTCTAGCAAATTCCAACACGCAATGTGCCTTTTCCACAGGATTTTCCGCCATTTGAGCTTCTGCAACAACAAACAAAACACTACAGCGTTACCAATAGTAACAAACAAAACTTTGAGAGTTTCTCAACATACCTCCAAAATAATTAGGTTGCTATCTCTAATAGTTTTTGTTTTACAGGCAGTTGAAATTGTCTATTTCTTTTGTAGTAACCCTATATTTTGTTATTGGTTTCATTTTAATATACTTTTTCTCAAAAGGAAAGTAGTCATTCGTTTCATTTCTCTTTTGTTTCACTCCTGGTCGGGCAGAGAGAACCTAACTTCAAATGCAAACCATAGCGATCAGATTTTAATATACCTGACTATTGCTTTAGCTTAGTAAGTTCCCTTATTTCCCTCACAAGGAAGCTAGTAATAAGGACCATTTCTGCTTATGTTTATCTACAGTGACGTGATGAGATAAACAAATTCTGATGTTTTCCATTCACACGATCTTCGCTAGCTATTGTGCAACCAGTTTTTCTTAAAAACCCTCATTCTTTTCTGTACTTGAGCTAATCAAGATAAAACGCAGTTCTTTATAAGTAGGAAGTTAATAAGGGAGTACGCTAGGCTAATGAAATAGTCACATTTTTAAAAGCTCTCGCTATGCGATTGTCATTAATATTCAGTTCTCCTTCATGGTCAGGAGTAAAACAAGAGAGATATGCCTCGGATGAGGATTTCCCATTTGAGAATTTTTTAAGTACTTTAAATTGTGTGTTTTAACCAGTTCTACTGTTTTGTGCAATAAGTTTCTGCCTATCTGTTACAGTTTACTAATTAGATGTGCGAAAATCATTTAGAATGAAGAAGATTTCAGTGGCTATTCTCAAGAAATTCAGATTTTACATGTTATTTTCCATTCGAATATCTTTAACATACGGTGATTTAATCAGAATCGTTAGAGCCGTTTTTTTTAATCGAACATTTCGAAAAAATGTTTCATTTAAATGTCAGTTAGTTTTCCTAAAAATCCTCGTTTCGTATCCTTGGGCGATACGAGCTTAAATAGGTATACAGTTTTGTGAATAACCGACTTTTCGTTTTTCAGCTATGCTCTCAACAAACATACACAAAGGCCTTTTTCTAAAAATGCTTTTATCTTCTTTTTTTTACTTTCTCTACACGTACTATGTACATAGTGTATAGAGCAGGTATTGTAATGCACCCAAAAACTCGATACCGAGATTTCACCAGAAATAAATGTTTTGAGTCCCCCTGAATCCAAACAAAAGCATTTTTGGAAAAAGGTCCATGTGTGAGTCTGTGTGTGTGTGTGCCTGTGTATATGTGTGTCTGTGGACAGCATAGCTCAAAAACGAAAAGACCGTTAAATACCAAAATTGGTATTTAAGTTGGGTATCCTCCAAGGATGCAACGCGAAGATTTTCAAGAAAAGCCCCCACTCCCAACTACCCTTTACATGGAACTTTTTTCGAAAATTTTGATGTTCTCAAAAATGGCTCTAACGAATTTGATTAAAATATCGTATATTAAAGATATTTACCTGACAAATAATATGTATATCTTTAATTTTCTGGAAATAGCCTCTGAAGACTACTTTATTCTGGAAGAATTTTGCATAACTGCTAAACCGTAAGAAATGGACAAAAACTTACCACACAAAAAATGTAGAGCACATTAAAATACACAATTTATGTTATATAAAATTTTTTCGAAGAGTTGATCGTTTTTGAGATATTTCTTGCTTTTTGTTTCAGCTTTGAAAAACTTGTACTTTTCTCATATAGGAATTTGTCAACTCGTATCCATACAAACAAAGGAACTTTAGTCAACTAGTAACCAGCTTTTGACTTCACTTTCACCTATGATACTCCCATATTTAGCTTCTACTTACAAGGAAGCAAGTAATAAGACTATTTCTGCTAATTTCTTTTTTCGATTAGCATGAAGTAAGTAGAAGAATAGGCTTATTAACAATAATTTGTTACACAGAATTAGAGAAAGTCATGTGAACGGAACACATCAGATTTTATTTTTAAATATGCTCCATGAAGCTAACAGCATCATTGCCGTAACAGATTTGTGATGCCAGAGAGGCCAAACTGGTCCCTTCTTGGTTTCAAATGGAAAACCGGACTCGCGTGTAGGCGAGCTTCATTTTAACCAAGGTCCTTGTGGTAGCTATAAACTCGGAGAGGAATATCAATTTAACAAGCTCTGCCACCAAAGAAAGTCATAAATATTTTCTATTACCCCTGTTAGATTTCCGGGAACAAACAAATAAATTATACTTTAGTACTACGTTTTATGTTCTGAGCATAAACCACGATTTTTTGTCGATTATGGTAACGCAATAAGAGACAGTAGATGCCTATAATAATAAACTTGGTATTTAAATTATGGGTTTTCCAAGTATGTATATGATACGAGGAGTTTTCAAGAAAATTACGCACCCCCAATTAACAAAGCGTGTGTTTGTGTGTGTGACTGCGTCTGTTTGTGTGCATGTGTGCCCGTGTGTGTGTGTGTGTGTGTGTGTGCCTGTAAACAGCATATAAAAAACTGAGAAGCCTTGTTACGTGGTCGAGTGATTAGCGAGCCGACTTCTCACCCAAAGGTCCCGGGTTTGATTCCCATCTGAGGCAGGGACTTTTTTTTAACCAGAATTATTCCCTATCCCCACAGTCTGAAAGTACATATGTATGTGAGAGTGAATATATGTATGTGTGTGAGTGTGAGTGTGTGAGTGTGTGTGTGTGTCTGAGGAAGATAAAAACCGATTTAAACCTAAAGTAAAGAAGAACCCACCGACGAGTTTTTTCATATGCAAATCCCTCCATATGACCTTAAATGTTAAAGAGGGCTATACAAATAAAACAAAACAAAACAAAAACAAAAAACAGAAGTCATTTAATACCATACTTGATATTTACGATCCGTTTTCTCCCACAATATCAACACGAAGATATTCAGGAAAATCCTCCACCCCTAATTACACCTTACATGGATCGTTAAAACATGTTTTGAAGGAATAGCCAAGTCCTTTTAATTCCTATTTCATTGTACATACATGGAAATCAAAAAGATATTAATGGAAAATTGTGGTTCTCCCTAAAATACGCAAATGTTATTTTTCTTTAATTTTAGGTATTATCTCATTTATTTTTACTTTATCTACACGTAGATGCTATGTATATAGGTAGTGTATAGAAAAGGTATTGTACTGCACCCAAAATTTTGATGTTGTATGTATTATATATGTATATGTATGTATGTTTTGAGATTCCCTGAGTTCAAGAAAAGTTTTTTCAGAAAAAGGTCGTGTGTGTATGTGTGTGTGTGCGCGCGCAAGTGTGACATGTACAGCTTAGCAAAACAAATAAAATAACGTTAGATTTGGTATTTAAGTTTTGTTTCTCCCAAGAATGCTACGCGAATGTTTTCAAGAAAATCCCCCACCCTAAACTGCCTTTACATAGAAAATTATTTGAACATTTTGTTTTTCTCAAAAATCGCTCTTACAATTTTGATTAAAATATTACATTACAAATAAAATGTATGCCTTGAATTTTCTGGGAATACCTTCTGAACATGTTCATTTTGAATAAATGTTTCTGAATTTTGCATAACTGGTAAATGGTAAGATATAGAGAAAAACTTACCACACAAGAAAATGTAGATCTCGTTAAAACACACAATTTGTGTTATATAAATTGTAGAGTTGATCGTTTCAGAGATGTTCCTTGTTACTGATTTCAATTTTAAACTACCTACGTATCTTCTCAAATGGGGCCACCTTTCGCTTCATCTCTCTTTTGTTTTACTGACAATGCAAAGCTAACCGAACTTCAATTGTTCACATGTCAACCAGCTTTTAAAAGATTTGACTATCGCGTTAGCCTAGTGTAACCCCAAATTTCAGTTTTGCTTAGAAAGAAGCAAAAACGTAACAATTTCTCCTAATGCTTATCTCCATTAGCATGATGTAGATAAAAGAAGCATTTTTGTTAGAATATTTTTGAGAACGGCTACTGAAAGTCATGTGAATGGAACAAACATTTTATACCAGTAATATTTTGTTATTTTATCTTACTCGAACTCGTACTCTGCATTTTAATACAAATATTTTAGTGGTTTCTGTTAACTTTCTACGTATTAAATCCTATATTTCTTGAGTTAAGTCATTGCATCGTTAAAATAAAAAGTTTAGAGTTTTCTTTTGATTTTCAACCAGATGCTCAAGACGATTTTAATAAGAAATATCAAATGGAATTTTATTCATATTCAAACATTTTTTATGTCTACAGTTATACAACATTTTCCCAAATGTTTAATGTGAGCTTCATATGAAAGCATGTTCAAACGTGCGTTAATTGGAATTAGCTTAAAAGGAAACACTTTTTTTCATAGTTATTGCATTCTTCAACTTTTTTTCAATTCTTTTAATATAAAATAATTTAATCAGAACCACATATTTCAGAGTTTTAAACTAGTACACAAATATTTTAAAGCCATAGTTCTATAAGCTTGCAGGGAAATTTTAAGCTAATAAACTGTGATCTGTGATTCAAGGAGCATTTTAAAAAGTGAAAAATTTGAATTCTTGCATTCAAAAGACTACCTCTGCCATTCCTGGGCAAACTTTAAAAAGCTATTCTTCAAAGTCTCGTTTCGTAATCGGTTTACCCTCCCCGTAATAAGCACTGACACCCCCCGCCAACGATCAGAATTCTGTTGGGGAGTCTACAGCACGAACCACAGAATAGAGATCCTGTTACGAGTGGTCGGCCCCTAGCCAGGCATGACCATGAGGAAGTGGATGATATGAAGTGTAGGCAAAATTGATGATTGAAAAGGTGATGATGGAGCAATTGAGGGAATGAGTGACGGGGGAAACCGAATCCCACATGCGGGCACTTCGGATCGAACCCGGGTCGCCTAAATGGGAGGCGAGCTGTCTAACCATTCAACCACGGCGTCGCCATTCATCTAAAGTATTTTACGTAAATCTGGATTATACTACATAAAAATACAGATCTGTGGCCACGCCTTGGCCGAATGATTAGACTCTAGACTCCACCTAGATGGCCTGGGTTCGATCCCAATCGACAGCTTGTGAGATTTTTGGTGGACAAAGTCGGTGGGTTTTCTCCGGGTCTTCCGGTTTCTCCCGCTATCGCATTCCACCAGTGCTCCATCTTCACTCCATGTATCACCAGTGTCATCGCCTGAGGTGCCACAAATAGTAAAAGCGGGCGTTAAACACAACCAATACTATATATATATATATATATACATATATATGTGTGTGTGTATAGTGGATGTAATTATTTATAAGATATTTCTTATTATTGAGTTGAATTTTCCAATATCTACATGCTTTTCTCGAATAGGAAGCCGCATTTCATTTTATCACCCTTCTTTTCCTCAATGACTACACATACGGGAACTTCAACCCCATTACTTTAGCCTACCACTCTTCAAAATATTTTACTATCGCTTAAGCTTGCGGTATTTATCTATTCCTCATGTATCTACAAGGGAAAATGTAGTACTCGCATTTACACAAATGGTATATCGATTAATGTAAAGTAGATAGAAGAAGTGATTTTAAGAATAGTTTATCAAAGAATGGGTAGAGAAAGTCATGTGAATTTACACATAAAACTCCGCTATTTTTTGCTCCTGGAGGGTTAAATTTATAAAATGCAGTCATAACAGGAGAGATTTCATTTCTTCGTTGCTATAGCGACTTTTCTGCGTCATGCGGTTATTGGTGACAGGCGCAAAATGATGTTTCCGCCGGATGAGTCGGTCAATAAGAAAGAACATCTGACGGTGCGAGTTACGCATTAGTTCTGCACACGTGTGCACTGGTCGACTGTTTGCTCGCCGCTATCAAAACATGCCGAATGAGTCATGGAAATGTATGTGCTCATTTTTCAGTCTCAAACAGGAAATATGCTTTACAGAAACAGACTGCCATTGTTTCAAATATTGCAGCTTGAGATAAGAGATACGAGATTTCTAATAACCTAGAAAACCTCTGAGACTGCCTCCGCGGCCGAGTGGTCAGACAGCTAACTTCTCAGTCGGAAGTCCCGGGTTCGATTCCCGGCACGGACGGAGAATTTTTCCCTATACCCCCTCACAGAGTCTGGAAGTGTGAATGTGCGTGTATTTAATAATACAAAATGATTAACTTACAGTTCTAAACCTACAGTGATATGAGAGTTGTTTTACAAGTCTAAGTCCCCGATATGGCCATTGAAGTTAAACGGGGCTATACAAATGAAAAAGAAAACAACAACAAAATCGTGAGGGCGAACTAAAGTATTGTCTACATCTCAAATATTCTTATGTATTCTGTTACTGCTACTACTACTGCTACTACTACCACCACTACTTCTGCTACTACGAATAATAATAACAATATTGTTTTATTTAAACTTTCTACAATGCTAGTTTTTCTCAACCAAAAGAAAAAGAGATATAATATAAATGTGGGCTACTTATTTTATTCTCTTTTTGCACCAATCCCTATCCATCTCATTTGTTTCCTGTAGGACTTTCGGTTCCATACATCTTTTTGCTCTATCCATTTTTTATTTGATCTTCCTTTCCTATTCTCTTACATCTGGCGTCTATTACATTGCTTTCTTTTGTAGTCTTCCGTCTTCCACTTTAATTACATGTCCAAGCCATTGTAGTTAGTTTTTCAACCAGTAATTCGATATCGAGTTTTTACCGGAAATAAATGTTTGGACGATTGTTGAATGTAAACATAAATACATTTTTAGAAAAAAGATACTGTGTGTATGTGTGTGTTTATGGACAGCATTACTCAAAAACGAGAAGTCCATTAAATACCAAACTTGATATTTAAGTTCAGTACCTTGTAAGAATGCGACATGCAGATTTCCAGAAAAATCTCCCCACCTTAAATTATCATTTACATGGAACATTTTTCGAAATTTTCGATTTTCTAAAAAATGACTAATGACTTTGATTAAACATGTTCACATGACAAATAAAATATATAGGTATGCTGAATTTTTTGGAATAGTCCTGGAAGTTCTCTTCGTTCTGAATGACTTTTGCATAAGTGGCACACCTACTTTGTTACGACTTATCTCGTCTTATAGCGAGAGTGACGGGCGATGTGTACATATTATAGAGCTATAATCATTTTATTAATCTTCATAAAACTACAATTAAATCCAACTTCAAATATATTTTCAATAATAATCCATAAAATAAGTAAATTTTATTGTAATCCATTACTCAACTTATATATAACTGCACCCTGACTTGAAATATTAATTAATTTTATATCCAGAAAATCACCTAAAAGTATTTTCTTAAACAGCGGTAGGAAATACACAAAAATGTAGATCTCGTCAAAATACACAGTGTGTAATGTTCAATTTTTGTACAGCAAACATTTAGAGATATTCTCTGTTATTGGTTACAATTTTAAAATACATAAACCTTTATCAAATGGGAACTCCTCATTCGTCTCATATTTCTTTTATTTTATTCCTGGCCATGGAAAGAGAACCGAATTTCAATAAAAATCGTACAGCGAAAGCTTTTAAAAGATTTGATTGTCGCATCTTCGGAAGTTACTGACCTTAAAGATACAAACTTTGGTATTTAACTGACTTTTCTATTTGAGCATTGTTGCCCACAGACAGTTAGACAGACAGACACACACACACACATGGGCAGGTTTCTAAAAATGCTTTTTGGATGCAGGGGATCTCAAAACATATATTTCTGTTAAAATCTCGGTATCAAATTTTGGGTGGAATGCAATACCTTCTCCTTTCACTATACACTATATATGCATGCTAGAGAAAGTAAAAATTAAATTATAAAATTTAAACCAACAACAAAGAATATTTTCAAAATAATAAACTCCACATAAATGTATTTATCATAAATTGTGTGATTTTCCAAGATTTCATTTTTGTAGAGTAAGATTTTATCACTCTCTTATGGTTCAAGAATTTAAGAAAAGTCATTCTGAAGAAAGGAATTCATAGGCTATTACCAGATATAAACTTTTTAATGTTTTTATTTATGCATTATTTTTATGGGCTTAAGTACTTTAACCTGGATGGTCATATTAGACGTTGACTGAAATCTGTGAAATAATGTTCAAATACTGTCGGGTTCGTGGAGCTTGAAGTTACTCGACATTCGTCTTCTCAGGATAAGGAAACAAAAAAAAAAAAAAAAAAAAAAAAAACCTTATCTAGGTAATTCACCCTAAGCTAGATTTGAGCTCACGACTTGAATGCGAAGTAGAAATGCAACCCCCCACTACCGAGGCGGGCCATGTACCTTTTTGATTAAGAAAATACGAGATGTATCTTAAACACGTGGCATTTTAATAAAATCGCGAAGCCACTTTTGAGACTTTTAACACTTTCGAAAAATGTTCCGTACAAATGCTGGTTCGATGGTTATGTTTTCTTTAAAATCTTGATTTTGCATCCTGAAGATGCTGAATTAAAATACCTAAAACACAAATGCACGAGCCGCTTTCTGATTTTTTTCTGAAGTCTTCAAACGTGAATTTTCGAAAAATCCCAGTATCAAATGTTTGTTTGAAAAAGAATGCTTCCTCTACTTACCAAAGCTAATTAGTAGAGAAAATAAAAAGCTCATTTTGTTTATTTTACCCACTTAGTGTTCCCTTAAATGTTAAAGTTAAATTTACAGAATTTTCAAAGGTTTAGAACTGACTGCTTCCGTCGTCGAGTGGTCAGCGAGCTGACTTCCCACCCGGAGGTGCCGGGATTGACTCCCGGCTGGGGCGGGGAATTTTTCTTTAACTAGAATTATTCCCTATCCCACATAGAGTCTGGAAATATGAATGTGAGAGTAAATGTGCGTGTGTTTAGTCATATGAAGTTTATTAACGTAATGTTCTGAACCTACAGTTTCACAAGTCAAAATCCCCGATATGACCATTGAAGTTAAAGGGGGAACAAAAAAAGTTACGTTCAAGCCAGACATGTTACTGCATTTATTACTGTTTTATTGTTTCGCGATATGCTTTGCAGCGTTTCGACAATACAAGCTATCGTATCGAGAGGCAAGTTATTATCGGAGTAGTAGACCGTGAAAGGCAGGCTCTACGTGATCTAAACCGTGTTTCCCTATCGGCAATAATGGCCGGCCATCTGCAAGAAACAAGTCCAGGTGTTACAAAACAAAGGCTGAAACACTTCTGCCAAGTTTCTTGTTTCATATACATAAAAATAACGAAGTCGACACTAGAAAAGACGTGACTAAAGCTTCACATAAAATCCCAGAATAACAAAGGCACATAAAAATCTGGAACAACAACAAAAAAATATCACTGCAGCACCAAACATTCCAGAGTAAATTTCAAAATAACCTCTCTCTCTCCTCTCTCTCTGAGGAGGGGAGTACGTTTCTTAAACCACGCAAGAACACCCACGTTCGTTGCCTGCAATTTTAGTCCCTTTACTACGCTTTTTTTTTTTTTTTATAAACAGTATCGGAGTCTGATCAGGACTCCGGTACTGTATCCCTATTTACATTTCCCCCCGTAGGTTTTACTTATTACTGGTTTACTGGTTTTACTGTTTCTTTTACAAACATATACACATTGCACAAACATATAACATCCATGCCCAAGGCGGGACTCGAACCCACGATCCCCTGCCCACGAAGCAACAAAGCGAGACGCTTTAGCGAGCGGGGCCATGGGGACCGGCAAAACGCATTTAGACATGATAATGAGGGTAATCAATCAGAAGGCTGGATGAAACCGTGACGGAATCATAGAAGAAATCACGACTAAATAGCATTATACCGCGGTTATTTACCAGTGTCTCCGCGGAATGGAGCTAATAGGAACACAATACCCAGACATGGGAAGCAGCGAGAAGAGACCTGGTCGGAAAAAAATCCCCATGCCCCTCAGGGAGCTCGAGTCCCCCGTCCCAGAGGCAAGACGCGTTACCAATGCGCTACGGAGACGGACACGTACCTAGTAGTTAGATAAAATATTGCAAACCACCTATTTGAGATCGATATTCCAGCGTAAATACATTTTTTTGTTTTTTTTTTTTTGTTTTTTTGTTTTACCCCTTTTTTCATTTTCCCAACATTTCTTTTGTTTTTCTATTTGATTACCGTTTGCTTTTAATACACACACATATATAAACACACAACACCTTTGCCCAAGGCGGGACACGAACCCACGATCTCCTGCGCCACGAAGCACCAAAGCCAGGCACTTCTTCTCGCCCTCCATGGTGTAATGGTTACCATGCTGACTTCATATATATCAAACCCGGCAGAGAACGATAGATTTTTTCGGGCGTAAAAATCCTTAGTATAGCTTCCTTCGGTAGGGAGGTAAAGCCGTGGGCCCGGTGTCGTAGATTTACGGCACGTAAAAGAACCTCAAGCCTGATAGAGAGGCCTCTGAGCAAAATTAAGCGGTCTTTCACGCCCAGAGTAGAATGGGACGCTGAGAACCACAGCAGCTATAGAGCGTCCATAAATGAAACGACATTTAATTTTTCAGCGAGCGCGGCTATGGGGACCGGCGTTTTGAGGTCCCTTAAATAATACACTTCTAACACAAGGTTTCGTGTGTGCGCGTCGCGGTGGTTGTCACTCCTGCTCGTTATCTATATTTATTGTTGTATATCATCATCATCAGTATCTAAAAAAAATCATGTATTATTGATATTTGCTCCGGCTAGCTGGGTTCCTAAGTCGAGTATCTCTTAAGCAGGGCGTGATCAGAGAAATAACACGTTAGTAAATTTTAGTTTGAGAATGTATTCAAATCGTTGCCAAATAAATATTCACAGTTATTGTACACTTTATATATATATATATATATATATATATATATATATATATATATATGAAGATTCTAGCTGAAACTGTAATATCTACGCGTTCGCTTACAAGTGAAGCTTAAGATTTCGCGTTCTATTATCTTTCTGGCGTAATTAATATCTGTCGTGACGACGTAATGTGAAGAATAAATGAAGAACTTGCTTGTAGAAGTAGACGAATAAATGACCTGTCTCTCGTTCTCTTAGAACATATATCAAATATCTTTGTTCTGCCGAAACATTAAAACTCTGCTCTGATTGGCTTATCTTGGCGCTTTTAGTAGCGTCTGTTTTCATGAGCCAATCCCTTACATTTTATCGTTTCCCTTTGGCAGCTAACTCTAGAATAACTTTCATATTCTTATAAGATTTTCGTGGCCAAGCCGTGCCGAGTGGTTAGACCACCCACCTCTAATCTAGACGCCCGGGTTCGATTCCAAGCATGTGAGAATTGTGGTGGATAAAACAGCGCAGGGGCGGGTTTACTCCGGGTTCTCCAGTTTTCTCCGCCATCGCATTCCACCGGTGCTCCATTTCATTTCACGTATCACCAGTGTCATCGCCTGCGGACCCAAAGTAGTAAAAGTGGGTGTTAAACACTACCAGAAAATCTTATTTTCAATCCCAAAACACTTGTGTTCTGCCTTTATAGCTCAAAGACATTATTTTGTATATTTCACGCCCCTATACGTAACTATTGTCAGAAAGAACTTGCGAACGATTTCTCTTTTCTCCCAACAGTTTCAATTTACTCGTATTCATCTCTCTTAAAAACTAAGCTTATACTAACATACTTACATCTAATGATATACTCCATATATTGTAGCTATTCATTACTTTCTCTACATAGCATATGGCACGTAGGTAGAGAACTAAAAACGTATAGGCGCTTCCGGTGAAATCTCAGTAACGAATTTTGGATGGAATGCAATACCTTCTTTACTTACGTACTACATACTATGTAGAGAAATTAAAATTCTGACGTGTTCCATTCACATGACTCATAATTCGTTCTGCAAATAAGCTAATCAAAATAGTATTACCCGAAATGGTCTTATTACTTAGTTACTACAAGTAAAGGGAAACAAGGGAACACAGTAAGCTAAATGTTTTAAAAACTGTCGCCATGTAAATGTCATTGAAATTCGGTCCTCTTTTCTCGGACTGAGTAATATAAAAGCTATATAAAACGAGTGAGAATTCTCATGTGAAAAAGTTAAAGTATGTTAAAATTAAAACCAATAAAAGGAAATATCTCGTAAGTGGTTAGCTCTACAAAAATGTATATGCCATAATTGCTACGTTTTAACGTGATCTATATTTGTTGTGTAATAGGTTTTTGTCTCTTACTGTTTATCAGTTATGCGAAAGTCATGCAGAAATTTGGGACATACATTTAATTTCCCATGTAAATGTCTTTAATATCAGAAGAGAATTAAAATCGTTGAGCCAAATTGAAAATGTCAAGAAATGTTCCATGTAAACAGTAGTTCGGGGTGGGGAGATTTTCTAGAAAAACTTCTAAACTCAAATACCAGGCTTGATATTTAACCGACTTTTCGTTTTTGAGTAATAATGTCCAAAGACACACAAACTACGGACCCTTTTTCTAATAATCATGGGATCTCAAAACATGTATTTCAAATGAAATCTCAGTATCTACCTGCTCTACCTACTACACACATTGTACTTAAGTGCTAGAGTTGGTAAAACTCTGAAGTTTTCTTTAACATGATTTTCGCCTCATTTCTGTAACAAATTATTGTTAAAATGGTGATTCTTCTATCTATATCATACTAATCGAAATAAACATTAGTAGAAATTATCTTATTATGAGCTTGCTTGTAAGTGGAAGGGAAATAAGGAAATCACTAGGTTAAAGCGATAGTCAAACCTTTTAAACGCTAGTTGCAGTGTGGTTGAAATTCATTTCTTTGCATGGCCAGGAAATTAAAAACTACCATATGCAAAAGTTTAAGCATTTTAAAGCTGAAAACAATAACTAAGAATATCTCGGAAATGGTCAACTCTACGAAGGAGAGTAGAGTTTCTACAAAACCTTCGTGTCGCACCTTTGTATTAGGTATAACGTAACTCCATGGCACGACAGCTCACGGGGAACCTTGGCCTACCGCCCGGCCGCTGCGTCCCCCATCTCGGTCCACTACAGACGTCATGGATGGGGTGCAGTATTGGATGGTGAGACGTGGTCAGCGCCTCGAGCCCCTCCCGGCCGGTTAATGCGGTCCTCACGACCTGGAGCCGCTACTTCTCCATCAAGTAGCTCCTCAATTGGCCCCCCAGGGACCTCTCGTGGCTGAGTGCACCCCGGTCCAGGTCTCCCAGCGGGGGAAAAATCCTCACGCCGGTACTGGGGATCGAACCCAGGTCTCCCGCTTGGTAGGCAGCTGCGCTACCACCGCCCTAAGGAGACGACCTTGTATTAGGTATACTAAACTTAAATATCAAGTTTGATATTTTACCGACTTTTCGTTTTTTCAGTTATCTTTTACAGACAAACGGACACACTGACACGGACACAGGCACATACACACTAACTTTTTTTCTAAAAATGCTTTTCTTTAACACAGGGGACACTAAAACGTGTACTACGGTGAAATCTGGGTATCGATTTTTTGGGTGGAGAGCAATATTTTCTGTACCTATGTATTATGTACTAGGTAGAAAAATAAAAACATCGAATAAGGTGAGACATATTTTTTAAGAACCTCAAGTGGAATTCGTTCTGATTATATATGATATCGAACAATGAATGAAATTGGTGAAATAATGCTCAGATAATTTCGGGATCCATGTACCTTAAAGATACTCGACATTCATCTTCTCAGGATAAGGGAAAACTCCGAAAGAAAAAGTATCCGTATAACTCACCCTAAGCAAAATTCGAAGTTGCGGCATCTTGAATGTGAGGCAGACACGCTGCCCCCACACTACAGAAGCGGGCTAGAAATTGGAAGACACTAACCTTAAATACCTACCAAAATTGAATATTCTCTACACTTTTTTTTGTATGTTATGCTATTCACATACAAACACATCAGCATTTTTCTATTTTTACTTTCTCTATACGTACTATGTACATAGTGTATAGAGAAGGTATTGCATTCCACCAAAACATTCAATACCGAGATTTCACCGGAAATATATGTTTCAGGGTCCCATGTATCCAAAACAAAGTATTTTCAGAAAATGTCCATGTGTGTGTGTGTGTGTGTGTGTGTGTGTGTCCGTGTGTCTGTGAACACTATAACTCAAAAACGAAAAGTCGGTAAAATACCAAACTTGGTATTTAAGTTTAGTATCTTCTAGGGATGCGACACGAAGATTTTCAAGAAAAAGCTCCCTACTCCCAACTACCCTTTACATGGACATTTTTCGACACTTTCTATTTTTTCAAAAATGGATCTAACGATTTTGATTAAAATATCGTATATTAAAACTATTTACCTGACAAATAAAACGTATATCTTGAATTTACTGGGAATAGCCTCTGAAGAGTACTTTAATCTGGATGAATTTTACGGAATTTTGAATAACTGCTAAACCGTAAGAGATGGACAAAAACTTACTTCACGAAAAATGTAGAGCACGTTAAAACACACAATTTATGTTATTTACATTTTTTTCGTGGAGTTCATCGTTTTTGAGACATTCCTTGTTTTTGGTTTATACTTTGAAAAACTTATACTTTTCTTATACAGGAATTTGTCAACTGCTGTCCATACAAACAAAGGAACTTCAGTCACATAGCAACCAGCTTTTGAGTATCACTTTAACCTATGTACTCCCTTATTTTGCTTCTACTTACAAGGAAGCAAGTAATAAGAGTATTTCTGCTAATTTTTTTCTGATTAGCATGAAGTAAATAGAAGTATAAGCTTTTTAAGAATAATTTGTTGCAGAGATGTAGAGAAAGTCATGTGAGTGGTGCACATCAGATTTTTTTTTACTAACTGGGCCTCAAAATATGTATTTCCGGCGAAATTTTGGTATCGAATTTTACCTTCTGTACCTACTATGTGTATTGTATATACGTGCTAGGGAACGTATAAGTCTTTTGTGGGAATAATTTTCATGTGTGATTTTTATTTAAGTAATACACAGGCTTTTATGTTCGTATTACATTTATCCGCAACATAGATGTTAAACCCACCTATATAAACTTTGAAAGACAACTTAAGCAAAATGCTATGCGAGGAAGGGTTTGAATGGTAAAAAACATGTTATTTTGAGAAAAGGACAATGATATGTAGATATAAACTATTACTAAGCAGCATTCTGTAAGACCTTAAAAAAGACTACGCATGAAAAATAATTTGTCCCTGTGTGAGAGAATTGGAGTAATTTCAGTGAAAAATCAAATTTTGAATTTTGGAATATTTTGGATAAACCTTCAGTAAGTGTTTTTGCGTAGGCGTTTCCATTACACATCTTCCTCGCACAGGATGTGAATATCTTATTTTTGCAAATAGACTTTAAGCCATTTGGCAAGTAGGCAAACTATAATTTCAGTCGGTATACATTATCGGCATAGGCAAGCATTTTAAACGATATTTGAGAGAATTGTTCAATTAAAAATAAAATACTGTTTATGCATTCGATATAAATTTTAAATAATGTATAGGCTTAATTTTTCACGAATTTTTAAAGTTTTTAATTTTCTCTATAATATAAATTTAAAGCGATATATGATAGGGATAATTAATAGAGTTGTTGAATTAAAAAGCAAAATTGTTTTGTATGCATTTTATATAAATTGGAAATTATGTACAGGCTTATTTTTTCGCGATTTTTTTTTTAAATTTTTCATAGTCTCTAGAATATGTGTATTTTTAAAGCAATATATGAGAAACATCTATCTTTTGCAGTTGTTTTCATGTGTTGGTGCCATAAATTAAATGCACTAAAATAAATCAATTGAGTGTTATTTATGGGCCCTCTAACTACTATGGTTCTCAGTGTCCCATTCTATTTTGGGCGTGAAAGACTGCTAAATTTTGATCAAAGGTCTCTTTACCAGTCTTGAGGCTTTTTACGTGCCGTAAATTTACAGCACGGGACAAACGGCTATACTTGCCTTCCAAAGGCAATCATACTAAGGAGTTTTACACCAGAATTTAAATCCGCAGGGTTTAAACCCGCGACCTTGGGAACCAGAGGTTAGCATCTTAGCCCGGACCACGGATGACGACAAATATATTAATGAAATATGTCTTGAAACATTTGATGCAATTATACAGTGTTGTCTCAGGGCTGAAGAATGTATTTCAAAATACAGGAAAGTTATTTAAAACCATGCAATATTTCGGCAATGGTTAGCTTCACAACAAAAATGCATAGAGCATAAATTATGGGTTTTGACGAGGTCTATAATTTTTGCATAGTAAACTACTGTCAATTTCTTACCATTTTCCAGTTAAACAAAACTCATCCAGAATACAGAGTATTTCAGAGGCTATTCCCAATTAATTGAAGAAATGAAGATATTTATTTTATTTACCATGCATATACCTTTAATACATGGTACTTTAATCAAAATCATCAGCCATTTTTTTCGAAAAAGAAAATTTCGAAAAATCTTCCATGCGATGGGTAGTTTGGGGCGAGGGAATTTTCCTGAATATCTTGGTGTGTTATCCTCGGAAGATACTGAACTTAAATGCCAAGTTTGGTATTCAACCGACTTTTCCTTTTTAAGCTATGCTCTCCACAGACACGCGGACTTTATACTGATTTTTTTTTTTCTGGACGCATGGAACCTCAAACCATATATTTCCCTTGAAATTGGACATTGAATTTTTGAGTGGAATAATATACCTTCTCTACCTACTATTTACTGACGCAGTACACGTAGAGAAAGTAAGTAAAACAATCTGATGTTGTTTATTCACACAACTTTCTCTAGCTTTTCCACAACAAACTTTCCTTACTGAAGATTATTCTTTCTATAGCAAGCTAATAGAGATAAACAGTAACAGAATTTGTCTTATTACTTGCTTCTTTGTAAGCAGAAGGGGAAAAGGGAATACACTAGGCTAAAGCGATAGTCAAATCTTTTAAAAGTTCATCTCTACGAGAAACTATTGGAATTCAGTTCGTTTTTCATTCCCGGGAGTAAAACAAAAAGCTAAAACGAAAGTTGATTTCCCATTGAAGAAAGGTTTAAGTAGTTTTAAATTGAAACCAGCAGTAGCTGAACAAGGAAACGGTTAACTCTACAAAAATAGTATATACCTACCTGTAAGTATATTACATAAATTGAGTGTTTTAATGAGATGTATATTTTCTGTGAGTAAGTTCTTGTCTAGGTCGTCTCCTTAGCACGGTGGCAGCGCAGCTGCTTACCAAGCGGGAGACCGGCGTGGGGATTTTTCCCCCGCTGGACCGGGGTGCACTCAGCCTCGTGAGGTCCCTGGGGGTCCAATTGAGGAGCTACTTGATGGAGAAGTAATGGCTCCAGGTCACGAGGACCGCATTAACCGGCCGGGAGGGATTCGAAGCGCTGACCACGTTTCACCCTCCAATACTGCACCCCATCCATGACGTTTGTCATTAACCGAAAACTGTGAGCTGTCGTGCCATGGAGTTATTATAAGTTCCTGTCTATCTCTTTCGGTTTATGCGTAGTCATCAAGAGTGAAGAGGTCTTCAGAGGCTATTCCGTTTGTCATGAAAATATCTTAAACATATGGTATTATAGTCTAAATCATTAGAGCCACTTTTGAGAAAATAACAATTTTCGAAAGATGTTCCATGTAAAGGATAGTTTGGGAGAGGGGAATTCTCCCGGAAATGTTCTTGTTGTATCCTTGCCAGATACGGAACTTAAATAACAAATTTGGTATTTAACGGACTTTTCGTTTTTGAGATATGCTGCCCAAACCCACACATGGACGTTTTTCTAAAAATGCTTTTCTTGGATTCAGGGGTTCTCAGAAGATATATTTCCGGTGAAATCTCGGTATCGAATGTTTGGATAGCACAACATACCTTGTCTAGCTACTAGGTACGTTGTACAGGTACATACAAACTAAAGGAAGTAAAAAGAATGCAAATAATACTTCACTGAAAACCACTCAACTTTAGAAGTAAAACTGTTCCCATAGCTGAACAGTCTCCATGGTCTAACTCTTCTAATTCAGTAGTTTACATTGTTAACTATTTTGATGCCTTTTGTTGGTTTCTTTTCTAAAAAAAAGAGCATGTGAGATTTGTGGTGGACAAAGCGGTGCTGGGGCGGGTTTTCTCCAGGCACTCCGGTTTCCCCCGCCATCGCATTCCACCGGTGCTCCATCATCATTCATATATCATCAGTGTCACCGCCTGTGGTGCCATTAGTAGTTAAAGCGGGCGTTAAACACTACCAAAAAATATTCTAAAAAAGAAAATCTTTCATATCCTGAGTAACTGGGCTAAGCGATAAAATTGATGATACTAAGTGTTACGACACTATAAAGATACAGACAACTTTTTTTTTTCTGCAAACTAACAGATTGGTTGGCAATAGAAATAATATTAGAAACTCAGTCTAAATCCTATAGTTAATCTTATTTTATGTCGAAATAACTCTCTGAGACCCAAATATGAAATAGTAGATAGTGGTCACTTTGAAAGTAGAGTAAGTGCACCTGCAGAACGCATGGATCCTCTGGCTAGAGATGCAGTAGATGACGATTTAAGAGTTTGCTGCCGAATGGCTGGCTCTAAATTTGACTCCATTGTGGCAAAAGAAGCTGAAACAACAACAACAACAATAATAATAATAAAAACATTATATCATTTGAGTCTTCAAGAAGAGTTACTAAATCAACTATCGGTGATTTAAATGATGTAATGGTAGCATTTAACAAACTAAATGCAATTAAGACTAGTAGTTGTATTAATTCTAATTTGTTTCTTTCCTATGGCATTGTTGAAGAGGTAAGCCATGGTGGTTTTGGTAAAAACTTAGATGTACTTAGGAACAACACTCCTTACCATTAAAAACAAAAGATGAGTCTATTAAAATTCCCTTCAATATCTTTGGCTGCCGATATCAAATTCTGCCAGCTAGAGACTTTTCTCTGAAACGAAATGGAGCTTTATTTGTGGACGCTCTTAACTGCTATGGTTCTCAGCGTCCCATTCTGCACTGAGCGTGAAAGGCCACTTAATTTTGTTCAGAGGCCTCTTTTATTAGGCTTGAGGTTCTTTTACTTGCCCTAAATATACGATACGGGTCAAACGGCTTTACTTCCCTTCCGAAGGAAGCCATGCTAAGGATTTTTACACCCGAAAAAATTCATCGTCCTCCGTCGGGTTTGAACCCGCAGCCTTGGGTATATGAAGTAGATTTTGTTCTACCTATAGCTTGGTTGTAATAGACAGAAAGACAAGTATGAAAAAACAAACAAACAAACAAAAAATACGAAAATGTCAACACTTGTTGTATGTTCTAGTTTGGTGATGTCTGATGTGATATTTGATTCTATTCATATTAATTTGAATAAAATGTTTTTATTTGGAAAAAAGGGGGTTTTAATATTCATGTTAGTTTAATAATCTGTACATTTTTATTTCGGCCATGTCATTACTCTTAATTCTGCCAGAAAATTAGCACTAAATCAATGCGAATTTATGGTAAAATATTCAAAACAAAACGCCACAAATTAAATTTATTAATGCGAATTTTTAAAATAATTCGCAACACAAATTCTTGCCTCTGCTCAACGTTGTTAAATAAACCCACCTTCACAGATGGTTGTGTTCCCTAGAGTCCTGCATTTCGTTTGTGCTACACAAGGACCTGGTAACTGTTCTTAGTCGTGTCATCCTGTTGTGGATATTTGAGAAACCCTCACGGAAGCACGGGTCATAAATCCATCCAAACCCGACCGACCAAATGTCTCAACAGTGGTGTTGCCTTCGACTGCCCTCTCTGTCCTTTGTTAGTCTATTTACGTAACAGCGTGGTGCACCGCCTTAACCTCGGATGAAACTTTCTATTCTAGCAGTGGTCGTTGACGCGTTTGGCGATGACACTCTACCGCGAAAGGGCCGCGGGTTTGAATCCCACTATGGGCATGGATGTTTTCGAGTTCTGTGATTGTGATCTATATAGGTCATTCTCTGCCCCCTCATGGCCAATTAGGTTATGCCTGATGGCTGGATAAAAAAAAAATAAAGAAAAAAAACCGTTCTAGGCAGAACCTAGTTAGCAGAAAATATCTCTACCAGTTCATTTTTGTTTTTTCTGCTTCGTTCTTACAATAAGAGAGGAAATATGGTAGCTATGCCACCCAAAAATTCTATGTCGAAATTTCACCAGAAATACAGGTTTTGAGAATGTCTAAACCGAAAAAAGCGAGTAATTATTTATTCCCCACAAAATGTTGTGTCTGTGTAACCAGTATAGCTCAAAAACGAAAAATCCCATAAATACCACATGTTTTATAGGTATAAGGTCAAGTTTCTTCCAAAGATGGGGTACCAAGATTTTCAAGAAAGTCCCCCACCGCAAACTGTCTTAAATATGGAACGCTTTCGGAATTTTGTATTTCCCCAAGACTGACTCAAACGATTTGGATTGAAATGCTTTGGTCGCGCTGTATACGGTCAGACCACTCGCCTATCACCTAGATGAACCAGGTTCGATCCCAAGTGAACGCATGCGAGATTTGTGGTAGACAAAGCGGCGTAGGGCGGGTTTTCTCCGGGTTCTCCGGTTCCGCCCTTTATATTCCACCGGTGCTCATCTTCATGCCATGTATCAGTAGTGTCATCGCTAGCGGTGCTATAGCAGTATAAACAGACGTTAAACAGTGACAAAAAATGAAATACCTAATTATTAACATACATTTCAAATAAATCTAATGCTTTGATTATTACTTTCTCTACAGTACTATGTACATAGTGTATAGAGAAGGTATTGTAGTCCACCCAAAAATTTGGATTCCCCCTGAATCCAAAAAAAAGTATTATCAGAAAAAGGTCCGTGTGTGTCTGTGGACAGCATAGATCAAAAACGAAAATACCGTTAAATACCAAACGTGATATTTAAGTTTGGTATCTTCCAAGGTAGTGACACGAAGATTTTCAAGAAAATCTCCCCACCCCAAACTACCCTTTACATGGAAAACATTTGAAAATTTTTGATTTTCTCAAAAATGGATCTAACGATTTTGATTAAAATCTCTCATATTCAAAATATTTACATGACAAAGAAAATGTATATCTTGAATTTTCTGGGAATAGCTTCTTAAGACATGCTAATTCTGGGTGAATTTCGCGAAATTTTGCATAACTGGTAAACCGTAAGAGATAGGCAAAAACTTATTTCACAGATAATGTAGATCACGATAAAATAAACAATTACTCCATGGCACGACAGCTCACGGGGAACCTTGGCCTACCGCCCGGCCGCTGCGTCCCCCATCTCGGTCCACTACAGACGTCATGGATGGGGTGCAGTATTGGAGGGTGAGACGTGGTCAGCGCCTCGAATCCCCCCGGCCGGTTAATGCGGTCCTCATGACCTGGAGCCGCTACTTCTCCATCAAGTAGCTCCTCAATTGGCCCCCCAGGGACCTTACGAGGCTGAGTGCACCCCGGGCCAGGTCTCCCAGCGGGGGAAAAATCCCCACGCCGGTACTGGGGATCGAACCCAGGTCTCCCGCTTGGTAAGTAGCAACGCTACCACCGCGCTAAGGACGACCATAAACAATATATATCATAAACATTTCTTCGTGGAGTTGGTCGTTTTAGAGATATTCCTTGTTATTGATTTCAGCTTTAAAATACTTAGCCTCTCTCATACGGGAACCTGTCAACTCCTGGTCACGCAAAGAAACGGATTTCAATCCCATAGCAACCACATTTAAAAAAAAAAACATTTGTTTGTCGGTTTAGTCTGGTGTATTCTCTTATTTCCCCTTCTACTTATAAAGGGACTAAGTGTCGAGACCGTTTCTGCTAAATTAAATGGATGAATAAGCTTATTAACAATAATTTGTTACAGAGATGTAGAGAAAGTCATGTGAATGGAACACATAATTTTTTTATTATAAGCTGTGAAGTCACATGTGAAACCAATGTCGTATATGTTTTCACTGCTCCCGTCTAGCATAGATGTATGTACACACGGCACCACTTCACTGACAATAATTTTAGGAAAATGCCTGCCACATAAGTTGCAAAATGTAGCTTTTTTATGGTAGTGTTTGACGCCCGGTTTTACTACTTATGGCACCACATGCGATGCCACTGGTGATACATGGAATAAAGATGGAGCACCGGTGGAATGAGATGGCGGGGGAAACCGGAGAACCCGGAGAAAACCCGCCACTGCGGCCGCTTTGTCCACCACAAATATCACACACGGTCGCCTGGGATCTAACCCGGGCCGTCTAGGTGAGAGGCGAGTGGTCTAACCACGGCGCGGACGTGATGTAGCTGCTGCTACTGTAGCAAGTCTTACTGTGATACATAGCTTATTTATAATTTCTTCGCTTTTCTATACAATCAATGGTCTAAAGTTGCCATAGATGTGCTCATTTAAGTTTACAGAAACATAGGACGCCTTGCAACAAGTTACCGTTAGATCACTACTAATTTCACCGCTTGGCTGTGTATTCCGCTAGATAGAAACCTTGACTGTGGTGCAAAGTTCTCGGGTTCGCTTCTTGGTTAGGAGTGGACAAGTTTATTTTAGTTTATTACCTATCATTCCTCAATGGCTGGAAGTATGTTTTTTTAAATACTTCAAACTTATAGTAAGTATTTTATCAGCTTATATATTTACATTTCCCCTACCTTGTTCAACATACCTTTTTACGTTGCAGACCATTAAAGTTTATAATTATTTATATTCATATTGCTCACAAATTCCATAAATGTCACAATATTTTGCGTCGGTCATTGCCTTCTCGTTCTCACTAGACTTTTACTAAGATCCTCTTTCACTTTTAACCGTCCACTTTCCTATAGGATATGTTGCACTGATTGTTCACATTCCGTGCACACGCATTTTCGAGCTTCCACAGTCTTAAATCGGTTAAACAAGCATTTACGTTTTATATGTTCTATGCGCATTGCTCGTTGATTCTGAAGTAAGATCTTGTTTGTGCATATTAAGACGACACATTGCGAAGCTTTACATGACACCTACGTTGTAATAAGCGAACTTATATATAATCGAAGCTGCAGTCGGATAATGCTCGTCGGGATGGCTATCAAATGGTTCGTTTACTGGCGTGTCATTTGGAAGCATGCACGAGATATGAGCATGTTAACAGAAGGAGATACTTCGGCGACTGCGACCAAGTATTGATCTATTGCGCCTACACCCGCCGGGGAAGGGATGAGAAGAGGGGAAACCATATGCCAGTACAGAGAATAACAGAGCTAAGTGCAAGACGCACGGCAGTCCCTAATTGTGTTCCTAGATGACAGCCCTGCTGCACCACGGAGGCTATAAGGCGCCGGAAGGCTGGAAGGTACTTAGCCTCAACCAGCGCAGGGGGAAAAGAGTTTTACTCGGAGCAAGCAACCATGTAAAAACGTTTCGCTGGTTAAGAAAACTGCTTTGTTCACTATATTCATGCACGAAAGGTAATGTAGAAAAATATTATGCATCTAAATTGTTTAAAGAAGATGATGAAAATGTTTACCATTTTCTTGAAGACACAAATTCCCTCGTTTTAATTTATTTTTCAACACTATAATTAATGTCTCCTTTGTTGCTGATGTTATGCAATCTTATATTGCCGTTTTCAGCTCATCGATTATTTTTGGATTGTCCTTATAGATGGAAGCTTTAGCGGCTCCCCAAAGAAAATAATCCGGAGGGGTAAGATCAGGAGATCGCGGAGGCCACAGACCTTTATAAATCAGTCTTTTCCCCAAAAAAATCCACTAATAGTCCCATGGATTTAGGTGATGTATCAGCAGTGGCGTTATCTTGTTGAAAAAATGCACCGTTCACTTCATCTTCATTTAGCTGTGAAATAAATGGAAAAAAGAATATCCGAGAATAAACATCTGAATTAATTGAGTTATGGAAAACACATTGGCCCAATAATTCGAGAGCGAGAGATCGCACACCATACACCAATTTTCTCTGAATGTAAAGGGGTTTCCTGAATTGCATTAGGATTTTCAGGAGACCACTCTTGCGTATTTTGTGAATTTACGTATTCTGATAAGTGGAACCAAGCCTCATCAGTAAAAAATGGCCTATCTAACATGTCAATTCCATGGTGCAAAATAAACCTCTGAAACCATTCATAATTCTGAACTCTTTCCCGCGATCTGTGGGTTTTAATTCATGGACGACTGACCTTATATGGATTCAAACCTAGTTCTTTTTTGACTGCTTTGTATGCGAAACCATAATAAATATCACATTGTTGGGCCAATTTGTTTATTGATTTCTGTGGATGATGATGATGATGATGATGATGATGATGGAGGCTTAAGGGCGCTAAACGTCTTGATCATAAGCGCCCTCAAAAAACAAATCCTGCCACAACCATACACAAACAACACAAGATAAACCGCGAGCTAAAGGCAAACTATCCACGTCTAAAAACAGAGAAACGAAGCTATTAAAAACTAGCCCAAAAAAGGAGCGTAAAGGCCAAAAAAATATTCAAAGCCAGAGGGCGATAAAAAAGGCGTCTGACAACAAAAGTTAAAAATGCTAACGCTCCATCAGCAGCCTAAAGGTTATATAAAATGATCTAAAAACGCAATATAAAAGGTACTCTAGATAAAAACCTAAAAACTTTACTTGTTGCTCTCTCATTGTCAGCCAGGACCTGCGCTAGAGAGCCCGGAAGGTCCTCAAGTGAGCGAATGTGCGCTAGAGCAGCACACTCTAGCAACACGTGGCTGACAGTCAACGATGCTCCACAGAGTTGACAGAGAGGAGCCGGTTCGTGTTTAAAAATATAACTATGTGTAAAAAGACAGTGACCGATCTGCAAGCGAGCCAATAGCACCTCCTCTCCGTGAGACTTATGAGAGGAGGGGACCTAGTGTACATGAAGATCCTTCACTTCCCTGAGCTTGTTGCCGCGGAGAGACGCCCACTCTGCATGCCAGCAAGAGAGCACCGCCCTCCGCACAACAAGCTTGAAGTCTGCAGCAGTTACACTAGGAAGCGCAATACTGGGTTGCGTTGCTGCCCTCTTGGCTTCCAAATGCGCCAGTTCATTTCCCTGCAGGCCAACGTGACCAGGAAACCATGCACACTCCACATTGATGCTGGAAAGGTGTAAAATGTGGAGGAGGTCCTGGATGCACTGTACACTAGGATGGTAGTTGTACAACTTATAAACATTCTGAAGGGCAATGAGAGAATCACTGAATATGAGGCAGTCACCCAGATTCCGACGGCGAACATAAAGAATGGCTCGATAGATGGCATACAGTTCAGCAGTAAAATGGATGTGCTACTATGCAAAGTAAAAGTATATGTTCTGGTCCCAGCTACAAAGGCACATCCAACACCGTCGGCACCCTTACTGCTGTCAATGTATATACAGATGCTTAAAAAGAAAAAAAACAAAAGAAAAAAAAACAACAATAACAAATTCGGATACTAGATACAGGTATGGCAGATTTCTCGTACATCGCCATCCCGAGATCTACGTGGGATTTAGCACGTAACCAAGGGGGGTGCTCCCTCTCTTCATAGGAAAACATGCGAGGCCATACGATAGCGTGTTTTCGCAGGAGCTCACGGAAACGGAAACCTGCAGGCCTGGGACTGAATGACAATTGTTCGTATCGTTCGTCCAGCGCAGTATTGAAAAGCGGAGCAAACGTTGGGTGCGAATGCATGCTGCTCAGCTCACAGCCATAATTTCCGAGCAATATTTCACGCCGACATCGCAGAGGGGGTTCTGCCGATTCGGCGTAGAGGCTAACAATTGGGCTGGCCGGAAACGCCCCAACAGTGGCACGGATACCCTGATTATGGACCGAGTCTAATCTTCGAGGCACAGATGGTCATGCTGAAGAATACACAATGCAGCCATAATCTAACTTGAATCGAATTAGCGCTCGATAAAGACGGAGTAACATTGTCCGATCTGCTTCCCAAGATTTGCCACTCAGTATCCGTAAAATATTCAGAGAACGGTCATACCGCGCTTTAAGCTGTGCTATATGTGGTGACCAGCATAGATTCCGATCGAATATCAACCCCAGAAATCTGGCCTATTCTGCGAAGGGAAGGTGATCTGACCCGAGTCGAAGAGAAGGAGATATTCGCCACCTACGGCGCCAGAAGTTAACGCAGACTGCTTTCTCAGTTGAGAAACGAAAGCCGTTTTTGGAGCTCCAATCATAGAGGTTGTCCAAACACCTGTGGAGACGGCATTCCAAAAAACGGCGTACGCTGAGAAGTGCAAAAGATGGCAAAGTTTTCTACGAACAAGCATGACGAGACTCCTGGGGGAACAAATTGAGAAATAGCATTGATCACAATAGCTCAGAACTGAACCCTGTGGCACACCGTTCGCTTGAATAAAAAGGTTTGAAAAAACCGAGCCGACCCTTACTCGGCAAACGCGGTCCCTCATAAATTCCTGAATAAACAACGGTAAGCGTCCACGCAAATGCCAATTGAGAAGAGATCGTTAAATCCCCCCTCGCCAGCATGTATCATAGGCTTTCTCCAAGTCAAAGAATATTCCAACTTTCTGACAATTCTTAACAAATCCATCCATGGTCTGCACTGACAGCGATATAAGACGGTCAACTTCTGAACGACGCCGGGGAAAACCACACTGCATGTTAGTCAATAAATGGTTAGTTTCGAGCCACCATACCAAACGCCTATTGACCATGCGTTCCATCACCTTGCAGACGCAACTGGTGAGGGAAATAGGATGTTAGCTGGGAGGAAGGTGACGGTCCTTTCAAGGGTTCAAAATTGGAATTATGTTGGCTTCGCGCCACTTCTCTGGAAAAGTGGCATCTACCCAGATACGATTATAGACGTGGAGTAAGAAAGATGGTGAAAGATGGTGCAACATTTCCATATCGACTGAGTGCAGAGTTTCGCGAAGATGAAAGTGTATGGTCTAGCTCCGTCATGGTGAAAAGGAGATTATAGTCCTCAAGGTTTCCAGAAGAAAAGCAGAAGCCTGTATATTCCACCTGAGCCTTGATATGTAGAAACTCAGGGGAATAATTATCTGAGATAGATACTTGAGCGAAAGCACTGCCAAGAGTGTTAGCCACGTCAAACGGATCAACCACAGTGCCTACTGCTGTGTTGAGACCGGCAATGGGCATTTGGGTCGATTTTCCGGCCACACGTCTTAACTTATCCCATACGACAGAGGAAGCTGTATGTCGGTTAAAAGAGGCTACAAACTGGCTCCAGGATGTCTTTTTGCTATCCTTAATAATTCGTCTAGATTGGGCATGAATGTGTTTATATTGTATGAGATTATCCAGCATAGGCCGACGCTGAAAAACCCTGAGAGCACGTCTGCGAGCACGAATAGCATTTCGGCAGTCATCAGTCCACCATGGGACAGGAAACCGACGGGGTTGTCCAGTGGACCGCGGAATAGAGAGTTCGGCAGCCGAAAGAAGCGTCTCTGTGAGGTGTTCGACTAAGAGGTTCACAGAGTCGTGCTCATTATAGAAGAAAACAGCCAAGCTGGAATAAAGGTGCCAGTTGGCTCTATCGAAGCGCCATCTAGTTAAAGCAGCGGAACATACATCCTGTGCTAAGAGGCGAATAAAAATAGGAAAGTGGTCACTAGAATGCAAATCAGAGAGAACATTCCATTGGAATGTAATTGCCAACTGTGGGGAACAAACCGCTATATCCAGGTGTGAAAAACTGTTGAAGGCGTCAGAAAGAAATTTGGGCTCTCCGGTATTCAGGAGAGAGAGGTTATGAGTTTCCAAGAAATCAGCGTGTGCGTGAACTCTCGCACAAGCCCGCGGTGAGCCCCATTCACGTAGGCATTCACGTCCCCTACCAACAGGAATGGTGTTGGTAGCTGGGAAATGAGGTTGTCTAAATCAGTGCGCGAGAGGTCGGAAGAGGGAGGCAGATAGATACTACAAATGATACATCTGGCAGATGGCAGCAACTGACTGGATTTCAGACTGTAAGGACACGGAATCAGCGTAAATGGCATCTCTGATGAGCATCATTGTGCCTCCGTGTGCTGGAATTCCTTCTGTAGGTGATAAATCACACCGCACAGAAGAATAGTGTCTCAATGTGACATTATCTTGCGGACGGAATTTTGTCTCTTGTAGGCAAACGACTAGAGGTTGATTCTGGTTGACTAACAGTTCAAGCTCTGCTCGATGGTGTCGAATGCCACGTATGTTCCACTGTAGGATAGCCATGGTTAATAGTATGGGATAAGTACTAAATTGGAAGACGTTTCTGCAGATTCGGTTGTACTGGTCGGTTTATCCTGCCACTTATGTACTGTTCGTTTGGTAGTGAGGGCAGAATCCTCCTGATCCATCTCTTCCACGGGGGAGGACCTCTTTTCAACAGAAAATTTCGGTTCGAGAACCTCGAACCTCTTAGAGGTCTTGATCTACGAAGATAATAACCGCCGATCCGTGCTCGCCCCGGAAGATCCCCCAGATGAGGATCTACATGGAGATTTTCGTCGGCTTCTCCTTCCCTTAGATGTTATGGGAGCGGATTTGGCACTCTGTTTTAGGAAGTCGGAGCGGACATAAGTGGTTTTGAAAGTCTTAGCTGTGGTTCTTGGCAGAGGTCGATGGTTTGAATGAAACTGTTTTCGGTGTGCTCTTTACGGTGGCGGATTTGGCAGATGGTGGTGCCGACGTAAATATAGATATTGAAGTCTTTGGTAGCGACCGAGCTACGAGAATCTTCTCTGCAATGGTGGCCCCGTTTATATTACAGGTTTGAGTCGCGATTTCCCGGCTCGGTACCGATTTAGCTGCTACTGAGCTCTAAGTGCCGACGCGCTGGACAGTTGGCGGAGGCGCAGGAGCCTACGGGCTTCCGAGATGGGCACCTTCTCCCTAACCTGTATCTCCTGAATCGCTCTCTCCTCTGTAAAACGGGGCTAATCTCGGGAAATAGATGCATTTTCGCCGCTGCAATTCACACAAGATGGAGGTGTTGTACAATTCCCATCGTGTGATGCGTCACCACAGGTAGCACACGTAGACCGACCAGTAAAGAAATCGCTTGTATGCCCGAACCGCTGGCATTTGTAACATCTTAGTGGGTTCGGTATATAAGGCCTAACCTCGATCGCCTCGTAACCTGCCTTAATCGTTTGAGGGAGATCTACCCTATCAAAGATAAGGAACAGGGAACGAGTAAGCACGAATTCACTTTTTACTTTGCGTTGAGCCCTGTAAACTGACGTTACACCTTGGTCTGCCAGGTCCTCTTGAAGCTCCTCATTGGGCAAACCGTCCAAGGCGCGGGAGCTTAATAACGCCGCGAGAGGAGTTCAGAGTGTTATGTTTCTCGACCTTAATGGGGTAGCTGCGTAATATTTTGGCTCTAAGTATTTTCTCTACCTGGGATACTTAAAGTGCCTCAACCAGGAAAGTACCATTGCGAGCTCTAATACAGGATTTCACCGGACCAGCAATATTGTCTAGACCCTTTTGAATAGCAAAAGGGCTAACCGACTTAAACTTTCTACCTTCCTCAGTTCTATTAATAACCAAGTAGCGAGGATCACTATCCTCTACTTCTTTTCCAACTACCAATTTATTTTTAGTTTTTGGATTTGCCATAAAAAGCTAATATATTCATCCCCCCACGGAGCCTAACATGGGGTCACCCCACTGGTGTGACAGGGTTACACAGGGGGATATAACAGGCTCGCCATCTCACTCACCCTGGAGTTTGGTATAATACCTAGTCCTGGTCGATTGACTAGGGGTGGGTTAGTAGACGGAGATTATTAATTGATAAAGGTTTATTAAATTTGATGTCTAGAATGGCATTATGATGATTTTTATTATCTTCTAGTAATATAGCAGCTCCTCCTTCATTAAATTTATTAGTCCCTAGCCTCCCGTTTAGGCGAAGCAGAAACCAAAGCTATGTATTAGGCTGCGCACTCTCCCCAGTTACTGAAAAACAGAAGCCAGGCTCAGATACACAACCCTCAACCAAGCAGGATATTCCTTTCCACCGACACGGGTCTCCACGCACGGCCTACACGTGGGTGGGCATTTTGATAGACTGACTCCATCACCACTCGGACGTTGCCCACTCGAGGTAGTCAGGGGTGACACGGGAACCCCCGGGTGCGCCAAGCCCGTACCTACTGTAGTAGGCCCCTGGGGGGATTTCTGTGGACTTTTAAGCATTCTATCCGATATATCCGACAGTTTTTCTTCTGTTAGCACATTGGGTCTTCCACTTCTAAAAACATTATGCACGGAACCTTACTCCCGAAATATATTAATTAAATCACGCACAGTATCTCGGTGCGGTAGTTGAGAGTTTGGGAACCTTACAACGACATTCTGTTTCACTTTCTCAGTACAATTTCCACGTGCATTAAAAACGTTTTCCACTAGAAGCACACGTTCCTCTGTAAAATACATTGATTTCGCTTCAGCACACTCAGAACTCGGAGCATAGTACACCATACTAACCAGTTGAGCCCGTATTTACGTGTCACGATGAACGTCGTAAATAAATTAACACAATAAAGAAATATATATATATATATATATATCTGTAAATTATAACTAAAATCAATAATAATATTATTGAACAAACAGATGTTGAAATTTAACGAACAGACCTTTGAAATGTAAAATCAAGAAAACCCAAGCTAGCGAGATATGCTAAAAGTAACGGCAAATAATCATGCTTGTCAGACTTTGCTAGATAACGCGCTCAAGTACATTCCTGAGCTGATGGTAATCACTCCAGAAGTGAGGAGTAGATACAGTTAGGAAATAGGGGTTTTGCCTTGAGGCCATGGGAGTGTCAATCAATGTCCGGGCCAATATAGAACAGAAATAATAATTTTGGTAAATAAGAATCTTGTGATATGACAAGAAATTCAAGAAATTTCGGAAAAGATGTTGAGAGTGGGGGAAGACTTCCAAGATGTCAGACCATCTATTCAGACCACATAAGTCTGACTTTTATAAAACAATGCAAACTCTTGTCTACTAAGCTCTCAAGGTATATTCTTGTGGTGTCTCAATTTCAAGCAAAGATAATTTGTGTGCCTTTGCGGACTTACTATCCCGAGTGAAAACCATAGCAAGAATTCCAGAAAATAATACACGTGCAAAGCGCGAGGTTCAAAATTTAAACATTCAAATTAAGCTTAGCTCAGAAACTAATGGAAGGCTAAAGCAGCTAAGTAACTTGCAGAAACGCGACGAGAAGCTAGCTAAATATTTAGAAACAGCGCCCAAGTTAGAGGATGACCGTAATCGTTCATAACGATATGTTTTACAAAATACATGGTAAAGATGAACCTCAGTGGAAGGTTTCTTTCCACGAAGTCTGGAAAAACACTAATTAAGGAATTTCACTCACTATTAATTGCACGTAGGCACACACCGCTCTATTAATGGTATTTTATAGCTTATATATATCGAAAGCAAGGGAGAAGGTGAGAAAGATCATTGCGTGTTACTTATTATGTCAACAGTGTAAGGAGAAAATATTAAGTACTATACAGAAACACATGCTATACTACGGACTAAACCACGTCAATTCTTGTGCTTAGATGTCCATGGTATACTTCCTATGGCTAAGCTAGAATATAAAAATATCTTAGTTTGTTATGACGTTTATTCTCGCTATGTTAGATTATTTGCATTAAAAGCTGGAAATAGTAAGATCTGTATAACCACTTCAATGAAGCGATATATACGTGAAGAAGGAAACATTATATAAAACTAATCATAGTGGGTAGAGAAAGTATGCGAATGAATGTTGTATTCTAAGGTATGCGAATGTATTACTATTTATATTGTTGTTATTATTAAATTCCTTTCCTAAACACATTACTCATAGAGCAGGCCATTAACTCTTGCTTTCTGGTTTAGGCAGCGCTCTCTTTCTGAGTTGTTTGCGCATAGCCACCTTTGTTCCAAACAATCCAAACGGTAAAACTAAAACCAGCGTATATATCCACTGGGATTAGAATTAGGATTAGGACGGAGGGGACTTGGCACCAAACCAATGTGGTTAAGATACCTTCGAAACAGGAGGAACAGATGAAGGGAAGAGGATACACCGGGCGGCTGGAACCAGGAGCGAAGGCACAGCAATGACAAGTTTCCAGATTGAGGATCCTATGGCATGCAGGACCCCGTCCACTTAGGGACCAACACCCCCGTTACGGGCGGTTCTCATCTCGGCAACCAGCCGAAGTCGCGGGCGGATATTGCCATTTGAGCATCCTTTTCCCTGCCACACCCCACGAACAACATCGTTGATACTTACCACCCTGAAAGAAACCAACGGAACGAAAGATGAAGGATATGGTAATGGAAACAACATGTATGCCAGGAAATTCGGGGGATGAAGGAAACCTACTTAGCCTTCGCTTGACAACGCAGAGAAAATCCGAAAGAACCTATGGGTCAGGTAGTTTGGCGCGTGGATCGAAGCCGCGATCAACCAAAAGCCACAAACGAAACCTCCTGAACCATCACGCTCGCTTAAGGCACTCCATTACTTTTCAATATGTATCTTCCGTCTCTTCAGTTAGGAGGTTAGCGGCGCTGCAGACACACTTAGTTATTAGCTGCTTGTGTTAGGTCAATTTTCGTCACCATCATTGATTCTGTCGTTGACAGTTTGAAAATCAAATTTGTAAGGAACTGATCTAAGGTCTCATTTTAGAATTCTTATGTTGAACTTAAAACTGAATTATATAATTTAAGATTTATAAAAGTATGCATATCTACTAGATACCCTCAAAATTAAGGTTTCTGGAAGTACATCCACTATGCGTCTCGCCCCTCACATTTTTCTAAAATTATATTCAATAAATGTCTCTCAACCCTAAAATTTCTATAAGCACATGCACTAGATGTCCATCCCCCTAAAATGTTTTAAAATACTTCCACTAAATGTACCACCTCTAAGATATATAAAAGCATGTTCACTAAACTTCCCCACCATACAATTTCTAAAAGATCTTCCACCAGACATCCCTTACCTCTAATTTTTACCTCTCTGATTTCTAAAAGTAAATCCACTAGACGGCACTCCTCTATAATATTCCTTAAATTACTTACACTAGTCTTCCTCCACATTAAGATGTCTAAAAGTATAGCCAACAGACGTCCCTCCCCTTAAAAGTTCTAAAAAACGTATATTAGACGTCCCTCCCCACCAAGAGTTCTAAAAGTATAGCCACTAGACGTCCCTCCCCCTAAGAGTTCTAGAAGTACTTCCACTTGACGATGAGTCCGCCTGGTCGGAATCGGGATGGGTGAGTCTGGGGAATAAATGATGTTCACCTTCACGTACCTGCACCTCACTTTCATCCCTCTGCTGGTCTCTGGAGCATGAGATCTCGAACGTTGTACTTCTCAGGGCGCGGTGCATATCCCGTTCACGTAAGCTGTAAGTTTATTTTGGGATTTGGGATTTCCACATACAGACACTGCAAACACTTACAATTTCCAGTAATCGTTGTTTATTTTGATCCTTATTGAGACCGGCAGTCCGTTGCCAGGGCAGAGCCACACTTTTAAGGTCTATGTTTCTGGGCGAAACTCCGCGAATATAAAAAGTTTCAATTTAGAAATGTTGTTACCGTAGCGTGGTGAACGTGTTTTAAAACTGCACTAACTTTTGTAAGCGACAACTGCACTGCCTTACCTCTGCACTGTTCTGCCGAGTACTGCCCCAGACATTCATACAATATCCAGGTATGCAGGTAAAACCCTGTTATTAACAGTCGATCACACCTGCACCTGGCGAGGCGTGAAAATTGTTGGTCTGACCATTTCCTGTCCTTCGCAGAACTCCTTATTTACTGCATTTCCATCTTTTTGTTCCACAGCATGCTTGCCGAAATATAAACTTTTAGTTTTCCCTTCTAACCCTATAACCATGTGATTCACTTAAGTAATAATAGTATTTAATATCATAAATTTAATTATATTAATTACTATCTTTGATTATTAGTTCTAGTTATTATCATGTTTTTCTGATTGATAAAAACGGGTTCAACGTTCATCCCTCTAAGATTTCTAAAAGTACTTCCACTAGACGCCACAGCTCTTAAGATTTCTATAGGTATATCCACTAGAACGTCCCTCCCTCTAAGATTTCTAAAAGTACTTCCACTAGACGCCCCTCCCACTTAAGATTTCTAAAGGTATATCCACTAGTCGTCCCTTCTCTCTAAGATTTCTAAAAATATATCTATCAGATATCCCTCCTTCTAAACTTTCTAAAAGCATATCTAGTAAACGTCCCTCCCTTCTAACATTTCTAAAAGTATAGCTACTAGACGTCCCTTCCTTCTAAGGTTTCTAAAAGTACCTTCATTGGACGTCAGTCCCCTCTGGGATTTCTAAAACTAATTTCACTAGAAGTCCCTCCTCTCTAAGATTTGTAAAGGTATATCCACCATACTTTCCAGCCCTCTAAAATTTCTAAAAGTGTATTGAATAAGCGTCCCTCACTCCTAAGATTTCTAAAACTATATCCACTAGACGTCCCTTCCCTCTAGGATTTCTAAAAGTATATCTACTAGACGTCCCTCCCTTTAAGATTTCTAGAAGCATTTCTACTAGACGTCCCTCACCTCTAAGATTTCTAAAAGTTTATCTACTAGACGTCGTTCAATTTTAAGATTTCTAAAAGCATGTCCACTATACGTCTCTCCCCTCTAAACTTTATAAAAGAATATCTACTAGACGTCTCTCTCCTTCAAGATTTCTAAAACTGTTTCCACTTGACGTCCCTCCTTTTTAAGATTTCTAACTGTATAACCACTAGACGTCCCCCTCCAGTATTTCTAAAAGCATATTCACTAGACGTCCCTCACATCTAAGGTTTCTAAAAGCATATCCACTAGTCGACCCTCCACTGTAAGTTTTCTAAATGCATATCCACTGGACCTCCCACCCTCTAAGATTTCTAAATGCATATCCACTAGACGTCCCTCCCTTCTAAGATTTTTAAAATTATATCCATTAGACCGATCGACACTCTAAGGTTTCTAAAAATATATCTACTAGACTCCCTCCCACTAAGATTTCTAAAAGAATGTTTACCAAGCGGACCTCCGTTCTAACATTTCTAAGAGCATACCGAATAGACGTCCCTCCCCGCTCAGATTTCTAAAAGTATATCTACTAGACGTCCCTTCCTTCTAAGGTTTCTAAAAGTATATCCACTAGTGTCCCTCTCCTCTAGGTTTTATAAATATATATCCACTAGACGTCCCTCCCCTCTAAGGTTTCTGAAAGTATATCCACTAGACGTCCCTCCCTTCTAAGATTTCTAGAGGGATATCCACTAGACGTCACTCTCCTCAAAGATTTCTAAAAGTTTATCCACTAGACGTCCTTCCCTCGTAGATTTCTGAAAATATATCTACTAGGCGTCCATCTATCGAAGATTTGTAGAAGCATATCCACTAGACGTCCCTCCCCTTGTTATGCTGGGCCCAAGAGTAGGTAAAATTGTGGAAGGTACAATAAATAATTGCCAGACCATCTTACTGTTGGCAAGAACCGTTACGAAGGTTCATTTTCAGGTAAACTCATATCAAAAGACCTTCCAAACTTAGACTGGAATGCTCAACGTTGTTATATAAATCACTGATACGTCCACTCATCACATATGCAGCTCCTGTGTGGGTTGCAATACCAAAACACATATTCATCGTCTATGGATACTACAAAATAAATTCATTCGAATTGGCAGAAATTCTCCTTGGTACGTAAGAAACAATCAACTGCATTAAGAACTAGTAATTCTTCCGTTACAACAATCATCAAGGAACTAGCAAAGTATTTCTACAGTAAACTTCCTCAAGTTGCTGGAGCTTAGACATATCACATAGGAACAAAAACCCCAAAGAAAGCAAGGTTAAAAAGGAAATTACCCCAGGACAGTCTACTCAGCCAATCCGAGGACAGCGACTTTTCTCACCTTTAATAAATTATATTGCAGCAAATTTTACATAACGTATTCACCGATGTTAAATAATATCTACTTATAAGTAAATTGAATAGTAGATATTAAGTAAAGAATGAAATACAATAGTATATAGTTTTATTTTCATTACTTTATTTGTTACCACGCATTTACTGTCATTATTGTATTTCATTCTTTACTTAATATCCACTATTCATTTTACTTATAAGTAGATATTATTTAACATCGGTGAATACGTTATGTAAAATACACATTTTGTTTTTTTACAAAAACGGGAGCGTTATAGGTCAACCTCAACATGTAATTTGCTATTGTCATATTGAAAATAATTCCTCTCAATGTCCTGTAAAGCAATACTGCTGATCGGTGAAAAATAAATATATTAAAAATAAAAAAACGGTAAACTCATTCTGACATCTTTGGAGACTGACCTAAATTTAGTGTACAATATTTCAAACAAGTAACATTAAAAGTAATTAAAATAGATGTTACAGTCACATGACTTCCTCTATGCGCTCTTTTAGAAGTTATTCTTACTAAAGGTTATTATTACCTCTAGCTAGAGAAAGTTGTATAATTGCAAAGCATCACATTTTGTAGTGTTTAACGCCCGTACTTGCTGCACACAGCAACACAGACGGTGGTTACTGATGATAAAATGAAATAAAATGATTGGTGGGATAAGTAAATCAAAAAAGAAAAAGAAACTTTCCGAGCCTAAGTTTAGGGTAGTAGTTCCCCGGCATATTCCAATTACAAAGGCTGAGGAAAGGTCTGGTGAAAACCTTAATTAGGGTGAACAGTCCTGTAGGGTCGGATGCGTATGGGTTCAAGCATAACCGTGTGACAGAACTTTTCTTCTCAAGTATCGTGAGGAATTTCGAAGCTACTATCGGCGGTTCGTGCATAAGAGCTGCAGAGATGCAGTATTCTCCCTGTAACAAAGAATTCAATTATTTTGTAATTCTTAGGGGATTGTTTTCACCGTTATTTTACTATTTAGCTATTATCTTAGGTGACTAGGACTATAGCCAGTAATAAGAAGACTACTCTTTTCGGATCTCTGTGTAAATTCGCTAATTGGACAATATATGATTGCCCCTGGGATTTCGCGCTTCAGCGGTAGGCAGCACCATGTATGCAGTTTCATGAAAACTTATGGATGAAAGGTTTTCGGGGCTTACTGTTTGAATCAGCCCAGTGGCTGAAGGCTTTTGCAGATCGAAACAACCCCTTAGTCCCATTCTTAACTACTATGCTGCGGCAAAAGAAATTCTTTATTTTCATAAAGCTAAATAGTAGATATTTATTCAGAGTAGAATATAATCCATTTACGGTAGCCATCTTCTGTCGTAATAATATAAGCTGTAATGTTTTCTGTTTGCTGAAGATGACTGCACCAACAGAAGCCTTTTAATGTTGCAGGAAAGGCAACTATTTTACAGATTAAAGGAAATACTTAACAAGTGATCGTCGGTAATTAAATCAGACACTGCTCATTTATTGTTACGATTGTATGGACCAAAATATAACTAACGCTCACTTAGAAGAACGAAAAAAATAAATAAAATACTAACTATAGAATTTTTTGTACAAACATGGATTATGAGTATTTTAAACATTCTTTTTTAAACAATGAGCAATTGCTGCCTTGCATGAAATTCTCATTAACTTATAGGCGAAACTAAAGGAAGCGGTAACCTCACTCATGGACATTAACGAACCTCGTACACATTAAGGGAGGTGACTGTACATATATTCTGTTTATTTTTTTGTTACACTTAATAATAGTCATTTTAAAGCAAAAGTGTTAAAGCATTTCAATTAGTTGGTGCACAATAAGGAGGTACTCCACATTAATATAAACATTGTAACAGCTCAATTGAATTGTTTGCTAGTGTTAACTCAGCAAACTGGAGGTACTACCTTCATAACCCATGTGGAGGAAATTGGGGGGGAAAAAAAATGTATCGTAGTGTTCGACGAGTATCTGTTGATTGTGAAGGATACATCAATTGAGGTTGGAGATTCATTATTTGAAAATAAGTCATTTGAATGAAACTATATGGAACTGATTACGTAAGTTAAACAAATCCAATAGTAGGTATTTATAGTTTGCATGTAACACCTTAATGACACCCTCATTTCTCACGTTTATGTGTTCGGGAATTATTTAAAACCTTGTCTTGGTGCGTTAAACACACACATACGCATACACAGTGCCTTATTTCTGACTCGTGGACGGCCGGCTGGGGAAGTAGCTGCGTGCGCCGGTCCTGGCTCCCGCTTTTCTCCGTGTCAGTGCATGTGTGACAGTTACTAGCAGGAGTTCCTGTTTTGTTCTTTGTGGATAAATTGTTATAGTTCTATTATAATGCCAAAAAGTGAGTATACTTTAGCACAACGTATATTCATATATGATTCCTACGTGCGAACAGTCTTGTAGACAAGTGACACGGCTATTTATAGACAGGTTCCCTGGTATCTCTGCGCCTCACAGAGAGACAGTTCGTAAACTTGTAAATAGATTTAGAGAAACAGATTCTGTTCTTGATAGGAAACTCAAAAGAATTTGCCATGTGCTTATAGAGTGAACACTGATGAGATAAGACAAAGGTTAGAACATATCCCAAGAAAATCTCTGAGTAGGTTATCACAGGAAACGGGAGGTTCACAATTCTCGGCTTGGAAAGCCAGTACACTTTTGAAATTAAAACCTAAAAAGATAGTAGTTCAAGAATTGAAACTACTCGATACTGTGAGTAGAGTAATTCTGCAATTGGGTGTCGGGTAAAGTTAATGATGGCTCCATGGATCCAAATCTAAATTTTTCACAGACGAAGCATCATTTTATTTAAATGACCATGTATCGACATAAAACAACAGATGTGGGAGTGCAGAAAAACCCGGTATTGTGCATGAAATGCCACTGCATGACAGAAAATTGGTGTTTGGTGTGCTGCGAATGCGTACAGAGTTATAGCGCCTATATTCTTTGAGGATTACAGTTAATGGATAGAGGTACAGGGATACAATAATCAAAGCATTCCTGGAATATTTGTGTTACATTGAGTGCACAAGGGCATATTTTAAACAAGACACAAACAGCTGATCTCTCATTGAAACTAATGGAGGACATTTTGTAAAATAGGGTCATCAGTAAAGAACTGTGGCCACCGTGCTCCCAGACCTTACGGTAAGCGACTTTTATTTATGGGGGAGCTTAAAAAAATAAAGCGTATCGGAAGTTGTAAGAACTGAAATACAACATCAGAAGAGAAATTACTGCAATTTCAGAAAAAGAATGAATGCGTGTTAACGGAAATTTCCTTAAAAGGGTTGAGAGATGCGTGGAAGCACAAGGACATCATTTCCAGCACCTTTTGTGATAAAGGTATGTGGCTATAAATGCATGTATACATGTAAATCTATGCGCTTGAATTGTCCGCATGCTATGTGCTTGAGTTCAGGGTCTGTGAATACTCAACTCGGCCGGCAGCAGCGTGCGTCCTACAGGAGCACCGGGCCAGAAGCAGGTGGCCACGAGTCTGAAACAAGGCACTGTATAACTTTCATCCAACGATATATATAGCTTTGCATAAAAGTTGACAAAGTTCTCTACGTAGTACATTAATATTATTTTATTTGAATTGTAAGCAACATCTTCGTTCCCTGAGGTTAAGCGTTAATGATTTGAAAATGTAGAAAAGTAAACTATTTGAGACTCCGTACTAAATAACATCTTAAAACGTATACAAGTTTTGTAAGGGTGTAACAATTTTGTATAATAGGGATATGACTAGCGACACTCTCCATATGCTCCCCTGTGGTGCAACTACCTCGGTTTGTTGTAATAAGCGGCAGACAATGTGCCTGTTTTAAATTCTGCCAGAAGAATACTGGAATATCTGCATTTTTTCAAGTTGATCTAAGAAGCAAAGAAATGTTTTATTTCATAAAGAGAAGGACTTGAGTTAACTTAGGATTGTTTCCAAAATGAATTACAATTAAATTGAAATGGGTGTTCCGTTCAGACTGTACCCTCACATGAAAGCGATTATTTGAACCTTGATGTCCCTTAATTTTAAAAATGTAAATAGAATATTGTATGTATGGAGCGGACGAAATCAAATAAGGAACATTTTTACTGCTTAATATTTTGAGATGTACAAACTGTATGCAGTATTACGTTGCTTAAACTCAAAACTAAATATTATGGACTGCCTCCGTGGTCGAGTGGTCAGCGAGCCGACTTCTCACCCAGAGGTCCCGGGTTCGATTCCCGGCTGGGGCGGGGAATCTTTTTTTAACCAGAATTATTCCCTATCCCCCTTAGAGTCTGGAAGTATGAATATGAGAGTGAATGTGCATGTGTTTAGTAATATAAAGTTTATTAACCTAATGTTCTGAATCTACAGTTCCACAAGTCAAAGCCCCCGATATGACCATTGATGTTAATGGTTATACAAATGAAACAATAAAAGCAAAACAAAAATATTATCTAAAAATATATAAGTACATGCGTTTTAAACATAGAATACATTTGTTTAGGATTTAAAAGGGCTATCACAAACACTAAAATTTATGCTAAAAGAAAGCGGTATTATATGGCAACATACGCCACCTTTGAATTTTTGCCAAGTCCAAAAATGAAATTTCACTCACTAAATGTGAGTTTTCGTTAAAGAAATTAAACCTAGTGATCTTAATTTTTGGGAATCTTCATTAAATGTAAAAAACTCCTAAATGAGTTGGATTTAATATTGAATATTGCAATTCCTTTAAAATAATTATTGATTAAAGTGCTGGATAATATTTTCAGAATGTAATGTTCTTAATTTCACACATGATAAGCCATAAAATGTTTAATTAACTACTCTTCGGCTACAGATACTCAGGTTTAATTATTTATTTACAAAAGTTTTAAACACATGGACTATGTACTGTAACTATTTATAACATTTTTACATATTGTTTAGAATAATGTGTAAAAGCACATATTTCTGAGCCATTTTGAAAAAAAAAAGGTTCTAATCAATACTTGCAATTTTTGTATAAATAAGTCTAGGATCTTATATACAACTGCTAGGGATATAGATACAGTTATTTTAACAAATTATATTTTATTGCGTATCCTCTTAGGCATGTTACTTGTTTCTTCTCCTTGTCTAACAGTTTCCCCACAAACTAATCACATAGTTTACTACCTGGTGTGCTTCCACAGTTTCTAAACAGCGCTGCAAAATGAATAACCCCCGTCCGTTTGCCCACTACACTTTTACACTTCAATTCAATTCAATCCAGCCGGCCCAGGTAGTGTGGGGTTATTGGCATTGCGGAAAGCATTCAAAACAGATTTCTGGTACAACATTCGTAATGGCGAACTCCACTAGTCAAGGTTACGTCTTACGACCCGCGTTCTCGGAGAAAATAAACGCGTATGTATTGTGTGTTCCACGCCTACTTGGAGTTATTAACCAATGTGAAAACATACCATTCTTAATAAGTAAAACTATAGGTCCGCAAATGATGCAAATGCTGATGAAATGTTGTTCATTATACTGCCCTAATTACCATTAGAAATATCTGCATTTGCTTCCCTAACAGCTTGTATGTAGACGATGCAAGGAAAATATTGCTTTTAATATTCTAATGCCGTGATGGAGTACCAATTGCTTGTGGATAAAAGCATGCATTATTTTTCTTATTCAGGTTATTAATACTCTCAGATCTTTAGAATAGAAATATGTCTATAAAACCCTATGTCGCCTTGTAAAAGTTAAAATTGCTTAGGTTGTTACATAATTTTTTTAATATTTTGAACACCATTGATGCTTCTAATTTCAGAGGCTTTGAGACCTACACTTGTGATTTACCTTAAATTACAAGAACAACCCCTTTGTTTCTAGTCTCCTACATTTGTATTCACTCAATTCTGTGAATAGTTAAAAAAAAAGAGAGAAAAAAAATGTAAAAAAAAGTAATAATAAAAAAAATAGTTTATAAAATTAGGTCCACAGTGATGAAAGTACTAAATAATTTATAATGGAACGTAAAATAGAAAAAAGAATTACGTCATCAAGTGGAACGATGAATATAATTAGAGAAATTCGAAGAAGTTATTCGGACGGAAACTTGAGTAATGCAAATTTTAATCCTAAGAACTTAGTGAACCCAAAAATGTAATGAAATACGTTCAGATTATTATTTGTTAAACAGGGAAATGTTCTCCAGTTGAGATAAAGTTCCAAATATATCTTAGGAGTAAGTTTTATTTTAAATTTTACAACGGAAAGAAAATGGCAATTACAGCTACGCTATTATCATGTGGAACTGTGAATGTAATTAGAGAAATTCGACCAAGTGATTCACAAGTAAAGTTGAGTAATGTATCTTTTAATTCTACAGAATTTAGTGAATGAAACAGATAGTGAAATATGTTCAACTTATTATTTGGCATAGATGGAAATGTTGTTTCTAGCTGTGATAAAGTTCCAAATATATTTTTTTATTTTACTCCATGGCACGACAGCTCACGGGGAACCTTGGCCTACCGCCCGGCCGCTGCGTCCCCCATCTCGGTCCACTACAGACGTCATGGATGGGGTGCAGTATTGAAGGGTGAGACGTGGTCAGCGCCTCGAATCCCCCCGGCCGGTTAATGCGGTCCTCATGACCTGGAGCCGCTACTTCTCCATCAAGTAGCTCCTCAATTGGCCCCCCAGGGACCTTACGAGGCTGAGTGCACCCCGGGCCAGGTCTCCCAGCGGGGGAAAAATCCCCACGCCGGTACTGGGGATCGAACCCAGGTCTCCCGCTTGGTAAGTAGCAACGCTACCACCGCGCTAAGGAGACGACCTCCAAATATATTTTAGGTGTGATAAACTATACCCAGTTTTATTTCTGAAGAACTGCACTGCATATAGAAAAATATATTTAGGGCACTTATAAGTGATGAAGATGATGACGAATATTCAACCCGTGCATCGGCCAAAGAGAGACCGCAATCAGACCTCGGTGTTTAGGCAGGCATGATGCCGCGGTGGTATTGCAATTTCCCTTCCGATGAATGGTGATGAAGGGATACACACCAGACCTACCAAAATCACCATTCTGTTACCGGGAATCGAACCTGTGTCCACCACGTCATAGGTAGGTGCGCTACCACTGCTATCGGAGTGGATCACCAATGAATATTTCATAATAAACGTAAAATATAACATTAAAGTTTCTTATATTTGTGCCGCAATTAATCATTAAACTGATATTTATATTATATTAGGTTTAAATTCAGCAGCTTTCGAGTATAACTTACAATAAGTAGGTCTATTAACAGAAAGCTCTACAGAACTTCAAATTGCCCTAACCTCTTCCACGAGACTAAAAACTGTAACTTAATATTTAAAAGGATACCTAACACAACCTATGTTAACACATAGGTACATGAGTTATAATAACCAAAGCATTCGATCATCAAACTAATACAATACATTGTGTCAAACGAATAAAATATAAATATCTTGTATTTAGAAAAGTGCATCTTTAACCTAGTGTTCCTAAGCAAAACCGTATTTTATCACGCTACTCTACACGGTCTATGTGAATTATGAAAGCCTTATTATCACAGTAATTTAAAGAACATTTTAGATAATATTATTGCAATTCAGATAGTATGTTTAGGAAAGTAACTGACAGGACATTTTACTTTGAAGCCCCAATAAGACACAAAAGATGAACTAGCCAGCGTTCGTAATTTTGTTTAGCCGTCAATTAATGAGAGCCACAAGTAAACTGTTGCCGTTACCCGGAGATCGTAAGCTTCAGTTACTAGGTCAGAAAAGCCTTGTTCATCTGAGCTACTGACGTGAGATGTATTGACCGACGGCATAATTTTATTTTAAAGTGTAAACTGCAAGATTCAATATCACTGATTCATAATGTACAGGTGAGTGCAGAATGGAGTTTGGGTAGCCCTTGAGTTTCCTCATCCCCTAACCATATATTATCTTCTTAACGGTAAAAGCCCTGTGTCACCTCGCACCCTTGCATGTTTATTTATACCTTCTGATCTTTCAAATCAAAGGTACAATCCCTGCACCTTAAATCCTGAGGCCACTCGCTTCCCTCTCGCAGGCGCGAACAGCTGTACCTCTGAAGTTCCTGCTCCTAGTTTGCGCAGTGTAGGGGTGAAACTTATCCCATACTAGGTATGCTAAGATATATTCAGGGCTGCAATGCCTTTCAATTCTTCAGTACATGGTTGTAGAAAGAGTCCATATGTAAACTACTTTAGATTTTACCACAGATTAGGAACGCCGGAAAATATAGCTAAGTAGAATAAGCGGGCAAAGTTTTCAGTTAACTGAAAATGCTTGAGTACGCATTAAAATTTCTGAGAAGAAATGCTTATTCGAGAAGATAAATTGCAGGATAAAGACGGACGCGCTCATCTCGTTCCACATGCTAGTCCTTGCCTTAATGTCGATGCTTTTCCTGTAATAGTTTGAGCCAATGTTTATATCCTTACCTAATGTTACCGACATTTCGTGAATTGTACTCCATCTTGTACATAGTTGTTATTCAGATGTTTTTTTTTTTTTTTTTTTCGGTTTATACCAAAATCAATATCACTGGATGGAAGTTAATTAATTCTGTGTGCTTTCGTCAGTTATGTGTTTTTATTTGCTCTGTTCAATTTTGTTTATTGTAAATAAGTTTCGTGGCGACGTATTTTTTCTTGGTTGTGAAGCCAGAAAATATAAGAGAGGCTAACCAAAAGCAAGAAAAAGGCACTCGAGGACTATTCGTGGGCGAAACTTCCTAGGGCAGGGCATCCTAGGAAACGACGCGCGTAGTTAATTTTGCGAGAATATTTGCAGAGGAACATAGTTTAACTTCCATTGATATAAGGATAGAATCACGAAGTGATTCAGTATTTTAGTCCAAGAAGGTGGATATATTTTGTTGGAATCGACGAGAATAGATAAATCGCGAGATAACATTTTCGCATTGATGAAACGGAGAACATAGCGCTTGTGGTTGCGATTTCGTGAATTGTTTCTCAAGATTAATTGAAATAAACTTCAGTTCTACAAAAGAAAGGAGTTTTAGTTATGAGTTGCTTAAAAATAATTACCTATCCACATTTTACGGCCAGGATTTAGAATTTGCAAATCCCTGATGGTGCCCTGAGTTAAGGATCTCATAGTTCTTACCGACTGAGTTTATAGCTGCAAAATTGGCAACTATACTTGAGGTAAGGCTGCTTCGCAACAATTACTACCTCACATTTGGCACTGTACAAGGAGGTATCTGCTTCATAAATTGACACTCTATACGTGGAGTGATTCTAGTTCGCAATGACTCCAGCAAGAAACGACTTCTACTTCAAGTTAATGAAAGCACACCCTACTTAAGCTTTCCGGTTCCAAAGAAAAGAAGAACACGAGAAGAAAAGGAAGATGGAGCTCTTCAAACAGCTCTGGATCAAAACCTGGCTTCATATAAAAAAAAAATCCAAATAAAGGGTTACTCGCATATGAGAATATAAGAGTATACATAACATCCGGTGTCAACTAGGGAAAAGACCGGGCACTTTCAATCAATATTAAATTAATTACAGTGTTAAAAATAAATATATGGCATTGCCTTAAGTAGTTACTGGTTTTGTGATTTACAATTTTTTTACAGTGCTTAACACCCGCGTTTACTACATATGGCACCAAAGGCGCATTGATGTAAGTGCTTTAAAGTATATAAATAAAAAAAATTAAACCCTGATAAACTGAACCAAGGATTTAGTGTTATCATGTAGAAATCTCAGGTGGATGCATTATATCATTTCTTTAGTAGTATTCTGTCAAACTTGATGGGGGGACTTGGTGCAACAGTGAAATGAAAGAGGAGTATGAGGTGCTAGATGTTCGTAAAAAGTTAGGTTAATTGCCCTTGCCTAGCAGTTAAAACTATTGTGCTTAAGGGACACTGAGACTGAAATTTTTACTACAATCGGACAAAATATCGAAAATTGCTTTTATATAACAAATAGTTGTTGGAACCTTTGGGCGTCTTTAAAGAATCAACATTTAGCCGTCCGCCTTGACTCGGGCTCCACATTCAATACATCTCTTTCATGGCACACTATTTAATTAAAGAGGGTTTTTTCTCAAAACTACATTTCACACATTCAAAATGTTCCTGCGTCTCAGCTTTTGTTGAAATACAACTAAAATTTCCCAGAATATGCCAACGTATCTATTGCAATATTATAAAGGACAAACTTAATCTATCACCAATAGTAATTCTTCAAAAAATTATTTTTATGAAAAAATAATTAACTATGAAGATAAAAAGTTTTAACTCTAAGAAAAAGGTATAATAATCCAGTAATAATCGTTATTGAAATATCCCCATTTCAAGTTGTTTTGTAAGGTTCGGATATCCAATTCAGGAAATGCCGAACATTTTTCTCAAAATTTGAGGTGAGTGGAGAATTTTGATTATACATCAGATATATTTACATAATGCAATTTGTGAAATAACTTATATTTTGCAAAGTATTCATCCAATTTGAATGAAATTCGGTTTTTAGATTTGCATAACAATACAATCACAGTAAAATTTTCAGAAATATCCACATAGAAATATGAAATATTACTCCCAGTGTCCCTTAGTTAGGATATTTAGTCACAATTCTTTTTTGTTATAAAATATAGAGAACTATTATCCTTTCTTTGGTATCATGATTTTGCTCTAGTGGGGTGTATACCCTGTTCTCTTTAAATTATATTTTAATTTTTCGACCCTATTTTTGTCTTAAAATTGGAACTGTGAAATTTGCAGGCACGACTCCCCATCGCTTTCGACTGCCGCCATATTGACATCAGTGTTCACGCCTGTTTAGATTGTGGCAGCATAATTTATCCACGTCATACCGCTTGCGCATGCGCAGAATCTCCTTAAACTTGTAAAAGTCAACCAACGTATGCTAGCGGCGCTGTTGCCATATCTCATCGAGTCTAGAGAAGTAATGCGATGACTCAAACTCAAAACTTATTTTATTCATCCTTTAAATAGGCCCCTTAAAAGAACACATCAGGTATAGGGGCGCACACACACACACACACACGCACGCGCGCACACACACACACAACTTAACTTACCTTTTAGTACTTAATATATTTCTCTAGGCTATAGAAAACATTTTCTAATAAGTAATTTTTTATTTTTTGTTGTTGAAAATTTTAATATTCCTATTTTATGTTTAATGATCTTTATTTCTTTAAGTAACGCATTAAGTAAGGATTTCCCTATATTTCTTACATCTCGACTATTTAAGCTAATATTTAATGTATTCGTTATTATTTCTTAAGTAATGCTTCTGCATATTGTTAGTTTTTTGCTCCTCTTTATCTAATACAATAATGTTTGTGGTTTCATATATATACGTAGGGAACAGTAAAAATTTTACAATTTTTAAAAATTTGCTACACGCTTGCTGTTTATCTACTTTCTCTATTATTGTGAGTGTTTTTTCTTTGGGTGGGGGGGGGCAAAATAAACCTTTTTTTCATGTCTGTTTCTGTGATGTTTCGATATTTCCCCAAAGAGTAATTCTATACTTCATGTGTGAATAAATAAAAGGTAGTAGATCTGCTTAACAGCTTCTTTATCCATAATATTACTGGCTTGTTTCATTATACTATAGAAATTTATTTTTATCTCTATTATTTATTTATTTTTTACCGAAATGTGTTATGTATGGTTTCTAATATCACTCCTAGAAAGTTGCTGCGCCGTAAATTTTAAACCAGTGCATTTAAGTTACACTTAAAACATTCAAAGGAACACTAAGAAACAAACCTGCAAGGTGTCAAAAAGTTGGGGTGTTCCATGCTCCTATGCTTCACACAACAGGTGGCGTCACTCTGACAAAAGCCAAAGGACTTGGATCTCCAGCTGGGCTGCAGACACATTTTCCAGATGCGCAGGAAATCATAAATGTTGTTGTTTTTTGTGTTTAAGCGGCCCTATTTGTCCCCACATTAGATATACTAGATCCCTTTAGCAAAATATTCTTACCATTAACAACAAGTCTGTGTATAACTAAGTTATAAGGCATTGCTATATTAGTGAGCTAATAATGACACCACTATATTACTCATCCAATAGTAAACATGTTTATTCTGGCATATTGCTAAGGCTATGTTAACAGTTGCAAATGTCCTCACTGGGAAAATACTACATATTGCTCTGCAAGTGCAATTTTATTTTCCTCGCGATCCTCATCATGATATTGCCGTCCTCTGACACCATTTTTATTTTTACATAAACTATAATAAGGTAAAATAAGGATTTGTGATTTTACAAGGCAACTGAATGGTATTATATATTTATGTAATATTTGTAATGCCTATAACAATTGTGGTCACTATGCGATTGTACTGAAATTCGATTCTCTTTGCCTGGCCAGAAGTACAAACAAAACGAAAAATGAATGACGACTTCGCATTTGAGAAAAGTGTAAGTATTGGAAAATTTAAACCAATAACAAGTTAAATCTCGGAAATGGTTAACTAAAAAGATATCGGATATATGTTGGGTGTATAACCAGATCTATCCCTTTTGTGGAGTAAGATTTTGTCCTTCTCTGCTAGTTATGCTTCTCAAGTTGTACTTGTATTGGTCATGTAAATATCTTTAATATGTTGCATTTTAACGAAAATTGAGAACTCCGAAATATCTTTCATGTAAAGGGTAGTTTGGGGTGCATCCTTATAAGGTACTTTTTTACTTTCTCTATATGAACTATGTACATAGTTTTGGGCCCCCCTGAATCCAAAAAAAAAAAGCATTTTTGAAAAAATGTCCGTGTGTGTGCGTGTTTGGACAGCATAGCTCAAAACCGAAAAGACCGTTGAATACCAAACTTGGTATTTAAGTTTGCTATCTTCCAAGGATGCGACACGAAGATTTTCAAGAAAATCCCCCCACCCCCAACTATCCTTTAAATGGAACTTTTTTTCGAAAATTTTGATTTTCTTAAAAATGGCTCTAAAGATTTTGATTAAAATATCGTATATTAAAGATATTTACCTGACAAATAAAATGTATATCTTGAATTTTCTGGGAATAGCCTCTGAAGTCTACTTTATTCTAGATGAATTTCACGGAATTTTGCTTAACTGCTAAACCGTAAGAGATGGGCAAAAACTTAACACACAAAAATGTAGAGCACATTAAAACACACAATTTATGTTATATACATTTTTTCGTGGAGTTGGTCGTTTTTGACATATTCCTTGTTTTTGGTTTCAGCTATGAAAAACTTATACTTTTCTCATACAGGAATTTGTCAACTCCTGTCCAAACAAACAAAGGAACTTCAGTCCCATAGCAACCAGCTTTTGAATATTAGTTTAGCCTATAGCACTCCCTTATTTCCCTTCTGCTTACAAGGAAGCAAGTAATAAGACTATTTGTGCTAATTTTTTTCTCGATTAGCATGAAATAAATAGAAGCCTAAGCTTTTTAACAATAATTTGTTGCAGAGAGATAGAGAAAGTCATGTGAATGGAACACATCAGATTTTTTTATAGTGTTTATCGCCAGCTTTTACTACTTGTGGCACCGCAGGCGATGACACTGGTGATGCATGGAATGATGATTGAGCACCGGTGAAATGCGATGGCGAGGGAAACCAGAGGACCCGGAAAAAACCCACCCCTGGGACTTTTTGTCCATCAAAAATCTTATATGCGATCGCTTACGATTGAACCCGGGTCGTCTAGGTGAGTCTAACCACTCAGCCATGGCGTGGCCTTGGAAAGTACTGAACTTAAATACCAAGTTTGACACTTAGCCAACATTTTCCTCTTGAGTTATGCAGTTTACAAGCATATAATGTGACACAGACAGGAACACATACACAGATATCTCTTTCTAAAAATATTTCTTTTGATTCAGCGTCCTCAAAACATGTCATTTCCGATGAAATGTCGCTATAGAATTTTCGGTGGGACGCAATACCTTCTCTACCTAAATGTACATTGTAGCTACATGGTAGAGAAAGTAAAAATGTAGCTACAGAGCATATTAAAGCAATATCTTTAGGCATTTCCTACATTATGAGTTCCAATGAAGATTAGTAAAGTTGGAAACACTTCAGTGATGAGTTTTCTCATAAACTTTATTTTATAACTGCTTCATCTTTACCAGATCAGCAAACGCTGGGGAAGAAGGGAAAGTAGAATCAGTTGAAATAATGCTACCTGAAACCTAAAGGGACGGTTCACTGTGCGGATGCCACTAAGCGGAAGGTCCCGCACCCCTCTTAACATACCAGAAGTGACATAATCCAGGAAAGCAGAAGCATTGGGTAAGCAGTGCCTCCTGCGGAAAACATTCCCACTATTCCTGAGCATGGTCATTAGCCCAAGCTGTTGGAATGTGCCGAGGGTGTTAGAGCAATAGTTTCTTCTTTGAGGGAATGTGAATTGCTTCCGACGGTCGTTCAGTTTAAATAAACATGGGCATCCTCAAGAAGGCCAAATTATGTTGTATTGGTCTAGCGTTTCCGTATGTACAATTCCTAGTGAAGTTCTGAAGTTCTTTCATAGGAGGATCACTGTTTAATTTCACATCGAGTATAACATTGTTAATTGGTTTATTTTTACGTCCTCTAGCACGCATGTACAAAGTACATAGTGGATAGAGAAGGTATTGCATTCCACCCAAAAACTCGATGTTGAGATTTCACCGGAAATATATGCTTTGAGGTCCCCTGAGTCCGAAAAACGCATTTTTAGGAAAAGGTCTGTATGTGTCTGTGGACAGCATAGCTCAAAAACGAAAAGACCGTTAATACCAAACTTGGTATTTAGGTTTGGTAGGTATCTTTCAAGGACACAAAGATTTTCAAAACAATCCCCCACCACAAAACTATCCTTAAATGGAAAAAATTTCGAAAATTTTGATTTGCTCAAAATGGCTCTAAAGATTTTGAATAAAATCCCATATATTAAAGATGTTTACACCCCAAATAAAGTGTATATCTTGCTTTTTCTGGGAATAGCCTCTTTATTCTGGATGACTTTTGCCGAATTTTGCTTAACTACTAAACTGTAAGAGATAGACAAAAACTTACTACACTGAAAATGTAGATCTCATCAAAACACACAATTTATGTCCTTTACGTTTTTGTTGTGGAGGTAACCGTTTCCAAGATATCGCTTGTTATTGGTTTCAATTGTAAAGTGCTTATACTTTTCTCAGACTTGATTGATTGGGTGGTGTTCAAGGACCCGTCGACAACTAAGTCTTTTGGGCAACACGTTAAAAACAAAAATACAGGATGAAAAGTCAAAAAGTGATGAAAAAAACTTACACATGCACGCACAAAAAACAGGTCCATGCGGTAAAAATCAGGGGCTAAAGAGTTAAAAAGCTAAAAACTAAACACACACAAAAACTGGTCTCATAAGGTAAAAGCTACACACACGCATAGAACAGGTATTTGCTGAGGACTATAGAGGCAACAAACCGGAGCACTTGCTCGACGGATTTGGCGTCGTCTCATAAAATGATACTTAAAGCCGTACCCAGGCCGATGGATTGCCGGTCGCGATGGAATCTCGGACAATCAAGCAACATATGTGCCACAGATAGACGAACATCTCAGTTCTGATAGATAGGAGTTGGCTCAGGGCGGAGAAGGTAGCCATGTATTAGCAGCATGTGACCGATACGCTGTTGCGTAAGGATAACCGCGCGGCTGGCAAGATGTGAGCCATTGGTGTACCGTATCTTTGATTGTGCGAAGTTGGGTACCCACTAAATTTTGCTAAGATTGCTGCCAGGCTAAAAGAAGAGACTTACGAAAGTGACGTGAAACATCCCCTGATGGCACAGCCGCTTCCGTGTAACCTTGCAAGGAACAGGCAGCCTTAGCAGACCGGTCCGATATCTCATTACTGCAATACCGACATGACCTGGAACGCATGTGAAGACGAACTGGTAGCTGCAATCAACTCAGAGATGCGAGATTGAATGCGCATAACGAGTGATGAGGAGCCGGTATACTGATGATGATGATCATGATGATGATGATGATGATGATGATTGGTGTTTAAGGGCGCTCAACTGCTTAGGTCATTAGCGCCCTGAGAGAATGAAAAACTACGCTAAAACCAGAAATAGAAAACACCATGACAATAAAACTGATAAAACCCTGGGCAACAACCAGAGAGAAATAAAACTCCAATAAAATAGTCCAAGTGACAGATAAAACTCCGTGAAAAATAAACATTAAAAACGGAAACCTGAGTTTAAGCTTTAAAAAACAATGCAGGGAAACGTTAAGAGTAAAATTAAACCCACAGCCACCGGGCATGGCTGCCGGTAACAAAATTTAAAAGTAGAATTAAAAGTAAAACCTTGACTTATCGATCTATTGTCAACGGTTAAAAAATAAAAGCCATTAAAACTAGATTCGTAAAGGAACTGTTACTTGGGATAAAAATCTAAAAGCTTCTCCATCGCTCCGGGATCATCGGTCAGAATCCCCGAAAGCCTGGCCGGCAGTTGCAGAGTGGATCGTAGCGGTGCTAGACGAGCACACTCTACCAAGAAATGTCTGAGGGTAAAAATGTTGCCTCAGAGCTGGCAGACAGGTTGAGGTTCCCTCTTAAAATGATGGCTATGACTAAAAATACAGTGGCCAATACGTATACTAGCTAAAATAATTTTCTCACGACGTGAGGAAGTCACCCAGTGCACAGGGAGCTCCTTCACTTCCCTGAGTTTGTTGCCACGAAGAGCGGACCAATCTCCATGCCAGCACGATATTACCGCTCTTCGCACAAGTCTAAAAACTTCAGCGGAGACTTAAGTTAGTGGTAACACTGGGCGCAGATGATGCCTTCCTTGCCGCCAAATCCACCAGTTCGTTCCCCGGCACGCCAACGTGTCCAGGAACCCAGGCGCACTCCGCATTTACACCCGAAGCGTGCAAAATGTGGAGGATGTCCTGAATGCGCTGTACTAGAGGATGGTAAACGTACAGCTCACGAAGGTTCTGCAGTGCACCAAGGGAATCACTCAAATAAGGCAGTCACCCAAGTTTCCACGGCGAATGTATAAAACGGCACGGTAAATAGCATACAGCTCTGCAGTATAGATTGATGTGCTACTCGTCAAACTGAAAGTAAATGATTCGGTTCCAGTGACAAAGGCACATCTAACACCATCGGCGCACTTACTGCCATCAGTGTATATATATATATATATATATATATATATATATATATATATATATATATATATATATGACTGCGGCCACTGTATTTTGATGAAAATTCTAAAAAAACAACACGGATACTAAACATAGGCGTAGATGATCTCGCGTAAGCCGTCATCCCGAGATTTACGTGGCAGGAAGCCCGTAACCAAGGTGGGTGCACCCTCTTGCCCTTTGGAAACATTTCAGGCATTTAAAGACCTTGCGTTCGCAGCAGCTCCCGGAAGCGAAATCCTACAGGCGTTGGACTACGTAAGAGGATTCTATAACGGTTGTCCAATCCAGAATCAAAAAAGGGAGGAAACAATGTATGTGTAGGTATGCATTTAAGGTTACAGCCATAGTTAGATAAAAGAAAATTCGCCGACATCGAAGAGGGGGTTCGGCAGATTCGGCGTAGAGGCTCACAACTGGGCTAGTTGGAAATGCTCCAACAGCCACATAGATACCCTGATATTGGACAGTATCTAACTTTCTCAGCACAGATGGGCGTGCTGAAGAATAAACAATTTATCCATACTCTAGCTTTGATCGGACCAGTGCACGATAGAGACGCAGCAGTACTGTCCGATCTGCTCCCCAGGATTTTCCGCTTAGTATCCGTAAAATATTCAGAGAACAGTCACACCGCGCTTTAAGCTGTGCTACATTAGGTGACCAGCATAGTTTGCGGTCGCACATCAACTCCAGGAATCTCACCTCATCTGCAAAGGGAAGTATATTTGGCCCGAGATGAAGAGAAGGTGATATACGCCACCTTCGGCGCCAGAAATTAACGCAGACTTTCTTCTCAGGTGAGAAATGAAAGCCGTTCTTTGAGCTCCAATCATAGAAATTTTCCAAACACCGCTGGAGACGGCGTTCTAAAAACGGCGTAAGCTGAGAAGCACAGCAGATGGCAAAGTCGTCCACGAATAAACAAGAAGAGACACCTGGGGGAACACAGTGCGAGATGGAATTTATCGCTATAGGAAACAGCGTCACGCTGAGTACCGAACCCTGCGGTACTCCGTTCTCTTGAATAAAATGGAAAAAACCGAGCCGACCCTTACTTGGAAAGCGCGGCCACGCATAAACTCCTGAATGAACAACAGTAGGCGTCCACGTATATTCCAAATGTGGAGGAAAGGCAAAATGCTTGCCCACCAACATGTATCATAAGCTTACTCAAGGTCAAAAATATCCCAACTGTTGGGCTGTTCTTCAGAAATCCGTCCATGATCTGAATTGACAGCGAGACAAGGTGGTCAGTTGCTGAACGACGTCGTCGGAAACCACACTGGGTGATAGTCAGAATATTGTGGGATTCCAGTCACCACACCAACCGTCCATTGATCATGCGTTCCATCACCTTGTATATGTAACTGGTGAGGGAAATAGGACAATAACTGGAAGGAAGATGGTGGTCCCTTCCAGGTTTAGGAATGGGTATGATGGTGGTCTCCCGCCACTTGTCTGGAAAAGTGACGTCAACCCAGACACGATTATAGACCTCGAGTAGGAAAGCCTTGCCATGAGGAGGGAAATGTTGCAGCATTTGGACGTGGATACCATCTGACCCTGGTGCAGAGTGTCGCGAAGATGAAAGTGCATTGTCCAGCTCTGCGATGGTGAAAAGGCAATTAAAGTCTTCAAGGCTTCCAGAACGAAAGGATAATCCTTGAGATTCCAACTGAGCCTTAACTGTAAGAAAATCAGGGAAATAATTGTCTGAGCTAGACACCTGAGCGAATGCATTGCCTAAAGTGTTCGCCACGTCAAACGCGTCAACAACAGTCCCGTCAGGCGTTTTGAGACCGGCGATGGGCATATGGCTCGATTTTCCAGCCACACGTCTTAACTTATCCCATACGACAGAGGAAGGTGTATGTCGATTAAAGGAGCCTACGAATTTTTCCATGAAATCTTTTTGCTATCCTTAATAAACATTCTAGAATGTGCACACATCTTCTTATAGTGAATCATGTTATCCAGTGTAGGGTTCCGCTGGAAATCCCGTAGAGCACGCCTGCGAGCTCGAATAGCATTCCGGCAGTCATCGGTCCACCAAGGTACCGGAAATTGACGGTGTGACCAGTCGAACGCGGAATGGATTGCTCAGCAGTGGAAAGAATGTTACCTGTGAGATGTTCACAGAGTCGTGCTCGTCGTAGTTAAATTCGGCCAAGCGGGAATATAGAGCCCAGTTGGCTTGATCTAAGCGCCAGCTACGTAAACCGGTGGAACAAACAGGATGCGTCAAGAGACTAATTAGACATGGGAAGTGGTCACTAGAATGCAAATCAGAACTGCTAACTGGGGTGAACACATTGCTACATCAAGATATGAAAAACTGTGAAAGGCGTCAGAAAGAAAGGTGGGTTCTCCGGTGTTCAAGAGAACTAAATTATTACTGTCCAGGAAGTTTGCAATGAGCTTGCCTCTCGCACATGCCCAAGGTGAACCCCAAAGTGGGTGGGTGATTGGCATTCACATCTGCCACCAACAGAAATGGCGGAGGCAACTGCACAACGAGGTCTTCTAAGTCCGTGTGCGAGAGGTCAGCGGATGGAGGCAAATAGATACTACAAACGGTGAAAATGGTGGAGGCCAGCTTAATCCTGACCACGACGGACTGGATATCAGATTGTAAGGGTACAGATTCGGCGAATATATCATCTCGGATAAGCATCATAGTGCCACCATGTGCCGGGACACCCTCCTCCGGTGGTAAAGCACAGCGTACGGAGGAGTACTGCCTGATGGTAACGGATTCCTGGGGACGGAGCTTTGTCTCTTGTAAGCATACGACCAGAGCCTGATGCTGGCGCCACAACAATTCTAACTCTGGTCGACGTAATCTAACTCCGCGTAAGTTCCACTGTAGGACAGCCATAGGTTATGGGATGGGATAAGTTCTAAATTGAAAGACGTTCCTGCATATTGGTCGGTGCTGGTCGGTGTAACTTATTATTTTTGGGTGTCGGACTAACACTTTATACAGCAGCACGATCCTGTCGCTTACGCACAGTGCATCGCGCACTGACGACAGAATCCTCCTGCTCCATCTTCTCCATAGGGGAAGACCCTTTCCAATAGAAAATTTCGGTTCGAGAACGTCGAACCTATTAGAGATACTGATCGGCGAAGATGGTAGTCGCCGATCACTACTTCTCCCTGAAGATTCCTCAGAAGAGGATCTCCGTGGAGAGTGACGTGAACTTTGCTTTCCCTTAGATGGTTTGGGAGCGGTTTGGACACTATCTTACAAAAAGTCTTGCCTGACATAGCTGGTCTTGAATTGTTTTGCAGGTGCAGAATACGTCACAGGTTTACCGGTCGTGTTTCCCGATGTCGAAGGTTTAGGCGATAAGGGTGCTGAACGACTCTGAAGGCTGGCAGATTTGGCAGATATTGATGCCGACTTTGAAGATGACGTAGGCTTGGGCACTGTTCGGCTACAAGGACCTTCTCTGCAATAGTTGTCCCGTTTAAATTGCTAGTTTGCTTTCCCGACACGGCACTGGTTTAGCTACAACAGAGGTAAAAGTTTCGGACTTCGGGACAGAGGGTTGGAGGAGTCGCAAGAGTTTCAGGGCTTCCGAGAAGGACACCTGTCTTTCACCCGGAATTCCTGGATCGCCTTCTCATTTGTAAAACGAGGACATTCGCGGGAACTGGAGGAATTTTCGCCGTCGCAATTCACGCACGATGGGCGTTTACTACATGCATCATCGTGGGATAGGTCACCACAGGTCGCACAGGTGGATTCACCGTTACAAAAATCACGTATGTGGCCAAAACGTTGACGTTTATAGCATCTGTGCGGGTTCGGTATATAAGACCTAAGCTCGATAGCTTCGTACCCTGCCTTAATCTTTAGTAGGACATCTACCTGATCAAAAGTAAGGAACAGGATACGAGTAGGCTTGAATTCCCCATTGACTTTACGCTGAACGCGATACACTGATGTTACGCCTTGATCCGCCACATTCTCTTGAATCTCTTCAGTGCTTAAACCGTCAAGAGAGCGGGTGGTGATCACACCGCGTGAGAAGTTTAGCGTTTTGTAACTTCGGCCTTCACTGGGAAGCTGGCTAACATTTTGGCCTTGATTATTTGGGCAGCCTGGGAGTCGGAGAATGCCTCAACCAGCAGCGTGCCGTTACAGGCTTTAATGCCCGACTTAACAGGGCCAGCTATGGCATCAAGATCCTTTTGAATGGCAAAAGGGCTAACCGTAGAAAACTTTTCCCTTCCTCTGTTCTATTAACAACCAAGTAGCGAGGACCGACTCGAATACTTCTTTTCCTAAATTAACATAAGAAGAGGTTTTGGTTTTACGTGCCATAAAGACATATATAAATTCATCCCCCAGTGCTCCCCATCCCACGGAGCCGAACATGGGGTCACCCCACGGGGGTGACAGGGCTACACAAGGGATATAGCGGGCGCACAGTCCCACTCACCTTGGAGTTCGGTATAATACCTAGTCCTGGCCGATTGACTAGGGGTGGGTTAGTCCCTAGCCTCCCGTTTAGATGAAGCAGAAACCAAAGTAGTATATTAGGTTGCGTACCCTCCCCAGTTTCTGAAGAACAGAAACCCAGGCTCAGACACTCAACCTTCAACCAATCAGGATATTCTTTTCCACCGACACGGGTCTCCACGCACGGCCTACACGAGGGTGGCCATTTTAACCTACTGATTCCCTCACCACTCTGAGGTTCCCAACAGAGGGAGTCAAGGTTGGCTCAAGACCCCGGGTGCGCCTAACCCGTACCTACCGTAGTAGGCCCCTGGGGGGCCTGTATACTGATGCAGTGCCTGTAAGGCACTCAGGGAATCGCTGCAAACAATAAAACTACCGGGTGCTAAAATCGAGATAAAATCCAGAAAGTAAAACACAGCGTACAGTTCGGCACATAACCTGTAGCTCCTCCCAGCTGCGAACCATCGGTGAATACCGGTGCATAGGCCCGGTAACGGCCTAGAAGTTCGTTGAACAGTCGCCGAAATACATCCGGAGCGGTCGAGAGTTTCACAAGGTTCGAGAGGCTCAGATCGAAACCGGGACGCCTCAGTTTCCGAGGAGGTTCGAAGTATACAAAAACGCTCACCACAAGAGGCAATCTGAAACCCCTATCGGAGAGCAGCTTACGAAACCGAATACCACAGGGGCGTGAAACAGTGGTATTCCTCAGATAGCGGTGGGAATACTCCGGGCGTAACACAGGGTTAAAAGTTGGATGGCAGGAGTTTGCTGACAACTTAGGAGCATAAGAAAAAAGTAAGAAGGAGCAACGCACTACCAGTTGGGGTTCACCAGCATCGGCATATAAGCATTCCACACGATTACCGCGGAAGGCTCCTGTAGCAAGACGTATGCCGGTATGATGAACAGTGTCTAAATGGCGAAGTTTAGAGGCGGTCGCTGCGCCGTAAAAAAAAAAAAAAAAAAAAAAAAAAAAAAAAAAAAAACAGCCGTAATCTAATTTTGAGCGAACGAGGGAACGGTACAATCGCAGCATTACGGACCGATCACCGCCCCAAGACGCACCAGAAAGCAGTTTCAGGATCAGAAGCGATCGATCACAAGAGGCGCGAAGGTTTCGATATGGGACACCCAAGAAAGTTCACGGTCCAGGTGGAGACCTAAGAACTTCAAGGACGGAACTAAAGACAGCGGAACATCGTTCAAATGAAGGTCAGGAGGAGGTTGTACTCCACGAAGACGGTGAAAGTGTATGCATTGCGTTTTCGTAGGGGAGAAACGAAAATTTTTGCGAAGCGCCCAACCAGCGAGGGAGTTTGTGGTGAATTGTAGTTGTTGTTTGAGATAATCTGTGCTGTAGGAGTGATAGTACAGTGCAAAGTTGTCCACATACAGTGACAATGAGATCCCACTACGAACGACGCTAGTAATGCCGTTGATTGCCACGGCAAAAAGCATAACACTAATAATCGAACCTTGGGGCACACCGTTCTCCTGAATCCTCTCCTGCGAGAGAGTATTGCCAATACGGACACGAAAGCGGCGGAGCTGGTGAAAGTTGCACAAAAGCAGGGCCAGGTGGCCACGTAACCAATAATTGCGCAAACTACGAAGAATATCGTATCGCTAAGTAGTGTCGTAAGCCTTCTCAAGGTCAAAAAAGACACCCACGACATGCTGCTTGAGAAGGAAAGCATTCTGCACATAAGCCTCCATACGCGCCAGGTTATCGACGCTGAAACGATGGTGAAGAAATCCGCATTGCGCGGAACACGGCACGTCGATGGTCTCCAGCCACCAGGTAAACCGAATGCTGATCATGCGCTCTACGTTCGTGAGGCAAATCGGTCAGTAAGAAGATGGGACGGTGCTGTCTTTCCCAGGACGAGGGATAGGAATGATAATACCCGCTCGCCACATATACTTGTATTCATTAGTACTGTCTTAATTTCAATTTCCGTTTGGCTTTTAGCGCATGGTTACTAAGCCTATAATGTTGTTGCTGTACTTAGAGCTTCTTTTGCCCATGTTACGTTTATTGCATAGCCTACTCATGTTTTATCCCAATAAACTACCATTGTATGTAACGAAACAAAGATGTAAACTGATCTGCCTAACCGAATTAGAAACACTATTTAGGTTTCTGGTTTCTAAATTCCTCCTGCTATTTCTAAGCTAGTGTATTCCCTATAAACCATTAAATACACTGAGATGATAATAGCTAATAATATATAACTCATATTCCCAACACAGCTTTGGCAATAAAAGCTCAACAGAATAACAAAGGGCTCCACATGAAAACAAAAATCTGTTTTATGTTTACCTCTTAAGGGCGCTTTACAGCACTCTTTTGTCTTTAAAATTGCCAAACACAGTCTTCTATAGAACAAAATGCCTTCTCTTTGTTTACCTGATTGTTTGAGAAGTTGCAAATCAGGCATACAACCAGTTATAGTGAAATGTATCTGCGCAACTGGTAACAACAAGCGCAAGGGCATAAAAAGACAACGTGACGATTTTGAAATGTTCGCTTGGGTAAAAATAAAATCGAATTATAAAACTAAGGATATTGTAGAACGTTTTTGGCACATAATGAATGCATTTTGTATATTTTCGAAATTTTTGGCAAATTTCAATTCTGCATGCTCTAAAACACTGCTAGAGAGAGAGAGAGAGAGAGAGAGAGAGAGAGGGAGGGAGGGAGTTTCTTGTTTTTTCTCACCAAATTCGAAGCCCTAGCGTATCCCCAAACCACAATACCTTCCTTTCAATCTCCATATTTCCGTCGCTTCCTCCCTCTTGGCTTTCTGCTCCATGACGTAAGGGTAATCTCCTCCAACCATTATCTCTCAATTAAAGTAACGTCACCAAAGTATGCATTTAGGAAAAGAATAGGCAGTAGCTTGTAGGTAGGACAGTACTGAAAGAAGTATTGTTGGCATTCAGAAATGTAATATCAGATTTCACCGGAAGTGCTACATGTTTTCAGCCGTCTGAGAAAATGAAATTAGAATTAAAAAATATAAAACTATCCATCTGTATGTATTTGCGTGTGAATAGTATGACTTAAAAAAACAAAAGTCAGATGAATAGGACCAAACTTAATATTCAATATCTTCAAAGAAGCAATGCAACTTTCAGGAAAATTCTCCCACATTTACTTAGTAAACATTTCGTTACTGTAGGCTATCCAAACATAGCTTTGGTGCCACTATATTCATGTATACATATTTAAGATATTTGCATGACAAAATATGTTTGGTATCTCGAATTTTCTGGCAATAACTTCTGAAGTCTTACGACGCTGTATAGGTAATAGCTCTCAAGGAAAAAAAGCAAGAGCAAGGATATATCGAAAAGCAGCAAGAACAAAAGAAACGGCATAGAATCAGAACCAGGACCTAGTGGTATACCGCAGTACCAAAGGAACAAGGTCAGCGACTCTTCAAATATCTGCCAAGGTTGTAAGACAAAGGGGGCGAAAGTTGGGTGAAGTGTTTAGATTGCCACATGTGGTATCACGTAAACTGCACCAAAAACAGTGAAAATCCCTTTTTTACATGTCACAATTGTTTAGATGCTAAAATACTCTCATAGTGCAATCTGCGTCCATGAGGCACAAATAAAGTGTCTATCGGCCCCCAGTATTGGGTCTAACGGACACAGGACAACTGACAAACTAATACACATTTTTCTAAATGCAAGGTGTGATATATGCTACATATTCTTTGTGTATTGTGTATAAGTTGCAAATAGCTATCATACTAATAAAATTTGTTATTGAAGGAAATTTGCTTTAATGTGTCCATCGGACCCTAAACTACCCTATCTATTGGAACGTGTCTAGACCTAAAGTGTCTTCCGGTAGTATTCGCTAACCCACCGAGGATCCCAGCTACCAAAATTTTATAAAGAGCATTCTCTAACTAGGAAGAACAATCGATAACATGGTAGGTGTTTAGTATTTTGAAATTGTTTTTATTAATTTTTTACGTTTTGAAAATTTCCTTTATTATTTAAAGTCTTAGTGAATTTCTTTTTCAAAATAATTAGAAAGAAAATTAAGGATGGAAGACTGAAGAATACGTAAAATGAATTGTCGTTTGTTCTTCATTCGTATATCGTTTCGTTTACTCCTACAATTATTAGAGAGACAAACACTGAACTAACTTTGCACCTCGATGGATACTACATAAAGAAGAAAAAAAAGTGCACGCTGACTGTGGGATTCGAACCGCTGACACTGGGAGTGATGTGGAACATGAAATTAACCAGTTGAGCTACAATCATTGCGCCCGGTTGCTACGTTAAAACTTGTAGGTATAGTATCATCACACGTCTCCCTCTTCGCTTCTGATCTCTTTATAACTGTCGTGGACCCCTTTTTGTAGCTTAAGCCGTTCATTTGGCCTTCATTCATTATTATTTACGTTGTAGAACGTATGGCAGCGATCCTATTGATATATCATGTACTGTAAAAGGAGTTATTAAGCGTATGTTTTTCGAATGGATGTAACTATTGCTGCTAACGTCTATTTTCCGATGATAAGCCGACTAGATTTGCATGGTTACCAAATGGCCGACAAGCACAGTAATTTCGACCTTATTGCTTTCAGAGTACGAAGCTTTGTCTATGTCCAAAAATAATAAGGTACAGGTGAACCACCTTGTATTTTATGTAATGTTCATTTTATAGTCAAGCTTCACTTTAATTCTTTCTCCTTCTTATGTTGTTTTTTTTTTTTCATTATTTTCTCCACTGTGTTATTACGAAGTTGGTAACTAAATGTTTATCTTTACTGTTTAACAAAAATCTTACCTAGGAAAATGGAAGAGGGGGGCGGTTAGTAAAAGCGCGGTTGTAGTAGTTCTTAAACCAATTAGTTGAACACCCGTAAAGATATAATGTAATGCAAAGTTGAATTACATTTAAATTCTTTCGCATTCTTTTGTATTTTATTGCAAATTCTCTATTTTTATTCTGATTTAACTAAAAGTATATATTTACTATTTTAAAAAATCTTATTGTAAATGTCCAAGGTCAGGTAAAGCATATACGGTCATGAGATTGTGTATTTCCAGGTGTACTGAAAACGTTTGGCAATAGAAGTCTTACTACCACTGCCACCAGTCACGAGATTATTGTTTCCCACGATCTCATGGAATGTCAAGGCTTTCTTATACTCATCTGTCTGTAACGGTTTGACTATCGTTTCAGTCACCTGTAAGAGGGACTGAAGGTAAGTCTGTAAGGAATACTTTTGTACCTTCATAATGAAACTATTTATGGAAATCTGTATCTCGAATAACAATAAGTAGAAGATAAATCAATTGTTCGAAGAATAATTTATAAAAGATATTTAGATGAAATAGACGACTATGGAATGAGAAAAATCCCTGAGAGTGTAACACTTAAGATTTTTCTAATTTGTTGACACGATAATAACCATCATTCCTGAAAGCCCCCGTTGTCTGTCTAGCAGCCATCTGAAACTTCGTTTCTGTCTTCATGGAGACAGTGAACATAGAACTCTTGGGTGTTTATGACCGAGGCAGATGGTTCCGCGACAATGTGCGATGCTCGCATTCAGGAGGGCCTGGGTTCGATTCCCGTTTGGCCAATTACATTTATCATGAGATTTTTGTGTTTTTCCGGGTCATTAGGCGGATGCTGGGATGGTTCCTCTTCTACTACGAATACATTATAATTTTCCATTATTATTCATAAGAAGTTAACCATCTGCGTAAAAGACAAAAACTTACTGATAAAAGTGTAAGTGAAGGTTTGAAATAAAGTATTTTTCAGTACATTTTGCATTACCTGGTAGATTTCGAAAATCCGCGTTTATTGGTTTTAATTATTACCACTTTGTCATTTTCATGAAATGTTGCCGCTACTTGGAAAGATTGTGGAATTTCATAGCCAGCATATAGCGATTCGTTTTCTTTCCTTTCTTTCCATGGCCAGAACTTTTTACCTCAAAGAAACATTTGAATACTGTTCCCGCAAGTGCATCTTATTAAATTTGAAATAATTCCTAAGAAAATATTTACCCGAGTAACCCAACGTAGTTCAGAATAATCAGCGTTTACGTGAACATTATAACTACAACAGCTATGTGTGTTTGGTTTTTCGTGGAGAAATTGATATGAATGAGTTACATGAGATTTTTTAAGGTATTCGCTATTTAGATGCCGCGATGTCATCGAAAGAACATGGGATTTCAAGGCTCTATTGTAAACATTTGACAATGGCTTCGATCTCCTCTATCGCCTTGTACCTACAATGAAATTTTACTGAAACTAGTTCTGTAAAGGGTTGTCACGATCAACACGAATTAGATAAAAACTGAGATATTTATAAGAATATTCTTTAGAAGCTATAAAACACGAATAAATCAATAACAAAGGATAGTGGCTGGGGAAATTCATGTGAATGTATCTCCCATTCTTGTTGGCTGAGGTAATGAAATGAAATCAAATAAAGGTTATAATGCTAATAACGTAACTAATGCTTACAATTGTAATAAGATAAGATAACGTTGGGATTCGATTTGAAAGTTCAGCTTCTCAGTTTTTTATAGCTCGCTTAATTTACCAATATGCTCGTGAATATTTCACAGTTTAAGCATTGTATCAGGTAGTAGAGCCAAATTCAATATTACCGCGCCATCTAAGTTTGCCTAAGAAGCTTTCACCAAACAACCAGAGCATCTTTTCCTGCATTTAAGTACAAATGTGGTTCAAACTCTCTAGATATCTACATCGGCAGTGTAGAGGTTTATGTTGTTGCTTAAATAGTCTGATAAGCACAGCATTTAACTTGTAGTGCTTGATTCCCCGTTTTGTTTAATGTCCGATGTGGTGTTCTTATTGGTTTAGTGGAGGTTAATAGAATGTGAAAATTGCAGCCAACGCATTTTCAGAACGGTCCCAATATTTTTAACATTTCACCATTAATATCTTTGCTCTAGAAATCAAGACAAGAGGGATGGATAGTTTTGGTTGGGTCACTGCGTTAACAGTGGTGGGAAAATGTGTGCCACTTCATTCTAAAATGGTATTAACACACATTTATTTATTTTACAGTAAACTTGTACTTGATGTATTCCCTAAATAATGTCACAGCTCAATAACGGTTTATTGTTCAGGGAAGAAGGAAGAAAAAACTATTACCACACAATAATTTGGTGACATGTGCATTGTCAGCAATGTGATCTTGTTTTACACACGACAGGGTGCTTTCTTTACTGTCAAAACAGAGAGACAGACACAAACGGAGAGAGATAGATTTCCCAAATGTGTAAATAAATCATACAAGTAGCACAGATATGAAGTAAAGAGCACGTATGATACGAGGATCATCCAGAAAGTAACAGACGTTTTGGCATAACTAAATAATAACGAAAGTTATCAACACAAAACTTTATTTGCAAGGTTACAGCACCTTACTCTGTTTTTCACGTAATCGACATTGCTATCAAGGTATTTATTGTCTCGTGGTACCGATTTTTCAATGCCGATGTTATACTTTTCTGCTGCCAAAGAACTTATTCGTTATTTTGAATGCACAAAATGTTCGACCAAAAGAATTTTATAGGCAAATAACGCAAGTGCATAGTGATACTGCAATAAACCGTCTTCAGTGAGGAAATGGCGCATAATTTACGAGTAATCAAGGATGAACCAATGTGTACGAAAACGACCGTAGTGGAAGTTCATCATCGTTGTGGAGGAGTTGAAAGCAAATGTATAAAAGAATTCAAGAAACCGGTGTTTCGCTTTGGACACCGTACATGACTTTTTGGATGGAAAAAATTTCCCAGCCATGAATACCCCAAATTGGCAGTGACATATTGAATCATATCTTTAGCGGTGAAACAGTGCAACATTTGTGTTGAAAAACTGGCACCAGGTGACGATAAATACCTTGATAGTAATGAGTGACGATTACGTTGATAAATAGAGCAAGGTAATGTAACTTTGTAAATAAAGTTTTGTGTTGATAACTTTCATTATTACTTAGTTATGTGAAGTCGTCTTTCACTTCCTGGGCCCTCGTACATCCTGCTGCAATGAGTGGGGTACAAAGTTTTGTCATTGACACGATTGATAGGATATATAGGGAAAGTATTCAACTTAACGAATATTTAACTAAGCGCTATCTTATATGCTGGATTTAAAATATATCATAGTACATTATTTTGTGTTCGAATTTACACAATTGGCACTAAAAGGTCAGTTACAGAAACTACATATGTTTCGCAATATTAATTTTTTAAGAATCCTTTTTTAAACTCATTAGCAATATAACATAGTCTTTTCCACAAAAGTAAACTACATTTGACCGTTCTCCTAATTGTATATTCTACAGATTTTTCCAAATTTAGGTTTCTTTCTTAAACTTGATATCCATTCTCTCAAAAAGGCAGTTTGCACAATTCAGATGTAGTGACTGAGCACGCCACTGTGCAAAGTATTGTAAAAGCCTCTATAGAAGGGCAATCATCCAAATTTACAAATTTTGTTTCTGTTCAAAGTATTTCTTTTTTTCAAAATACTCTGCTATAGAATACGGGACACTGGGAATTAAGTGCTGATTACAATCGGTTATAAAAGCCAACATTCTCTGTTTTGTAGTAAACGATTGTTGGAATCCTTAGACAACCTTAGATAATTAAATTCAGCTGTCCCCTCCTCGTTTCGGGCTCTACAGAGCGTATAATACATCTGTTTTCTAGCATACTATTTTATAAAAGAGAGTTTTTCTCAAAACTATATTTTCACGCCTTCAAAGTATTCCACGCGTCTCAGTTTTTGTTGAAATACAACTGCAATTTTTCAGAATGTGCAGAAGTATGCATTATAATATTACATATAACACAATTACATGAGTTTTTCGAAAATATTTTTAAAAAGTGATTAGTTTTAGACGTTAAGATTTCTAACTTTTTAAAATTATTATAACTATTGAATAAAATTTACTGAAATATCAACACGTTAAGATGTTTGCATGGTTCAAGTTTACAGTTAAAAAACTACTTCCTATTTTCTCAAATTCTGAGGCGTGTAGAATTTTTTATTAAGTGATATATTTACATCATTAAATGCTGTGAAATAATCTATACGTTGCAAAATATTTATTGAAATTGAACAAAATCGACATTAAAATTAGTATAATAGCAGTACAATCACAGTAAAGGTTTCAGGAAAATCAATACAAAAATATAAACATTTGAAATTTCCTCCCCAAAGTCCCCTAATTTAATAAATCTAGGCGTTAGTCGTATATATTAAGCAAGTAAATGTTCTGAGGTAATGTTATTAATAGGCTTTGATAAATTAAGTCCCATATTTATATATTAAAATACCTATTAGAAAAAAAACTTAGGTTTTAATAGCAACACTTAAAACCTCTCATCAGCAGTTCTAGAAACTTCTCCTATTGGCAAGAGCTGCTATCACTAGGTATTGTCAGAAATTCAATTAAAGTGCCTTTATTCCCAAATCTAATATTGCTGTGTACATTTATATTTGATAAAAATGCAACAGTACAATTTTATAAATAATTATAGCTTCACGAAGTCAATTTTAAAAATTAATTTTCCGCTGTATCTTTAGTTGACTTTCCTCTTATCCTGAGGGAACGGGAAAAGTAATACACAATTAAAGAGATCTGTTTATATTTAGGAATGGCTTGTGCTTGATTTTTGTTCATGCCCAAACGCAGAAGTAGTTGTTATTAACTTTTTTATGAAAACATAATCAACTCGCTAGCAGCAACGCGTATCTGGTCGAGTTAAATGTTATATAAGAGCATTACATTAATACGTATCTCCTTCAGTGTAGGGTGTTAAAATCTAACGCACAGAACTCCTACATGGCCCAGATTCCTAGCTGTAATACTGCCATGGTGGACGCCCTTCTAGACTAAACACCTGGTTCTATACGCTATATCTCAAGTTGTACTTCAAAACCAAGCAGGTGATACATAGACCGACCTTGACAGTCATGTGTCGGAACCAGAAAGGCTAGCACATTGCTCTATATAGAAATAGTATTTATCCATTTTTTCTTTCATCTGTAAGGTTTTCACATTTATCTAATAACACCAATATCAATTCCAAACATCCTGCCGTTTAGGAGCTATTTCCACGATGACACATTACCTCAGATGGACAGCGCAGTTTACCGCTTGTAAACTCGAAATGCAAAATCATATGCTTGCATGCCATTTCATCATATAGAAAGATAACAAACAGCTAGGATATAAGTCGACGTTCTTGTGAACAGTTATTATTTCTATTTACTTATTTAAGTGCTAAGTTCCATACAATGGTGGCAACCTCTTAGACCCAGGCCTTATCTGGGTATGCCACTCTACTATTTTTAACATACATGCTTAGTTTAACATACATGCTTAATTATACATTACCTCTACCGTTTTGTTATTTCCCTATGATCTCCCTTTAATAATCCATTTCTATTTTTTCTTTCCCATTTTATTTTTACTTTCCATAAGAATTCCCCTAAACTTCTTAATTGTCCTTTGTCCTTAAAAATATTTCGTATCCCTAGCTCATTATTCCTCCTTAGCCACTTCCGTTTGATCAACTCTGTTCTCCATTCATTTGTCCCTTTACATTTGAACATTATGTGCAGTTCGTCCTCATCCTCCCCACAGATTGGACATAGCCCCTGCCTCATGCCTCCTCTCAACCCCTTCAGTTTCCATATCCCTAGTTGGAACCATGCCAATCCTGCTCTCTCGTTTCTGTTGCACACTTTGAGATATTCCTCCTTTCCTGCACTATCCTTCATCTCATTGTACCATTGCAACGATTTTTTCTCTCTCATTTGTGCACTTTGATTCTGCCTATCCATATCCTCCAATCTATCCCTCACTTCTTTCCAGAACCCCCTATCTAGATTGTTCATTCTATCCCACAAATCTCCTAGCCCGTTCTTAATCAACTGCTCCTTGATCTTACTCAACCACGTATTACATTCCATCTTATTCTCCTGAAACCTTAAACATGCTTTCATAATATCTGATTCTGGGAACTGGTGTATACGAAATAAATACTTGAGTACCCTCTCCATTATTTGTCCTCTAGTACTAGCTCTCCCTAGTTCTGCCATTACTCCTACATTACCTGTACACTGTGGTACTCCCAAAATGAGCTTACAAAATGTTCTCATCACCAAATCCAGCCTTTCCCACCCCTTCTCCAACCCCCAAATCTCAATTCCATATATCCACCTAGACTCTACCAAGGCACAATATATTCGCTCAAACCATTCTACACTCATTGTTGGTGCTATATACAAGCATTCTCTTATGGCACTCATAGCCAATCTCCCCTTTGCCACGGCACTTCTTACCTGCTTGTCCCACCTTCCTGTGCTAGACAACTTCACCCCTAAGTAAGTAAATTCACTAACAATTTGAATTTCTCCACCTTCTTCAAACCACTTTTCTTCCTTACTCAATTTTGATCCTTTCTTGAACACCATAATTTTTGTTTTCCTTTGGTTCATTTTCAGCCCCCATTTATTGCAAAATTGCGAACAGTTACTAAACACAATCATTTTTATACCCAGCAGTTAATTTTATGTGCTATTCATTTATTGTTAACTTTCGTGACATTGCATATAAATCTGATCGTGAGTGAACGACGTGCACAGATATAAACAAATGAAATTACAGAGATACAGACAACACACCAAGATTCACATTTAAACCAATAACGTTAGTAGAGCTGCGAATTTTGTTTGTATATAAACCGTTTTGAATCCTACTGTAAGTTAACGTGTATCGATGTAAACAGACGGACTGACAGATAGTCAAATAGAAAGCACAATGTTGTTTGTATAGAAACGGTTTCCAATCCTACCGTAAGTTAACAACGTGTATCGATATAGACAGACGGACTGACAGACAAATAGAAAGCACAATTTTGTTTGTACATAAACGGTTTTAAATCCTACCGTAAGTTAACAACGTGTATCGATATAAACAGACGGACTGACAGATGGATAGGTTAGAGAGCACAATCTTCATATTTAACGCAATAACATCAGCAGAGTTGCGGATTCTGTTAGTATGTACAATGTATATGAAGCTTCAAATTCCTTCTAAATTTATAAGGTACATAGACGGATTCTTTCTAATTATGCTCTTATCTACATATTAAAAAGTATAACAACTTAAGTATCTGTAGCTAAAACTTACTGGTTATAAAGCTGGCAATTTTGAAAGACAAAATCACTCATCGACTCAGGAGGCGACAGCGTTGAACAAAACACACACAAAAAATGATCCATTGCGACTGAAGTGATTAACGCGAATATTTCATGGTACCATATGAGGGTTTTTGTTTACCCTTCTTCTCCAGAGATCAGAGATAGCGCAAGTGTCGCCATGAGCGCGTTCCCTAAATTGTCTAGCTTGGGTGCTTCGTGGTGCAGAGGATCGCGGGTTCGAGTATGCATCAGAAACTATTTTAGGTGAAACATCTTTGGCGCTACGGGGTAGTAGATGAAAACAAGTTTAGTTTTTCGAAAGCATTACTCATTTCAATTCTAAACAATATCAATAGGTAACAAGGAAAGTTAAGGAAATACACGAGCGACAGTTGGGCTAAATCTTTGAAAACAAAAAACGTAGACTTTTTGTTATTGTGCTCATAGAAACGTTGGACGTTCTTAATTCGTAATATATACCTAATACTTCTTGCTCTGAGGCACATTTAAATCTGTGTATAGTGATATAAAGGCCCTTGCTCACGTAACGTATAGGTTTATTTTCTACTCCAAGTGGATTTGTAAACAATAGATTACATATACATATTTACACACACACATATATATATATTAGCTTAACGCCCTTTTACCTGTTTGGCCATATCGAACGATGAAATGAAATCGTTAAAATTATGCTCAAATGATCTCGGAGCCCATGAAGCTTAAAGTTATTTGACATTCGTGTTCTGAAGATAAGGGAAAACCCCGAAAGAAACCTTATCCTGGTAACTCACCCTAAGCGAGATTCGAACACACGACTTCTTGAATGTCAGGTAGGCACGCTACCCCCGCATCATTATAATTATCTGTTTTAGTCATTTATAGTTAAATTATTGGAGTGCTGAAAGCTTAGTTCAAATAAAATGAGGTTTGTTACCATTAGGCCTAGATTTGATTAATTTCAGCTTCAGAGTACAATGAATTGTTTGGAAGATAAATATAACAAAGACAAAGAGCCTGAAAGGTATGTACTCCAACATAGTAGAAAAGGATCCAACTAATAAACAGGTAGAGAAGAAGAAGAAGAAGAAGAAGAAGAAGAAGAAAAAGAAGAAGAATAATAAGAATAGAGAATGACCCAGATATGTGTCTGCAGAACTTTGGACAAGAAAGGGATATGTTTGTGAAATAACTTTTTGTAATTTGTAACTTTTTTATGTTACATTTATGATGTTTAAATAATTCCAGGCCTTGGGTCTGCCTGATTTTGCTTTTTATTTCAATTATACTCCTTAATGACTTGGTCAAACTATATGTTGTATTAACTTTCCTCTGCAGAAGTAGGTTTGCAAGAAAAATAAATACTTCCTTTCCATTAAGTTACAATATTTTCCCCATTTTTTTTTTAACCTTTACAGCATTTGAAAGGTGATACATGCAGTAATTTCTATCTGCCTTGATTCAAGCTTTTAACAATTTTTAATAAAGGATAGTTTGAAATGTCCTTTGCTTTGGTTTGGTGTTCGGAGATGATATACCTAAAAACATTACGTCTACTCAACCGGGTGTTTCCATCTATTTTGTAATTTTTTCACTTTATATAATGTAAATTAGTCTGTATGCTATAGTTTATTTTCAATTTCATCCAAATTTTATCAAATACCTCAGAAATTTTATGTGAATAAGTGGCATTGCACTACCTTTTTGCAGTTACATTTCTCCTGGTCCAACAGTCACTAATAGAGTGCGTTCGGAAAGTCACTGTAGACTTTGATTCATTTCCTAATAGAGTGCGCTCTGAAAGTCGCTGTAGATTTTGATTTTTACACATGTAGATTAGGTTGGAATTTTGAACCCAAGTTGGGCTTTCCTACATACAATCTTAATGAAGTTGGCATAATTGATTTTTCATTGATGGATTTTTTTTAGTTCAATTATCAGGGTCGTCTCCTTAGAGCGGCTGCTTACCAAGCGGTAGACCTGGGTTCGATTCCTACTACCGGCTTGGGGATTTTTCGCCCGCTGGGAGACCTGGTCCGGCGTGCACTCAGCCTCGTGAGGTCCCTGGTGGGCCAGTTGAAGAGCTACTTCATGGAGAAGTAGCGGCTCCAGGTCAAGAGGACCGCATTAACCGCCGGGGGGTTCAAGGCGCTGACCACGTCTCACCTTCCAATACTGCACCCCGTGCATGACAGCTACATAGTAATGCATTTCGTCGACATATTAAGAAATTTCGAGAGACAGGCTCAGCGTTAGATACCGAACGGACCGGAAGATCACCTAAACTAACTGAACAGAAATATTTGGAGATGTATATTTTCTTCGGAAGCTCAACAAATACATTGGGGAAGTTGGCACTGAAACAGATATCGAGCTTGCAACCGCGCATAAAGCAGTTAGGCAAACTTTGAAATTGTTCTCGTATTAAGTGATAGCAATGCAAGATTTGGAAGACCTGGATCATAAAAAGCGAATCCATTACTACCTACATTGCTCTTCTTTATGTCACCTTATATACAGGCGAGACCTGGTTCCACAGTTATGTTAACACAGAATTGTGGGCAACGCAGAATCCTCATGGTGTCAAGCACACTTGCATGATCAGAAAACTGGGATGTGTGTAGCAATATCCAGACGGCGCATTTTTGGTCATTTATTGATTTAAGAAACCGTTAACTGTGAACATTGTTGTTTAATGATTCAAGATTTCTTCAGAGCAGCAGGAGGAAAAGGACAACATTACACGACTTCTGGAAGAGCTTTCTGGGGAACGTGTCTACCCTTACACGTTGACTACGTCTATTGTTGAGGATGTCATTTCTCATTTACCATAGGTCTAACGTCCAACGTTTCATTACGGTAGTGGGCCTCGGAGTCCCACATTATGTAGATGTAATGACATATAGAGGCCTGAGATTTACCCTCAGTGATAGATGGCAGCAGCAACTGCTGAGGTGGTGTCGGCCTCCGAAGTCCGGTATAGTACAGAAGTGTTTTTCAGTTACCTAGCGATTTGTTACTGGCACCACTCAAAATTATAATATTTATTGAATTCTTACTAATATATTTGTGAACAAATTCTCATAATGTGTATTAATTCAGCTTCTAACAAAATAACAAATAGTAATTATGCATTTTGTAATGAGTAATACTTTTCTTTAAGTAATTGCCAAAAACAGAAAAAAAAAAAAAAACCAAAGAAACAGAAGTGAATCAATCCGTACAGTTCCTCATATTCATTTACTTTTATTTTTATATTTTATGAAACTTATTGAAAAAAGATAGACAAAATTCAGGCTGCCCTTACTATCTTCACAGAAACTTGTGACCTTCTTTACTTTCTTGTTTGCCTCCTGGCTTGCTAAGGTTTTTTAATTTCTTTATAGCATTCTCTACCTACTTTCTCTTCTTTCTCCCTTTTCCTTCGGGCGAGATAAAGGTATGAGCTCGTCTCATAACCTGGGGTGGCATAGCAGGCGCCTTTGAAACTACTTCCTGCGCAAGGATTTTCTTGAAGTTTGTATTTGATAACTTCTTTTCATTTGTCAAATTGTAAATGTTCCAAGAGTTAACAATTGCTGTATCAAGACTTTTTCGAATATCCATTTTCTATACAACTTCAGACCTCTTTGAAGGACAGAATGATAAGATATCTGGTCGATCATGTCAACACCGTTTTTGGCTCTATTATACTACTACACACACACAGTGGTTTTAGTGCTGGATTTCCCTGCCTTTGATTTTTTTTTCCATTGTCAACAACAATCATTTGTCCATCCACTTTATTATTTTCACTGCTCCATTCTGCAGCCCGTACATTACTCACTTCTTCATCTTCTTCGTGAAGCTGGCGAGCACCATTTCCGGTTCTGTTTCAAGGCTCCACAGCACATAACTTTCTCGCTATACAAAGCCGTAGCAGGTGGTAAACTGGAATACAAATTATCTGCATTAAGGAATCTACCTTCCTTTACATCCATGCATGACAAGAGTTGATGCACAGTTGCTTCCGAATGACTGTGCTCGTCATTCCTTTCATTTGTTTCTGTATATACTATAATATTCATAGGTATGCCAGAGTAGTACAGAGTTTTTTTTGTAGTGTTTAACGCCCGCTTTAATTACTTATGGCACCGCAGGCGGTGAGTAGTACAGAGTTTAAAGAGTTTTATATATATGACATATACACATATGCCATTTGGGATATACTGCTTAAAAGTAGGCTCCTCCTAAATGGTACCAGGGAGTCGTCAATGACAATGTCTCTTCCAGATTCATCAGCTTCTACATTGCTGCAAAACCGGAGATTTTTTAATATTATTAAGAATTGACTTCTTGGCATGATGTGCAAAATAAATTCACGTCTATGCATTTTATCTTTTGAACAATAACAATGCAACAATGGCAGACGTACCAAACCCAATATAGTGATAATTGAAAAGAAGTTACAGATTTCTTTATATTCGTGTCTTGTCTTGAGGTTTTTTTTTTTCTGGACTTAACTTATCAAGAATCAGCTTTTCCTTTTGCTGCATACCCGCTAGTCTCGTCAACAATCAAAGAGCTTCTGTGGTAATTATATGTTTGAAAATCTTCAATGGTGTATCTCTCTCCATATTTACATTAACATGCAACTTCTCAGCAGAATATTGAAGCACTGAAACCGAGAACTTAATGGGTTACCAAGGGTTCACCACGTTATCAGTTAATTCAATCTCTTCTAAGTCACTGTCCATCATTCGTTTTAAAGGTGTTTCAGAACTGGATTCACCGGTATCTGTTGGTTGGTAATGTTTGTTCTGGATGCTGTCATCGCTACTAAACACATCACTTTCGGTTTCACTGACACCGGAATTGTTAATTTTACTACTTCCAGCCATACTCAGCGCCATCTTAACTAACTTGCGATTGCGCGACATTGTGATTTCTAATACTGCGACATAGACATAATAATAATTTGAATTCGCAGCCATCACTGAAGAAAATGTTGGGAAACCACAAGTATGTCTGCTGATCTTCTTGGGGTCGCACGGTACCGTAACTATGTTCATGATTTCAGTACGGTGCCGGTCTCTAGGGGGTGTTACAAGATAATCATAATTGCAGTTTATATGACCAACATAATTTACGTAAGAACAGGTGCAAACCTAGCTTTACACGAGGAAGGAGCGATATCGGACTCGCACGAACAATCCGTAGTCAACGTGCTAAATAGTTATGCCTCCACCGCTCCCCGCAACTTACTCCAACAGAGAGCAGTAAAACCTATATTACCTCAATCGCTGTTGCACCCATTGTGACTTAAAAGCAAAAAATAACTAGTACATACGTGAGAATCATATCACAAGCAGATCTACAGAAAGTGTTTTTTCCAATAAAATGAAGTGTGTTCAGGCTTATATATATTGGTGAACATTTCAAACATATGTTGTAACTGCACAGTGACATTCCGAACACTCTGTATTTAATTTGTCTTTTTCTGCCCTTTGATTGTGCCTAATTCTTTAGTATTAAAAGTGTTCCACACGATGCAGCTTTCCTCCAAATAGGTTCAGATATTAAACATCTCCAGAAAAGGTGAACTGAAAGAATTAATGTATTAGCTTTTGTATGCATGTTCTAGAGCAAATATAATATATATATATATATATATATATATATATATATATATATATATATATATCGGGTGATACCCACTTGCAGAGAAATAAATACATACATACATACATACATACATACATACATACATACATACATACATACATACATACATACATACATACATACATACATACATACATACATACATACATACATACATACATACATACATACATACATACATACATACATACATACATACATACATACATACATACATACATACATACATACATACATACATAATTTAATCAGTTTGAACAATATTGAACATATAAAAACATTTTAGTGTTTATCTTTGTGAGTTTATTCCGCAGATGGAAAGTCATGATACAAAAATTATGCAGTAGATCTTTTAATAGGTTCCGTTTAATGAATTTGTTTTTCAAAAGTATAAGTTCTGCATAATGTTGACCATTCAGCTCAGAGTACCTATATGAGGCTAATTAAATCTAAATATAAGATACACTGCTAAGTATATAATTATGAAAACTGCAATATCTGCTTTAGGTAGAAAAATTGTCTTTGGTTAAACTTTGAGCTAATTTGCTTCAATATCGTAGATTTTTGGGAATCCTACCTTAAGAAACGGTTTCACTCTTCCTGTCAATGTGATTACAGTTTTTTCTAATTTCTCATTATACCTACTTATCCGTCCGTCCCTCCCTCCCTCCGTCCGTCCGTCCGTCCATCCCTCCCTCCCTCCCTCCCTCCCTTCATCCATCCATCCACCCACCCACCCATCCACCCATCCACCCATTCATCCATCCACCCATCCATCCACCCATTCATCCATCCATCCATCCATCCATCCATCCACCCATTCATCCATCCATCCATCCACCCATCCATCCACCCATTCATCCATCCATCCATCCATCCACCCATTCATCCATCCACCCATCCATCCACCCATTCATCCATCCATCCATCCTTCCACCCACCCATCCATCCACCCACTCACCCACCCACCCATCCACCCACCAATGCACCCATCCATCTATCCACCCACCCACCCATCCATCCACCCATCCACCCACCCACCCATCCATCTATCCACCCATCCACCCATCCATCTATCCACCCACCCATCCATCCATCCATCCACCCATTCATTCATCCATCCATCCACACACCCACCCATCCATCCACCCACCCATCCACCCACCCATCCACCCATCCGTCTTTGCAGATTGTCAGCTTCTGTGTAAGAAGTGATGAGCTTTTGAATTAATGTCTATTCAGTAGAAATCTGATGAGGATATGAAAATCATAGTGCAACTTACAATAAAAGATACAGATATTTACTTGTGGTTTTTAACCTACTCCCTTATCCCAAATGAAAGAAAAAGCAGTACGCACTCTCAAAATTACTGCTCGTTTATTTCATTTATGTTAGCATGTTTTTTGGGATCTTCATTTTTCAAAATTGGCCTCGGAGATCCAGGTGCATAGTCATTTACATTCAAATGTTTTTTGTAAGGGAGTATTTCCATTTCATGATATAGGGTTCCGCTCAAAATCTACGTGGTCTTTAGCAGTTTCTACAGAACACCAAACCCGTCTCAAAACAAAAGAAAAATAAAGGTAAAGAAAACAAGAAGAAAAGGGACTTTGTTGTTATTGTGCACTGACTCATGAGTTCCTTCTCTTTAAAGGTTTCCTTAGAGTCGGTGGAGATTACCAGAGTTCGAAACGTTAGCTGATGCTGATCTAAAGGAGAGTGCACCAGCTACAATAATGATACGGCATTTTTTATTTACCCCTTTTACTGTTCTTAATCCGCTGTAATTGCTTTTGTCTGTAAGGTTTTACTCTGCAGAACATTTAAATAGGTCAAATGAAATAAAAAACAATACATAAACTTGCAGCTGAAGGTTCAACAGAACGCAAGTGTACACGTTCATGGTGCTTTCTATAAAGAAGGGATATCAAATCTGAAAATTATTTTTATATATACAGGCGATATTATGGTATTAAAATATCGCAAATTTCTCAAAGCAATACTATGCAAATGTCACATAGGATTTATGTACCTCAAATGAGACCATTATAAGTTCTCGATTGAGCCCAAATTTAAAATGAGAGTACTCAGGCAACAGCCTAAAACGTATTTGTTTTAGAATCCCGTTGAAATACTCTTACCATTATTTTCAACCCTTTATACAGAAAATTACACCACTTTACCAACCGGGTCAAAACTTATTGCAGTTAAGTTTGTGCCGTTGGCCTCCATGTCCGGTGATATCTCTTCGTATCGAAGGAAGTTTAACGTCAACTGCCTCTCGCTACAATAGAACTTTTTTTTGCTGGTTGAAAGACATGTAGTCGGCTTGTGTAGTGAAATGAAACATTGTTTCCGGCTCGGCGAGTGAGCTTGTGTGCGTTGGTTTGAGCAAATGTTATTATTCAAATAGAAGTGACCACCATATTCTGATCCTTATATGCCTGTTTCTTTCTCATAGTGTTTTAGACCACTATTGTCTAAATATTTCGCTTGTATATTAATGACCTCTTTATGAGATGAGCTTCTTGAGAATACAGTGGAAATGCATTTCAGGAAATCCTTTAATTTTTTGTTACAAAGTTGTTAAATGTGCCAACCTAGATGGGGTTTAAAGGCAAAATTGTGAAACCTTAGGTAAGTTTGTAATAATTTGGGCATAGAAATATGTTGCACAGGCAACTACAGCCTTTACAGGACAGTACTTAACGTTTTATTTCCCATTACACTCGGCTGTTACTGTTGGTTTAAAACAGTAATTTAGCGGAGGTTTTTGCCAGGTTAAATCAAAGTTTCATTTCTGAGATCCGTTTTAAAAATTACTAACTAGTTGTTATTACTGAATTTACATATTCTTTCTACGTTAGGTTTAAATATGTGATAACAGGTTGAGATTTCTTACAGTTGAATTTGCATTTAATGTGCTTAGCTGTATTTTCCATTTGTTCAGCACTATTCGGTTACGGAATCTCTTCAATGTTAGATTTAAGTTCACGATTGAAGGTTAAGATTTCTTAAAGGTTCATTCAATTAGTAACCATGACAGATGCTACCTGTTCGCTGTATTTCTGTATTTGCATTTAAATCAGCATAGCCCGATTATGGGGTGTTTCTAACATGAGCCTTATGTGTAGAAATTCAGGTCGAATATTTGTAATATATTCACTTAAACCAATCACTGTGGTTGAGCTTATTTTCATTCCACATAACCATATTTTATTTGAATTAGTGCGTAACGGTTAGGCCTACTTTGGGTATAAACACATGCTTTTCAGTGGGAATTTCAAAAAAGTGCCTGCCCACCTTCTATACCTTGATTATCGTGAATTAGGTGTCACTGCATTTGTACATAAAGGAGAACAGTTGGCTTTTCATTAATCTTACAGAAGGTTTAAGCATAGGACTTCCGTCGGGACTGGAAGAATATTCACTTAAGTGGGTTTAGGAATTTTAGGACAAGACTCAAAAAGCCATTACACAGTTGTTCTTAAACTTGTAATGATGAATCGTTCTTGTACTTGGGAACGCTATATAATGGTTAAGCTTTCAATAATAAGACATGTGGAAGATACAATCTTTCAATCTTTTCTTTGCCTATATTTATCTCTATCCTAATTCCTAAATTGGTGAGGCGTGCACTGGGATTACACGCAAACCAGCACTTCAATCCGTAACTGAGCGTGGTTACGATGCAAAGACTTCTGGGTTGTGTTCCAGCATGCCCTGCTACCAGAATTGAACCTCTAGTGTAAGAGAATTTCACAGTGCACCCCAAAGATCTTATCTACCTCAATAATCAGGACACAGATGAATACAGACGAACACAAGATCCTGGGTTACAAATTTCGTATTACCGAAAGCTTCAAGGTTATATATCACTGTTTAATACAACCAACATTAACACTCGAAATATAAAAAGTGCGAACACCTGTAAAATGATTTATTTAGTCCTGTCCTAATATTACGAAGGCCAGCTAAGCAGTTGTTTATCCGAGCATCTGACGGAGCATTTATAAAAAAATCAACTGTCTAATGTAAACACAAACTTAGTTGTACACAATGCTAGCGAATCAAAGACAAGCGTTTGCTACATACCAACAACCGGGTGAGATTGGTCCTGCAGGGTGACATTATATCATCTGGGGTAATATTAATTATATACTTTTTCCCTCAGTCTAAGTCGATTGTGTGGGTTCTCATGTGTGAGACGGTATTTCTTTGTCGTCCCTGCTTAATAAAAACAATAGTCTTGGTATCAAGTATTTGTAGAAAAACTAAAATACTTTAATTAGCTTAATCGCATGCTTTGTATAAGCAATATGCTGTATTATTTCGTATTATTATCTTAAACTGTAATCATTTTAGCTATATTAACTTGTGCTAAAAGGAAGCTAGGCAGTGGAATATTACAAAAGGCATCCATATTGTATGTGAAAACCTTGAGAATTTGCAGCATTTCTTTATTTTACTTGCGTGCTCAGAGGTATAAGTGTGAATCGGGAAAAAATCCCAAATATTCTGCAAAGAGGGTATTTTTCATTGGATACCTCTATTACATGGTACCAATACAATAAAACCACGTGGTGAGATGACGTAGAATGTAACTTTTAGCGCCAATATCAACCAATAAGCATTAAGGAGGAAATCTTCCTTAGGCGCCTATTTAAGCTGTAACAAATCTAAAATCTTCACAGTGTGTTCTATCCTTTAGTGACAAAATCTGCGACATTCGTCATCATGAAATCGCGCTAGAAAGTTTAAGTGTGTGTCAACTATTTCTTACAAAAGGATGAAATGTAACAGTGGAAAATAGTGGACTCAGTATTCATTTAACCAACGTTATCAATGTTTCTCCGAGCATAAAAATGCATATATTTAAATGTATAATAAGTGTTCTTTAGAGGTAGTTTCACCGAAAGTACTTGATGTTTAACGTCGGAAAATAATCACGAGAGTGACAAAGGATCCGGTCTCCTTATTTGTTTGTCATCCAGTAGGCTTACATGCGTACTTTTCCTGTAACCACCCCTGGATTAAGTGTTCTATTAAATCCACATCAGCTAAGCCGAGGCAGAGAATAACATCGTCTTCAGGTATGTGCATACTAAAACAGGTCCTGAATCAGGTATAATGGACTCATCTAAGTGTCTATATAATGTCTGTCATCACTCTGCAGACACCACCAAGATAATTATATAGAGAGTGGCGCAACTACGACGACCGCACTCCAAAAAGGACGACATGTGTTTCAGGGCTTATGCTGGCCTCAGAGAAACAACTGTTTGAGTTTAAGTAAGATTCCTCTAGAGACATCACCGGTTTGGCTTTATTATTCTGAATGGAAACATATCATACACCTTCTTCGTTGAAGAGCTGTATGCCGGCAAGAAAAGCGGCACCATAACATCCCAGTCCCTCTGATAATTAGTAACAACCTTCCACAAATGTTCTTCAGTGTTGATGTACCGCTCAACAATGTCGTTTGACTGTGGATAAAGAGGCATTGCGCGCCTCTAGCGCGCTCCAAATTGCTCCAGTGCTTCCCACATTAAGTTGAACTCAAAGTCGGTGCCCTAATCCCTGTGTAGTTCCAAGGCACTCCATAGGGACAAAACAGTTCGTCTACTAGGCAGTTCGCGATGTTCCTGGCTTCCTTTTGAGGGATGGTGTAGGTACGCCTCCGACCACTAGTGACGACCAACACATGCTTGTTGTCCTTGTCTGGAAGAGGAGATGACTCTTCGAAGGATGCACGCATCAGACCTGTTCTTAACTCTAATTGCAGTAGTTGAAATTATTAATATTTATAAGGGGCTCACGTTATAGTGCTAAATGCGACTCCGGTTCCTCTTCTGTGAAGCGGCTTACCGCGCATACATGACATTGGCAGCAACACCGCTCAGTGTCTGCTCTTTATCACAGCCAGTGGTGGTACCGTTGTCGGAGTCTGTCGATGGTTCGGTTGAGTCCCAGATGTCCATCCAAATTTCCAGCATGTACATCTTCCAGCAGTTCCGTAACTGCTCTCTCTTGATTTTCCCATCAGGTGATTTCCTGAGCCACCCTCGCGATAAGCACCCACATGCCCACAGTACTCCGTCCCAGTGTCAAATCCAACAGTGCCTTCTCCGCAGGAAATCATAGTTTAACTGCAACCCAGCTGAGCAAAAAATAACTGATGGCTATTCAAGTAAAACTCCAATTCGCTCATTTTTAGTTGTATTAAATCTGCATATAGGTGTTTAATTTGTTGTATGCTCAAGCAACCAAACAAACAGTTGGAAACATATCTGTGAGGGAACAAGAAAGATGTTGTAGCTAGTTACCTTCTGGTCTTAAAGAGTGAGGATAGGAGCGGAGGGATGGCAAAGTTCTGTGTTTTTTGTTTTTTGTTTTTTTTTGTTTTTTTTGTTTTTGTTTTTTTTTTCTCAATGGATATAGCTGGATATCTCGCCCGTTTGCCATGACAACGCGACAGAAATTAAGGTTCCATGTGTTACCAAAAATATGTATTGAGCGTAGCGGTGCAGCTTAAGGCACAGAAATTTAGCAAAATCAGACAGGAACTTGCAGAGGCCAACCCATCGGTTTATTGAACTCGTGAAGGAAAGACAACCTTCGGAAGTCACCTCCTTCCTTAGGGATGTTTCTGGGATCCTCCAAAAGTCAACAATTATATGAAGTCTAAAGATACTGTTTGCGTAAAGTTGTTGTACATTTGAATAGCCCAGTTGCCCGCTGTGTTCTTTTATTTCACTGTAATTTTTTATTTCCATCTACTGTTTTATTCAGTTAAGTTAGCAGAAAGATGGCTCTGCAAAATGATATAAGTGCAGTACATCACACACAGACAGACGACAGACACACACACACACACACACACACACACACACACCATTTTCGCTGACTGATTGCGATAAAACGACATGCTATTAACGAGAAGACCAAACCCTACTCTTAATTTGGCATAAGCAGTAGAACGAATGGGTGGAAATATATATATAGGAGACTTATGGCCTGTTTATTGAAATTTCAAAGCAACGGCTATAAGTTTCTGAAGTGCCAGTACTCCACGTATCGCGGCACTTCGTCTGGAATGAGAAAAATAATAATAAAAACATTTACTCCATAACAGTAATCGAACTCATGACCTTTGGGATGGCAGCTTTCAGCGTTACGCATTAAGACACCAGACCAGTTTAAAAAGCGTCTCCAGAGTAGGCTACATAACTCAAGAAGGTAGTTAATTAATGCTCAGTGTCTCACTGTCAAGTGATTAGTTCGAGATTTTACAGATTTTTGCGACATTAAATCTTGAGAACGAACTGCTAAAAATCGATACTTCTATACTCGAGCAGCAGTTTTAAAGACATTCTAAGTCCTTTTTTCAACTTGCTTTGCTTTGACACCGACTTATCAGCACCTAATACCCACACGTTTAACGCTATGTAGTTGCGTTATGTTTATCCGGGGACCATGCAGCGCCGATCTCAAATTACTTATATCTGTCACGTGCACAATCTCGCAAATTATATGTACAGTAGTTATTATATGGGAAAAAAATCTGTTTTTTTGACTTTGAGGCCTTGTTAGAACGACATAACTGAGAAATATGCTAACAGAAAGGAAAGAAGAGTTACTTAATATATATTTTTTATTTTTATTTTAAATTTATTTTACACACATTATATATGTGTGTGTGTGTAAAAGAAATAGGTATCACGCACATGATATTTTGTGCACATTGTTTAGGCCATGTGCTGCCACTGCGTAATAAATGAAAGGCACACAATAAAATGCAGCGTAAGTATGCTTGAAACATGTTTTTGCTCACTTTTCAGGGGAATAAAACCATTGATTTGAGGCGAGATTAAAAGCCTTATCTCGCAACTGTTAAATCTACTAAGTTTATGTTGTTGAAGACGTCAGAGGGAAACTTCCACAGGACGCAGTTGTAAGAACGGCTCTGATCAAAATTAAGCGAGTTTTCATCCCCAAATATAGAATGGAGCGCTAAGAATAGTAGTTAAATAGCCTCCGTATTAGTTAATCATAACAAATAGAAAAAAATGCTTTTGTTAGTAAAATGTGCCTCTCTGTAAAGCCCAGAAGATATTTAGCAAAAAACAATTTTCACATCAGTCACTTCTATATATCCAGCGTTAGCGGTTTGAATATTTCAGTGCTCTGTCAGTTTTTAGGTGTTCCCACAATTCAGGCGTTTCTCATGATGTCGTGGAAGTAAGATGAAATTTCAAAGACACTATAATACGCCTGGTGGTTTTAAACATTTCACTATCGTTCTATCCCTGTATCCCTTGCGTACTTAAAATGGAATGTGTTACGGCAAACCTTATCTCGATTATCATGAAGCAGATGTAAAAACAGTATTTTGTAAGAATAAACAGTATGGGCTAAGATACAAAAATAAACGAAAGATATGTGAAACATATGGTTTGAATCGCTAAAGTCATTTGAGGTTTATTTCTCGTGGTCATACAAATAGTGGCATTTCATGGTCACCACACAGGGATCGGCAATTTAAAGATTTGACTACCACTAGAGGTAGAGGAGCTGAAGCCAGACCAACAGTAGAAGTAGCCGTTAGCAGTTATAAACCATAAACAAAGAGCTGCACTCTTGTGGAAAATAACACAGTTTTTGGCTACTTGCTTTTACTGAGATCTTTCAAACGATAAAATTCAAGCCTAAAAAAATAGCCGACAACACTTTTCTAGAGCAGACACAGAAGTAAATATTAAGTGAATGAAACAACAACAAAGTTGATGAATGTAGGTAACAGAAATTCTATATACTTCTAACTGCATATTTACCAGGTGGCCCAATTGCCCCGTATTTGGCATGTACAGATATTACTCTGTGCATTAAAAGAGTTGCAGAACGCAAACGGGACTATTTCACTGTTAATGATAAAATTGAATAAATTATTCCAATTAAGAAGATGTGTTAATCGAATATAAGCTGCTAACTTAAAATAGAACATGAAATAATCTTATTATAATTCCCCTTTTAATAAAAATTGCGTGTGCACCTTTTCAATTTTATTACTACTATAATTAATATAAAACCAACTTATATAAATCAAGCCCAAATACCAAGGTAACACCCGATTGATAACAAATTATCAATCAAGACAGAAATCACGTATTAGAAATAAAGCACACAAACGCTAATATACATTTGTGCATAAAATTGACAGTTTATGAGATGGGTATTCGATGCCAGGTCTTCAGGTGGAGGTAGTAACGCTCCACTTCACTCATTTTTAATGGATCTGAATATAGGAGTGTAAGTTGATGTACGCTCAAGTATCCGAACAACCCAATGTGGCTAGGGCACTAGCAACTACATGCCTAGATTAGAGATAATATAAGCACTGTACTAGCAACCAGTCAGCCATATCTATGAGTGAAGGGAAAAGACACCAGAGCTAATTGCTTTCTTGCTTGAGGAGGGACAAAAGCCACGAAGAAGAGGTTGTGGGTGTGCTGATATTTAGCTGCATGCTTATTCCTAGTTGCCATGACAACGAATCAGAACTTCGGGTTCCATGGTTTGCAACTCGTACTTGTTTTGAGACTACGGTGCAGCTAATAATACAGGAATTTAGCAAAGCACAGACAGCCCCTTGCAGAGGCTAAACTCTCTGTTTTGTTACCATTGTGATAAAAATGCTGCTTTTGCAAGGCATTCCTTCCCTAGGGATGTTTCTGACACCCCCATAAAGTCAACAATTATATGAATTTTCTAAAAAAATTTTTTGGTAGTGTTTAACGCCCCCTTTAACTACTTAAGGCACCGCAGGCGGTGACACTGATGATACATGAATGATGATGGAGCACCGGTGGAATGAGGTGGCGGGGGAAACCGGAGTACCCGGAGAAAACCCGCCCCAGCGCCGCTTTGTCCACCACAAATCTCACGTGCGGCCAATTTTCTAAAATGATTGTTCATGTAAGGTGCTTGTGTATTTAAATACTCTAGTTGTCTGCTGTATTCTTTTACGTTACTAAAGTTAGCTTTGTTGCAACTTTTTATTTCCACCTACTGTTTTGTTAAGTTAAAATTAGTGGAGATATGAATGCGCAAAATTATATATTGTGTAGTACATTAATTAAGTCCACCATTTTCCCTGTGGGAATGTGCCCTTAACCATATTCATAAATTATCGGCACAAAAGTAGAACAAAAAGGTGTGAAATGTTATAAAATCACATAAAACGTTCGTGATACTGTGCATACTAGTAGTTAGTTGTGTGGTAGTTATTATATGGTATTGTTAAATAACCTAGAGAAGGAGCTGCCTTTCCTCGACGACGTAACCTAGAAATGCATTAGCAGAGAGGACAGAATAATCAACTTAATATATAAGAAACATTTATGACTCTTTATATAATAGATTCACCTATAATAGGTCACGGGCCGCCACTGTAAGTATTCCCTCTCGGATCCAACACTACAGGATTAGTATCTCAACTGTAAATGTTTGAGGTGAACGCATGGGCTACATTTGGAATACCGATGTAATAATTATTAATCTAAAGTAAATAAAATTGTCATAATATCTTCTTACGATTCAAGGTAACAACCAGCAACAAAATCGGATAATACTGCAGCCGGTTTTTGTCCCCAGCCATATATTCTAGAGAATTTTTTTCTTTTCGTCACTTCGTTTTTACTTCTTATTCCTCATTTTGGAGCACCACTTTTGAAATATTTTGCAGTTACAGCATAGGTATATCACGGTTATAATTCTCTTTGTTTACCAAACCCGATATGAAAATCTACCACCATTATAGTTAAATATTTTTTTTTTCCACAAGGCGTGTGCAGGACAGGAGTTGATAGGATTTCAGACCAAAAAAGTCAATGTCATAGCCGGGGTTTAAAGCACGGATTTCCGTGTCTCTAGTCTGTTGCTCTAACCACTAAGCTACCAGCTAGAAATTGGTAGATCCGTACTTCAAATCCAAATCCCGTCATTGGCGTTAATTTTTTCCGTCTCATACTATGAGACTGAAAAAACTACCATCATGTTTACACGTAACAATAAGCTTATATGATTTGTTTTCTTCTACTGTAAATCGGAGTATTCAGTTTGAAATGGTGTTCTATTTTACACACGAAGTGAGATTATTAGATTCCGACATTACTCCCGTAGCAGAAGCAAAATTGCATGATTTAAATTTAGTTGCCATTTGATTTCGCAGTGCAGTTTTACACCCATCTCAAGCCTTATCCATTTTTAGAATTCCCTTTTAAAACAAGCGCTCTTGAACCCAGTAAAACCACCTCCAGCGAATCTTGATGAATCTCCTTCACGTGTCAGAATCATTTAACTTCAGCTTTATTTTTAGGAAGAAAAATAAGTCGTAGTTGTGAAATTGAACGAATATAGGTTGAGTTTTTCTCCAGCAGTGTTTGCAGTTCGTTTTTACTAAAGACGGCATCAAAGGCCGTTGACACTGGTTATACATTAAAATAAATTGTATTTGGGAAAGGAAATTTCGAAAGAAGACGCCCCAGGTCCAAGTTTAGGACACCTCCCTAACATTTGCCAGTTGTGAGGAATAAGGAAAACCTGGGAAAGTATGACAGTCCTGGAGGGATTTGAAGCGTAAGACCTCCCGTTCTTTAACAGCCTCGGCTACACGTGTTAGTTTTTATATGTATAGGGGAACACAACAGTAACCTACAGTGTATTTTCCCATAGCTTTGGTGCTTTAGACAGAAATTCTTGGTTAGACGTTAAAAAGCACCAATAAAAATCAGTGTTCATAAACTGACAAGAGGAGACAATTGCACCTTTTTTTTATTTCTCGTATTGCTATTAAATTTTTGGAACTGTTGGCAGTGAAGAAATGTTCTAACTTAATTTATACAATTCTTCAAATCACCTAAAACATTCGTCCGACCGATTGCTTCACCGACTTAAGCATTTGCTGAAAAAATTGATTTATGGACGCTCTTTAACGCTGTGATTCTCAGCGTCCCATTCTATATTGAGCGTGAAGGAACGTTTAATTTTGGTCAGAGGTCTCATTATCAGGCTTGAAATTCTCTGATCTGCGACACGGGGCCAATGACATTACTTCCCTTCCGAAGGAAGCTATGCGTAAGGATTTTACGCCCGAAAAAGTCTATCGCCCTCCACCGAATTTGAAACCGTGACGTTGAGAATCAGCGACTAGCAATTTTATCGCTATACCACGGAGGACGACTTAAGCAATTCGTGAATTTTAGTTGGAGATTTCTCAAGCTTATTGCTGTGATTAAGTACTTTCTCTCTGGTCGCAAGTCCACGGACAGAATAATAAAAGAAGCCTTGTTGAAGAGAAGGCTATAAATATTGGCCTTTTATCTCCGTAAGGTCGAGAGGATATCAACAAATAAATTATTCATTATGGCACAACGCTTATGCTAGTAGAGATTTAAGATTATTGATCACAAGACATACGTTGCTCAACTTTTCTTAAATATACTTTCCTCTACTTTAGTGGTTCTTGATAGCGATGCTGAATATTTTGACGGAAAGCAGTATTTTTTATCCTGAACCTATGCAGTACAGGAAGTAAAATTTTGGAGCACATTATTATATAATATAGGCCTTAGTAACATTAACTACTTATGACATTTTATATGTGACATACTCAGAATTTTCTAAATGTTAATACACGCTTTCATAACTACAGTAAAATCCCGTAATTACGCTCTTTAAGGGTCTGTGGCCGTTCGTTTCGTGTCGGCGCACAGAAGAATCTCAAGAGCGATAAAAAGGCTTCCGAGCAAAATTCAACAGTCTTTCACACCCAATATAGAATGATACCTGAGAGCCACAGCAGTTAATGAGCAATTTCATTTCCGGTAGTGTCGACCGTTGAATATTTCAGGTAAAGCGCTCGACCGCTAAATACAATCAAACTATTTTCTCACTTTGGGTTTAAACGATTAAAATTTTCGCAAATAATGTACAATTTTGAATTAATTTTGACCCAAAAACGCTAATAGCGAGATTTGGAAGCGTTAAAATTGATAAAATGATGCAGTATTAATATTGAACGTCCAGGGATTTTACAAATATAGTATAATGCACAGTATAGCGTTATAATCGGGAGCGTAATAGCGGGGTTGTGCTATATTTTGTTTCTTGTTAGTTCGTAGCTATAATACAAAGATAGATACACGGCATTGGTGAGAACTGTGGGATAAATGTAGATTCACAGGTGGCAAAATATTTACATAACTGAAAAAACCGAATGAGGAGTAAAAGAAAGAACCTTTTCGGTGTATCCCTGAAGAAATGAGTATGAAAGAAGGATACCGAAATGACAAATTTCTATAAGCCTCAGACAACTTATTTGAAATTTTCACATAACTGTAGTATTAAAATAATTTTCACTCTCCAATGTTCCTAAAATTAAAGAAACTCCATTTAAATATAAAATCTGCTTCTATGTGAATTTCTCCACTCCACCCATGAAACCCTTAAGAAATTTGTCTTTGAAAAGCCTGCATTTTATTTGTCATATAATATTTCTTAACAGTCAAAGATTATACTTTTGTATAACGATGAAACCTTTTCCTGGAATAAACAGTCAAATATTTAATGTTATTTGACAGCTCTATCTGCATTTTATATGGCAAAGAGACAATCAGAAAATGTGAAATATTAAATGGCACTTCTAATGAGCCAGTGGGCTGCACGGTAGCGTGTCAGGCTCGCATTTTCGAGGCCCCTGGTTCAAAACCTTTCAACCGCTCACTCTGATCTTGGGGTTTCTTGGGTTTCTGGTCGGTAGAAGAACGATGAGGTGCCTTCTCATCTACCACGGCTTCCTTTCTACCATTTTCCTTTCAGTCTGTTTCCTTGTCGTCTTTCAGGTGAAATTGTAGATTTCGTGGCTTATTACGGCGACAGACAGATGCCGCGGATGGTTGCTCAAAGGTGAGAGTATTCTCCATTGATATTAGAGGGCTGCTAAACCCCCTCTTTGGTAACTCCAGTAGTGATACATATCTTCAAGCCTGAAACTCTTTGGATTTTTCGCACCTCAGTGTGGCCTGTAGCCTCCTGTGGTACCTTCACTTTACCATTTCTCATGATGTGTTAGCTACAGGCGATCTATGCAGGTCGCAGTGCCCTAGATGTCCCCTGTGTTGTATAATCTATACCTATAACCTGTACAACGTTATTTTCTTAAATGCAACTATGCATTAAATTCTTAAGACACTAAAATGAAAACTATATGTATAATATATACCTATAACCTATATAACGTTATTATTTTCTTAAAATCAAATATGCATTAAATACTTATAACCTTAAAGTCAAAACTATAGGTATAATCTATACCTATAACCTATACAACGTTATTATTTTCTTAAAAACAACTATGCAATAAATTCTTAAAACCCTAAAGTAAAAATCTGATGTGTTCTATTCACATGACTTTCTCTATATCACTGCAACAAATTATTCTATTTACTTCATCCAATGGAGCAAAAATTAGCAGAAACAGACTTATTACTTGCTTCCTTGTAAGTAGAAGTGAATTAAGGGGGTACCTAGGTTAAAGTGATAGTCAAAAGCTGGTTGCTCAGCGACTGAAGTTCCTTTGTTTGTATGGACACGAGTTCAAAAAGTCCTGTATTAGAAAAATGTAAGTTTTTATAGCTGAAACCAAAAACAAGGCGTATCTCAAAAACAATCAACTCCACGAAAAAAATGTATATATCATAAATTGTGTGTTCTAAGATGCTCTACATTTGTTGTGTGTTAAGTTTTTGTCCATCTCTTGCGGTTTAGCAGTTAAGCAAAATTCCGTAAAATTGACCCAGAATAAAGTAGTCTTCAGAGGCTATTCCCAGAAAATTCAAGATATACATTTTGTTTGTCAGGTAAATATCTTTAATATACGAAATTTTAATCAAAATTGTTAAAGCCATTTTTGAGAAAATCAAAATTTCCGAAAAAAGTTCCATGTAAAGGGTAGTTGGGGGGATTTTTCTCAAAATCTTCGTGTTGCTTCCCTGGAAGATACTAAACTTAAATACCAAGTTTGGTATTTTACCGACTTTTCGTTTTTGAGTTATCGTGATCACAGGCACACGGACACACACACGGACCTTTTTGTGAAAATGCTTTTTTTTGGATATTGGGGACCCTAAAACATATATTTCCGGTGAAATCTCGGTATCGAATTTTTGGGTGGAGTGCAATACCTTCTCTATACACTATGCACATAGTGCGTATAGAGAAAGTAAAAACTATAGGTATAACCTATATCTATAACCTATACAACGTTATTATTTTCTTAAAAAGCAACTATGTATTAAATTCCAATAACCCTAAAGTCAAAACTTTGTTACATAAAACAATTTTTAGATTACTCCACTGACCTTTAAATAACGTATGTTGAAAGCATGAGAGAAACTGAGCCAAGATTGTATAAGGAAAAGCATTGGAGCTGTAAAAGGCAGAAAGAAGCTTACGAGCCGATCAGGCTTGAAACTTCCACGGGCTATTTACACACAATTGCAGCCATGCTTTTGAATGTCACACTTGAGCATTCAAATAACCACATGTGCAGAATACCTCGATTCTCACCTATTTATTTATGACAAGCTTTAAAAAAAGCAATTTCCGAAATATCATCAATGATTCAGAATCGAGTACTCTTAAGGATAAATGTAGGTAAGGTAGCTTCGAAAACCAACTCTTATTTTCTTTTTCCTCTTTCTACGTAGATTCAGAGTTACCACATCATATCGTACAGAAGGTTATTTCAGGGGTTTTTTCTTCTTTTAAATGCCCTAAATACTTTTAAAAATGGCGGTTCAAATGTAACGCGCGTTTAAATGCCTTCACTAATAAATGTACTGCAACATATACTGACGTGGATAAAATGTAGTTCATAATGCAACGCAGCTGTTTGTGTCGGTACTGACAATTGGTGGTACACCAGGGCCCTCCACGGTGGCTTGTCGCTCAGTTTTGGCTGCCCATTGATATTAGTCTCATCCTATCCTCCTGCGGTCTGAAGTACGATAAACCAGTGGTGCAGTGCGGAGTCCCTTACGGCATCACACACACACACACACACACACAAACGCATATTAATATCAGCAAGTGCTCCAAAGTTGTGCAGAATGTCATTCGCATTGGCCACGTACCGATTCGTTGTCACCAAAACATTGGTACCGTGGGCATAGCATAAGGTAGAAATTCGGAATCACTGAAAGGAAATTACTGTAATGCATTGATACAACTGATGAAGCAAAGGTTTAATGCCAACGCAAACAGAATCATAGACGCCGGGAAAGCTTGACGAACTGATCTGCGAACAGGTGTAGTGCAAAAATAATGAATCAATATATAGCAGACCCCGGGAACTGCTACTTACTGAGAGATCAGTCGCTCAAGGCTTTGCACTGATAAGTGTGGTGGTGGTGGTGGTGGTGGTGGTGGTGGTGGTGGTGGTGGTGGTAGTAGTAGTAGTAGTAGTACTAGTAGTGGCACTGTTAGTGGTAGTAGTGGTAGTAGTAGTGGTAGTGGTAGTAGTGGTAGTAGTAGTGGTAGTAGTAGTAGTAGTAGTAGTGGCAGCAGTGCTAGTAGTAGCAGTAGTGGTAGTAGTAGTAGTAGTGGTAGTAGCAGTGGTAGTAGTAGTGGAAGTGGTAGTGGTAGTAGTAGTGGTGGTAGTAGTAGTAGCAGCAGTGCTAGTAGTAGCAGTAGTGGTAGTAGTAGTAGTAGTGGTAGTAGCAGTGGTAGTAGTAGTGGAAGTGGTAGTGGTAGTAGTAGTGGTAGTAGTAGTGGTAGTGGTAGTCGTAGTAGTAATAGTAGTGGTAGTAGTAATAGTAGTGGTAGTAGTAATAGTAGTGGTAGTAGTAATAGTAGTGGTAGTGGTAGTAGTAGTGGAAGTAGTAGTGGTAGTAGTAGTGGTAATAGTAGTAGCAGTGGTAGTAGTAGTAGTAGTAGAAGTAGTAGCAGTAGCAGTGCTAGTAGTAGCAGTAGTGGTAGTAGTAGTGGTAGTAGTAGTAGTGGTAGTGGTGGTGGTGGAGGTGGTGGTGGTAGTAGTAGTAGTAGTAGTAGTAGTAGTAGTAGTAGTAGTAGTAGTAGTAGTAGTAGTGGTGGTGGTGATAGTAGTGGTGGTGGTGGTAGTAGTGGTGGTGGTGGTAGTAGTAGTGGTGGAGGTGGTGATAGTAGTAGTACTAGTAGTGGTAGTGGTGGTGGTAGTAATAGTAGCAGTAGTAGTAGTAGTAGTACTAATAGTGGTAGTGGTGGTGGTGGAGGTGGTGGTAGTAGTAGTGGTAGTGGTGGTAGTAGTACTAGTAGTGGTAGTGGTGATGGTGGTAGTAGTACTAGTAGTGGTAGTGGTGATGGTGGTAGTAGTACTAGTAGTGGTAGTGGTGATGGTGGTAGTAGTACTAGTAGTGGTAGTGGTGATGGTGGTAGTAGTACTAGTAGTGGTAGTAGTACTAGTAGTGGTAGTGTTGATGGTGGTAGTAGTACTAGTAGTGGTAGTGGTGATGGTGGTAGTAGTACTAGTAGTGGTAGTGGTGATGGTGGTAGTAGTACTAGTAGTGGTAGTGGTGATGGTGGTAGTAGTACTAGTAGTGGTAGGTAGTAGTATTAGTAGTGGTAGCGGTGATGGTGGTAGTAGTACTAGTAGTGGTAGTGGTGATGGTGGTAGTAGTACTAGTAGTGGTAGTGGTGGTGGTAGTAGTACTAGCAGTGGTAGTGGTGATGGTGGTAGTAGTACTAGTAGTGGTAGTGGTGATGGTGGTAGTAGTACTAGTAGTGGTAGTGGTGATGGTGGTAGTAGTACTAGTAGTGGTAGTAGTGGCGGTGGAGGTGGTGATGGTGGTGGTGGTGGTAGTAGTAGTGGTAGTAGTGGTGGTGGTGGTAGTAGTAGTACTAGTAGTAGCGGTAGTGGTAGTGCTGGTGGAGGTGGTGGTGATGGTGATGGTAGGAGTAGTAGTAGTAGTAGTAGTAGTAGTAGTAGTAGTAGTAGTAGTAGTAGTAATAGTGGTAGTGCTGGTGGTGGTAGTAGTAGTAGTGGTAGTGGTGATGGTGGTAGTAGTACTAGTAGTGGTAGTGGTGATGGTGGTAGTAGTACTAGTAGTGGTAGTAGTGGCGGTGGAGGTGGTGATGGTGGTGGTGGTAGTAGTAGTGGTAGTAGTGGTGGTGGTGGTGGTAGTAGTAGTAGTACTAGTAGTAGCGGTAGTGGTAGTGCTGGTGGAGGTGGTGGTGATGGTGATGGTAGGAGTAGTAGTAGTAGTAGTAGTAGTAGTAGTAGTAGTAGTGGTATGGCTTTAGGGCGCACAACTGCATAGGTTTTTAGCGCCCTAGTGTAAATAAAAGAGCTAAAAATTAAAAGGCAGAGAAACCACTAAAACAAGTAGTACCATAAGGGTTAAAACCAGGGAGAGCACAAAAAGGCTACCAAAGCCATACTAAAACCAAGGGACTGAAAACACAAGTCGGTAAAAAGATAAAACCCCTAGATAAAATTAAACCCAGGGAGAATAGCCAGTTTCTGCATCTTCATTAATAACACTGGTAAGTAAAGATTTTAAAAACAGTTCTAAAAATGTTAATTGTTTCATCTGCATCTTTCTGTGGTAGCGGCAGACGGCAATGAGCGCAGAGGGCGCGAACAGGCAAAACACCACGTTTTTGGATCACTCGGCATATCAGTTAGGTACCTCTGGACAAAAATACCGAGTTCTCTGGGACCAACGAAAATGTACTTCACTAATAGATTATGTATGTAGCGCAGTACAAAAATATCGAGTTAACTCGAAACAAGGAAAATACTGATAATGCATTATGAGGTAGCCCTGGACCAAATTTATCGAGTTATCTCGGAACAAGGAAAATATACTTGGCTTTAGAATCTGGGAGCATTCTTTTAATATTTCTAAATTTAACTCGCAGATTCGCTTATAAAATATATGGTCGTGTATTAAATTTGTGTTACTGTCATCCCGCAGCGGCGGGGAAAAGTAAAAAGTCCCTCACAAGAACCAAAGATGTCGCCCAGAAGGGTGGGTATCAGTAAGCAGACACAGGGACGCACGCAGCACAGTAAAAATGTGGCACTCCAATGAAAGATGACGTACCGTCAAAGGCTCGTTACACGAAGCACATCCCCACGTAAAAGATACTGGTGGCTAAAAATGCAATGCCCTATACACAGTAACCTCTCAGTGTGTTGCCAAGCACCCCGTACCACTCCGTGAACCAGCGCGAAAGAATGACCCTCCGCAGGTGAACACGGACATCACCTGGAGGAACAGTGGGCCCAGAAACATTAGGCAATAAAATTGCAGACTTGGCAGCTGTGTCCACTTGTTCGTTTCCGCTTACACCTACGTGATCAGGAACCCAAGCAAACGACACGCTGACGTCCGCTTCAGCGAGCGAATGCAGGCGATCCTGAATACACTGTACCAAGAGATGGCATGGATACAGCTCACGCAGGTCCTGTAGTGCACTGGGGGAATCGTTACAAATAACAAACTGCCTTAAGTCCTGTCCCCGAATAAAAAGAATAGCCTGATAGATACTAAAAATTCGGTGGTAAAAATCGAACATTGCCCCAAAAGATGAAATGTATAACTCCGCGAATTAAAAGCGAAAGCTCATCCCACACCACGGTCTTCCTTTGAACCATCCGTGTAAATAAAACAATGGTTGGGAAACTCGGCCTGCAACCCTAAAAATGCTGAGCGGAAGACTGAAGGTGGAGTCGCTGATTTCGTCATGGATGCCAACCCAAGGTGGGACAGGATGTCGCAAGTGGAAACACAGGCGGTAGGCGAACATCCAAGATCCGAAGAAGCAGACGAAAACGAACTCCTGCGGGAAGCAAGGCAAGCGCGCTGACAGCATATTGACGGTCAAGAGACTCGTCAAAGAATAACCTTAAAGACGGATGATTTGGCAAGGCAAAGAGGCGGACGGCATAGCTGCAAAGAAGCAGGTAACGCCTATGAGAAAGCGGAGGTTCAGCAGCCGAAGAGTACACAATGCACCCGTAATCAAGTTTAGAGCGAACAAGCGAACGGTAAAGCTGTAATAGCACGGTACGATCTGCTCCCCAGCATGTGCCACATAAAACACGTAAAATATTAAGTGAACGATTACATCGAGCCTTCAGAGAAGAGATTTGGGACGACAAGCTAAGCTTCCAGTCGAACATCAAAGCAAGAAACTTCACAGTTTCGGCGTAGGGCAGCGGTTCGGTTCCGAGGTGTAGAGAACGCGGTTCGTATGGTTTCCGACGCCAGAAGTTGACACAAACTGTCTTCTCGGATGAAAAACGGAAACCATTTGTAACACTCCAAGCATGTAGACGGTCAAGACATGCCTGCAGGTGACGCTCCAAAAGGCACGTGCGCCAAGAACTGCAATAAATTGCAAAATTGTCCACAAATAAGGAGGAGCAGATACCAGCAGGAACACACTCAACAATAGGATTGATGGCAATAGCGAAGAGAGTGGCGCTGAGTACCCACCCTTGAGGTACTCCGTTCTCTTGACTAAAAAAACGAGAGCAGACAGAGCCCACACGTACACGAAACATCCGGTTGTTCATGAACTCCCGGAGGAACACCGGAAGGCGGCCACGGCAGCCCCAAATATGCAAGGTACGTAATAAGCCAGCCCTCCAGCAAGTGTCATAAGCTTTCTGCAGATCGAAAAATATGGCCACAGTTTGACATTTCCGAAGAAAACCATTCAGAATGCGAGTCAAGACGGAGACAAGGTGGTCAGTCATGGAGCGGTATCGGCGAAAGCACTGTATGTTGCACGGAAGTTTCTTAAACTCGAGCCACCATCGTAATCGTCCATTGATCATGCGCTCCATCACCTTACAAACCGCACTGGTAAGGGAGACAGGGTGGTAACTGTAAGGAAGACTACGATCCTTCCCCGGTTTTAAAACGGGAACAACAGTGGCTTCGCGCCAAGCCGTGCCAAAAGCGGTTGCAGAGGTTCAGGAGATAAAGCTTACTGTCAGAAGACAGGTTCTGTAGCAAGGCGATATGGAGGCCATCGGGTCCTGGAGCGGAGTGTTGAGAGGATGCTATACACGCATCCAGCTCCCACATGCTAAAATAAGAGTTATAGCACTGGGTTTCCAAGGACCGGAAAGAGAGCCTCTGAGACTCCACCTCCGCCTTAATGGCACAAAACGCCGGGTGATAATTGGCGGAGCTGGACGCAGTTGTGCACGTGCTACCAAGGGCGTCTGCAACAGCAACTGGTTCAACGACGGTTTCAGTTCACATGAGGTGCCGGGAACTGAGACAAAAGATGAAGCATGTCAGCAGCGCAGATGATAGACGAAGGCGGAACATAGACATTACATACAGTAAAGGAGAAACCAGGAAGAGCAAATCGGATAGGAACAGCTTGCAAACTAGTGGTAAGCGAGACCGGGTGACCGCAGATGTCATTCCGCGTTAGGATCATAGCACTCCCATGAGCAGGAGAGCCCTCCTCCGGTGTAAGATCAAACCGCAACGGAAGGTAGTGGTGCAGGGCAAAAGCATCGTAGGGACGAAGCTTTGACTCCTGCAAACACAGAACCAGAGGGTAATAGGGCCGCAGTAGCAGCTGCACTTCGGCCCTATGGGTACGGACACCGCGGATATTCCATGTCAGGAGAGCCATGGAGCACAGGTAGAGGCGTGAAAGGCTATCAATAAATCATAATATGAATTTGCAGCTGGGATACAAACAATTGACGGAAACGAAGTAGATGAAGTTACGTTGGGCGTTTCTTGCTCTTTGTACACTTAGAACCAACAATAGTATAGCCCCTTTCATCGTCAGTATCCGCTGATGTTCGGGATCCGGAAGATCCTCTGCGGCTCGTACAACGAGAACGGGACTTGGAGGGTTTATCAGTGGCCTTGAATTTTTTGCGACTGCGCTCATGAGGAGCAGCGAAAGATGGTGTCGGTCTAACTAACGGCTTACGAGAAGGTTCTGGAAAAATAGAACCTGAGGCATTGGGAGCTATGGATGTTGAAGAATGCAAGGTTGTTGTGCTCGGCGACTGCTCTGTTTGCGTACACGTGTCGGCTACGGACACGGTTTGTAGTGCCACTGAAGTGGCAGGAGTGCGGCGGAGCGCTGATGTGTAGCCTGAGATGGTCGCAGGCTGCAGCTGTTGGAAGCGACGCCTGGCTACCGGAAAAGTCAGGTGTTCCTTAACTCGCAGCTCCTGGATGGCCTTTTCCTCGAGAAAACATGGACGTTGCCGGAAGCTAGATGGATGGTTCCCTTTTCAATGGACCCAACAAGGGTCTCGAGCACAAGCAGTTTCTCCGTGAGCCGTTGGCCGCAACGTTCACATGTAGCGACGAAGGTGTACCGGCTGTGGGTGTGACCAAATTTCTGACAGTGGAAACAACGCATATGGTTCGGTATATACGGCCTCACAGCAGCGCGTTTGTGCACACAGTAGAGTGCCTCAGGTAAGCTGGTACCTTTGAACGTCAGAAAGACTGTCCGTAGCCCAACCGACTCACCATTACGTTTGCCAAGAAGACGGTACGCCTGACACACACCCTGGTCAGAGAGATTGGCGACAATTTCAGCATCGGAAAGGCCGTCTAAGCTCGAGGTGGTCACCACGCCTCTACACGCATTCAACGATTTGTGTGGTGCTACCGTTATTGGGTAGGATTCAAAAAAGTCAGTTTTCAATAGCTTTTTGGACAGGTTTTCGGTCGTGGTTTCGACTAATCCGTCTCTAGTCCTGTTTGCATTGGTCACTTTGCCACATATCCTATCGAGTTCACGTTGAATTAGAAGGGGTTAAAGTCTCACATTGTCTTGGAGTCACAGGCCAAGGTCATTCAAAAAGCTGTCAAAGGGAGATGTTTTCGGCGGAGGGATCATGATGAAAAGGCTCCTTTCCGGTACCATTGACGTCAGCCTGCCATCCGGAGGAAAGAGAGAAAAAAAAACACCAAAATACTTTCCGGTCTGTGCCGCCTGGGAGACCCTCCCAGACCGATCTCATGGAGTACTTAGAAAGAGTTACCCTGCGGCCTCCACTGCTGGTCAATACGGGTAAGCCCTCCACCATGCACAACCCGGCTTTATGCCCATACCACAGGTATAACCATCTGTGGCTCTCCACTTTAGGCCATGGCGTGTAATGGCACAGCCATGGATTCAGGGGACTTGTGGTTGTTTACACCGGGTTTCCGATTACGGTAATACCTCAGGCCCGTGATTCTAAACCGACGACCTGCGTTCGTCGGAATATTAGCATGGGTCGGGCTCCCAGAGAAGCTACGTGGATGTTCATATCGGTATGAACGGGCTCCGCACTTAAGGCTTACACATAGGGTCTGTGTGAAGGGTCCACTCAACCGTCATGCCTTAGACCTCCGGAGAGCACACATGTTGGAATCTGCGCTGGAACCGTGGGACGGAACCATGCAGATGGAAGAAAGATCCCTGTTGGTGAGGCATGAGTTAGTAAATCTAAAGCCTTAAAACTAAATACATAAGGAATAAGCCTAGAAGAGGAAGATGAGGTGAGTGCACTCGTACTAACAATAACACACAAAAACAAACATAAAAACATGCGTGCACACACACACTCGCAGACAAGAACACAAAACGTGGCTCAGTTGGTGGCGGTGGCGGTGGCGATGGCGATGATGACATGGCGGTGAGTGGCTCCGGAACCCCCGGGTGTTCCAAACCCGTACCTACCGTAGTAGGCCCCTGAGGGCTGATAAGAGTGTGTGTGTTAAAGTCGGGAGGGATAGGGCGATACAAACAACCCAATTCAGTGACGTACCATTCACAATGAATGGAAGACGTGTTATGCCAACCTTTAATAAGAATGAGAAGAAAAGTATTCCGCCATCTCCGAATGCGGAAAATCACGTTGTTTGGTTTGTGGTGCAACAGTAACATATCCTTCACATTATAACATTAGGAGGCATTTCACAAATTTAGACGTGCAAGAATAACGATAGGCGTGGCTCCTGAAAAAGTGCTGGATCGCCTTAAGGAAAATTTACAAGCCAAAAGTGTGAGTACTAATTTTACGACAGTTGACTGGAAAACATAGTTCGCGCCAGTTTTAAAATTGCAAACAAAATTGCCAAGTCCTCTAAACCTCTCTCTCTCTCTGAAGGAGATTTCTTAAAAGAATCCTTAATAACTGCTGCTAAAGGAATTTGTCCTGATTTAGTAAATTCCTTTAAAGCTCTTAAGTTTATCTCGTCGAACTGTCACCTAGCAAATTGCAGAAATTGCTTGCAATTTGGAGAAACAGCTGTAAACGAAATTCGCTACTACTACTCATTAGCATTAGACGAGCGTAGTGACAGGAAAGACACCGTTGAGTAAGCTGTTTTCTTAAAGGGAGTTGATGAAAATTTTATCAAGGATGAATTTCTGGATTTTGCATCGTTATAGGACCGAACCACAGGTGAGAATGTGCTTAACGCTGTGTTAAAGATAATAGAAAGCTTTATTTGTCCATTGTTTTGCAATCGATGGAGCTCCATCCATGATGGGCCATACGTCGGGATTTGTTGGAAGTCTTCGAGATGTTCTTGCAGAAACATGAATAAACCCAGACGGCATACTACATGCACATTGCTTTATTCATCGCGAGGCATTGTGTGCGAAATCATCAACGTTGGGTACAGTTATGCCAGTTGTTGTGCGAATTGTGAATACCATTAGGTCAAATTCACTTCGTCATAGACAGTTCCAAGAATTTTTAAAAGACATTAATTCTGTTTATCTAGATCTGCCGTATCATTCTCAAATTCGATGGCTAAGCAGAGGCAACGTGCTTGAGAGAGTCTTCGCGTTACGTTACGAAATAGACAGTTTCTTAAAAGACCAGAAAATAGAGTTTGGACAAGTTAGCACGAAAGACTGGGTTTGTGATTTTAACATTTTTGAGTAAGAAAACATTTAAGTTTCTTTTTTTTTTTTTGGTAGTGTTTAACGCCCGCTTTAACTACTAATGGCACCGCAGGCGGCGACACTGATGATACATGAATGAAGATGGAGCACCGGTGGAATGCAATGGCGGGGGAAACCGGAGTACCCGGAGAAAACCCGCCCCAGCGCCGTTTTGTCCACCACAAATCTCACATGCGGTCGCTTGGGATCGAACCCCGACCGTCTAGGTGAGAGTCGAGTGGTCCAACCACTCGCCCACGGCGCGGCCCAAACAAACATTTAAGTACACTGAACACCAAGCTACAAGGAAAAGACAATTTAATCATTACAATGATTGACGATCTAAAAGCTTTCATGAGGGAATTGTGAATCTGGATGTGTTGCAACGCTATTTTGCGACTTTGTCCAGAATATCATTTAAATGGTAAATGACAAAGTAGCGTCGGCGTTATTGTGTGGGTCAGTTGGTCCGGTTAGGTTGGAACCTAGTGACATTTCCCTACCTCTTGATGTGTTTGCTGCTCCGGTGTTAGCTCAGCTTTTTCTTCTTCATCGGCGAACATGAATTCCTCGGTACAGGGCGTGGTACAGAAGGAAATACAAGAGGTAGTAAGAAAATAACAATAATCACTGGTTCGTAAAATATTATTGAGAAAATTGCATGGTATAATATTACACTGTATAAACCCTAACCGTTAACAACCAAGTGACACCTGCAAACATGATTATAAACTGGGGAACGCAAAACCATGCCTTCTTGGTTTTAACCGCGGTGAGCAATGTGGCGCGATTTTGCTCCAGCGACCGACATAGTGTCGCCCTTGGAATCTGGCGTAGAACTGCCCAAAACGGTTGTGAAATTTAAACTTAAACATCCTTCTGTATGAATAGAGTCACTTCTTTCTATTGGTTGCATGTACTTGTGGCTCTATTCCCTAAAGTAAATCAACAAAAGACAAATGACAGAGCAATAACCTTTTTAGAATGTTCCCTTTTGAAAGCGCCACTAACAATACTTCAAGGTCTTGCTAACGGAAATCTGTGCATTTACAGTTAAAACAGTTTCCCACCTTGTCGTCTTAGCATGTAAAATACTAACAAAATACAAATATTCACAAATAAAATAATAGCTGAAGCAAAGCTTATTACCCCTTACTATGATTAATACTACATTACTATATACAAATGCTATCTATTTAATTAAGTGTAATGATCACTATCGGTTCGTTGCACAATATATCTTATTTTTACATATTATTGTTAGTTACATAATTTCGATGGTTTAAGCGGATATTGAAGGGTTACTGTCTCATACTTTGCCCCTATTTAGAATATGAATTTCCTTGCCAAAGAAATTTGATATTTTAAATACTGGTCCTTTCGCAATAGTCACTGTCAGTTGGGTTTGTTTACAAGCATATACAGCTATCTGGTCATTCAAAGTCTATGACCTGAGTAACATCTGGGCTGCTCAAACAATTTATGCACAAAAGAAAGACACTCTCCCCTTCTTTCTTCTCCTAACCTAGGCCTCTACTTACTCTGAGAACAACACACACTTCTAAGAAATACACTTTCAACATTCATACATATAAAAATACACAAATAACCCTGTTCACTGAAATATTTAAAAGTATAATAAATAGGACGTCACTGGTTGTCATGGTTCTACCTGGATGTGAATACATTGGTTGCTTTCAAAGAACAAATTGCTTAAACAATATATACACAAAAGAATAAGTACTATGATTGACATAAAAACAAAACAAAATTACATAGTATACACATCTTTTACTGATTCACTGTCCATCCTGTTGATTTGGTTACTATAATATGTGTGCATTCATCCTTGTCTCTGCGGCACACGGACAATTATTTTGTGATTATACACAAGCTTGCGCACACGCATTTCAAGTGACTCCGCATATAGTTTAATGAGCTATAAGGTTCACGTAAGTCCAATTTTATGCTCATTAACGCGCATGCTTGAATATTCATTAAGTGATTTCTACAATGAGCGTCTTATTGTCTTTACACATTTGTTAAATTCCAATGTCTTGATTTAAACATGATTTTTTTTTCAACACAATGTAGTTTACCTGTTTCTTTAACATGACATTACTTATTACAACACCTTTCATTAAATACACTTTACAAATTGTGTGTATATGCCAATTACTCATAAAATTATAAGTGCAATTACATAATTATTAACATACTTAAATAAACGCTGTTATGGTTCACTTTACACACAAATTAAAATACAAAGAGATATGCAGTTAAAATTTCACAATAACAATTGATTACACATTCATTAAATTGCATCCAGCAGAAATATGCTCAAACCTGACTGATATACTCACAATTACACTAACTTTTAGCACACATTACAATTCATTGAATCAGTTGACAGCAAGAGAGAGATTGCCAAATGTCACATGAAATCTTAAGTCTACGGGGTATACAAATTTTCTTCCGGATGACGTCTTACTTTCACACCATACTTGGGTGGTTTTTTTTTTTTTTTTTTTTTTTTTTCTTACATAATCTAGCCAGCGTGAGTAAGTTTTATTCTCAACAATACGTAAGTATACACCAATATCCCTGATCGCTCGTTCACATTTCCTGGAATTGTTGAGAAGAAATTTTTTGTCATACAATAATACATCCTAAAGTTGTCTCCGATGGTCTTTTGTCAACCCTGAAGCACAGCTGACCTTCATTAACAAAGGCGTATGACCGGAGGGCATGTTGTCCGTAATGGCAGGGTAAGCATTCTTCTGTTCCTCCAAACATCTTCCCTCTCTTTCTAGCGGTTCGGTGGTGTATTGTGGTACCTGGGGACTTGCAGTTAAACGTTCAAAATGGGTGTGTGCTTGCTGAATAAAAATATCACTATTCATAAAATCCTTTTCTTCTTGCGTCAGGCTAATCGGCTCATCATCTTTGTATACAAAAGAGGCATGCACTGCTTCACTATTATGATTAACTCGAACCACTGTGCATAATCTACTTCCACCTCGTTATCATTCATAAAGTCGGAGCACAATATAATATCATTGTTAAGCCTTTTGACTATAAAAATACACTATTAAATCGTTTACACCCAATTTCAAATTCAATGAAGCATTGCTGTTTAATTGTTTGTGTTCCCTGACCAACTGCTAGTTTACAGACGAGATTCGACGTAGGAAGATCCATGATTTCTCTACCCTCTAGCTTCCATTGTTGAAATAATGCGTGAGACACAACACTACTTGAGGCTCCGGTATCAATAGATGCCTTGATGTTCTTGCCGAAAATTGTGATGTATATATATGGTACTTCAAAATCTCCAAATTTTCTCTTGCTATTTACAGCATTGTTGGTGGTGAAAGCGCTCAACAATAGGACATTATTGGGATGGTGACTCGCGGTGGTTAGATCAGTAACTTGGTGTTCGTCACCCCGGATCAAGTTACCTATGGGTTTTCCGGTACGCGAGAACTCTGCACAGCTTCCACATGAATTTCATGGTAGCCGTCGCTATGCGCATTGTTGTAACAATAGTATTGCGGCCATGCGAGTTATAGTACTCACTACGCATATTTTCGTTGTACGATGCGTACGGGCTGTTCATTCCTCTAAAGGAACCCCTTCTCCTAACATTTCTTCTCCCTCCAGATTGTCTGCTACGCGGTGAATTTCCATATTTGTTTCTACTTTCCGCATTGTTGTCTTCGCGGTAGAAACTAACTTGATTAATATTTTCTGTCCGGAAAGGTCTTGCGTCTGTTTGTTTCAAATCTTGGACGATTACGCTCATATCGCTCTCTGGGTATGTAGTTTCTAGTAAATCCCCTATTATTCCTACCTTGCGGTTCTATCGGTGACCTTTGACCTCTGTATTGATGTCGAGAATTCCTGTATAATTCAAATTCTTGGGCTTCAAGGCAGAAAGCAAGTCTACCATGGCTAGAATGGTTTTGGGTTTAGCTATTAAGAGATAGTTCTGTATCCTCAGTGGAAAGTGTCCGGTTAGTAGTTCAATAAATTCTACCTCGGATATTTGCGGTTTTCGATGCTTACTGTATTTTGCCTGAGAGAGTACATAATCCGACATGGTCAACTCATTGTTCGGAGTGTACTGTCCATAACACAGTTGCGAGCGGATACGCTGCTGCTTAGCTGCGTTCCAAAATCTGTTCAGGAATAGATGTTGAAACAATTCAAAATTATCCTGAGGAGACATAGCTAAATGTACCCAGTCGAGTGTTCTCTGATCTAGGCATTTCTTGGTTATGGTCATTTTTAAAGTTTCCGGAACATGCCTCAGTTTGAAATATTCAGTTAACTGTTCCAAAAACATGAGCGGCGAGCTCCCTTCTACTTCACTAAATTTCGGTAGAGGTATATCTGTATAAACATTGTTTGTATTATACTGACAACAAGCATTGTTAATACCACTTAAAACATTGGAGAACAGTGTGTCAGGATTTGCAGTTGGTGAGAGTCCCGGGTTTGACATATTAGTTAGGTTTGTGTCGTCTCTGACTTCTGAATTTCTATGTGACATGTGACAAGGTTTACTGCGAGGCGTGGGTCTGGAAGTGCGCTCACTGAGTTCGGGTGCATTCCGGAACTCGGAACTATTAATTTTCTTACAGAGTTCACCACGTGACTCTCTTAACTTCCTGTACGAAATTTCCAGCCTTTTATGCAGACTAGAATTGCTGTCTAACATTTCCGCTCTCAGTTCTGCTAACTTCCGTCCCCATTCCTCCTGAATGTTTTTTGAGCTAGTTTCACAATTTTCTTTAACCTGAACATAAGATGTACTTAACCTATCGAGCTGCCTATTAATAAGATTAACATCCCCCTTAAGGCTAGTATGAATGATGTCAATTTCCTCTCTATTTGCTTCAACCATGGCTGAGATTTTTGTTGCCTGGTTCCATAAGGCTTAATCTACATTACTTAAAATTAACTGCTCTTTCATGGCAATTTCACCCTGAATTTCTAAAAATTTGTACTCTACTTGTTTGGCAATATTGTCAACCTGTTTTGATGTTTCTACTTTAAATTGCTCAAACTGGCTTACTTGTACATCAAAACAATATCGTAGCTGACGTTTTTGTTCCTCAAATTTCTTATTAATTTGCTCATTAATTCTGTCATTCTGTTGTGTTATTTCAGCCTTTTGCTCTGGCATCGTAACAACAAGAATATTGAAAAGTTCACTTAGGCTCTGTGGGTTTACTGACAAGGATGGAGTGTATGGTTGTTGACCTGAACATTTGTATGGGATTCTGCTGGTGCAAAATTGTGGTCGGGGGTTTGGGAACGTTCTGGAGACAAGGAAAAGTTCTGTGAGCACTGCATAGGCGAACTACCTGAGCTGTCCTCCCCTCTCTCAACATATTTGTCGTTCGTTTCAGACATTTTTCTGTTAATGACTTTCTGGATCCTAAGTAACATTAACAGTTAACAGAAATACATCTAAAAATAGCTACTTAAAAATACAATTATATATGTCCTCTGACCTTTATTGTTAATCTTGACGTTTCTTGTAGCACTTGCACTGAATTTGGGAAGACTGATTTTAAATTGCCTTTTGCTTTAGCAAGGGACACACTTTCACTTTACTTTCCAGCGTCGACTTGGCGTTACTCTCGGTGCAACGTGAAGATCCACTGTTGTAGGTTGCCCCGGTCCTTAAAAATAAGCGTCTGCTGCTACCTGAAGTTCTCCTTGTCAGTGCAGCGTGGTAGCCGTGGTCGTCAAGGGTGCAGTGATGGTCAAATGAGTTGAAGTTTACGTTTTTTTTTTTAGGTTTCCTTCTAATTCGTCTTTTGCCCCATGGTGTTGGTCGCCAAAATTTGCAACGTTATGGGTGTGACTTTGTCCTGAATATTAATTAAAATGGTAAATGACAAAGTAGCGTCGGCGTTATTGTGTGGGTCAGTTGGTCCGGTTAGGGTGGAACCTAGTGACATTTCCCTACCTCTTGATGTGTTTGCTGCTCCGGTGTTAGCTCAGGTTTTTCGTCGGCGAACATGAACTCCTCGGTACAGGGCGTGGTACAGAAGGAAATACAAGAGGTAGTAAGAAAATAACAATAATCACTGGTTCGTAAAATATTATTGAAGAAAATTGCATGGTATAATATTACACTGTATAAACCCTAACCGTTAACAACCAAGTGACACCTGCAAACATGATTATAAACTGGGGAATGCAAAACCTTGACTTCTTGGTTTTAACCGCGGTGAGCAATGTGGCGCGATTTTGCTCCAGCGACCGACATAGTGTCGCCCTTGGAATCTGGCGTAGAACTGCCCAAAACGGTTGTGAACTTTAAACTTAAACATCCTTCTGTATGAATAGCGTCCCTTCTTTCTATTGGTTGCATGTACTTGTGCCTCTATTCCCTAAAGTAAATCAACAAAAGACAAATGACAGAGCAATAACTTTTTTAGAATGTTCCCTTTTGAAAGCGCCACTAACAATACTTCAAGGCCTTGCTAACGGAAATCTGTGCATTTACAGTTAAAACAGTTTCCCACCTTGTCGTCTTAGCGTGTAAAATACTAACAAAATACAAATATTCACAAATAAAATAATAGCTGAAGCAAAGCTTATTACCCTTTACTATGATTAATACTACATTACTATATACAAATGCTATCTATTTAATTAAGTGTAATGATCACTATCGGTTCGTTGCACAATGCATCTTATTTTTACATATTATTGTTAGTTACATAATTCCGATAGTTTAAGCGGATATAAAGAGTTACTGTCTCAGTGTAAAATAGAGCACACTGATTTATATCATTTTCCAAATTTGAAATCTGTATTTATTAAAAGTTCATCTGAAGTAGTAAAGAAATACAAGACAATTTTTGTAAACTTACAGCAGGAATTTAAAATGCGATTTGCTGATCTGAATGGACACAGAATGGAGATTATTTAACAATCCATTTGCATTCAATGTTAACAATGCACCTCACTCTTTGCAGATTGAATTAATCGAACTCCAGAACAGCACACCTCTGCGTACTTTAGGACTGTTGGGAGTGGAGTTGTTTCGTACACTGTCCAAAGTGAACTCTCCAAATGTAGATTTCTTTGGCAGTCGTACTGTAGCTATGTGTGGTACAACGTATTTTTGCGAGCAGTTTTTCAGCAGACTGAAGAATGTCAAAACTGCTTCAAGCAGTAGTTTAAGTAATGAGAATTTAGTTCACATTTTGCGATAGCAATGCTCCAATTTAGAGCCAGAATATGACGAAATAATAATGCAAAAGGGTTGCAAATTTCAACAGTGAGCTCAGTATAACTATACAGTAAGTAGCGCTTCAAACTTACATGATTTATGAAACGGTTTAATTTAATGCAGATTCATAGGCTTCCAAGTCATGAAAGTTTAAATAGTATTGTAAAATTTGAAAATGAAGCACTACAGCACTTATGTAAATACTGTATAGAATTTACCTTTGAGTTTGTAGCACGTGTATACCACTGACTGCTTCGTGTGTCTATATTGCACGCACGTGTGTCCTTATTGCACGAAGATAGTTCCGAAGAGGAACCGGATTTCGCTCACGCTAATTCTCAAGTTCCCCGGGCCTGAAATAGAGCAACTGTACATAGTGCACGAACATGTCAGGAAACCCATGCTATCGCAGTGCCGCAAACAAATCTGTCAGACGCGCGTTAAAACCCAAGGGGGCAAAAATTACCCGTTGCCCGGAATGCTGATAAAAGGTATCACTACGAAAGCATACCAAAAATCGTCCGGCCAGGCACCGCACGCTGCTGCGGGGTGCAGTATACCTGGCAGCAGGATAATAAACACTCGCGCCACAAGCTTATAATCATAGGTCAATAATCTATTGGGCCTATAGTTAACGACATCGGGCGCATCAGCCAACTTGTATATAAGCGTCATAACGCCCTTCTTTTGCGAATCGCATAAACGTTTACGTTCCAAATTAACATTTAAATCATCGACAAGGACATCGCTGATGATATTCGAAACAGACGCATAAAATACTTGGGGAATTTAGTCAATGACTGGAGTTTTGGAACGTTTTCCGTGTAAGACTGCGTATAAACTTCCGTATTGCAAATCCGGCGCACCAACCCATCAGCAGCCGTTCGAGAAGCATGCAATTCAGCAGAATTGGGAAAAACAGGAAGGCAGGGAGGGGGCCCGGCGGAGAATCGAAAACACCTTAAAATATACTGGCTTTGTGTGCACAAGGTTCCATTATAATCACGGAGACTTGAAATCATCTTGGTTGTGTGGTGTTTAAAATCGTTTCTTCAGATAAAAGGCATTTGCATTTTCATTTGGAATTTGGGTGCTGTAGTCTATTGCGAAAACTTTCATATGACGTCTGTAAATATTCGTAATTTTGGTCTTATAGCAACTCCAATTATTGCGCAGTAACGGATAGTTGTTGATTGTCCTGATATCCTAAATGCAACGATAATAACATTTTAAGGGAGATTTCTCACCCTGATATGCCAGCCAAGAATAATGTTTAAAAATGTTTTAATTTAGGGCTTCATAAACAGGTCCCTCCAGTCCACTATATTGCTATACCTACAGTTCTTTGCTCCCTCCGTGGAGTAATGGTTACTATGCTAACTTCTTATACACAAGGTCGCGGGTTCAAACCCAGCGGAGGGCGATGGATTTTTTCGGGCGTAAAAATCCTTAGCATGGTTTCTTTCGGAAGGAAAGTAAAGCCGTTGGTCCCGTGTCGTAGATTTACGGCACGTAAAAGAACCTCAAGTCTGATAGAGAGGCCTCTGAGCAAAATTAAGCTGTGTTTCACGCCAGTATAAATGGAGCGCTGTAAAACCACAGTAGTTAAAGAGCGCCCATGAATAAAACGCCATTCCATTTTAGAATTTCTGGGACTACCATGCAACCCAAGACTAGGAAAGGTCTTGTGTAAAGCCTGGAACAAGTGCGTAGCAGTTAAGACATTTAGGTTCGTTTACCAAAAATACCGTCCGATAGGGAAACACGCAACATCGGCTTGAAGATACAAAATCACAGCTGCATGATCACTAAACGGAATACCCACATACCTATAGTTTGCATACATGACACCAAACCAGGGGATATATATCTGTGTGTGTGTGTGTGTGTGTGGGTACATGTAGTCTATCAAGTCTAGCTGCAAAATTAATAGAAAAGTATGTACACTCTACGGAACGATGCAAGATGGTCGAGACAACAACCATTCTCAGCTGAGACGTCAATGCATTCTACGGTGCTAGGCTGGCAAATGGTTTTTACAATCACCGTGATTTAACACACAATTAAAATCTCCTCAAAAATGTGTCGTTCTGGAAGTTTACGTAACAGAATACCTTCTGAAGAAAGAGAGAAAAATAAAACAAAAGAAAAAGCATTCCGTTCTGGTTGCTTAGTACTACCTGCCGGAGCATAGATATTAATAAACAGATGACCTTGAAAAATAAAACTAATACCTCGAAACATGCCAGTTGTCAGCATCGCTGTCCAAGCACTTCAGTGCTGATATTTACACACACACGAACGTGTTTTTAAAATGTTGTTGTTGGTTTGTTTGTTTGTTTTTTTTTGTTTTTTTTTATGGATTGAGATGCCAAAGCATGTATTTCCGTTGAAATCTCAATATCGAATCTTTGAGGGGAATACAATAACTTCTCTGTCTGCTATGTACATTGCACATATGTGCTAGAGAGGTGTAAAAGAGAAATGGAATTGTAAAAATCTGATGTGTTCCATTCATATGACTTTCTCTAGCTGTTCCGCAAGCAAACTTTTCTTACAAAAGATTATTTTTATCTACACCATGATAATCGAGATAAACATTAGCACAATGATCTTATTGCTTGTTTATAAGTAGAACGGAAATAAATGAATTCTGAAGAACCATTGCATACATAGAATGTTTTGAAACTCAAAAGACATAGAGAAAACAAGGTCAGGTAGGTATCTCTTTAAAGTTTAGAGTTTTTTCCCAAAGAAACTTTAATTACGTCACAAGGCACCTGTTCTACCCATCTCTGAGTGACCAAACATGCAGGTTATAAAACTAGAAAATTTTAGGATAATTATAAGCAAGTAAATGAGTATTATAATTAAATATAAGTTATAATTAAGTTTGGTTAAATTTTCGCCTGTGGCGTAGTACCGCTAAATGCCAACAGCAGAAATCTTGATCACTTAGGACTTAATTGTTAGTCAGTTTTGGCTGAACACAGACTCTGGTCAGTGGTTTCTAATGTGTTTGGATAAAACACATGTCATGCATTTGCGAATGCAGAGTGTAACAAATGATCTAGAGATTTTAAATATTTTGTACTCTGAACTGAATTCTAATCTTTGCCGGAGACATCATAGTAAAAAAATTTCCGTAAGCTGTCTGGAATCATTTATCTGTTTAGAAAACTGAATGTTGGATTCCTCTTGATAGACAAAGTACTTATTTTCTCATTACTTCAGAGATACATCGTTTATGGTATTCATCTCTGATGTAGTGGCCTTCATATGAAGGAAATATTGCTCTGCAAACAAGTCATTAGAATAATAATGCGAAAAAAAAGCTAAAGAATATGACAAGCCTTTATTTATTGAACTAAAAGTTCTTAATGTCTGTCATTATATGTTTTATATACGGACTTCTATTCACTCTCACATACATTAATTACAAGCAGCTTATTTATAAAAGAATTATATGCATAGTGCGCGGGATTTTTGGTTCAGGAAGAGAAAACTTTGTAAGTCTTCTCGTTTAAGGAGTGACGAATCTTGGCCCGCTAGCCGTTAGGAAATTTGGTGCATGAAGAACGATGTAATTCTCAGGAGCTGTGTGGGATGACCAAAAAAAAAAAAAAAAAAGTCACTGCTTTCCCGGATATGCCATTTTTATCCATTTTAACACACAAATAAAATAATTTCTCCTTTGACTTGCTTTGACTTACAATATTCTAAGCCTTCCAATATTTGAAATCCCGGTCATACACATTTACACAGATTAGTCACATACAAAGTTTTTTCTTTCTTTCTTATCTATCTCCATGTTTAGCTTCATTTCTGAATTAATTCGTTTTAATTTCCTATTCGGTTCCCCTTTAGAACTTTGATATAATCATCGTCCTCACACCCGCGATTCTTAGAAATCTTTATCTCAACAATTTTCCACTTAATTTACCTTTAGACGCATGTGAGATTGTGGGTGGGCAAAGCGGCAGGGGTGGGTTTTCTCCGGGTTCTCCGGTTTCAGCCGCCATCGCATTCCATCAGTACTCCATCTTCATTCCGTGTATCACCAATGTCATCGCCTGCGGTGCCATGGTAGTAAAAGCGGGGCGTTAAACACTATAAAAATGAACTAAACGCGCGCAATACATTCCCTTTTCACAACGTTATAAATATCCATTTCTTCCATCGCCGATAGTAACAATTTAGTACGTGTTTCTCCCTCCGCGAATATTTCTTCCATCACGTTATTTCGTTCCTCCCGGTAGTTCCCGGCTTAGACAAAGTTTTAAAAGCTCCACCTGTTTATAGGATTCCTGCCGATATTACACGAGCTTCGTAACTTTCACTAATTTGATTGGCTAGAACATTCATTCCTGGGCATTTCCTTCACTCCCAAGGAGTTACAATATATTTTGCAACATCTCAAAAAGATATTAAGCTCTCACGCTTGTAAAGCGTCCAAGATTGGCTTAAAGGTCACAGTACATTTGCTTCTGTTTACTTTCTATTGTATTCCAAGTGGCACGGAGACTTCCAATTTCTTTTGCTCGCGTTACCTGCTAACAGCTCGTTGACCATAATTCTTAGGAAATACGCTCAATTTAGTGGCTTAGTCTGCTAGCTTTCTTGTTCTTGTACCTAATTCTGCACGCACATCTGACACAAAAAATATACATTTATTATAATAATATACTTTATTGCAACAAATAGCCTGGATTAAAATAATAATACATTTAAATTAAAATGTTTGCATATTCACATATTGTCTTTGTTCTTTTTGCGCATAGCTCAATATGACATCGGTCACATGTCTTTTCATATAGCATACATTTACAATCTACATTTGGTTAATGGAGTTGTGTGTTCTTGCATACAAGGTGGTGGAATTCGTGGACTGCCAACTTAGGGATGACGTGTCTCATTTCGAAGTTTTCCTCTGTCCACGCAAGGTGTACTGGTGCTGCAGACTTCTGGGTGTATTTCTTCTCTTTTCCTATTCAGTGTTGCTAGCACTGGTGCTGGGTAAGTGTATGCTTGTTCTGAGGTCGTCGATGAGGAAGGTTTCCTTCGCCAGTAGGTATGCGAGTCTTGACTTCGTTACTTTTGATATTCCTAATACTTCCTTTATGTATCTCGCTTTCACCCTTTCTAGAGAGGAAAGATTCGTCGTTGTTAAATGTGTCCAGATGATTTCTATGTAGTACGTCAGTATTGGTAGAATTTTTACTCTGAGCAACAACATTGCCATCTCCAGGGTGAGGGATCTTATGTTCCTTATTTCATGCATTGCCATTATTGCCTGGGTTGTCTTTCTGTGATGTGATGCCTAGATATTTGAAGTCTGGTACTATTTTCAGTTTTGTTTCCCTTATGTATATCTCTTCATTTGTTGATGTTCTTCCTCCGTTTCTGAAGATCATTGGGTCTGTTCTTGGAGCACAATTTTTCCATTTCATTATTATTTCCTGGAGTTTTGTTATGTCTCTGGAACCGATTACGATGTCGTCCGCATATGCGCACGAGAAGATTCCCTCTTTTTGATAAATTCCAAGGATTTCTTCGATTGCTAGTATAAACAGCAAGGGGATTAGTGGATCGCCCTGCAGTACTCCATTTGTTTGGATGATCGGTTCTGACATGGCAATGTTGTGTGAGACACATATTTCATTTCAGCTCAGCACTGTATCGATGAGGTTCATCCATATGTTGATATTTCCTAGTATCTCCTTTAGTTTTTCTATCACTATTTGTCTGTTTAATAGTTCGAAGGGCTTTCGTGAAGTCAATAAAGACGGTATACAATTTCTCTCTGTCCTCTAAGGCATTCCAAATATGTTTCAACAAGCGTTCGATTGCGTTTAGGGTTGATCTTCCCTTTCTGAACCCGAACTAATTTCCTGGTAGATGTTCATCTATTTCCTCGCTCATTCTTCCTGTTATTGTTTGTTTATCATAAAACTGCATTTATTCGTTAATTACTTATTTCTATCGCTTTATGTTCACATGCCTTCTTATTCTATCCTTACGTTTCTTCTTTCTTACTGTTATTCTGTTTACTCCCTATTCCGTTTTAATTTTATGTTTTTCTCCCACCTTTGGGTAACACATTTATTATTTTAATTTCTTTCCTATGGGCTATATAATTATGTTTCAATAGTTAAGGTTTAGGTATACTGAGCAAGTATGTCTATAGCAGGAACTCACCACGCCTTATCAATAGACATCGTTGTCAATAATAATAATAAGAAGAATAAGAACAATAATTATAATAACATCAATGAAAATAACTATTTACAACAAATTTCTGTTGGGTGTTTTTGTGGTCACACACACACACACACACACACACACACACACACACACACACACACACACACACAGATCCACACGCGCGAATTTTTAGGTCTAGCATAAAATTAGGAAGATTTGGACTATAATTTTTGAGAATGGAGTGAATAATAATTATTAGCATACCTTATATGCTAAACAGTGTCACAAAGAAGACAATATGATATATTGTGTCTTTAAATGTCATTTCAGCACTGTCATATACTTTAAAAACGAAGAAACAAAAATAATCATAATAAACAAGATATGGAATTGCCTGAATTATATTGATGTATAAATGTAAAGTATTATCCTTGCAAATAGACCAGAGCACTCAAGTTGCGCAGTAAAATGAGTGGGAAAGAGACGGAGACTTTAAGTGATAGCCATACAGTACTCAAGGAGAACTGGGATGACACAACACATAACATTATTTATTAGTAAGCATCGTTTTATGTGCACTAAAATGTCCAACATATGCATGTATTCATATGCTAAAAATCTGTACAATATACTCTACAATTATTTTCTCTAGTACGTATGCAGATAGAGAAGTTTATATTCCACCCAAAAAATCGATACCGAGGTTTCACCAGAAATACAGGTTCTGGGACACACTGAATTCAAAATCCAAGAAAAACCATTTTTGGAAAGCTGTCCGCTGTCCGTGTATGTATGTATGTATGTATGTATGTATGTATGTATGTATGTATGTATGTATGTATGTATGTATGTATGTATGTATGTATGTATGTATGTATGTATGTATGTATGTATGTATGTATGTATGTATGTATGTATGTATGTATGTATGTATGTATGTATGTGTGTGTGTGTGTGTGTATGTATGTATGTATGTATGTATGCATGCATGCATGTATGTATATGTGTGTGTGTATGTAAGTATGTATGTATGTATGTATGTGTGGTGTGCCCCCCCCCCCCCCGACCTATAGCAGCATAGCTTAAAACGAAAAGTTCTTTAAATAGTAAAGTTATTATTTAAGTCCAATATCCTCCGAGGAGATCATACGATGATTTTCAAGACAATCCCTATCCATTAACTACCCTTTGCATGTAACATTTTTCGATATTTTGTTTTTTCTCAAAAATGGCTAACGATTTTGCTTAAAATACCATATGTTTAAGATATTTTCATGACAAACAAAATATATATGTTCAATTTTCTGGGAATAACCTCTGAAGACCTCTTCATTCTGGATGATATTTGTATAACTGGTAAACCACAAGAGATCGACAAAAACTTACTGCACAAAAAATATAGACCTTGTTACGACATACGATTTATGTCATATACATTTTTTTTTGTAGAGTTGACCGTTTCCACGATATTACTTATTATTGGTTTCAATTTTAAACTGCTGAAAGTTTTTTTAAATGAGAAGTTATCTTTCGTTTCATACCTCTTTTCTTTTGCTGCCAGCCGCCCTAAGATAATTGAATTTAAATTGCTTAACACGGCAATAATTTTAAAAGTTTTGATTATCGCTTTAGCCCAGTGCATTCCCTTATTTCCCTTCTACTTACAAGGAAGCAAGTAATAAAACAATTTCTGTTATTATTCATCACGATTAGCATGGTGTAAATAAATGAGTACTTTTTTGTAAGAAGATGCTTTCTTTATGAAGTATTGAGAAAGACCCTCATTCACCTGAGTACGTTCTAACTCAAATTTAATTCTACGAACCGTAAGCGACACAACGGTGTCTGCCGCTACGTTTTTGTACAGACTTGGCTTTAACAGGGATCCCCTCTGCAGCCTCTGTCATCAAAAATTGATACACATTAGCAACCACTTGTCGTGTTTGGCTAGGCAAGACTTTTCCCTATAATTTACTGGTGGCATTGTTTAGTGTACTTTTATCTCTGCTATGCGTCACGAGGAGCGATACTCACGTAATCATGGTGCTGGATGTGCTTGCAACTTGCCGGCCGAATCCAGCATCATTTCATGCCACTGCGCTTCAAGTTGACAGTGCTCACGACTATTTGCAAACACAATAAATAGATAAGAATGGAAAACTCTTTTGTCAATTTATCAGTTCTTAGTCCCTTAAATGAAGCCACTGTTTTTCAATAGCTTCTTTTCATAATGTTTCTACAGACATCATTCAAATGTTAAATACTGTAATCTACTGTTACTTGCTACCATAATGCTCAAGTACGAGGCGAAATTCCCAATGTATATTATATAACATATACAGATTTTTCAGACCCAAAAGTACTAATCAAACTTATCGCTAGCGGGGTCTAGGTCAGCCAGTTGTTTAATATATCAGACAAACACACAATTAATTGTGTGACCAGTTTAAAGGGCATCGTTTTGTTGCACAATGCCTTTGTGTCAAGATATGATAATACGAACTCCTCAGCTGCTATAACAACTACATGACGTAAGCGACATTGAAAATCCTCTCCGCATATCTGTTTCTTTATTAAGGTTTATAGCCCCTTATTGTACATTTCTATATGTATAACGAAGACCCTGCAAGGAAATAGGATCGATATGCTCACAGCGAATGAATTGAGACGAAACAGTTCGAAAACGTCAGCTGAAGTCATCATGGGGTTTAGGATTTTTAGGTGGAAATTTCAGATGAAAAATGGAAGGGGAAAGGTGCTCAAATAAGGTAAAAAAAGGGATAAAAAGGTGCTGATTCATTAAACCAATTCAACGACTTCTATTTCCTCTATTCTAGTTTATTGAATTACAAACAGGTACATTAGTTTGTCACTCATCAAAAGAAGAGAGAGAAAAAAAAAAAAAAAAACATGAAGCTGTTGTATTTCAAGACATTACGCACATCTATATTTTTAAACTAAGTCTTGTATATATTAGGGGCTAGAATGTCTTTGTAGATGCTAAAGCTTCTCTCGACATCCACAGGCACCAGTGGAGCAAACCTTGTCTTTACTCGGAATGGCAACTCTACATATGTAGCGAACTCCTCAATGTCTGGACTCTTTTGAAGACAAGATTCAAGTTTGTCTTTGGCAAAGCCATCTAACTGCTCCCTCACTGAAGTAAAAATAGCACATTGTTTTACAGACCTTGCTCCTCTAAATGTTCTAAGTTGCAGTCAGGTACTTGTAACTATGGACACAATATAACTCTGTCTGCAAATGATGTATTTTCTTCGGTAACAAAAATTGCACCTGCGTTGGCTGGATACAAAGAAAGCAGAAGCTGTAATTTTTTAAAGTTCTCACACAACATAGCAATGCACTCAATCCAAGACCTCCAGCGAGTAATGATCGGGAAATTTATAAGAGGCATGCCAGTGGTTTTCCTGTATGCAACAACAAGACTTGGAGCTTTCAGTAGAATATTCTTCAGATAAAAGGTGAATTGATTTACGATGTCGTATTCGGCGCTAATGGATTCACAAACCCTGCGATGGGCATAAACCAAGCACGTCACATGCTTCAACTTAGGAAATAATGGTTTCAATTGCTTAACAACTAAAATATGGTCAATAAGCACAGAAGCTTTTCAAACTCAATACTATTATGCCAGAGTTTTTTGCGGAAGTCCATAATTGATTGCATTACTGCACTTGCATTGGTTATCTACAGCTCATGTATTTTTAACATTGGCTTAACTTTCTCCCCTACTAACGAAAAAACAAAAAAACCTAAAATGTTCATTGGCATGATTGCGGGAAAAGGAATAAATGTCCTAAAGTGGGAAAAAGGTGCGTGAAGATATGCCCCTTTTCGTAACTAGAAATAACATTTCATACTGTGATATAATTCCGAACAGCTTTAATTTATCGTAAGAAAAAGGTGCGCACCTAAAAATCCTTGCCCTGGTCATTACGTCCAACCTTAAATAATAATTGTGGTACTGTTCAAATGCAGTAAATTCTTTTTTTTCCAAATCTGAAATGCCTTTTGCTTGTTCTGTTATACCATGGTTCGGTTTCCGATGCCAACGCCATCCTTAATTTTTTTTCATACAGTCAAATCGTTCATAAGAAAATGGTGCTGCTTCTGTAGCATCCAAAGTGCCGAAACGAAATACGGTGATAACCCCGTTTAATTTTGACAATGGAAAGCAAGGTCCATAAAACACATCCTGTAATCATAGGTAAGCACAATAACAAATCAAACTTTTCAAAGTACTTGGTTGAAACTCTAAATTTTAGTGCCGTATCCGTGTATTAGTACACGAAAAATTAGATGTGGACCATATGTAAAGTTAATATATACCGTATATTAATTTTTTGATGTGGTCAAATGCGCAATACGCAAGTGAAGCATCGCTCCTGAAAAATCTACAAACACTTGGCAGCCCACACCCTACTATAATTGAAGACCGCAGGCAACATATAGCCCGCATATTCCAACAAAACGATGAAACAGCTCGACAGCTCGTCGAAAAATCAGCAATAGCAGCGCAAATTATTCGCGCTCGTGAATGTGACTTGCACAAAATCCTGGCTATTCATTACGAGTACTTCGAGACTATAGCTCAAATTTTAGACGACCACCGACCACCATGGCAGAACCAAGGACAAAGATTTTCACATGGAATGCTAATGGAATCCGTTCACGCATAGGGGAAATCAAACAGCTCCTCTACGATAATACTTACACAATACTCGCACTTTCTGAAACACATCTTGATGCAATCGATCGAATACACTTCCCGGACTACAAAACTTACCGCTCAGACAGGAACCACCGGGGAGGGGGCGTTGCCATTGTAATAGCCAATCACATCCCCCATCACTAGACTTCATTTCCACACTCCAAAGACTAGAAGCCGTAGCAATTACCCTCAAAATAGCAAATAGAGAAGTAATATTAGTATCCGGCTATAACCCACCGGACGACATCTCAACACATAACATCGACACCTTCTTAACTTAAACGACACAGTAGTCATACTAGGGGACCTCAACGCCAAACACGGTAACTGGAACTGCGCCCGCTCAAATTATGCCGGTCTCATACTAGCTGCTCATGAAGCCAACTCAAAAGTATATTGTCCACGCTCCCACTGAGCCAACGTATATCCCATGGCAAGCTAATAACTCGCCAGACATCCTTGACATAGCACTCTCGCGAAACCTAACCTATCAGCTGTCAATCTGTCCTCAATGCCCTCTCATCAGATCATCTACCGATTATAGTAATCATTGATTCCACAGTGTTCCACAGCCAGCCTCAGCCACGTTATAACGCCAATAAAACTAACTGGGACGATTTCCAGAACTACACCAATCTACACCTACTCGAATATCCTATAACGTCTCCCGCCGAACTAGGCCAAGCAGTCGTACACGTTGAAAACACAATCTCTGACGCAATCTCGTCCTCCACTCCCTTTGTCGCACCAAACCCGCAACCAAAACATTTCCCTGCGGACACAAAAGCACTCACACCGGAACGAAATAGAGCCAGACACCTCTGGCAAGCAACCAGACACCCTCAACACCAAATCAGACTCCAACAACTAATCGTGGAATTCCGCTCACGCATTGCGCAGCACATTACCGATCAATGGAAGAACAAACTCGCGGGCCTTAACACCGAACGCGTTAAGGCGTATAACTCGTAACCTAACCAAGAAGCGCACTGACATTCCCCCTCTGCATCATAACAACATCATAGCGTAGACAGATCTCCAAAATGCAGAGGCCTTCGCCGACACCCTTGAACAAACTTTCACACCAAATCAAGAACCCTCATCCGCCACATTCATTCAAGAAACACAGTGAATTACGGCCGACACCTAAAACCTACCAGCCCGCAACCGCCAGCGTAAAACATGCAACTTCGAAATAGCATGGATCATCCAACATCTACCATTTAGGAAAGCCCCGGGCCCGGACAAAATCCCCAACACAGTGTTAAAATATCCCCCTTTGAATCTACTGAAATACCTGGCCACCATGTATAGCTACTCTCTTGAACACGGCAATTATCCCTCCACTTGGAAAACCGCCCTCGCACTACACTTTCCAGAACACCATAAGCCCCTCCACAATCCTCACAACTACAGACCCATCAGCTTATTCAACACCATTAGCAAAGTCCTTGAAAAAATAATACTTAAACACCTGAACACATCTACATCAAACGTAATGGACCATTTATTAACGAACAATTTGGCTTTTGCACACAACACTCCTCAGCCCTCCAACTGATCAGAGCCACCGAACATATAACTAACGGTTTCAACAATAATAGATCAACAGGGTCACTCCTACTGGATCTAGAGCGTGCCTTCGATAAAGTGTGGCACCAAGGTCTACTGCGAACAATGATAGCACTCAACTTTACCGACTCAGTCATCAAATTAATTGCAAACTACATCACTTCCCGCTTCTTTAGGTCAACAGTTAATAATGTTAACTCTGCGCTCCAACCCATCTGTACCGGTGTCCCCCATGGAAGCCTCCTAGGACCCCTGCTATTCAGCATATACATAACTCGGTTAAAACCTTTATCTACGCTGATGACACTGCCATCATGGCCCAATCCTGGAAACCCCGCCTTATACATCACTGCATCCAAAACTTTATTACGGACCTAGAACACTGGCTGACCAACTGGCGCATAAAACCGAACGCAACCAAATGCCAAGCGATCGTATTCACCAAGCGATACACCCACAGACGACACACAATCTCCCACCACTACAACTTTTTGGAAATAATATTCCCTGGAAAACCACAGTAAAATACCTCGGAGTCACAATCGACGTTGGCCTTACGTGGCGCGTACACATTAGACAGATCAGAGGCAAGGCATATGGGCGTCTTAGAGAGCTCTACTCCCTACTAAACCATTTTAGAATTTTACCTATAGAAACTGCCTTAGCCATCTACAAAACGCTACTACGACCCCTCATTACCTACGCCTCCACTGCATGGGGCCTAGCCGCCAAAACACACATCCAATCACTCCAAAAATTTCAGAATAAGATCATACGCCTAATTTGCAAGTTCCCCAGAACCACCCCTGCTGCCCAACTGCACACAGAGCTCAGAATGCATACGATATCTGAATTCATAAAAAACTAGTCTTCGATCTCTACAAAAAGTCCAATGGCCACTCAAACCCACTCATTGACAGCCTCGGTAACTAAGATCCCCTAGAGGACAAGCACAAGCGTCCCCTGTTACTATTTCACAGATTGACCGACAACATCACGCACCAAGACGTCCTTGACCACCTTCAGAACCTAATTCCACTAACACCCCATCCTCTATCACAACAACCATCGCCCTTAGCATTCCAAACTAAATTGCATGCTAGTTCCTAAACTCCAGTTACACATACCAACTCCTGTTACCACCAAATTAATGACCACGCGCAACCAAGTACTATTACTGCATTCCAACATTAACTTAGTTACCCCGATTCCCAACACTAACCTCCCTAACTTCACCTCACTAACCTTCTAACATCTGCCTACAGCTCTCCTTCTCAATGCCAATTTCTATAACACACTATCCCCTGTATACTAACATCCTACCATACTAATCACCTTCTCAGCGCATGCGTGCATGCACCGCCATTCGCACTCATCCTTACCACTGACGCACGAGCACACCGCACTACCACTGCATGTCCTACTAATTACCACATACCACCCACTGCACTGTCTGGCAGTCAGGACATCCTGCTATATCAGCCGCTCAGGTTTTCACCCACTTCCTTGAGCATATCTCTTGCAATATTTATAGCTTACATCAATCACCAAAGTGCTTAATGCGGGATATGTCTAACACCCTAACCTCCTTCACCTAACCCCGCATCCCAGCATGGTAATACTAACAGCATGGGGAGGCGATGTAGATGCTTGCCGGAGAATGTCGGGCGATGGCCACTAGGGGCGGTGGGTAAGGGGCCGCCCTTATATATATATAAAGGACTTCGGCGGTGGATCTTAGAGAGGTAACAACAAGAGGGACCGAGGCCCAGCGATGACCAGCGAGCTCCACGAAGGCGGGAGGAAATCTGACGGTTCTCGGCGAGAGGTAGCCAGCGCTCCTACCGCACCGGCACGCTCCGCTCCCACCGCTCCGATAATCCGCTGTCCTCTCAAATCCTGGTGTTACACAAGCAAGGTGGCCCCGGGGGTTGAGGGCCCCCACGCAAGTGACACATGCTCGTTCCTGCACTAAGGCAGATAGCAGCCATGTGTGCACTATATACAACCTTGCTACACACTGGTTAACGAGATGATAACAGTTGACGGAGCCGATAGGCGGTAATACCTAGACTGTATATACTAAAAGATACTAGTAATAAGTACACATACATTTAGTCAAGATGAAGCCTACAGGCGGATACTTACACAAGTGCAGTTCAACTAATTAACGACAAACGCACCTAAATTAATTATACATAGATACTTGGGACGAAGACTTCGGCGTATCATTATATACACTGTAAATACTTAGCAATAATTACATCTAAATACAATTGTTAGACCTAATGTAGTCATGATAGCAAGATGCAGCCTTTTCAAATTAAGCTAAGAACACTTGATGAAGCCATTATACGAATGTATAACTGAATGTATAACTCTTACTTTAGGTTAACTCATTAAGGACGAGGCCAATGCCTGACGTGTACATTAACACCATTTACTACAAACACAATGACACCACCAATAACAACCTAAATTATCACCAACTGCCCCCAGGGAGCACTCAGGGTGCGGGTCATGTGTGTCCCGTGGCACTTCAGTCTTCTACTCGCTCTTACTGCCACTGGCACGCAGCATCCATCATCACCAAAAAATGCGCAGGTGCTTAATGCGGTACTGCACAAGAGAGGCATGGGCCTCCTACTTCCGGTGAGTTTTTTTGTGGGAAGTGCCACTCTGATTCGAGTCCAGGGCGGGGAGTCTCACATTCCCAGGCTTGCCTGGGGTTAGGGCGTTAGTGGCCTTTTCCCCCACCACTAACAAAAACAAAAAAATTTTAGGAGACTTCTTCCTGCGATTCCGTATCATGACCAAGAAGAAACAGCGCAGACCAGCCGCTTCTTCGGCAGCCGCCGAGGAACTACCACCGTCTCCGCCGGCTGAGGCAAGCCTCGCTTCGCCGCCAGCCATCAGCGCAGCTTCGCCGCAACTGCAGCCGTAGTTGCCGGCCTGACAAACACTGTCTCCGCCGAGCTCTACACCGCCGCCCCGCTTCAGTGACGTGGTACAGGGGGTCCCTCTGGACCTTTCCACCCGGCATCTGCTCACCGCCGTGCAGTGGCGGTGGCCTTCTTGCTTGAGGGCCACCCGCATGTACTGCGACCGGGGAACAACACCGTCGGTAAGAGTGGAGCTTCAGGACCCGGCTGACCTGGAAGCTGCCTTGGCGTCAGGTTTGTCCTTGTTAGGGCGACTTCTGGCCGCCGAGGTGAGCCGACAGGAACGCCACCGGCCCTGCCGACGCTGCTGCGCCTTCGGCCACAGCCAAGACGCCAGCACCTCAGCGCCGCGGTGCCACTACTGTGGGACCAACGCCTTAACGTCGCAGTGCACTGGGCACGAACTCCACCTCCGCAGCCGGTTCTGTGCCACCTGCCGTAGCACAGGACATTCCACTGGCCAGGCCCAGTGTCCCCTCTACCCGAGGGATGGTCGCTCTACTCCGCCGCCAGAACGCTCACCGCAGATTTACATCGCAGACGCCACGCCACCTCCAGCCTCTACAGACTCAGTGATGCGGTATGCCATTCAGGGCCTCCATGCGAAGATCCTGAACATCGGCGCTCGCTTAGCTGCTTTGGAGGAGGCCTTAACCAGCGTCATCACCGAGAAGCTGCAGGATCTGCAAGGTGCCACCACCACCGCTATCTCAACTCTCCAGTCCTCCACCGCTGAGCTGTCCAACCGAATAGCCAGCGTCCAAGCGCAGCTACAACAAGACCACCAACATCAGCAGCTCCATTCCACTGGGCGGTCCCTATTCAAGGGCCACTCACAATATACAGCTCCCACTTCAAGCGGTCCTGGATTCAGCAAGCAGCAAGACTTCCGGCTCCAATGACACCTCAAGAGGCTCTAAGGTCACTGAGAAACAATCAACGGAAATAACCACTCATTTCATTCTCCAGAGGTGCACTCAGGGCGCAAGTCATGTGTGTCTCCTGGCAATTCACCATCATTCGCTGTTACTGTCACTGGCAGGCAGCGTTCATATTTCACCATTAAATTCGCAGGTGCTTAATGCGGTACTGCACAAGCGAGGCATGGGTCTCCTACTTCCGATGGGGGTTTTTTGTGGGTAGTGCCACTCTGGTTCGAGTCCCGGGAGGGGAGTCTCACACTCCCAGGCTTACCTGGGGTTAGGGCATCAGTTGCTTTTTCCTCCATCATCAATAAAAAAAAACAGCCCCAATACCGATCCAATCATTCAGCATTCTGAAGAAGGGAGAGATGTACGCTCCCGAAACGTCGATGTCTCCACATCACCTCACCTGGCTTGAAGCCCGAGAACGTCTAGAACATATACATACATTGATTAAGAATTGTTTTGCGATTTCCATAAATTTTGAGACGGTTTTCAATTATCCTTCGTTAATCAAGGATTGTTTGAAAATCGCACACCAACAATATCCGGATGCCATGTGTTTACTGTCGTAGCCAGTGTATGCTTCAAAATCCATGTAACGTACCAATTTATGAATACTGTTATGTTTATCAATTAAACGAAGTTTGTCGTTTGGTTTTATAGTCTCGATGCTAACTGTGCACAATTCAAGTGCGTGCTTTCATCTCATCGACACCCATGGTGTTTCTATTCTTACGGGGCTGTGTCATTGTCTGGATCAGTTGACATCATTGAAAACCACCACCATCATCAATGTCATTTTGGACTCGGCAACCGATGGAAATTGTCTGGGCCACTTAACTTTGCAAAAGCTTCTTCGAACACGTCTTGAAGCGGTAGATGGTTGAGACCGAGAACATTGTTCACTTTTGTTGTATATGTACAACAACGTCCTCGCCATCCTTTAGAAAAACCACTGAGGTGTACAATCAGTTTTGTCGCAGCTCCTTTTCCAAGTATTGAAAAATAAATTTCACAGCGTCCCTGTAATTATCTGTTGTCCAAAATCTTGGATCTGGGATCGAATTGTGGTCTGGCCATCTTCACCTCGATAAGAAATTTGCAAAATTTAATATAAAATCTTTCCATTTATAGTGCACTGTTCAAATGCTGACGGTGCGCCGAAGCAGTTTCCCGACACAGCAAAAGTGCAGCCGAATTGCGACGGCGAATAAACTCCGACTGTTTCGCGACAAAACGTGAGGATGAGAGGACACGCACCCAGTCGTCCTAGCGGTGGAAAAAAATCCCCACGCTGGCAGCGGGAATCAAAGAGGAGCCTCCCGTGCCAGAGGCAAATGTGCTACCATTGTGCTAACGGATGATATGTAATTCAAATGCTGACGGTGCGCCGAAGCAGTTTCCCGACACAGCAAAAGTGCAGCCGAATTGCGACGGCGAATAAACTCCGACTGTTTCGCGACAAAACGTGAGGATGAGAGGACACGCACCCAGTCGTCCTAGCGGTGGAAAAAAATCCCCACGCTGGCAGCGGGAATCAAAGAGGAGCCTCCCGTGCCAGAGGCAAATGTGCTACCATTGTGCTAACGGATGATATGTAAAAAGGATAAAAATAATATACGGAGACCTTGGATATGAAACCTCTCTAATTTTACTTATATCTTAAAGAGTAAAATACCAAAGTTTTGTACAAATACGTAAAATTTTGAAACTTGTAAGCTGGAATTTAAACAGGAAATAATTGTAAATCTAACATTTGGAAGATTTTGTAATTATACGTACGGTTTGTTGCAGTGGTATTTTGAACACATTTTCCTTAGGCAATTGAGTAGATCCAATAAAAATGCATTTAGAAATATTTAATTAACACATATTTGTTGAATACCATATCTAGAAACTATTGTATTGGTGATTCACTCTCTGACTTATCAATAAACTACGCTAACTGACGAAATAATTACTTACAAATTGAGAAGCTAAGTTAGATGACTGAAGTCGTGACCTGTTTGCTGACTGATTCAATTAATAAATACATATTTCATTGCCAAACTAACTGATATGCTATTTACTAGATTGTTGACTCTGCCTCTGTCTGTCTGCCTAATTCACACACTGAAACACATACTGGAAAATAACGAAGCTCATAGAATGCCTGAATGACGCTTCTTATCTGACCATCGGACTAAATTCCCAGCGCAGAGGGCACATTTCTTTCTCTAATTTTTTCTCAACTTCTGTTGTATGTGAATACAATGGCTAAATTCACCGGCGATATTTTCAATACTTGTGTTTAATTTTGTCTGATGTCCAAATTTATGGAATTAATTACACGGAACATAAATGTTAAATAAAACAACGTGCACTCACTTGCATAAAGAGTGGCCAATTCCCCTAGAGTGCACTAGTGTTTATCTCCCCGTAAGGTATCGAACTCAGGTAACCAAACTTTGACTTCTCCCAACAGGTGTAAGCGTGGGTTACACACCATCTCTATGAAAGAATTTCGCTAGATGGGTACACAAGAAAGGCTTAACTGCCTCCGTGGTTGAGTGAGCAACGAACTGACTTCTTACCCGGAGGTTCCTGGCTCGATTTTCTACCGGGGGTGCTCGTTTTTTCTTTGGCTATGAATATTTTCAACCCCTTGCGGAGTCTAGAAGTTAAGACATAAAGTGAATGTACATGAGAAAAACCTGAAGTAAGTTTCCTAAAGTTAAAATGATATAAACCACCAATGTTTCAGACTATAAGCCCGCGATATCAACAAAGCAGTTAAAGGCGACTAGAGAATGACAAACACAAAGGGAAGGCTTAACCAATTCCAACATATGTCAGCATTTTAGAGGAAATGCCGTTAAATTGTACAAGTACGACATGTAGATGACACTTAAAATTATTGCCGTTATCGAATGGGAATATCCAAACTAATATTAAGGTGAAGCATCTTTGAAATTTGCCCATCAATTCTGTAAAATTAAAATATTACTTTGTTTCATAATAAAATGATATGCATTCTGAGCTTTAAGAAAATATACTGCTTTTCTCAAATGGCAAATTTTAATACCAGTTAACCGAAGCTATAAATGGGTAACCACATCCTTATTAAAAGGAACTCCCAACTTTAAGCCCTAATTTCCCGCAAACTTTTTTCCAATACTTTTTCATGCTCAAAATGTTCCACGCGGTGCAGTTTTCCACCAATTTGTTTAAAATGTTTGTGCTGTGTCCCAAAAGCACATTAAAGAAAATTGACATTTTGAACAAACTAAGCATTAAGCTTTGTAAAGTCAAGAGTTTTGGAGATTACGAAGAACAATTTTTCTCCACTAATTGTCATGTAAAATCATTTTTTTAGATAAAGACACTGAAATATTCTCAATGTAAAATGTAGATTGGATTTGGAGATCATCTTTAAAATACTGTTGTATCCTTGCAAGTTGCGGAACATAGATACGAATGTTGGCATTTAGCTTACTTTTCATTTTTGAGTCATGTTATTTTATTTATTTGTTTATTTTGTAAAATACAGTTCCGGAGTCTGGTCGGGACTCTGGCACTGTATTCCCATTTCCTCTTTTTTCATTTTCCTAGCATTTACTTTGTTTACTTTTTGATTACAGCCTGCTTTTTTCTGGTAATACACATTTTACCAACAGATAAACACCCATGCCCAAGGTAGGACTAAAACCCACGATCCCCTGCGCCACGAAGCACCAAAGCGAGACACTTTAGCGAGCGCGGCCATGGGGACCGGCAACTATTTACACAGAAGCACACGCGCGCTTTGTATAAACATTTAATTAAAATAATTAAATTTTATTTAATATCTGTCCCTGAAAATATGATGCGTAGGTTGTTGGGATAAGCTAGTTCAGCTGAATCAGATTGTACAGTTATTGTTACCACTGGCCAAAAATAAAATTCATTCTACTGCATATATCAGGAAACTCTCCTGTAATTTAGCACATTCAAACATTTTGTTTAGGGACCTGTGAATTAATGATAAAGTAATTAGTTTTAAAAGTCAGTAGTTGTATAATGCGATTAATGTTATTTGCGTGCAAAATTTAAATTCAATATGGTCATTACTATCATGGGTATTACATAGTCTATAAAAATTAGCACTATATAGACATAGAAGTTTGAAGGTTCCTTTCACTTAAGCGTTTGTTGTAGAGCAATAGGCCATTAGTTCCGGTTTTTCAAACTAAAAGAATAAGGTCTGTTACATGGTTATGAACTATGTATTTATTGTGATCTAATATCTCTGCTTTTACACATATATTTCACCGATGCTATGATAAGCACTTACAGGCTTTCCAAATAATATTCCTTAATTCTTTTTTGATCAAGTATTTACAGATTTCTGAAATGAAGTTCCTCAGTTTACCGTGATAAAGCACTTATGGATTTATAAAATATTATTAATTAATCTTCATTCATTAAGCACTTACCTATTCTTGGAATTATTTTCCTCGATTAAAATCGGTTTAAAATAGTTGGGAATAAAATAAATAACAACTATTGCCGTTCCTTATATACTGAACAGCATCGCAAAAGAAAACAATATGATACCTGCCTTTAAATGACAGTTCAGTGTTGTTGATACATGTTAAAAACGAAGGAAATCAAATAATTATAGCGGCAGAGTTCTTAACTACATGAATGTACAAAGGTGTAGCATATAAGAATAGAGCTGCCCTGCGTGGTCTAGAGCTAACAAGGTAGCCTCTAGTTCTCAAGGTCGAGGTTTCAAACCGGAGTCCTTGGAGTTTTTCGGGTGTCAAGATCCTTAGCTTGGCTTCCTTCAGCAGGGAAGTAAAGCCGTTTGTCCCGTGTGTAGATTTAAGGCATGTAAGAGAACCTCATGGTTAATAAAGAGCCCTTTGGGCAAAATTAAGTGGTGTCTCCGCCCAATATAGACTGGGACGCTGAGAAGTGCAGCAGTTATAGAGCGTCCATATATAAAACTCAATTAATTTTGATATTCGTATAGAAAACATTTTTGTCACTTCCTAGTCCCTTAAGAGAAGTCGTCGTTTTTAAAACCACAGAAATAATGGTTGTACAGGCTCCATTCATGTGTTAAATACTGAAAATATATTGTGTAATATTAACCATAAGTTAATACATCGAAAAATCTCTGCGGTAATTTGCTTTTACTTCATATATATTATAAATGTAAAACCATTGTTCTACAGAGCTACACTAACTTACTTAATGAAGAATTTCATTCCCATTAACATTTGATTTTTATTATGGAAATGCATGTGAAATTTGAATATTGTTTATGAGTTTAGTCTAATTTCAATGGGATCCAAATTGCAAATTAATGCGCATCTTTACTTTCTCTCCCACGTACAATGTACGTAGCAGGCAGAGAGGATAGGTATTGCATTCTACTAAAAATGCAATAACAACGTTTTAACCGAAATACGCGGGTTTTAGGAATACTGAATGGAAAAGAGAAAAAAGAAGGACTTTTAGAAAAAGATACTTCTGTCTGAGAACAACATAACGTCGATTGAATGTCACACCTGGTATTTAGGTTCAGGATGTGACGGACATAATTAGTAATGAAATAGTAAGTAAAAACATTATAATTCATACGGTTGTTTATGCAATGATAACGTATATGTATGTTATCATAATGGGAGTAAGTGTAACATGCAAGAGAAGGTTTTCTTTAGTTATTGTACAGATGTTAGGCGCAAAGAAACGGATGTGGAAGATCTATAGGCGAACAGCAAAAGGGAGCAGCTTTTGAAATAAGGAAGTTAGGCCGGTGAAACGCAGATATCTCAGGGAAAGGACACGTTGCTTTCGGAGTAATACAACGTAGCGGAAATTTAAGAGGAACCAATATGAAGGTAGGATTTTAAAATACCGAAATATTTCCAGACAATAAAGAGGTGTCTTAAACAAGTAGTTTGAGACAAAAGACCTCTGGTCTGTCTACTCAAGTGAATTAATTAAATAACAAAATACTTGCGCCAGTACAACATATTCACGTTATTGTTAATAACAGATAAATATTTTCCAAAAAGTGACACGAGGATTCTCGAAAAATCCGCCCACCCTCAACTACCATTTCTTCGGACGATGTTTCGAAAATGTCGATTCTCTCAAAGATGACTCTAGTGAGCTTGATTAAATTGGCGCGTATTAAAGGAATTTATACCACAAACAAAATATCTTGGATTTTTTTAGAATAGCCTCTGGATGACTGGATGACTGTTAATAATTCTGGATGATGTTGCATAACTGGGAAACCGTAAGAGATAGATTCTTTATAGATACTACACAAAAAATTTAGATACCTTTAAAACATACAATTATTTATGTCCAATATATTTTTTGTAGAGTTTACCATTTCCGAGATGTTCCTGGTATTGGTTGAATGTTTCCAATGATTATACCTTTTCTCAAATGGTAAGAGGTCATGCGTTTTCTATTTCCTTTCTTTATCACCTACAAAATGCACACATTAGTTAGAGAATTTAATGCTTTCCAGCAAAACATTCAATACTGAGATTTCCCAGAAATATTATACATATTGAGGACCATAAACTTAAAAAAAAACATATTTTTAGAAAAGTATCCGTGTGTCGTTCTGTCAACAGCATACCCCAAAAACGAAAAGCCGGCTAAATACAAAAATTGGTAGTTAAGTTCAGTATCCTCCAAATATGCGAAATGAAGAATATAAAAAATCAACCTACCCTAAATTACCCTTTACATGGTAGATTTTTGGAAATTTTTGTTTTTCTAAAAATGGGTCGGTATAACAATTTTGATCGAAATTCCATATACCTATTAAACATATTTACATAACAAATAAAACGTATATTTTGAATGGTTTTACTCCTGACCATGCAAAAGGAATGTATTTGTTAGTGTTAGTGTTGATTAGTGTGGAGCAGATAGAAGATTGAGCTTCTGTAGGAATAGTTTGATGCATAATAAAATTGGCGAAGAAGGCCATGGGAATGGAACACATCAGATTTTTACTACTTACGCACATTATCAGTTTGTAACACATTTATTTACTTGTTTATTTTTTATCATGTTTCATTTCTTAACATCTGTTGGCAGGGTAGCTCAAAAGACTCATCAGGGGAGGTAATCCTAAACGACACATTTCAGTCTTGTTGTACACAGTACACAAACTTTACATTAAAATTAACACTAGTTTAGATTTAAAATATGGAAGTTCTTCCGTATTACTCTGTCTCTTTCCCTTCTACATTATACATATTCACCCATTATTACTTATTAATTCATTACTTCGGAGGTCGGAAGGAAAAATATGTCCTTATTTCTCCTCTGAATCTGAAGGAGCAGTAGCAGTAGTAGTATGTGCCGGAGGGGATTCCTCACCTCCGCCATTGATTGGCTTTGAGTACGTCATACCCTAGGAGGGTAGGATGAGATGAGAGGAATTGTAGCGGGCAGCCGAAACCAGACGGCGGAAGGAAGCCACAGTTGAGAGTCCCTAAGCAGTTCATTTCGACACGTGGAGAGCTAGGAGCCCGCACCTCAAGTCTAACCAAAGCGCAGTCACCTTCACGAAAGGTCACCCCACCACAATCCATGCCAACACTTACAACCTTGAAAGAGACGGATTAGATGAAATGGAGACGAGATGAAGGGACAGGATATTCTGGACAATGACGAAACCTCCCCAGCATTCCCCCTAAAAAAAACTGAGTCAGAGAAGTCGGTCACGGAGAACCGATCCCACAAGCTCCTGAATGCCCGGTCCCAGATGAAACGCCTGAGCCACCAGGCTCGGTGGAATCCGAAGTTACACAAAAGCATGATTACTTCATCTAAATTTGTAAATAAGAAAATTAAGCATAACAAAATAACCAAGATAACTTAATTGTCTGTAATTATTTGGTAATATATCCAATAAAATACTTTATATGCGTGTGTTTCCATCTTGCCTTCCTATCTTGTAATGTGATTAGCCATTTTCGCTTGTATTCTCACATTTTGATCCATATATCTCCTCAAATGTTTAATTCCGTTACCGCAGATACTTATAAAATAATTAATAGAAAGTGAGTTATTTGTCGTGCTGACTTAAACATTACTTATTACGTAATTTAAGTGGTGAATGAAAACTTGGCTTAAGATATGGGAGCTGGGGATTAAATTACGGGAAAATATCTTGACGCATTTAAAGTAGTCAATAGCTATTGCTGAGTCACAATGCATTTATGTAAAAATCTCCTCCCGTAACTTCAAAGCTTTAGACTTGTATGTAATGACGAGTGTTCAACCCGAAGGGCGATCAATGTCCGAAACGGAAATGTAAGAGAGACCACATTCCGACCACGGCGTTCAGGCAAAAATGATACCGCGGTGTTGTTTCCGGGATGGTGAATATGGGAGCTTACATTCCCAGTCCTGCTAGCGGGGGAGAACATTCCCACGTTGATATCGGGAATCGAATATGGTCTCCCGTGACAGAGGTAGATGCGCTTACCACTGCACTAATGGGACGGACAATAAAATAGAAATGTATCTTGCATATTTAACCTTTTCTGTAACTTTAGTTGAATCTTAAGGAGGAAATGAGCAAAACTTTGTACAAATACGTCAAATGATGTTGACCTGTAAGCTACAGGTGGTTTAAACTAGATACAATTGTAATATTCAAGTTATGTAATTATACGTACTGTTTGTTATGGTGGTATTTTGAACACGGATACATTTTCCTTAGCTGATTGACTAATTCCAATTAAAATGCATTTATAAATATTTAATTAATTAATTATTGTGAAATAACACGCTTAGATACTATGAGTCATACTTGTTCGCTCTCTGACTTATTGATAAACTACTCATTAACAACTGACGAACTAACTATTTTCTGATTCAGCAACTAATGTTGGTGACTGAAGCCAGTACTGGCTTTCTGACAATTCAACTGATAAATAAATATTTCATCGACAAAATAATTGATTTCCTATTTAATAGATTACCGCATCTCCCTCTTACTGTCTTACTGACACACTGACACACATACTGGACCCAGTAGATAACAAAACTCATAGAGTCCTTGAATGACGCTGCATATTTGACTTTGACCGAAAGTATTAAGTCAAGATCTGACCTTGACCTACAAGTATGATAAATAATCTATTCATTCGGTAGAGTGTTGCCTTCAGCAATAGTTACTTGGAGTCCTACTAGATAGTAATACTGTGCAGCTAACTAAATTTTTTGCTTGATGTATAAGCGAGAGAAGCGTGCATTTTACCGGGAACAGATCTTAGAAATAGGCTCTATGTGTACTTTGTGATTTTGTTAGATGGGAAGCTGTTTATAATGGTTTACTGTCGTGTACTGTTGTGTAAAAATTAAATAGGGAAGGTGAAAAAAGCAAAATTTCATGAATTTCCTTATGTCAGTTATTTGAGGGGAAAATAAACCCCAACAAACGTACTAGCCCCTGCAGAGATACCAAAATGTATAATGCTTAGTGCTACTTATTGAAAATGTATAAGCTGCATGGTGCTGCTTCCATTGGTACGAATGGCTCAACAGATCAATCGAAACTAAACATGTTAATGATAATGAAATGATAATGTGAAGTAAAACGTAAACCGAGGAAGTATAAGCTGCACTTAATGAGGAAGTTAACGTCAATTGGGAGGTGCTGGGATCAATCCTCAGCGATTGCCCTCACTGACCCGCCGAATGGTTCATCTGCCACGGCCTTCCTATCCATCAGCTCTTTCTTGTAAGCTGTTTCAGAGATGAAGGGCCAGGTGGTTGCGACTGGTCTGTGGTTATGTGCTCTAAAGTCATCTCCCTGATGTTTGCGGGATCCCTCTATCAGGTGCTGTCGGACTGATGCCCTTTCGGGGAACACCAGGAGGCTCGCGGCTTGTGAGTAGCTCCCGGGAGGTATCGAGTGCGTTCGATCTGCAAACGATACGCCCGCCATCATCCCTAGAAGTCCCGAATGAGGTTTTGAAATAAACATTGCAACGTTATGGCACTGTATGACGTCCAAAAAGGGATCGGTCAATATCGACTTATACGGGCGGTTACGGTACAGCTTAAGACGGACGTTCCCAGCTTTCTAATAGACTTCAGATATAGGTTATCGGTGTCTGCACTAGCATCAAAATATGTCTTTTCCCAGCGATCGACCGATGTAAGCCCCTAAAACTAAAGAAGGAAATGAAATTAAAGCGGTTGAGAGACAAGAAAGTTCTTGTTAGGTAGGAATCCATGAAATCTTTTGTCTTAGGACCTGTACTGCAATCGCCAGAAAAAGCGTTAGCTATGTATTCTATAGTTCACCAATCTGAGAGGTAAGAGTTTTCTCCTATATTACTAATGAGTGTAGTATTAGTTCCAGCAAGATTTATTTACAACGTTGTTACGTCGGCAATGATTTACACTTAACATGGTAACTTTTGTGTTTTCAGCGCACGTACTGTATCCCTACGGAGACACCTTTTTTGACATCAAATTGAGATTTTCCGAGTGGTTTCAATCTATCTATTCACAAAAGTGATATTTTTTGACTGTTCAAAACGGAAGAAACGAAGAAAAGAAAGTGAATAGAAACATTTTCATTCGAGCAATCGTTAAAGTTACTAGAATGAATTATAAAGCATCAGAATATTGGGGAAAATAATACATGCTCCATCTTGGAAAGAGACTGTAAATGAAGGTTATTAGAACTTTTATGTACCCATATTTATTAACATTTCAATATTATGACCAAGAATAGGATTAGAATATCACAGTCATTATTTTCTGAGTACTATGGCTTGTAACTTTAAGGTGATGCATGTATGAAATTTGATCAAATATTGTGAAAATTGAAAAAAAAAAAAAAATCATAATAAAATTGACATGAACTCCAAACTTTTAAGGAAATATATTATGAACTTAAACTACCCATTAACTAAGCTATAAATTGGTAGATGCATGCTTATCATTTGATAATCTCTACTGTAAACCTTATTTTCTGGCAAACTTTCTTCCAATGCCTTTCTGTGCCTATTCAAAATGCTCTACAATATTATTACAAAAGTTTTATACTTCTCTCAAAAATAACGTTGAAGAATACGCTCATATACTTACTTTTTCGAAATAATTCTTCAATTTTGAGATTTAAATTATTAAATTTTGTAAGGTAAAAATTTTGGAGAGTACGAAAAGTAAAAATTTTTCTACACTAATTATGGCTAACACAAAAATTATATCTATTTGTAAATTCATTTATTATGAAACAGGAATTTTTATATGAATATTTTAAAACATACATCACTTGGCTCATTTTTATTAGAACAATGGATTTAAACGATACAAATTATTTAAATAACCATGTGAGCTAGAGTTTTGATTCATTGTAAAAATATCACTATTATTGTGTATAATAACTGGTGTAAATTTCAATAAAAGATCTAAATATTGTGGATTTTCCAAAGTTCACAGATGTGTCGCCCTTAAATAGGAGAAGTTCAAATTTACATGCATTTGTAATCAGCTCTTAAATATAAATTGCTTTATAAACATCAGTATTTTTTCATTTAATTAACTTTCCAAAATAGTGTATGTGCTACAGTTGATTAATTTTAATATAGTTTTACTTAGCAGCCCTGTCGTTAGATTATTTCTTAGTTTATTAATATTTTAAATATACAACATGATTTTAGTAGATTAGAGTTAGCAGATTAGTTCCTATTCTTCTCACTAGTAGTCCGAATAGGTTAATAATTTTCTCCCTTGGATCTGTGTAATGGAGTCCTCTTTCAGTTGCAGAAGACAATATACTAGATATCTCACTATAGAGGAGCCAAATTGTTTCGTGTGCTTACTGTAGTTAAGTTATAGAGAAAGAAATAAGATTTTGAATTTAGCATTATCTTTAGCAACAGCATCACAACATTTGTTTCAACTTTCATATGCTTCGACAGTAACTGAATTTGAATTTAGTGCGTGGGGATATATATGTATATACGGTTTACGTGTTTCACATTCCTATTAGCTCACTATTTCCCTAATAATGGTAAAGATTTCAACATTTCATAACAGGATTATCGTCTGCGGTACCACAAGTGGTAAAAGCGGACGTTAAATACTATAAGAAAAAGAACAAGGTTTCCAATTAAAGATTAATGCCGTACTGTTCTGGCTGGAATTCCAATTTGATAGCATGATTATTTTATTGCTAAAGTAACTTTCTAAAGTCAGATGGAAATACCAAGCAAACAATCTGATTCCATTCCAGTGCAGTAGGTCCGTTAATACTGAATGTCCTGTTAGGCACTGCAATAAGGAACAGTTAATGTCAAACTGCCTCACATAAATTATATTCTGCTATTAACTCATGTAAAAATTAAATGAAAGTAAAGCGAGCAATATGAGTTTATTTGACTTAAATCTGGATAAATCAGTTTCTACTGAATAAACAAAGTATAGCACAGTATTTGTCAGGCAACAGGACTTTGTTTTCCTTGTCCCAAGAAAAGTGGCGTATTTCTCGTGTGTTGATAGGCCTTCCGTTCAATTATCGGCATAGGGAAATAGTATATGTAACAAAATTAATGAAGCAGAATTTAATGTTTTGTGATTTACTTAAATGTATTTTTATAATATACAATATACCTTCTTATTATATTTGTATGCCGCAGTTATAATCATCAAAGGAATAAAAACACATATTTAAATTGTTTATTCATTTAATAAATTCTTCCATCGCATGAAAACACCGTTTTTCCAATTGCACACGGCTACAGCATATTTACTTGGATAGGTATTTTTATTCGTGTAACGCCATTTCCCTATATAATTTCAACCAGTAGGGTAGCCACAAAAATATTAAGAGGGATATGTACATGAATCCATGTTTAAACAAATTGTATAATATCAAATATTAAATATGAACTAAAATAAGTTTAAACAATTTAAAAAATAAAATGTATATTCATGGATTAAGGTGCAGCAATTGGAATTCAAGTTAGATTTTGCCATTACTTTACACACATTGTGTTAGCACTGGCTATACCTCTAATTTCAATAAAAATTAATGGAGTCCTCCTTTTTAAAAATCTATTTGAAAAGAAATATAGCAATGCTTATACCCAATATTGAGAACTTCTGCTCTCGAGTTACATAGATGATTATTGAATTTTGTATGGTGATTGGTATGTTCTGTTTCATGCCAAGCAGTAGCTGCAATTATATTGCTTTTTAAAGAGTAATTGTTGCAGAATATAGCTATGTGTGTTTGATAGCAATTCTACTCCTAGGAAAAGCAAACGTACCATTTGTTGGTTTCCTAATGAAATTTAAGCATAGGGAATTTAAAATTGCTATAAAGAGTTGAAACCCTCTAAATAAAGTGTAGTGACTCTAAAACATTTCACACCAAACAATTTCAGTATTTCAATAAATCAAATTATAATAAAATGCCTTTAATGGAGCACCAATTTTATCTGTAAAAGAGCTTACCACGTATAACGCTATAATAAATTGTTAAAACACTTTATAACAAAACTGACAAAAACAACACCAGATGGCCCATTTGAGAATGCAGATATCTCTTCAAGCATTACAAAAGTTGTAGAACTCATCAGGCTTAATTCAAGTTAAAACTGCCCAATGGAGAATTGGTAAGAGGAACCTCCATTTCACCTATTCGCGACCTGCTAATATTCTACACTGATAAGTAGAAACCAAGAGGGGTAAAGCGGAAATCGCTCAGCCAGTTCCCCATTACTGGTTCTAACTTGAAATAGCCCGATGAGTTCTGCAACTCGTTTAACTCCACACGTCAAATGTGGTACAGTTGAGGCATCTGCTATGCTAACAGTAACAAGAAATTGCTGTTCCATAAAGAAAGTACCTATATTAGACAGAGCGGTTTTTAAAATTAGTGTGGAAACTGCATTCATATGCTACCTAATTTTGAAAGTATGTGCTGACACACACGTTTAAAATGTTAACACAGTGTATAAATCATACTTATCTGGTGTACTTTTCTATATACAGGCTGTTAATGAACTATACCGAAATATTTTCAGAGAATATGTATATTACTTAAATAAGTAATTTGAGATAGGAAACTTATGGTCCGTTTATTGAAATTTCGAAGTAACGGCTCTACGTTTCTGAAGTGTCAGTACGCCACTGGCTAATTTATCAACCATTCGAGAGCATAACACGAAAAATGAAGGGACATATTACAGCGTACCTCTCTAGCGTAGTGGTTATGATACTGGCGTTCAAGTGAAAGATAGTTTCCGAGTTCGGGACTCGTTCACGTATCACTGCACTTCGTCTGGAATGAAAAAAAAAAAAATAATAAAAAACATTTATTCTACGACAGGAATCGAAATCACGACCTTTGGGATAGCAGCTTCCCGCGCTACGTATTAAGCCACCAAAGCAGTTGTGAAAACCTCCAAAGAACGCATAACGCAAGAACGTAGTTAATGAATGCTTAGTGTCGTATTGTCAAGTGATTAGTTCCAGATTTTACAGATTTTTGCGACACTAAATCTTGAGTAACGAGCTGTTAAAAATCGATATTTCTATACTCGGGGTCTTAAAGACATTCTAAGCCATTTTTTTCAACCTGCTTTGCTTTAACACCGACTTATCAGCACCTGATACCCACAAGTTTAACGCCATGTAGTTGCGTTGTGTTTATCCGGGGACCATGCATCGCCGATCTCAACTTATATCAGTCACGTGCACAATCGCAAATTATTTCGGTGTAGTTCATTAACACCTGTATATATGACACAGGCATTTCGCAAGCGTAATGCTCATTAAAAAAGGTTCATTACGCAAATGTGGGCAAGGCGTCTTGAAAACCGACGAGAAAGGAATATTCTCGATCGGAAGGGGAGAAGTATTCCTTCCTTTGTATCGTGTGGTTCAAAGGTCGAATTTCTGAAGGCCCATCGTCGCGGTGGTTAAGTATAACAATTTTTGAGTTAGTGTGCCTTGACGTGCTTATCGCTGACCGTCGGAATGCTGTGAAACATACTGGCATTCACGTATGGTTTCATCGATGGAATAGGGTGTTGTAATAAATGGGATCTTTTGGAGCTGAATGAGCAACTCTTCAACCCGGGAAAGCAACGAGGATGGTGTGAGCATGCTGCGTGGATCCTCTACAGCCGCCATGATGGGAGTCGCTAAGAGGTTGACATGTGTTTTCGAGATTATGATGAGGGTTTCGAACATCGGACTGCTACAGAATACAAGGTAGGAAGTAAATGTTCCTGTTTAAAGTCCCTGTCCAAGTCTCGCGGGAAAAATGCAGTGAAAGTGTAGTGCGCGAGAGAGTGAAATTTATGGTATAATGTCAGCCACGTGAAAAAATATAATTCATATTCCAATTTAGGAAGTGCTCTCTACTAATATAGCTTCAACATTAGCGTCGATAAGATTCAAGGGCTTAGGAGCCAGTGAACTACTAAAGTACATTCTGTTTAAAATCCTGAGTATATGAGAAAGATTGAAGTACATTCTGTTTAAATTGAAAAAGTATATGAAAAAGTTTATATTTCCCATTTTCTTTTAATTTTAGTGATATTGTTTAAATACCTACGGGTTTGGTTTACTCATTGTTAATATTTTTATAATTTTGTGTTTAATTTGGGGAAATATTTATACACATGTGATGATTTTTTCATTCTTACGTGGAAGGCCCACGAAGGAAGGTTATATGATTGTACATGTTAGAAAAGCTGAATACAACATTCTTCCTTGAAAAGTGCACTGTGTTTAATGTCAAAAGTGGACATCCAGTCATTTAGGTATTTGATGACCGCTAAAGACTTAGGAGAAATGAACCCTGGGTCACGGCGAGATATCTGGTCAAAGGAATTAGTAGCGTGGTTGAGTGGAGAACGTGTGTTTACTGCAGCCTGCGTTGAAAAGCATGGAGGCTGAAGTTTGATAAAAGGACATTAATTCTCAAATAATAGTGGCCGAGGTCACAAATAAATGGCTATGGCGAAATCTATTAAAGCAACTAATCCCGTTTCACGGCTTGCAGTTGATAATTTTTCTTTCAGGATACTTGCAATACGCACTGCAATCTGACCCGAAGAAATGCTTTTGTAACTGTGACTGCCCCTGAATGACGCAATCGCTTGGGCGCTATCGAGCTTCAGTACGCTGTAAATCTCCGATATGTCATCTGTAGTTCAAGGATGACCAAAACTGACATGAATTTTTCTTACTTGTGTATTGCATCATATGACTACTTTAACATTAAATAAAAAAAATGATATAAAATGGACAATTAGATACAAAAATGCCGTATAGAGATCTAGAAAGACAAGAAAATGAAATAAAACCACAAATAGATATTAAACCTGGAAAACATGGGGAAAGTGCATTTTGATGGCCTATAAAACCGCATATATTTTACGTCTTTCTTGCAGAATGAATTAATTGTCAATAAGCATCGTCTCCGTTAATTCAGAATTAAAATGACATTTCATCAAAATCCAGGCTCTAGTCATAACCTTAACTCACGTTCTAATACTGTTCAACATGATTATTTAATAGGGTGAGGAAAATGGAAAAGCCTTTAGAAAACAGTGACTGATCAGCTGTTTATATTACTTTCTTGACCACGTATGTACAATGTGCATAGTAGGTAGTGAAGCTGTTGTATTCTACCCAAAATTCGATACCGAGATGTTACCAGAAATGTATGTTTTGAAATCTCCTGAAACAAAAAGAAAATTCTCTTTCTTTTTTCTTTCTTTCGTTTCTTTTCTTTTTCTTTTTTTTTTGTAGAAAAACGCCAATGTGTGCATGTGTGTGTGTGGGCTGCATAACTCAGATACAAGAAGTTTATTAAATACCAAACTTGGTTTTTAATTTAAGCTTCATCCAAGAATGCGACATGAAAAGTCCCTCACCCCTAACTACCCTCTAGATCAGCCCAGTCCAACGCGGCGCCCAAATTGTGATTTCATGGCGCCTTTCATGAGCTAAATTTTTATTCTGAGAATTTCTAATTTTCGTTCAAATTTGAAGACAAAATTATTTCCTTCTGAACATTTTCCATGACATGAAACTTATTTTAGTACACTCAACGTTGTACTCACTATTTCCCTCAACACATAGTAGTTCTCAACTGTTAGGAATTGGAAATAAGAGTCACTTTAATCCCAACAAAGCTTTATTGCAGACAATAAGTTCACTCTTTAAACAATGATGTTTATAGCGATAGCTATAAAGAGATCGGTTTGTTTAGAGCTATATTTATATCGATAGCGAACGAAGGAACGAGGTTTTTAAACAAACTTTCAATACAACTCGAGAGATTGTGAATGTAGGTGCAGTTATGTGTCACATATTTTATGAATGTTCTTAGTATAATATGGTTAAGAGAGAAAGAACTTACAGTTTTATAGTGATTGGGAGGAGCAGTATTGTTTGGTGGAATGCAGAAGAAAACCAGTGTATTTGTTATGCAATGGTAGTGTGTCTGTTCCCAAGAAAAGTAGTATTACCATATTTTTTGACAAATTACACAAACTTTAATTGTGAATTTTCTGTTAATTCTGAATTACAAAACACAAAGTTAGAGACAAAACGTAAATTAACATTACAGCAAAGTGTATTTACAAAGCATGCTCATCAAAATAGTAGCATTACAATGGTCTCTTAATAAAGTCTGTTATGTTATAGCGAAAAGGGAAAAAAGCCTTTCAGTGACGGAGAAGTAATTAAAGAAGTAATGGTCAGTCCCATGAAATCTCTGTTCAAAGATCACAAAAATAAATCTGCATTTATGTCTTATATTAGAGGACTTCGACTGTCTCATCAAACTATTGCGTGTTCAACAGATTTCTGAGAATTTAAAATCTCAATTATATTAGCACCTGTAATCATGTGAATATTTTTCGCTTCAGTTTGATGAAAGTACTGATATTTCTGACATTGGACCCTTATGTTTATTTATTAGAATGGTCTATCAAAGTCAAAGAGGAATTTGTAGAAGTGTTACCACTTCATGGACATACTAGGGGAGAAGACATATTTAATGTATTCCTGAAATTTCCACTCTCTAAACTTGATGCTATATCAATAGATGGGGCGACTTCGATGACTGGAAAGAACTTGTTCTTTGTGCTACAGATGATTCATTTAGAAAAAAAAATTCTTATCACTGAAGTTCCACTATGTCATGGAAGTTGTAACTCGTGTGGTAAATCACATCAGGTCATCTTCAAAAGGCCACCGATGGTTCAGAAATCTTTTGAATACAACAGATTGGGAGCATGGTGTCATTACTCTTTATGCAGATGTAAGATGGCTTAGCAGGGGCAAAACTCTGGAAGGATTCTGCGGTCTTGTGGACGAGATAAGAAATTCTCTGAAATCATCGCCGGGGCTATATTGTACAGAGCTTGATGAGATACCATGGCTCCTGAATTACCTTTCTTGGCAGTTATCACCTCAAAATTAAATGAGCTAAGCCTCGAATTGCAAGGGAAAAATTGCAAAACTTCAGCCGTAAGTACAGTAAATGGTTTTCGGAGGAAACTAAGTTTATGGATTACACATTAAAAAAATCCCTATTACACCTTCCAACCTTTAAATCAAATTTTAAACCGTAAGTATCAGCGAATGTGATGTTCTATCTTTGCTCGGCATAGAATCTGTAGCAGGTTTAGGCAGTTTTCAGTACTTGAGCCATGGTTATGTTTACCAATAATGATTATGTTTGCTTCAGTTGGCATTAGTGAACTTGGAAGGTCGCCCTCCGTGGTGTAGTGGCTACAATGCTAGCCTCATATACCCAAGACCGCGGGTTCAAAGTCGGCAAAGGACAATGGCTTTTTTCGGACGTAAAAATCCTTACCATGGCTTCTTTCGGAAGGGAAATGAAGCCGTTTGTCCCTATCAGAGATTTACAGCACGCAAAAGAACTTAAAGCCTGATAAAGAGACCTCTGAGAAAAATTAAGCAGTCTTTCACGCCCAATATAGAATGGGATGCTAAGAACCACAGCTGTTAAAGAGCGTCCATAAATAAAACTCCATTTCATTTGAACTTGGCGGTAGGATATCTGAGATCTTTGGAAATTGTGATCTGGAAGAATCAATTGTAATCTTGACTTAAATAGAAATATTAAATCTTCAAGAAGACATGTCCTTGAAATTATTTTCAAGCAATTTCTGAACTCTGGTGGACAGGAATAAATATCCCATCATTGGTAATGTTGCTTTAAAAAACTTATTCTTTTTTTGGTTCCACATATCACATTTTCGTCTATGACATCATCAAGAATAAATACCGATCCAGTTTGACAGACTCATATCTAGATGGTAGATTAAGAGCAGTTTGTTCCAACCACACATAGTATTTTTGTGCACTTACAGTGAACATGTAGTGCCAAACTACACATTAATTATTAATTTGTAAACATAAGCAATTTTAATTATACTTTTTTGAAATAATTTTGCACAAATACATGTTTGTAGTTGCAGAAGTAAGAAAAGAGTGGTTGCGATGGAGGTGGCGCCCGCACCTCATTGTGTATGAGTTAAATGTTCCGAGTACATGAGAAAGTTGGACAGCATGGCTTAGAGTATGTCTACAGCAGCAATTTCTTGTAACATTTTAAACAACAGAGTAAAGACGTAGATGAATTTTTACTGAAGTGAAACCGAAAACAAAAACAGAAAATATGTGTATCTGGAACCAGTTCCAAATATTCTGTTGTAAACGATGCTATGAAGCAACTGAATTTTTCATTGATGAGGCTCCATGTGTACTGAAAGCATTTTTACACTTAGATTTCACTTTCTCTTAATTTTGAGATTATGCATGCCTTCATCTTGAAATGAAATTTTAATTTACATTCTTGTTCCATTGAAATGATACCTCGGGTTTTTCTGAGCAGTAGGTATAATTAATGTCTGAATGCAAATAGAACTATTTTACTAAGTACTGCATTCGATAATAATCACCATTATTTGATTGGCATTTTGTATTTCGTAAATAGTGTCAGTAAGTGCAATCCCAGTTTATTTAATTTGAAATTTTGCAATATTTCTGGTGGTATATAAATGATGTCACTATCCATAAAGTTAACAAAAACCATCCAGTTTAATATACTCTAATGTCCGATGTTTTCATTGAAAATCAAAGAGTCAGGCATGCTAAAACCATTTTGTTGGGAAATGTGGCATAAGTTTTTAATTAATAGTGGTGCGATTTATAAATAATATATGTTCATATGTTAGATAACTGCGAAAATAAGGAATAACCAAGGGGGAAAATAAGTCCCTCTCTTTAAGAGCTTTAATTACATATATTTCAAAACGGAAATGCTTATACATTTTAGAACATGTGACTTAACTAGTATTTGGAAGCGGTGACAGACAGAATTTAAATACTAAATTCACGTGAAATATTGGGTCGCTGCGCCGCTGTTCAAACTTGGAAATGCTCTCTGCCGGTCTGTATGGTCTAACTACATGCAGCCATCCACTTCCTCCGTGCTTCTCAGGGGACGTAGCTACAATAGTTCCAATCTGGTGTCACTGTGCCAAACTGAAATTTAAGTATACCAAAATTGCTCAGTTGTGAAGGCATTAAAATAAAAGATGAAGGAAAGAAAAGAAAAATTATGACAAGGTCAAAGGATAGTAATACAAAATGATAAAACATATTTTGTTAGCCCAAGTGGCTACCAAACGCATATTTTAAAACTAATACTTTAGGTTGCAGAAAATTGTAATTATCTATAGTTATGATCTACTGAACATTTCTAATACATAAACGATTAATAAAAAATGTTAGTATTTCTATGTTTGCTGATAAGATAAAACATATAAATCTTCTTAGTGTTGATATAATAATTCCATATACCCTCCATAAAGGGATACAAATTTACTATCACTTAATTTACTTAAATTTTCCTCTGATATTTGTGGCGTTACATATGATGGCTGAAATTTGTAGAGCGACAACCAGCAATCTGATATACTAATAAAAGTTGTCATTTATATAACATAAGAGGGATAATGCAGTCAAGATGCATCAAACAATGTTTCACAAGTTTCAGTTCAACAAACTGCATATTCATAGCCTTAAGATTCTAATGAATGCATATTTAAATGCTTTTAGAAAAAGGTAAAAACGTCAGTAGCTCAGAAGATACAGTAGCTGAATACATTCAAAACTGAATTTTTACTCTTTCTTATGAGAAGACCATTTTAACTTGAACTGTTATGCACTCAACTGTCTCTAGTTCACTGGAGATATTAAGCAGTGTATTGAAGATTTGATTTCCAGGTTTGCTTTAAATATAGGATACATATAAGATTTTGCAGCTAGCTACCACTCAGAAAGATAACACTTAAACCACATAGACAAACTAAAAACAAAAACAGAAAGTTGTAGTTAACATCTTACCTTCACACAGTGAACTGTCAGGATAGCTCACCTCCAGCTATTCTGCATTCTGGAATGTAAATAAAATTAAAAGTATACCTTTTAGCGAGGTATACGGGATAAAAAAAAAATAATGGCAAATTTGGGTTATTACACTGTTTCATAATTCAACAAATAGCCTTACAGGGAAAGATAATCGAGCAAGTGGCAACACTCACATACCTACCATCTAAAATATGAATTATTGAAAGGAAACCAAATATTGAAGAAAATATTGAAAAATATAATAAACTTAATGAAGGTATAAAAATAATTTTCCTGAAGAGTATGAGGAAGGAAGTAAAAATAAGTATGTTCATGAGGTAGTAGCCAAGAAGTCAAGTGTAAGAGATTGCAAAGATGAGATTTTTAAAATATATATTCAGTGTAACAAGAGTATATAGGCTTAGAATTGTTCATATAATGCAGCAATTGGGAGAACAGTATTTGACAGAGGAAATATAGCAATATCACTGACAGTAGAAGGAACATTTACAAATAATGCAACCTTCAACATTTCCTAAGCAAGTATTATATAAACAGGATGATCACAAAGAATACGGACAGAACAGTTTCTATTAGCCTCGAAATAGGTCTTAAGAGCTTAATACTTCTAAAACTAGAAGAATATTGGCAATCTAAAACCAGTTTAATTTTAGCTCAAATATGGATTTACTACAAACTGAAAAACTGAGCCAGATTGTTTTTTTTTTAAACATGCCAGTTCTTTAAAGTAGGCAAAGTTTAGAACAACATACAAATAACAGAATTTTAAGCATCACCAGATTTTGGTACTGAGGATACAGAAATTTTTGCATGTAAAACCTTTGAAATCTGAAGTGCATAGATTAAAGCTGATAAGTGGAATCATATTTGAGAAGTTTAATATTATTGATAGGGCTAAAATCATGAATATTTGACATTCTGCATCAAAAGTTTATTAATGAGTTTTATGATAACACACCCGAAATAACACTGTACATTTCTCGTCTGATACATACATGTTTGAGATCTTCAAGGCAATGGCACTACTCCAAGAAGCAATAGATTAAACATAGAAAATATTTTTCAAGTCTCTTGATTTTACCTTCTGATTTAGTTTCAACTTAGTCTATTCATGTCCAGTGGAAAGAAGGATTCTTAGAAATAAATTTGTTTTAAGGGGAGCCGGCCCATTCTATCTCAGCAGGGCAAAACTTAGCAACTTTGACATACCTTTCTAAAAAGAATTAGCGCTTTTGTGTAGCTTCTTGGGCTCTGATTTTTGTACAACTTACTACACACCGTTATGGATATTTAACTCAGAGGTTTGTAGGCATTAACGTTTTTTACTGAAATAGAATTGTTTTTATTAAAGGTATATTTTTCAAGATATAATGTTCATTATCTTTGTCATAACTTTTAAAAACTAAAAGTTTAAAAATAAGTTAAAATATTTTTGGCTATGGTAGAAATAACTGATAAAACTTTCATGTCCCTGCTTTCAATAGCTTCTGAGAAAGGGTAGATGCATTGAAGCTGAAAAAGTTAAACTTTCTGAAAACTTGAGTCTAATTAGTTTTCTAGTGCATTGCTAGACCATATGATGAAGTACATGCATCTTCCACCATCTCATTAAATGTTGTTATTCAAAATGCTTGCTTGATTTCAGTTTCACATTACTAATTTTATATTGATATAATATGTAAATGAAATATATAGTTTTATTTACACACCTATAAGATGTTCATTTAGAAAATAAGTTTTTTGTCCTCAAATTCTCTGTGCTTCACCTGCAAACTAGCATGTTAAGAATGAAACATTTTACTCTCAGGGATAAAAATAATAACCTCCCTCTTGCCTACATTCTTTCCTTTTTTGAAACTTTACTCAACTTCTGCCCAATTTTATGAAAGATATATCTGAACAGACAAGAAACAGTAGATCATCAACTTACAATTTAAGCCATAAACATAAAATAATTTTGGTTATCATACACGACTGGCATACACAGGTATAGCTAACGTACAAAATGTTTTCACGCTACCAGCATCTCTAACTGGCAAATTCAAAATCACACATGCTTTTAGTGTACCTGCAGAACATAATTCCAACTCAGACACTACTCCCATAATATCAGTTGCATTGCACACATTTTTAAAAATGTTGTAGGCTACACAAAAGATATTTATTTAGGCTGTATATCAAAATGACATTTGTTGAACAAATAAAACAAAACTGGAATATTTTTTATTTTAGAGCTGGCTCTTAATAATTTTATTCATTTTAAAGCCTAGATTTTAAACAATTAAGTGTCAATTTGAACCTAAGGTTCTTGAAAAATAATTTAAGGATTATGATTAAAATTCAATGTTAGTCAAAACAGATTATGAACAGATATTTAGTTGAAAGCATTTTATTGTCTCAATCCGACAAAACAATAGCGGAACTAATAAATACTGTATTTATCTGTATATATCCAGTACCTGAGCAGAACACCTCCTTGATCTGCAGCTCGTGATTAGACATCTGATACAAAAAACTACAGTTTGTTGGGGGAAGATGATAACGCATATCACAAGAAAGGTCCAGCTCAATCCAGCTACAACAAATCATATTTGAAAGTTAATTAATGAAACTATAAGTAGTAATTAAGAAACTGTTAAATTAAAACATATAATTTTACAGGTTATTGTTGTAAATGTAGAGTGAATGATGTGTAAAATAAACAACATAGGTACCCTGTTAGGTACTACCTAACCTTACTCTTGCTATTAGACATTGGAAAACTAAATCCGTTTTGTTAGGTATAGATGCTTTTCTCTACCCTGTATCTTTTATTAGTAGGTATGCAGACTATTCTTATGAATATTTTCATTTTAATTGAAAAAAAAAAACAACTGAATACCAAAGCACTTTGAAAGAATGACAAAGAATCGAAACATTTGAACCACTGGTTGGCCACGTAACTCAGTCGGTAGAGCACATGGCAGCTGTGTGAAGAGTTGAGTTTTGTTTTGGTCCTCGATTGGATTACCTTCTGGGGATAGTGATTTTTCTCTAGCCCTATCCACCCCAGAATTAACACCATTGCCGACAAGCAATATATCCTAAAAGGAAATGCCGCCGTTAGGACCATGCAGTTAATGGCGGGATATAAAATGACTGAGTGACGGATATTTCTGTTATTTCTTATAGAACAAAAAATTATTTAAAAAAAAAAAATCTGTGTTTTAAAGCGTTATTCCCACGGTTTTTGGGTAGTATGTTGTCGTCTATCGCTTTACATTTTCCAGTTATACAGAATTATACAAAATTCCTTTCGAATGATGAATACTGCAAGGATATTCCCGGAAAATTCAAGATATGTTACGTAGTTTGCATATACAGGTTTATTATTAATGTAAATACTTTTAATAGAGAGCTGGCCAGAACTAGATTTCTATCTGCACAAACCGTATTATATTTTTTTTTCAAAGTTTTTCTATACAATTTAATAATAAATAACTTTTTATTTAAAAAAAGCTATTAAAGTTAAGAGCACTATTCTGCTATATTATAAATACAGTGATATACACAAAAAGTTTCATTTCAACCCCTTTAGTAGTCTTTGAATTATCAAGGATATGGATTCAAAATGAACATTAAGACTTTGATATCAAATCTTGCGTACCTTTTTAATATGCGAAAACAATTAAAATCCTCCAGGACCATTTGACGTTCCTTTCTTTGCTGATTTCTTAGCTGCAGCATCTTTAAGCTTCTTCCTACACTGCCTTACTTCTTTATTTTAGGCTAGTGCCCTTTTTTCTGCCGACTTAATTCCACACGAGTTTTCCATATTCACTGAACATTCACAAAATATTCCAAGAAGAATACCCATTTCCTTTAGCACTTTTAATCTGGTTTCATGTCATCATTGAAGGTAATTACAGTGTCATTTGTGGCAATTTTAACTGTTGTCTTCATACAAAATCTTGTTTTAGGGCAAACTTACGAAATTTTGGAATTTTGTTTAAATCCCCTAATCAAGACACCTACTGATCAGCTCTGTTGCAACCTGATATTTGAATATTGATTTAATTGCCTTTAGCTCTGCAACTGGTAAATTATTTTGATGCTTATAAGTATTCACTGTCTCATTACTAATGTATAGCTGATATGGATACAATGAATTCTCCCGCTTTGGTCAAAGCATATGCATGGCGTTTGTGTCAGATTAGATTTGTGGTGCCATATAGGCCAAATTGCTATTCTCATATCACTTACTGATGTAAAAGCACTTCTTATGGCATTCCCATAATAACAGGTAAGTGTATTTACTGCAGCATCTCTAAGTCTGTTTTTTTTTTTTCCCTGATAGAGACTTTCCATCTGCAAGTTTTTTTCCCTTCTTTTCATTCCTTTTGTTCCTGAGCTGTGGGTCCATGTGCTTTTGAATGTGACCAACACATCACATTTTTGTAATTTGTCATATGGCTGCTTTTCTGACCCAGATTTGTATGATCTTGTGTCCCCATCACCAGTGTAATTTGTGCATCTTATACCATGCTTACGCACAGAGCATGCAACAATTTCTTTCATGCCCTCTACTTCACTGGTCCCTGCTGTCCCTTTATGGTTGATGATGGGACATTCATTTTAACGCTTCTCCCATTATTTGCATGCTTCAATGTATTTTTCTTAGCCTCCTATTGTTGACATGCTTTGCAGAGAATAGACAACTCCATGAATGTTCCATAGATAGCCAGATTCCATCGAACGAAAATGATCTGTACTCTTATTAAGTGAAGCCTCTTTTGCCACAGCTGCACAAATTGATTCTTTTTTTACTACTCTAGTTGCACTGTTTATGTGACTTTTAATTATAAGTTGGTTTCTGAAAAAGTGGCCTCATATTCATTAGATGTGGCCGCGCCGTGGCCGAGTGGTTAGACCACTCGCTTCACAGCAAGGCGGCCCGGGCTCAATCCCAAGCGACCTCATGTGGGAGAAAGCGGCGCAGGGAGGGGGTTTCTCCGGGATCTCCGATTTCCCCCACCATCACATACCACCGGTGCTCCATCTTCAATCCAGATATCATCAATGTCTTCACCTGCGGTGCCTTATGTAGTAAAAGCGGGCATTAAACACTATTGCTATCAATATTCATAAGACCACAAAACACTTTCAGCTCTGCCAAGCCTTGTCCAACTTTTTTTTTTGGAAAGGGGAGACAGAGAGAGAGAGTTGGAAGGTAGAAAGAATGGCTTATCTCGCCATTTGGTGAAGTGCGGGAATGGGAAGGATGTTACGGGTTCGAAGGAGATAAACCGGGATGGTGAGGTTCCGCTGAGCACCCTCGTTAGTGCGGCGGTTGCTGCTGGCCGAATTGGCAGCTCAGCAGAAGGTAGCGGTAGTTCCGGGTGACAGACATGGCCGAGGCCCTGTCTACCACCCGGGAAGTTAAGGATGGTTTGGTAGGATGGTTGCTTGGGGTTTGGGTCAAGTAGTCTATTGTCAATAGGTCACAGAGTGGTTGTGGTAATCGTCTCTATGCGCTTCAATGTATGCGTCGAAGAAGGCCAGGTTGCACCTTCTTTTGGCGCTTCGGGGTGTGAGTGGTCGTTGTGCTTTTGTCGCATATGGTGTGTCCGTTCGTTGTGCGTTTGCAGTCGGTGGCGAGTTTTCGGTCGTTGTGTCTGCGTCGGAGAGGTTTGACTGTCGGTAAGTTAGTTGTGACGTCATTCGGCTGAGGCCTTCGTCCAGGGACTTGTGAATTGCTGCGGTAGTGTACATCACGGCCCTTTCAGTGGCGGCTGAGATATGTTGCAAATCCTGGATTCCGGCCTCAATGGTCTGAAGTTTCAGGTGGAGTGTTCTGGTCGCAGGGGCGGCGGCGGCGATGGCTGCTACAGCTTCCTCCAATGCCGTCAAACGGGCGCTAATGTTCAGGACCTCGCAGTGCAGGTCCTGAACGGCATCCCGTGTGGCAACGTCGTTAGCGGCTGCAGTCTCCCTTGGTTGCTGTGTGGTGGTAGTCGGTTTTGGCTTCTTTGCTGCTGTGGTTGGAGCTTGGGTCGGTACATCGCGGCTGCAAAGGTACCGTGGAGGCGTAATAGTGGTGGTGGTGATAGAGATGACTGGCATAAGTGCTGCTGTTGAGTTGGCGATGTTGGCTGGTGTGGCTGACGGCTGTGAATGTCTGCTGCGTGGGTATTTTGGGCACTGCGCCTGACCCGTAAAGTGGCCGAAGCCTCTACAGGTGGCGCAGTATCTGCGACGGCTCGTCAGTGTATGTGCTGTGCATTCGGCGGTTAATGAAGACGCCCCGCAGTAGTGGCAGCGTGGTTCAGCGCAGGTTGTTTCGTAGTGGCCGAATGCACAGCAGCGGCGGCATGGGCGTTGTTGGGACCCTCGGCTGGCCTCAGCGCTAAGGCGGTGCCCAAACATGAACAGGCCGTTGCGCAAGGCTGCATTGTAGTCTCCAACGTCGGCGATTTCCAGACGGGCCAGCGGAGTGGGACCTCTCCCGGATTGTATTCTTGTAGCCCTCATGACTGAAGGCCAGCAAAGGCGAGCAGCGGTGGCTAACTGGTGCATCGGTAGGTCACGGGGGACTCCCCTGATGACCACGCTCATGCGCTGCAAATTTGGCAAGGTGGCGGTCTGCGGCGGCTGAGTCGGTGGTTGCGGCCCAGATGTATTGGCCCGGTGATCTGATATGAGGCGCGGTGTCTGCGGCGACGTCTGGGTGGCTGTGGCAAAATATGCAGGAGGCGGTGAGTGAGGTGTCGGCAGTTCCTCGAACAGTTGTCGGCAAATGTCGGCGGCGGAGTGGTGTTGAGATGCCGGAGATGGTGTCGGTAGACGGCGTCGTCAGCCTGTTGCGGTGCCGGCAGTTGAAGTGGCATCTGCCGGGAGATAGCGGCATCCGCGACGGTGGGTTGGTATGTCGGCAGTTGCACCAGTAGCTGCCAGGATTCTGCTGCGGTTGGAGGCGTTGGCCCTTCCGTTGGATTAGTTACCGGCAGAGCGACGTGCTCTTATGGAGGGATGGCGGAGCTGGCGGCAGGGGCAGCGGCTGTTTTTGTGTTGCGATGCTTCTTCTTCGTCATCTCGACCGCTACTTCCCCCAGGGGTGGTCCGAGGCTACAGGGTAATCTGGCTAGCATGGTCACAAACCAGAAACATCTACACACTTTCCAATCTGCTACTACAACACTTGGCCTTGTCCAACGCACGTCATGAAGTGACGTAGGCTACGCTCTCGCACCTGCTAGAAAATGCTAACACCTTTTGCACACCATCACGCTTTTGTTAATTGAGTAAGCAATATCCCCACAATGTTCACATTCTATAAAAATTTAAAACCTGACACTGAAATGTCGTTTACACTTATATCCACTAATCTCACCCCACCCAAACACAGACACACACTCACACACACACACACACGCACACACACGCACACACACAACGAAGGCAATTTACTAAAACATTGTACATTAGCCCTAAATCGGTTATAACATTGTCTGTAGATGTATCACTTGCCCCTGATTCTGATGTTTTCAATTTGGTTTATGTTATTTTGCTCTTTGAAGCACTACACTTCACTTTTTTCTGCTGATTCCCATGAAAAGGTTTCTTCTGCTATTTACAGATCGTCTTGCTCACCATTTTAAATTAATTAATATTTATTTCACCAAAAACACATCAGCAAACTCTGCATGAGCTTTCTATTTATACCTAGCAAACAAAACAGCAACGAACCTAAGATGGTAAAAATATGAGAAACTTAACCTCCAAAGTAATGCGCACAGCTTGTATGGAAAAATTAGCTTCTAAACAAGTCGAAATTAAAACAGCCTGTAAAGATATGCAATTACAGAAATGTGGTTGTGGTTCTCACTGATACTATCTACAACATGGTACAGTATCTTACTTTCAAAACAATTACTGTAAAACTAATGCAAATATTTAAATAGTCTTAATGTCTTAAAATGCAATTAACTGTTTGCTATATCCAATTTCATACATTATTAAAAATAGATTTTTTGAAAAGTTTAAGCTGTACCTACCCCAGTAAGAATTTTAATTCCAATACTTCACAGATTTCATTTTTTTCCCCCCTATTTGGCTTTCAGGCTTAACCTAATTATCTCCTCAGGGGAGAGAGAATCACTTACACAAAACACAAATACAGAAACACACAACACTGAAAAGCCATGCTCATAGAGGCATTCAAACCCACGGCCCTTTCGCGTCAGAGCGTCAACGATAAAGGCGTCAACGACCACAACTACTGGGGCCGGCATTTGGATCCTTTGTAATAGCATAAAATGTGGCCACAAAGTGATATTTAACCAGCTAATTAATTACAACACATGCAAGGCCGCACCGTGGATGAGTGACTAGACTACTCGCCACTCACCAGACGGCCCGGGTTCAATCCTAGGTGATCGCCTGTGGGATTAGTGGGGAACAAATCGCCGCAGGGTAGGTTGCCTCCTGGTTCTCCGGTTTCCCCCAACATCGCATTCCATCGGTGCTCCATCTTCAGTCAATGTATCATCATTCATCAGTGTCATTGCCTGCTGTGCCTTAGTAGTAAAAGATATGTATAAAATATATAAACCGTTTTTCAATAAATATATCACTAAATTATTTACTTTAAACACTAGTGTGACAATGCCGATCGTGTAAGTAACTACTCTGACGTTTGCGCTGGCATACGCTAGTGAATCTGGAACGTGAGACACCGCAGTTTGATAACAAACAACGGCACAACGCAGGAGGATCCTTCGGAACGCGAGAGTTCTCCCGGCATTATGATACTTCCCGATATTCGAGATGTATCTGTCAGTTTCGGTTTCTACTACTTTCAAAAGTTTTCAGAAAGGTTCTGATATTTTCTCGCTATAAAAGGAAGAATTGCGTTGCGAAGTAGTGTTGTGAATTGTACACAGTCCTGAGTGACTGAAATGTTAGCGCGCAGTGGTGCGCGCGCCATGGTCGGAGTGCAGCCATAAATTGCAAACTGTCTAACGTTCATAAATTATTTGAAGCAATGACAAACACTTTATTTGTAACTAATTGTTGAGTCAGTAAAGACATTTGTTACACTGGTGTCAGAAGTAGGATTAAGGAACGAAGGAGGAAAAGATGTTTAAAAATTGTTGGAGAAGTTAGACAAGATGGGAAGTGAAATAACGACAGTGAAGACGGAAATGAATACCGCAATGGAACCGAAATGGAGAAGCTGAGAAATGAAATAACTATCACATATCTAGTATGGTCAGCAAGAGCTCCTGGCAGTAGTAGAGGTGCCGGAGCACTTCCACAAGTACCTGTATGGTCAGCCATTCCACCGAAGGACTCACCACTCTGCCCCCATCTGGCTGTTTAAGTTTCAAGAACCTGGAGGGACAGAAAGCCCGCCGGTCCAGAGGCTGCAAGAATACAGCTTCATCTCAGATCATAGGAAAGGAAGGAGCCACATCAATGCGGATACCATGTACAGAAGACCCTGTCCAAAGGATTGCGGACACAGCACTAAAGTTGAAGTGAAAGGGTATGCCGCAGTTGTCCGTGATATTTCAGCGGTGCCTGCTGCTGGATGGGATAGCGCTGGGCTGAAGAGGAAGCAGCTGTTTTGGGACCACTCCTGGGAGAAGTGGAGGCAGGGTTCAGGCCGAGCTGGGAGTACATCACACCAAGGAGTATTGTCTACAAGTCCTATTGGCCCAATGCGCTCATTGAAGATCAAACTCAGGATGCTATTCAGAGTATGGGAGACGCCTGATGGGAATAACCAGATAGAGCAGCCCTCGGGTTAAGATCGCGGAAGCGCTGAAGGAAGTGCATACGGGGACTTCGGGAGGACATTTGGGACCCAACCGAACCATTAATAAGCTCCGACAACAAGCTGATACTACGGGCAGAAGCTGAGAGATGGTGCCGCCTGTGTCATGCGTATGTAGAAAGTCGCGACCCACAGACCAGGAACCGTGGTTGTATGTAGCAATCCTTCGAATTCATAGCTATGGACGCAGCTGGGCCATTCCCGGTGTTCGACAGGTATCTGTTGGTTGCCGTGGATTATTTCACCAAGTGCCCGGAGGTGTACGCCATCCTTAAGGCCAAGACTATCGCGAACTACCTCGTGGAGGAACTGTTTTGTCGCTATGGAATACCAATGGAACTGCATTAGTGATCAGGGCACCAATTTTAAACCCAACCTCCCGTGGGAAACGCTAGAGCGACTTGGAGTGCACAAGACGCGCACCGCACCTCTACACCCAGTCTAACAGAATGGTTGAGCGGTAAATTAAGAATCTAGAACATTTTAGGAAGGTTGTGACCAATCACCAAAGAGACTGGGATATGAGGGTGTCACTTTTCTTGCTGGCATACCGCTCTTCAACCTACGACACATTGACATCGGCCAATTTGGTCTTTGTAGAGTATTGCGACTACCATACAACCTGATGTTCGGGAGTCCTTCTGGAACAGAACAGCCAGCAGTTGGCTACATAGAGCATCTCGTTGACCGAGTTCATGGCTTGCATGAGATGGCCCTTCAAAACATCCAGATAGCAAGCTCGGGATGTACCTTGTGGTGAAAAGAATGAATGCTGTCGCATACCACATCCAGAGGCAATCCCGAGGGAAGAAACTGGTTGTATATTTGGATCGTCCAGCCCGCTACGATGGCGCTGGTTGGGACAACCAGCCTTGAGGAGAGAGCAATGTGACAATGCCGTCCGTGTACGTGACCGCTCTCAGGTTCGTTCTGGCATTCGGCATTAGTGCCAGAACGTGAGGTATCGCAGTTCGATGATAGACAAATGCGCCGCGCAACAGGATCCTGCGGAATGTGCGAGTTCTCCCGGCATCATGATTCTTCCCGATATTCGAAATGTTTCTGCCAGCTTCAGTTTCTATTACCTTCGAAAATTTTCTATAAAGCTTCTGACGCCATTTTCTCGCTATAAAAGCAGGAAGAAGTACATTGCAAAGTAGTGTTGTGATTGTATTATATCGTAAGTGACTGGAGCATTAACGCGCAGTGGTGCGCGCAGCATGGACGGGGTGCAGTCATAAACGTAAACTGCCTAATGTCGAGTAAACTATTTGAAGCAGTGACCTAAAGATTTCACTTGTAAATAATTGCTTAGTCAACAATTTTGTTACCCAATTTTATTCCTGTCTATGTTTGCTCATATTCTTAAGATTTCAGAATTCCTTTATCAAATATTTTATACCTATATCTCTTTAATACTTTCATTATTAAGTAAACCTACCTTCCATATAGGAATATATTGTCACGGAGTATTCAGAAGCCCAAATTTGTGTCGTTCTATGATGAAATTAAGTAACTTTAATAATATATCACATTTAAAATTCCTGCATCACCTACTCAATACAAAAGCCAAACAATTGATTGGATGTTAGAAAGAACAAACGCAATAAAAGCCTTAAATTAATGCATATTCTACATGTGAGAATGAAAACGGTATATACTGTACCGATGATGACATAACGAAATGGTGCAGCAGTTCGTGCCTTTAGATCAGAGTCAACCAAAACTGGAAATCCGGATGGTGTCCTTCCTTCAGGACAATGAGGACCAGCTTGTTGACATGGAGAGCTGGTTTCTGATGTGGAATCTTTAAAAAGATAAAAAAAAAAAAGAAAGAAACAACAATCGTTAGGTAATGGACATATATACCAGGTGGGCCACGCAAGCCGTCTTCTGTAGTTTTATGTTTCATGCATACGTTAGTGCAGGAAGGGTTACCTCTTCACTGCTGATCAAAGGGGAGTGCACGTACCAGCGAACCTTCACTGAACAGTGCTGCTATCTGCGTGCGTTGTCCTTCTGGTTTCGCTCTGATAAAGTAACGTGGCCGTCAGTTATGTGGTATTTTGGAGCAAATTCCTCCCAAGGTAAGCACAGCTTAAATTAAAATAATGCGCACTTACAGTGTAGTATAAACAATAATGTTATATTATTAAATACATTCATTTTGGATTATTATATGTATCTATAATAATAGTAATAATAATAATAATAATAATAATAACAACAAAAACAATACAACTACTACTACTGCTAATAATAATAATAATAATAATAAAGGAAATTTTGCTAGTAATAATATTAATAATACGTTTATTATTGTCATTGCCATTATTATTAAAGCCAGGAGTTCTCAGCAATTAATGCCTATCTATTTCTCTTCGTGATTAGGACAACGAAGAGCTGCAGCAAACTTGGGGATATCGAGGTCTTCGATACAAAGGATTCTGAAGGAATGAAACTGGCATCCCTTTAACTGGCATCACCTATAACAACGGCTGTATGGAAACGAGTATTGTTCTGCAGAAATCTCTTAAATAAAGTAGACGTAAATCCGGATTTCATCAAGCAGATTTTATGGGGAAATGAATGCTCTTTCGCCAATGACCCCACAGTAAATAGACGTAAGCTACATTACAGGGCTCCTGAAAATCTTCGTGGTTGCATCACATGCAAGCGCACTGGGGTGTTAACATATGGTTAGGCACTCCGGAAGACCACATCATTGGGCCAGTTTGTTTGGCTTCCAGAATAACTGGTCAGCTGTATTTGCAACTCCTACAGAATGAGCTAAATCAGGAGCATCATCCTAGAGTTAGCTGTGAGATACTGGTTTCAGCACGATGATGCACCATCGTTATTGTACAGGAGTTAGAGAATATCTCAAAAATGTGTACCCCGAGCGGTGGTTAGGTCGTGGTATTTGCACTCGATGACCAGCGTGATCACCTGATTTAACTCCATTGGATTTTTTCTTATGGGGATATATCATAGCCAGGGTTTACGAAACGAAACCGGAAAATCTAGATATGTTAAAAGAATGAATACGCCATGTTTGCGCTTTAATACCATGCGAATACATCAAAGCAGCCAACAAGGCGGATATGCATTTGAACATTTGTATTATGAATAATGCAATAATAAGGATATGTCAGTCTATAACATAGGCTTAAAGGAACATAAATTAATTAAATTCATTAATCTCCATTTCAATTATGGATATAATAGCATTTATTTAATATTGCTAATTGTGAAGCACAAATTTTGCATTATGTTCTTTTGATAAATTAGCTGTCAGATATTGATACGCCCTGAAACACATCATTAATATGCTTTGGCCCATTGCGTAAAGTGTGCTAAGGAACAATCATTCCTCTATACAGGAAACTTTCCCGAGCCCAGGAATCGAACCCGGCATCCCACCTCAGTGTGAAACTGCTCTGTCGACGAGCTATAGTAGCAGTTATAGCAGTTAAGTGTTGGTTTTCAAGCTCTGATCTTACTTTAACAAGGTTTCCTCTACGTTGGTATCGAGTACTTTTTACTGGCATGCTTAGGCAAACATTTCGGCGTCCGCATTATCCGGGAGTAACCAACTTCAGCGAAGGACGGCTTGCGTGGGCCATCTGGTGTATATATAGCCGTAGTATAAGGAATGAAATAGAAAAGGAAGAAAGGACAACAGAAAGGAAAAAAAAAAGAAATATAGAAACCTGGGGAAAAGTCTAAGACTTCTAACTAGGATTCCAGTAGCATTCTTACGCACAGCGTAAATCGATACGTAACGATGTAAATCTGTAAACGTTTCTACCTGTATACTTTCTGGAGGAATTACAACTTCATCTTGGCAATCGGTTATTCTGTCTACATTGAAAAGCGAAAAGAAATACTTAAGTACCGTTAAATCAGGAGATCAAAGTACAGGTAGCTACTGTGCCTAGTGTCCCATTAGAATTCATCACTTTTAATTGGTTGAAAATTTTAAATCTCATTCCTCAGCTCAATATTTTTGCTGGTGTAAATAAGGTATTACATAGATAATACATGTATTATTGAAGTATATGTAAGAATCCACTAAATAAACATAAAAAAATCTAATGTGTTCCATTCACATGACTTTTTTTTTGTTCTGTACACAGACTATTCTTACAAAATATTACTATTATGTCCACTTCGTGCTAATCGCGATAAAACTTAGCAGAAGTAGTCTTCCTTGTAAATAGAATGGAAATAAGGGAATATACAAGACAAATGTGGTAGTCTTTTTAAAAGCTGTCGCTCTGCGATGAACGTGTAATTCGGTTCCTTCTGCATCACCAGGTATAAAACAAAAGATATATGAAACTAATGACGATTTCATTGTAAGAAAATGTAATTATTTTAAAATTGAAACCGAAAACAACGAGTATCTTGGAAATGGTTAAAGCCACAAAAAATGTATCTGACTGAAATTCTGTGTTTAAACGAAATCTAAAATGTGTTGTAGATTTTTTTTACCTCTTATAGCTCACTGGTTATGGAAAAATCCCTCAGAATGAAAAGGGTTTGAATGACTATTTCAAGAAAACTCAGAAATACACATTTCATTTCCACTGTAAATAAATTTGATATAGCTATTAAATCAAACTCGTTACAGCTAATTTAGAAAATCGAACATTTCCAAAAATGTTCCATATAAAGAATACTTTTGGGTAGCTGAAAATATTTGTGTCGCATCCTTGCAAGGTACGAAAGTTGAAAACCAAGCTTGGTACTTAATCAACCATTCGATTTTGAGTTGTACTGTTCACAGTCACACACAGACACACATGCACACACACAAACACAGGGATCTTTTCTCTACAAAAGTGTATTTTGTTTTTAATTTTAGTGATCTCGAAACAGGAATTTCAGGAGAAATGTCCCTATCGAGTTTTTGTTTAGAGTGCAATACCTTCTCCACTTAGAATGTATATTGCGTATACGTGGTAGAGAAAGTAACTATATGGAATATGCTCTTATAAGTGCAAGAAACCATCATATACATTTTTATATCTGAGTTAAGAATAATGTCATCTGGACAACACATAAGATGCTGAAGCAATATTACTCAAATAGTTTCAAGAATGAGAAACGGTAAGTACTTTACCGGCAATGACATCAGGATGTGTTGCCGCATTTGGTGTCGTTAGTTCAGACTCATCCAAAATTGGAATTCCGGATGGTGCCCTTCCTTCAGGGCATTGAGGATCAGCTTGTTCACATGGAGAGCTGGTTTTTGATGTGGAATTCTCAAAATAATAAAAATCATCTGGAAATGAAAATAAATATGGAGAGGAAAATGGATCACTTTTTAAGCAAGTTAACAAAGAAAAACAAATTATTAATGCAAATTCATTAACTGCTGTTCATGTGAGATCTTCCAAATTTTCAAGGGTCTTTCGATTACTTTATAGAAGAAAACTAGTTAGTTATGTAACTAGTGTATAATTTGACTGATTATGAAATGAGTGTAATTAACGCACTAATTTTTACGAGTGTTACATTGAGATTATACACATGTCATACACAACGTATTATGAAATGTTTCCATAAAAATATGTAAAATAATTAATAAATTTGCTACATGAAAAATTATAATGTTATCAAGATAACAGATGTATGCCGTAGTATAGTTGCTAAGCAGATGTTGTTTCGTTTGTTTTCATAGAGGAAAATGGAGGGTAATGATAAAACTATTGAAGATATGGATTGTGCTCCGCTTTACATTTCGAACGAAGCCAAGGGTGCTGAGAGTTTATTAATTCCAGAAAAATCAAAAGATATTTGCAAAAAAGAACATGAAATGATTTGTGGATACAGAAACGAGAAATGCGTTAGTTTGACTAATGAATTTAGCATGATTTAGTTAAGAAGACAAAGGCTCTGTTTCCCTCAGCAAACATTGTCATCAGTGGAGTTTTGAGGCGATGCCATATCAACTGGAGGAAGGTAATGCAGGTGAACGACGCGTTTTCGTGGGTGGCTGAACGACTGGATGTGCAGTTTGTGGACTCAAATTCGTGGATTGACGACTGGGACTATGAACGGGATGGTGTTCACCTAAACAGAAGAGGAACTTCAAAGTTGGCAGCATTGTTCGCGAGGGTATCCGAGTGGAGCGGTGTCACCGGGCAGCACTGACAACGGCTTCGGGGCAGCGACGATTCTCAGGTAGGGGCACATTCCTTAAGGCTGTTGCAGGTAAATTGCCGAAGCATCATAAACAAAACCTTAGAATTTTGGAATTTAATGGAAATAAGTAACCCAAGTGTGAATATAGGTACGGAGTCATGGCTTAGTGTTGATATTAATGACGCGGAGATATTTAGATCAGATTACAGGGTGTTTAGGAGGGACAGGGAAGGAAGGGGAGGGGGAATTTTTATTTGTACCAAGTTAGAGTTAAGCAGTAAGATATTGTGGGTGGAAGAAGACGTAGAAATGATGGCCATTGAAATTATCGATCATGAAAACGAAGCAAATAACATTACATTAATAGCGTGTTACAGACCACCTGGCAAAACTAACTTTAAAACTCTTTATAAATTAGTGGAAAAAATTTCTTCGGAAACGGGGAAAAATGTTATTTTAGCAGGAGATCTAAATTTGCCAAATGTAAACTGGAATGGGCAGTTATTAGGAGGCGAAGCTCAATGTGTTGTTAACTTTCTGGTTTGGGATCATGGGTTTTCGCAGGTAGTCAAAACAGATACCCGGAAATCGGCTGTATTGGACGTGTTTCTATGCAGACCTGAGTCATTGTTTAGCGCATGTGAGGTTTTGCCAGGTATAAGTGACCACAGCTGTGTACAATTAGACATAAGCTGGAAGGTACGAAACCGGTTTGAAGGAGAGGAAATTATTAGTTTTAACTTCTGCAGAGCAGACGTAGATGGAATTCAGACTTTTCTCAAAAATCAATTTTGCCTGTTTGTAAAATCTGCAACAAATGTAGATGCAGCATGGGAGAGTTTCAAAATACTTATTTCGGAATCAATAAAGAAATACGTTCAATACAAAGTTATCAAACAAAATAATGATCCAGAATATTATACAAGATCATCAGAATACTTAAACGAAAGTATAGGCGCGCGTTTCATAAACGGAAGAAGTCAGATTGGCATTTTAACAGATATAAAGAATTAGCTAAACAATTGAAAGACGAAACGTTGCAAGCCCAGGAACGGTTCTTAGAACAAATTCTAAGCGGGACCAATAATAGTTGGAAATCTTTTTACAATTATGTAAGTAGACGCAGGGGAAATAAACTTGGCATACCAGAACTCAAGGAAAATGGAATTGCCATATTGAACGATAAGGAAAAAGCGAACGCATTAAATTCACATTTTGTGTCTGTTTTTAACAAAACCGATTATAATTATAAATTGGAAATTGAGGATAGTGGAAATTTCGTTTTTCAAATAATGGCATCCAAATTGCGCAGAAGGATCAGAATGTTGCAAAATCGAAAGTCGAGGGGGCCTGATAATATACCGACCGAAATACTAAAAATTGGAGGGGAATCCATGATTCGGTACCTAATGCTTTTATTTAATATGTCAATAAATAACAGTGCCTTACCGGAAGACTGGAAAACCGCAATTGCAGTTCCAATTCATAAAGGGGGAAATAAAACAGAACTAAATAATTATCGACCAGTCAGCCTAACTTCAGTAGTGTGCAAATTGATGGAACATTTAATTGTGGAATATATACGGGAGGAATTAGAAAACAAAAAGTGGTTCAATAAAGCGCAACATGGGTTTAGACCTGGATACTCGCGTGAAAGCCAGATAACGTCATTATTTCAAGATTTAGCAGAGGAGGTGGATGCAGGGGGAAGAACAGATGCAGTGGGGATAGATTTTTCCAAAGCTTTTGATGTTGTATCATATAATTTACTTATCCAGAAGTTAACTGCTACAGGAATTGATAAACGCGTAGTTCTATGGGTTAAAAATTTTTTGGAAGGAAGATCGCAAAGGGTAAAAGTAGGCAAGGAGCTATCTGAAAGGGGTATGGTAAGCTCGGGCGTACCCCAAGGCTCAGTACTGGGGCCGTTACTTTTTCTTATTTTTGTAAACGACATAACTGTTAATATAAAATGCCAGATAATGTTGTTTGCAGACGATTGTATTATTTACAATAAAATTAGAAATGTTGAAGATGAGACTGGTCTTCAGGGTGACTTAAATGAAATTAGTGATTGGGCTGCTGCAAATAAAATGAAAATTAACGCTGGCAAAAGTAAGTCAATTGCATTTAATAGATCTAGGGAAAAAAATCTGCAAAACTATCACATGGGTGGGGAAAAAATTCCACAGGTGGACAGCTGCAAATACTTGGGAGTTTACTTGGCAAGTAACGCTGGATGGGACGAGCAGGTAAATTCGGTATCTAAGAAAGCGTGGAAAACACTGCACTTAATGAGGATTTTAAAAAAGGGGAGTGCAAAGTCCAGGGAAATCGCATACAAGTCCTTAGTGCGGCCGGTCATGGAATTTGGAGTAACTTGTTGGGACCCGTATAGAGTAAATCAAATTGATTCGTTAGAAAAGATCCAGAAAAGGGCTATAAAATTCATAAAAAGGGGGTAAATATTTTGGGCCTCCAAACGCTGAGGAAATAAAATGGGAGCCGTTGAAAGTTAGGCGTGAGAAGCAGAGGTTGTGTGCTTTATTTAAAGCTTATGCTGGCCTAAACGCATGGGAGGACGTTACTGACAAACTGGAAAACCCAACTTACTATGCACGAAACGATCATCCGTTGAAAATTAAGGGTAGAAGATACAGAACTGACGTGGGAAAGTTCTCCTTTGTAAATAGGACCATAAAAGACTGGAATGAATTGCCTGGAGCAGCCTTTCGGGGTTGTCCCCTGTCTCTGAAGAAATTTAGGAAAAATCTTGATTTTAATGTTGGATAATTTTTGTAAATATTCCTTAAATGAAATGCTTGCGATTTCATATTGTTGTAAATACAAATGTTAAATTGGTTGGTGATTCTAATTATGAAATTAAGTAATCTGAATTGAGAGAAAAATTAATGCTTTCATATTTGTGTAAATAACTATTATATCTAGCTTACAAAGCCATAAACTGACAGCTGTGATTTATTGTTTATATATCTTGTATACATATATAACTCTGCCACCGGGTGATACCCACTTGCAGAGAAATAAATACATACATACAAACAACATTACTGACATACTTTTCAGAGTCTTTCAAACACTGGTGTTAGTATAACTGAAGTAAAGAGTTTAGGAAGGTGGAAGCCAGCATTACCTGCTAAAAGTTACGTAGAAGAAAATACTGAAAGTAAAGTAGGCATTGCAAAAAGAATTCCTGTAGGAAGCAGAAATGTTAATGCAGCAGAAGTCAAGGGTTGCTCAGGGATAACATTTACTAATATGATTAATTGTATCATTAATATTTACCGAGGAAAGACACTATACTAAGTAACGTCGGCTCGGATTAATATGTCTATGGTTGTTGGTTTTGGTTTTAAAATAAATTTAATGAGATGATTCTTGTGTTCGAATGTTGCGGCTTTTCGAAAAAGATGATTTCAGGTTTTCTTACAGGACATGTTGTTGACGTTTATGTTTTGGCAGTTATGACATCATTGCTATCTTGTTGCTTTGCCAATTAGATCATTCATCTTTTGGCACTGGTACCAGAATAGGGCAATTCCGCACTATTTATGCCGTCATAATAAGTCGTTTTAATGCTAGGATTGCATAAACAATTATTACAGTATGAGTCGTTCTTCAAACCAAAGAGGAGGTAGTATAAGGAAAGGGAAAAAAAACGGAAGGAGGAAAGAAAGAAGAAAAAGAAGACAGGTAGATAGACAGAGTGACAGAGAGACGGATGGATGGATGGATGGATGGATGGATGGATGGATGGATGGATAGGTAAAAAAAACTGGGGAAAAGTTAAGACCTCTAATGCTAGGATTCCGGTAACATTATTTTTATGCATAGCAACGATGTAAACCTGTAAACGTTATTCTGTCTACAATGAAAGAAAAAAAAAAAAAAAAACTTAAGAATGGTTACATCAAGAGATCAAAATACAGTTACTGTGCCTATTGTCTCATTAGAGCTCAGCACTTTTAATTCTTAAATCTCATTCCCTAGCTCAATTTTTGTGATGGTGCAAATAAAGTATTACACAAAATAATACACGTATCAGTAGAGTGCCTGTGATAATCCACTAAATAAACATTAAAAATCTTAGTATGCTATTCACATGGCCTTCTCTTCCTGTTCTGTACACAAATCTACTACTCTTTCAAAAGATTACTATTATATCCACTTCATGCTAATCGAGATAAGACTTAGCAGAAACGGTTCTTCCTTGTAAGTAGAAGGAAAATAGGGCAACATACTAGACTCGAATACTCCAATTTTAAAAGCTGTCGCTACGCGATGATCTTGACATTTGGTACTGTTTGCATGGCCATGTATAAAACAAAATATACATGAAACGAATGACGACTTGTATTTGAGAAAAGTGTGGGTATTTTAAAATTGTACCTGACAACAAGGAGTATCTTGGAAGCAGTTAACTCCACAAAAAATGTATCTAACTGAAATTGTGTGTTTTAACGAAATCTAAAATTTTGTGTAGTAGAATTTTTTTACCTGTTACGGTTCACCGGTTATGGAAAAGTCCCTGGGAATGAAGAGGGATTCAGAGGCTATTTCAAGAAAATTCAAAATCGCATTTCCTTTGCAATGTAAATATATTTGATATAGCCGTTAAATCAAACTCGTTATAGTTATTTTAGAAAATCGATCATTTCCGAAAATGTTCTATATAGAGAGTATTTTTGGGTAGCAGAATTTTCCTGAACATTTTTGTGTTGCATCCTTGCAAGATACGAACTTTGAAAACCAAACTTGGTGCTTCAGCAACCATTCATTTGTTAGTTCATAGATACAGTCTCACACAGACACACACGCACACAAACATAGGGATCATTTTTCTACAAATGTATGTTTGTTTATTTTTTGCTTTAAGGAGATCTCAAATCATGTGTTGCAGGTGAAATCTACGTATCGAAATTTTATTAGACTGCAACACCTTATGCAATTAGAATGTATGTTGCTTATACGTGATAGAGAAAGTAACTAACTATATGGAATATGCTCTTATAAGTACAAAGAAATCTTCTTATACACTTTTATATCTGAGTGAAGAATAATGTTTGCAATACCATCGTCATCTGGATCACACATAAGATGCTGAAGGAATATTATTTTTTGGTAAAGTTTAACGCCTGCTTTTACTACTTGCACCGCAGATGATAAGGGATGTTACTCAAATAGATTCAAGAAAATATAAATTCTCTGAGGAAAATATGGACATTAAAACATTCTTTTTATTCAAGAATTAATCTTAACTTAATATTTACTTCAAAATGTTTCAGTGTTTTCATTTATGTAAACATATAATTACAAGAAAAATGTTTAATGGATGATTTTGTATTGTTATATGACGTGGGTAAATTAAGCCATACGATTTTACATACGTAATACTGAATGAATAAAAAAAAATACCTAAATCCAATATATCTGGAATACAAGTTCACAATAGTTATTCATGATACAAGAGTTAAAAGTGTAGTTTTATTTTGCGAGAAGGAAAGTTTGCGTAACGAGGCCACAAGGCCGAGTGTAACAATCCTATGAGCAAAATAAAAACCCTTTTAACTTGAGTGTCATACACTATTTTTTAGACAGCACAATATTTCTAGATTTATCAATAAATTTATAATATAAGGTTCAACATTCCTTTTGTTCAAGGAACAGTACGTTTTCATATCGCTTGGGGGCGTGTGTGTATCTGGGAATAGAATTCGTCCATCGATATAGATTGGTACTCAATGTAGTAATATCAGTTCTTTACTCTTTACCATAATCTTATAAATTAACAATTCCATTCCATTCCTTCTGCTATTAAATGATAAACTAGAGTAGTTACATACAAATACTCAGCAAACACGTTTTATATGTTTGAAGTTGCCAATCGAAGAAAATTGTTGTCTAGTTGAGCATGCTTAGACACGAGAACGGAGTAGTAAAGAAGACGGTGGTACTATTATTGATTTCATTTTTTTTTCTCAGGAACATAACCTCATATATTTTTATACAGATAAATAACAGAAAACAAACATATACAATTTCTTATTAATAACAGGCAACATTAAGTTCTTAACTGTGCAATTATGATTAAAGTGTGATATTTATTGTACAATGATTACAATTGTAAATGTTGATTCCTTGTGATGAGGTACTGTGTGTGTTTGTGTTGCTAAATTCAGACATACTATTATCAGGTGGTATTGATAACATTGGAGTGTTATAAATATTTTATAAATCTAGAGTTATAAAGAACAATTTTAGTGCGAGTGTTTTGTGTTAAAAAGCTTACTTTTAACAGTGTCTGTCTAAAAAAATGTTTTAAACAAATATGCTAAATACTTGTATATTTGAATATGAAAATGTGTTTACCCTATCAAATTATTCATTGTTTCCCTTAAAGTGGTACAAAATTTGTGTTTTTTTTTTTTTTTTTGGAATGGAAAAAAAAGTGATATAAATGCTAGAGAGAAATTTCAATTACAAGGTTGTTACAGAATAAGTCCATTATAAAAATATTACAACAAAATGTTTTATTACGTTCCTTAGCGGGTAAAATTGATACTGATTTTTATTGCCAGAGTTTTTCTATAGGCTGGAATATTATTTTATGGTATAACATAATTATATAAAAGCTAAAATACCACACACGTAACACACAAATCATAACATTGACTTTTACACAATACAAATTGAGTCCAAAGTCTGACAAAGATAATAAGGGATTAAATTCAGTCAGTTCGTATTTATATCTCTAATTAAGAAATAGTGTTTACTGCACAGATTTCGTTTGGGTCCATTGTAAGGGGATAAGATGTGGTCAAAATATTGGCACTGGAAAACTGATATTTAAGCAGATAATTAATTATAACTAGGAATAATATATAAAGAATAATTTTCAAGAAATATCACTAAGGTATTTACTTTAAAACACTCTTTTATTCCCGTAAATGTTTGACTATTCATATTATAAAGATTTAGGAGCTTCTTTATCAAATATTTCATATCGATATTTTGTTAGTACTTTCATTGTTAAGTATATCTGTTTCTCTTACAGGAGTATCTTGTCATGGAATTTTCAGAAGCCCAAGCTTTGTGTTGCTCTTTGATGAAATTAAATAAATTTAATAATAGTCACATACAGCATTCCTGCATCACTTACACAATACATCATCAAAACAGTTGAAGGGTGTTAGATATAAAACACAATAAAGGTCTCACATGATTCTCATTCTTACATGTAAAAATATGTAAACAGTTTTCACTTTACCGGTAATGACATCTGGATATGCTGCAGCTGTTGGTGCCGTTAGTTCAGAGTGAGGCAAAATTGGGATTTCGGATGGTGTCCTTCCTTCAGGGCATTGAGAACCAGCTTTTTCACAAGGAGAGCTGGTTTCGGTTTTGAGATTCTCAAAGTTATAATTATCTGGAAATTGAGAAAGAATTATTGTTATAACCTCGTCCGTTTTCATTGCTTTCATTTTTGGTGCAGACATTTTGTTTTTCAATCTATACTTGATAAAGGACACAAATAACTAGCAGAAAAAACTCTTTTTCAACAACCAAATTGTTGGTGCAAATTTATGATCCGATATTCAGAACAGAATTTCCAAATTTTGGAGGCTCTCTCTATTATTTATGAAAGATAACACGGTCCGTACAGTATCAGCCTATATTAAAATTGAGAAAACTATTATAAACATGAAAGAAATTAACCTGTATAAAAGGCTATAAGACTTCTAATGCTAGGCTTTCGGTAACAGTATTTTTCTCCCAGAGCACGGATGTAAAGGTTTCTACCTGAAAACATGTGATGAATTTTAATTTTTGACGAAGAAGTTCTATTTTTTAGTCAAGGAAAAGTACCAGAACATAGATAGTTGCACAGAATTTCGTGTGTATATCTCCCAATAACTAGGTTTTGTCAGGAAATGAATCAGAGATGCACAGGAAATACTTATGATTTTTGAAAACATAAACATTTAAATAAATGTTTAATATACCGCTTAAAAGAAGTACAGACTCCTCGTAGTCGGTTGCTCTACCTACAGAGAAGAAATGGAGGGAATACTTTACTCTGAGGGCGCTTGCGCCACAGAGATGAAAACAGTAGTTTTGTTTCTATTGTGGCACAATATTTAAATATTTTATTGCCTGTATAGTTCAACATTTCTTTGTGGTGGAATGAAAATAACGAATTAGCGCAGTCTGTGTGCATCATTCATAAACGTAATCGCAAGCGCGCGGTATAAACATCATACGAAATATACAGATAGCAGCTGGGGAATAAACAGGATGTCAGCAAGTTTGATAAAAGCCTAATCTATTCTATTTACCTTAGGTACATTAAGTATATAGCGAACATTCTCTGATATATACAATAAATGGAATTCGTAAATACAGACTGATTCAAAACTACTTCTACAACGTTTGGGGGTGGGTTTCTGACATCGAAACAAAAAAAAACAAAAAAACAAAAAATTCTTGTAAACATATGTTCTAAAACGCTTCGTTTTTGCACTAGCAATTTATTAATGAAAGTCACATTCAACGGCTTTCCGGGTCAAACTTAATAACTTCATTTACGCACTCATTTACAGAAGGCTTTGACCCATTTTTTACCCTGTAGAGATAGCCTTGCGTTGCATTGGCTACTTGTTGACATTTGTCATTTATTAGATGTGTGACACATTCTTCCAGCACGCCTTACAAGCACTGTCTACATGAACTTAGTCAGCACACTCTCCCAGACTTATTAGAAAACGTGCCTCTGCAAATAAGAAGAAAAGTATGCTTTATGCAGATTCTCTATAACGTTTTAGTCTCGTTGTTCGAGATGCAATGGCTGGTAACTAGCATGGCAAATAGATAGGTAGAGCAGAACCAGTTTCATGGCCTGCACGTTCCCCCGATCTCAATTCTTTGGATTTTTGTCTTTTGGGGGCACCTTAAACCATTGGTTTGTGCAGCAAACATCCTAGATGCAGAAACTCTTAATCTAAGTGTCATGTAAGCCTGTGAAAGCATATGACACCGACTGGGAGGACTTGACATGCCATGCTTCGACGGGTGCATGCGTGTCTGGACGCAGGAGGAGCACGTTTGTATCGTTTTCTATAAGTGGTGTTTGTGTGGAACATCTACTAACAAGCTGACAACGTCAAAAATAGAATTAAGTGTCATTTTAAAATGTTTTGGTTAGTAGCATTTTGAACTCAATAAATCGAGAACAAAGGGTTTTGGGACAAGTGTTTATATGAACATTTTTTCTTGTTTTGATGTACAGAATCCGTCCCCAAACTTTGAAAAGTATTCTTGAATCACCTTCTATATCGTATATATTTGTAATAGAATAAATTAAACATTATGTAGGGTAAAAAATAGCAAAATTCAAAGATTAATTCATAAACCTCAATTAATGTTTTATTTTTGCTTAGTAATGGAAGAATGTATGAAATATGCATTTTCATGTTTTTCTCCAAAATATATATTTTTATGCGAAATAGGATTTCATATTTATGATCATGAGCCTTTATTTAGAGCTTTTCTCCTTTTACATTCATTTATGTGTTTACAGAAAAACATTTATTTGATAAGGATCCGCTCACTGTTGATCATTAGAACTCGGTCTGAGGTCACGAAATTGTCGGCTTGATGTTCGGTGCACACAGAGTATAACTATGACGTGATGGAGTAGGCGTGGTCTCTACAGTCCGTTTCGAAACGTGTTGCACTATCTAGCATTGCGCACTCCCTGGCCTCGTACAATTAGTTTTCTTTTTCTTTACTGCTTCCCTTCTTTTTTATATTTATCCTTACTTTTATGTTGTTCTATTTTTTTTTTTTTTTTCCTTTTTCTACATACAGATACACAGATATATACACATTTACCAACAGCCATGCCCGAGGCGGGACTCGTACACGTGTACCCCTGCTCCACGAAACACCAAAGCTACAACTCTAGCGAGCGCGGCCATGAGGGCCGGCAACCAGTAGATAACCAGTGAGCGCTGAAAGAAAGCACAGTTTGAAAAATGTCGAAAATACGAAAGGACAGGCGTTGACACTGAAGAAACTTGTGAATGATTCAAACCTAATTTGAGTGACAGGGGGAGAGCCTTTTATTTCGACACAGTAAAGATGCATCTTGTAATTCACTGCAACGAATACTGAGTGAGTTTGGCTGATTTATTTCCATTGTCTTTTCAAACACTGCACATTATCGTGATTTTTTTTTGTATCAAGCTATATATTTTGTTTGTAGAAGTACAATGCGTTTTTATCTACTAATCATACTATGAAATAATTGCGTTATTGTATTACTTTATGAATTAGAACGATGCATATAATGCAGTACATGTAATGAGCTAATTTTGGAACAGATTGTACTCCAACGTTTGTATGTTTACGCTACAAACCCCTCCCCCTTTTCTTTATACCATTGACTGATCTTTATGCCGTAACTGTGTGAGCTTCAGAACCCCGAGCTTTACTGATCACTAAGAAGGAAACCGATTTCTTTTTAATTCGCTGTACCACATTATAAATTGTTGCCTTAGATGGGGCTTCTTTAACAAATACATTTGCAATTCGATCTTTACGTAGTTTAATGTTAATGATTTAAGATCGTAGAAAGTCATAGTCCGGAAATGTTCTCTAGCCAAATTCATTTTTTGTGAACACTATATTCTTAAGTGGTGATAATTAACAAAAAATTATAGAAAATCGAATAAAGTACACCGTAATGAACTCGCAAAGCATTAGAAAGTATTTCTGAGGTATAAAGAATATTCATTTATTTTTAGAAACATGACATTCTATAAATGTTCAGCGTCGTCTTCGTTCAGAGGGTTAATAAAAGATCTTTTAATCTCATTGGTGCTTAATTGTTTCATTAGATAAACATTCTTATTGTTAAAACGTAAGAATCTGCTATAAAAATGTTTACAGTTATTCTTTGTTAGTGTTTTCATTACTGAGTATATCTGCTTCCCTTACAGGTATATGCTTATCGGTGGAATTTACAAAATTGCAAACTTTCTATTATTGTTTGACTTTATGCAAATGTAAAAATACATCATTCAGAGTATTCTCACATACAAACTAACTCAATGAATGATCAAAGCAATTGTGTACACAATAAAGGCCTCAAATTAGAACACATTTTTAAATATATGAATCAGAAACGGAATATACACTACCGATTATCACAGCAGGATGGTTACAGCATATGGAATTTCGACATACGTTGCAAATAATAGTATGTATTTGAAACAACTAGAGAAAGTTATATGAATGGAATACATCAAACTGTGTCTAATAATCCACTAGGCTGAAATAGAAATATTGATAAAGTCCCTTTCCATCCTTATTTTACATTCAATTGCATCGTGAAGCAAACATTTGTACCAATAGGGACGGTGGTTCAGTACCGCCGAAGCCGCCGCCTAGCTTTGGTGCGTCTTGGCACAAGGGATCGTGAGTTCAAATCCGCCTTGGGCATGGATGTTTGCGTTCTTGTAAAATGTGTGTAAACTATTAGGAAAAAAACTGAAAAGCATTGGGAGAACACAAAAATAAAATAGCTTAGACTAAAAAAAGCCAAAAAGAGCCTTTAAAACTCCATGGCACGACAGCTCACGGGGAACCTTGGCCTACCGCTCGACCGTTGCGTCCCCCATCTCGGTCCACTACAGACGTCATGGATGGGGTGCAGTATTGGAGGGTGAGACGTGGTCAGCGCCTCGAGCCCCCCGGCCGGTTAATGCGGTCCTCATGACCTGGAACCGCTACTTCTCCATCAAGTAGCTCCTCAATTGACCCCCAGGGACCTTACGAGGCTGAGTGCACCCCGGGCCAGGTCTCCCAGCGGGGGATAAATCCCCACGCCGGTACTGAGGATCCCGCTTGGTAAAAGAGCCTGTATACGCACTCGTTATCTGGAGAGCGAGCGACTCACTGTTCCCTGGCATTGGCACTAAATGTAATCGGTTAAGTTCAGCGGTAGTCCGAGTAAAATCTTCCTCCGCCAGGCGTCTATAAATTAGTTTTGTATATTTCTGTCATGGATTGTGTATATGGGTATTTTGATGTGTTTATTGGAAGTTCTTGTCTTTTTTCCTTCTTACACAATTTAAAATGTCTCGAATTTTATCAGAGCTTGGCACAAAAACCTTGTATGTGTAGCCAAACTAGGGAAGTTGTGAATAATACCCATGCGCTCATGAAACGTGAAGCAGCTTCCGGTGAGTTATTGATTCCAATGAAAAAAGTGCAAGAAACAATAAATGTTGCAACCAAAATGCCTGAAATAACTAAGAGAAGAAACGTCAAGGAAGGGAAACAGTGCGATGAACAGGGAACGTCTTAGTGAAACTTAATTTATAAATGAAGGGGGAACATTACAAAACATATGTAATGGAAAAATCAATTTTGACTCCCGAATCTGTTTAGTGAGTAATAACGGACCGCACCATAATGTGCAGTTGGAAAAGGCCTCAGCAACGTCATCTACCAAAAGTGGGATGCAGAAGTGCCTTGCAACAAATAACGTGCCACTGCCATTTTATGAAAGGATGTTAAAGTTGGAGTTTTACAACCTAATTAAGACCCATAAGCCTGTTCAGAAGGAACCGATGGTTTTCAAGTGCGCTTGAAAGCGACAGCCCCATGTCAATAGATTTACTGATATGTAAAAAAAAATGCATGTGCGGGTCGAAATTCTGGCACACCGACGGCACTGATATAGTCCTGGCAATTACAGCATCCTTAACAAGCTATTTTTTTTCCTCAGAAGAATTACATTATTGACAGTTTATTGGCCATGTATGAACACAGTGCCCTCAAGTTACCACTCCAATCACCAGTCTTAATCCAAGAGAGCTTATCTAGGCTGCTATAGAACAACCAGTCATAACAAAACTTTTAAATTAGACGATGATATGAAGATTTGCCAACAATGAGATGATGACAAAGAGGGAAAATGCCTGTCAGTTATAAAGTTGGGAGAAAAATATATAGCTGAAGAAAGCCTGTTTGAAAATGTTATGCAGACTTTTGAAATCCAAGGTAGTTGATATAGTGACAGTGAAGAAGAAGAAGAAGAAGAAGAAGAAGACGACGACGGCGTAGAAGAAGGGAATGAAGACGACGAAAGGGAAGTATATGAAGAAAATAAAAAGGAAAAACCTACAGAAGAAAATGATGTTTCTGGGATTAATAAGCTCTGTTATTCTTAAGATGAGATATTCCTATGACAAAGTCTATGCATTTGTGTGTAAATATCAACGAATGATACAAAAAACTGAACAAAGCGAGCCATGAACCAGTCATCAAGTGATATGTGTTTATGTCGCGTCAGGTCCCAGCAGACAGCTGCTGCTGCAGAACAGATGCCATTCAGTGTTACCAACCACATGGTTTACATTTACGATTTTTAATATTATCTTTACAATGTTCACCCATGGACAAAAACAATGAGTCATGTCTGGAGCGCCAAATTCGTTAAGTCGTACACGGTACAGCGCCTTGTGTACGCCATCTGCGATACAGTTGTGTGGCGACAGCAACAGGTTCACACAATTTCCAAATCTTAATATTACTATCTCATATGATGAATAATTATAATCAAATACATAACTTGGGCTTCAACAAAAAATTATCAATATTAACTAAAATACTGACACAAAACATGATACAGTTTGTGTAGTACGGCATTAATAAACCAGCCACTTCCCATGTGTGTTCACTGTAGTGCTGTGGCAAAACGTAGGTTACTCGTCTGGCGAGGGTCGCAATTTCGCTTTCCGCATGTAGCAAACCTTTTTTTTTTCTCTCCCTTCTCTTAATGATATTGAATCAACTCATAGCAACTATTTATTTTAAGCATACTTATTTCATACACGACGTTGGGTGCAATTAATATCTTTAAAGGTTTATTCTACCGAAAAGCAATATGCTACACACAAAAACATGTAGTTTGGCAACAAATTTGCTTTTTTGGGAGGTAGGAACTTTGGTTGTTTTTTTTTTGTTTTGTTTTGTTTGTTTTTACTCAGCATACCCTTCACAAAACGACCCAACAGGAAAATACCAACCGCAACTGGAATAATATGATATGTTTAAACGAGGTGACACTTTCTTCCACACGTAAGGGAAAAGTGATTGTCCATCGTCTATTGTTTATCGCCTATATGATGCAAAATACGTGGTTTTACAATTCCATCATGGTGGAGTATATATATATCGTGTTGTGGCTGGATATCAAGGGGAGTTCCAGGTGCGCTGTGGCAGCTTCAGGATGCACTGAACGGTATGCAGTGCACGGTAAACTTGATAATATTCTGTTTTTCTCTGTGAGGATGAGATATCCTGTTGGAATTGTTGAATTTACACAGAAAAATCATTCTGTCCACACATCTCGAAAGATTTCAAATTGGTTTTTAGAGAGGCAATTCCAATTTACCTGTAGCTGAGCGAAGGACAAAAGATGGCTTCTGGGCACAAATTCACCGAACCTGGGATCTAGAAGTTTCTCGCTCACATTACTTCAGACATTTAATTTTTTCTATGCACCGAAAATTGACGGCCGATACACGGGCTGAGAGTTCATGCACCCGATATTAATTGTCTTTATTTTTTGTGTTCTATTTTTAGGAGATAAAGTATATTTACAATATTTCTTTAGTTATTTAACACGAGTGTTAGTAGAATTATATTTTTGTGTATGGGCCCATATCTTCATATGTCAAATGATCCAAAAGATTATTAATAATTTATAATATATAAGAAAGGAGACTTTATCTACGGGGACTGGGACTTACCAGATTTTTATTGGTGTCATCCTGGTACAACATACCACCGAGTAAGAAAAGGCAAAATCGATTAGGCAATCCACCCCTTCATCCCTCATGGCTCCCACAGGACAGGTTGACTTGTATAAGCAATGCGTTAATTTAGTCGACCACTTGCGCGTATTACTTTGGCATTAGTATTAAATCAGTATGTAGAGCAGAGTAAAGATTAATCTAATTTTGTATCACCTAGAGAGATGGCTCGAGTATTGTCCAACCAGAGAATTTGGGGATCACCAGTTCGCAAAATTGAACTTCCTTTGTCGCAAGTTACGTGTCATGTCTATCCGCTTCTCTTCGGCAACTTAGCCCATCCAATATGTTTTTAAGAGCATAGCATAAAGGCGAAAGAGATGGGCTGAGTGAGCCAAAAGTCCCCAAGTTACAGGCGTTTCCAGGCGTTTTTTAATGTCTTTGAGTGTACCTCTTTCGGCGGTAGACCGAGCCGAGGCAGCCAGCGCGGACCACCGAGCGAGTGGTGACATCAATAAGAAGGAAAATAATCTATGGGGATTATAAAACTTAATTCACTTTTAAATAAAAAAATTAATCTGATACTGCTGTCAGTTTCCTTTTAAGTTAGAAAGGTGGTATTCCCTAAATACATTTTCACAAAATACTCCTTTTGTATTTTTTATTTTTCTTTTTACTATACATACCATCATACATTTCTTCTGGTAGGTAAACACCACCACATATGGAGTCCATTGAGAGTTTTGTCATCATCAGGAATATGACGATGCACCATTTCGGAGAATCCATCACAAAAGGTATAAGCCTGTAAAGAAAAAGGACATTCATTAATATTTTTAACCAGTTTAATGTTACAATGACTTAATTCATAACTACTTGCTTTTCTATTGCCAGTATAATACTACATATTTTTGCACGTACTAAAACTCTACAAATATGAATAATCTATACGTATAATAATGCCACAAACACGTATTCTGTTTTCTCGTAAGCTTGACAAATCACACACATTAAATCGTGTGTAGTAAGCTCTGTAATTGACGTGTGTAAGCAACTTGCATCGGAGCTCATAGCTGTATATTACTGTGCATTGCTTCACCTGCGTGAGTGGACACGTGGCCGTCGGCGATTTCCTTTAACATCGAAGCTGCGTTTGCTGAACCTGCCTGTGTTTGTGATACCTGCTGTGGTTTGCACGTGCGACTGCTTCTGGAATTTTCATGTCACGTCATCAACAGGTATAAACAAGAGAGAACTAGCCCCACAATTAATTCAGTTTCAATTGGGTTTGCGCAGCGTGCAGCATTTGAGACAGATTTGAGGGAAATTCGGAGCCTGCAGTTGTAGCCGCCGCTGCAGCGAGCGCCGAAAGGAAACTGTACGGTAAACTTGTAACAAAAGCATCGTATAAAAACATTTATTTTAAATCAGATCTTTAATTGTAATTGGTGGAATAAATATAAAGTTGTTGTTTGAGTAACACAGAGCAGTTATTGTAACAATAAATAAATGCTTTTGTGAGAAAATCTCTTCATTCCTTAAAACTCCGATTAGAATAAATGTCCTTATCTTAACGTTTGTCGCACAGTTTTATCATATGATACGCTCAAACGTTATTTTGAATTAGCTAGCAGCGGCTAAATGTTGCAGGAACCATACGTAGAACATGATCAATTCTGTATTGTCCTTGTGCTGAGTTTTTGGATATTTAGTAGAGTACATGTTCAAGTGTAAATATGACCCATTGACAAGCCTGTGTGCATTTTTAGAGCAGCTGAGACATTGAATCCACCAAATTATTTAAGGTAAGTTGGCGGCATTATTCCCAGTAGAACCCTAGATTAGGGCCCTAAACTGCAAAGCGTAGCCAAATGTTGAAGGCACTAAGCCGCAAAGCGTAATTCAAGGGTTTCTAAAGTTAAACTTGAGGCAATATTTATATCCTAACCACAAAATCTGCCGGCATTTTGTGAATTTCATGTCATTTTTGTAATATTTGATGTTGAAATGGTTTTGTTCTGTTGCATTCCGAAGTTGAAATCGCTGGGTGCAATGTTTATTATTTCTTGTGCTTTCGTCGGGTATAAGTGTTTTGATTTTCTCTAAGCGATTTTGTTTTTTATTTCATATTAGCCTCACCCACAAACTCCAGAGTTAGAATTAATTAGGAGTTTAGGCGTGGAATCTTCATTAACGACGGAGCTGAGGACACTGCTGAAGGAGACGACCAACTTTCCGCGACCCACAAAAACCTTCAATATCGAGATTTTGCCGGAAATACGTGTTTTCAGACACCCTGAATCCAAAAAGATCATTTAAAGAAAAATGTCCGTCACTGTATGTGTGTCTATGTGCGTAAATTTATGTGTCAGTGAACAGAGCTACGAAAACTAGGATAAATACCAAACTTTGTATTTAAGTTCAGTACTTTCCTAAGATACGACAGACAGAATTTCAAGAAAATCCCCCCCCCCCAAAAGCTATCATTACGTGGATGCTATTTTGCAGTTTTTTAATTAATGTAAATGCCTATAAGGTTTTGATAAAAGTACGAGGTGTTAAAGATATTTGTACCACAAATAAAATGTATTGCATCTCTTGAGTTTTCCGGGGATAGACCTTGAAGGTCTCTTCAATCGTAAGGAATATTGTGTATATAAGTGGTTCATACATAAACCAATAGACGGAAATGTACTATAAAGAAATTAGATGTCTTTACACAGAACTTATTTAAAATAACATTCTCTGTAGCATAAGACAGTGTCAAGATATCTGTTATTACTGGTTCGAGTTATAAAGGTTTGTCATTTCTTTGAAAATTCTCATCTTTTTAGTTGTTTTCACGATTTCTGGGAAAGTATGGACTTAGGTATAAATCATCCAAATTTGAAACCTTTGCTTCGCGCTGTTATGCTTGTATTACAACGTGTAGGGTAGTTATTTCTGCGTAAGTTCATATCTCAATCAAAATTAAGCAAATATAAAAATAAACTTTCGTAAGAATAGTTTTTATCCATACTAAAAACGGTAGAGGGAACAGAAAGCGATGTGTTTGTAAAAATTCAGATACTTTCTCTAGAGATTTTTCCCCCTCATCTTTTACGCTGTCATAAATAAGTATGCAAAATTCAATCAGACTGAAGGAGTGTTCACAGGCTATTCGCAGAAACTTCAATATATACACTTGATTCCTTATGACAAAATGTAACTTATGATTATTGAATCAATACATTTGAAACCATTATGGAGAAAAATAAAAAATACTAAGAAGACTGTGTAAATTTTCGTGAAAATATATTGACCATTAATTTTCATATTGCATTGGATATTGATAAGAATTTTCGTTTATGGGCTATAAATTTATAGGTGTTTTGGTTAATAGGCGCTTGTGTGCACCACATTGATATTTTTATAGTATTATTTTGTTTTCAGGGATACAGAAAACGCGTATTTACGGTGTTTTGCGATACACAATTTATGTGCGGGATACAATACATATTTCCACGCCTTGGTATAGGGTAAGCTATAGAGGAAATGAGAAAGGAGGTATGTCGCCGTTATTAAGATTGTAGCAAAAATGATCTATATAACTAAGGCTAAAAAATGTGCCTAGATTTTGCTATGTTCAGAAATTACTTACGTGAATGTTTCAGAAGATATACCAACGCACTTCTCTATTATTACTCGTCTGTATATTAAAACAGCGTGGGAATTTTTTGTTGCTATAGTCATTTAAACAACGGTTTAAAAATATTAACATTGCTTAAAAGATAGCATTACTGTTTTAATGTTCGTTAAGTTCACCGATTCCGAAGTGACTGATTTATGCAAACCTAAAGGAATCCATCCTGAACTATTATCACACATTCCCTCAACATAAAGACAGAATAAAGTTTCTTTTCGTAGTCGCTATATTAGATACTGCCCAAGAATATAATTTTAAAAAATTAAGAATTTAGTCTCAAGTGAAACGCTTCCTGTGATAATAGGTAACTTGTAAAGTTTAAACATATGCACTTTAAATGTACTTCTTTAAAAAGATTACATTTTGCATAACATTAGGATTTTTCCAGTAAAATAAGGTTTGTACCATTTTTAATAAATAAGAAATCGGTCGTTTATTAAATTACAAAACCCTAAGTAAAACTATATTTAATACAAAGAAACATATTTTTATGCTCTTGATTAAGCTTCAAAGAAGTTAGGTATACTGAAATTTTGAAAGAAACGTACACAAAGAAGAACATTTGAAAACTGAAAAAAAAAAAAAAAAAACACACAAAACAGAATTTACATGGTAATCGAGGTTTAAAATCTTATATCCACACACGTGTAAACGTAATTTTAAATTTCGAATTTTAGTAATTGAATGGCTAAACAGTGAGACCATGCACTAACTAATTACGTGCTTAAGAGCAGGCCGGTCCAACGCAAATGCATCCGCGTTAGCCACAGATTTCATGATTAAAGCCGGTCGCGCTGTTGCGTTGTACGACAGAGAGACTGAGATAGACAGAACGAGAGAAAGAAAGAAAGAAAGACACAGAGAGAGAGAGAGAGAGAGAGAGAGAGAGAGAGAGAGAGAGAGAGAGAGAGCTGGGGTGTTGTTGAGGTGATAGCGGATGGGTGGACAACTTTCTGTTATTCAATGTACCAATGTTTTATTCAACAAAATATGGATTTATAACTATGGAACTTCGGGAAATAGAAACAGCGCCCATCTCACCGACTACTTTGAAGTACAATCATTTCCACTAATTAAATTATATTATCTTGTATTAAGAAACAAGAATCACTGATGCGTCTTTTGGGGTTGTTTGAACGCATCTAATATCCCTATGTTTGGGGACACGGTGTTTCCCGAATTCTCAAAACAGCTTCAAGCGATATGTTGGTGTGCTATAGACTGAGCCTGGGAGACAAACATCTGGGCGCTTCTTGGACCGGCTACCTTTAGAGGAACTTCATTTGCTTTGAAGCTTGAAACATCCTAAAGAAGGTATAAAGTGAGAGACTGCCAAACATAGAAATCTGGCTTTTCTTTCTCTCCAGTTTTCACCCATACACTTTCAGATTTACTTTGCTAAACTTATCTACGATATTTGAAGTATTTTCCGGCTTTGGAGGCAATGAGGCTGGATATTACTTATTGGAGGTAAATCCATTGGAATAACGAGGTACAGTTGTTTACAATGTTTTTATATAGGTACTTATTCTTACAAATTTCCCTGAACCAGAGGTCATAAACTGTGAAGACACATGAAGACACGAATTTCGGCAAACAGTCCTGTCTAAATGTAACATACAGAATTGCAACAATAAGTATAAACCATATAAAGAAAATCAATAAAAAGAAGAACAAATCAGCAACCAATTTTTAAACAACACAGTGCTACTGTGAGAGTGAATACACAACTCCATGTAATAATTTGAGTAATGAATTTAATAATATAGTTGAAGTAGAATCCGGAGTGACCAATTGTCTACATAAAGAGTGCTGTAAATTTAAATTTATCCTTTAATATTTCAATGATTTTTCTCTTAAAACATTTTAGTTATAGCAAGTTATTAATGCTATGTGTAAAATGGAATTGAGTTTATTTATAAAGCATTGTAATGTCTGTGGTTCTCAGCTTCCCATTCTATATTGGACGTGAAGAACCGTTTAATTTTGCGAAAAGGCCTGTTAATCAGGCTTAAAATTCTTGCTCGTACTGTAAATCTACGACACGGGACCACCGGTTTTACTTCATTTCCAAAGGAAGTCGTGCTAAGAATTCTTACTCACGAAATCATCTATCGCCCTCCGCCGGGTTTGAACTCGCGACCTTGGAAACCAGGGACTAGCACGATACTTCTAGATCACGGAAGTCGACATATTATAGCGAATACGTTATGTACCCTAATGGCATGTGAGGTTAAGCTGTTTAAATCATAATCGGAAGTGACCACAGTTTTATTAGACGATGAGGAGTTTCATATCTTTAAAGTTTAATGGAATGGGTGTCCTCGTATTTACATTGATGTCCATACTTCGGAGAAGAAGTTTAGAAGAATAAATAACCATTTAACCCTTAATTCCAGGAATTATTTTACTACCTATGCCCTTCTTCCTTAATTCGCAAACCGGTAATTGTATCCCTTTCACCGGCACCACAACCGAAGTGACTTGAATAGCCCTGATAGTGCGTGCGAAGTGAATCACCATCCAACAAAGTCGAGTTCGATTCCCAGAGACTTCAGTCAAATGTGCCAGCAGTAAAGGATGGGGAGAGCCCAAGTAAAATAACCGGTAAGATGGTACGCTTGGATGCTGATGGGGTTACATTTGACTGTAGCTGCTTGGATTTTGTTCTTTTTTTATTTAAGAAACACTATCGTTTTATTGCAAAAATTATAATAGTTTTACAATATAAGACAGCTATTACTAGCCTAATTTTATTGCTACAGGTTAACGTAATATGAAATTAGAAAAAAGGTCCACTGAAAATTGTAAAAGCTTTGATTAATCATGCTTGTTGCATATAAGGGCTAATACAATTAAACACAAACAAAAACAGACCTGGTGCCTGATTTGAAAAAGACGCATGGAAGAGTTGCACCGCCAAAAAATTGGAGGAGAAAAAATACCCTGCGATCATGTTTGCAAATATATTATCTATTATAAATAAAAATGTATCAAAAATGCTAAAAGAGTGATTAGGATATAGAAGAAGCTAAGAAGGATCATGAAGGTATTTTGTTGGTGCAGATTGGTTTTAAATACGTCAGGAATATACCATGAATATTAATCTTCAATTGGATTTCCCCACAAAATACAAAACTTTACTTCACGGAATACTTTTTTCAATGGATCAGATTCCTCGTGAGTAACAGCACGTGCTAAAATAGCATCGCTTTTAATCTTAATTCGCCGTCTTAAAATTTGTTTTCTGCTGTTCAAGGTTTAGGTTAAAATCATTTTATTTTCCTTAATATGTTGAAAAACTAATAGTTCCACAAAGTTAAATTTTTCAAAACACATATAGACATTTATTACTAGCTAACTCTGGTATAAGTACGTAGATTCACAAGGACCAGGTTCAAATTTTATTTTAAACATCTGATCAATTCCATTAAATATGACATACCTTTCTCTGATTGTTCTGCAAAGAAGCTTTTCTTACAGACAATTCTTTCATCTACACCATGCAAATTGAGATAAACACTGGCAGTCGTCCTCTGTGGTAACAAGCTAGCCTCTAGTTCCCATATTCGAGGGTTCAAACCCAGTGGAGGGCGATGGATTGTTCGGGTGTAAAAATCCTTAGCGGGGCTTCCCTCAGAAGGGAAGTGGTCCCATGTCGTAGATTTGCGGCACTTAAAAGAACCCCAAGCCGGATAAAGATACCTTTGAGCAAATTTAAGCTAATTTTCAAGCCGAATATAAACTGGAACGCTAAGAACCAGAGCAGTAAGGAGCATCCATAAGTAAAACTATAGTTCAACTTCCTAAACATTAGCAGAGATTGTCTTGTTACTTGCTTCCTTCTAAGTAGAAGGGACGTAAGGGAATACAAAGCCCTTAAGCGATACTAAAATCTTTTAAAAGCTAGCCGCTATGTGAAAAAGTGTAGTTCGGTTCTTTTTGCACGGCAAGGAATGAGACGAAAGATGACTTCCCGTTTGAGAAACGTTCAAATGGTTTAAAACTGAAATCCATATCAAGAAATATTTCGAAACGGTTAACTCTACCAAAAGTGTATAAAAGTATATGTTTTTGATGCAATAAGTTTTAGTCTATCTCTCATTGTTTACAACTTTTCACAAAATTCATTCAAAACGAAGAGATTCAGAGGCTATTCCCAGAAGATTCAACATATACATTTTACTTGTCATGTAGCCTAAAGCAATACTCAAACCTTATAAAAGCTGGCCACTATGTGAACTATTGTAGCTCGGCTCTTTTTGCAAGGGCAGAACTAAAACAAAAGAAGTATGAAACGAAAGCTGACTTCCCGTTTGAGAAATGTTTAAATAGTTTAAAACTGAAACCGATATGAAGAAATATCTCGGAAACGGTTAACTGTATCAAAGAGGTATAAAACAAATTGTGTGTTTTAACGAGATCTACGTTTTTTTGAGCAGTAAGTTTTAATCTATCTCTTGCGGTTTACAAGTTTTACAAAATTCATTCAGAATGAAGAGGTCTTCAGAGGCTATTCCTGGAAAATTCAAGATATACGCTTTACTTGTCATACAAATATTTTTAATATGCAATATTTTGATTAAAGTCACTAGAACAATTTTTGAAAAAAATATAATTTACAAAATTTGTTTCCATGTAAGGAGCAGTTTGCGGTGAGAGGATGTCTAAAAATATAGACAAGCGCGCACACTCTCAGAAATACGGACCTTTTTCTAAAAAGTTTTTTTTTTATTCCTTTCTTCTTCTTTTTTCAATCCAAATGCCCTAAAACCTATATCTTCCATAAAATCTCCAAATCGAATTTTTGGGTGTAATACAATTCCTTCTCTACGCAAAAATGTGCATAGTACTGTAGATAAAGTATGCTGTTCTATTTTAAAAAGTGAATATAATTATAAAACTAATGAATTAAAAACTTTGAAAATACTTCATGCAGTGCTTTGTATAACATATACTACAAATTTCTAAACATTTCATAAAGAACAGAATTTCAATGCTACCAGAGTGTCCCATTAAATGGAAAAATGAATTGCTGAAGTACTGCATTTCATTGTGTATGAAAAAGAATTGTGTTCCATTCACATGACTTTCTCTACCTGTTCTGCAAACAAACCTCTTACAAAGATTATTCTTCTGTCTACTACATAATAATCGACATAAACATTAGCAGAGTTGTTTTAATATTCAGTTCCTTATAAGTATAAGGAACCTGCCAGAATGAGTAGGCTAACGTGGTTGTCAAATGTTTTAAAAGTTGTCGCTATGCGATTGGATTTGACATTCGCTTCTGTTTGCATGGCCAGGAGTAAAAATAAAAGAATCATGAACGACTTCGTGTTTGATAAAATATTTTAAAATTAAAACCAACCTCAAGGAATATCTCGGAAATGATTAGCTCCACAACAAAAATGTTCACGACATAGATTGTGCGTTTTGACGAGATCTGCATTTTAGATGAGGTAACTTTGTCTATATCTTACGGTTTACTATTTATGCAAAATTCATGGAGAATAAAGAGATGCTTTACTCGAAAATTCAAGATATACATTTTATTTTTCAAGTAGATATCTTTAAAATTCAGTATTTTGATCAAAATCGTTAGAGCCATTCGTGAGAAAATAAAAAAATCGAAAAATATTCTACGTAAATGGTAGTTTGGGAGATATTCTTGAAAATATTTGTGTCGCGACTTTGGGAGATAGTAAACTTAAATACCAAGTTTGGTATTTAACGGACTTCTCGTTTTTGAGTTCTGCTGCCCATAGACACACACCTATCAATAACATGGGCGTGCAAATCTTTTTTTCCAAAAAGGCTTTTTATGGGTTTAGGATGGCTCAAATATGTATTTCGGCTGAAATCTTGGTAAAGAATTTTTGGGTAGAATAAAATACGTTCTTTAACTGCCTGTGCATTGTACATAAGTGCTACATAAATGTCCTGCAAGTTAATATAAAGAAGCGCTTAGTTTTAACAATGCAAGATGAAATCCGTTCCTTCTCCACTGGTAACTTCCCTGTAACTGAACTTGAATCATTTTATTTCTTGTTAAGCAGTTAAGTGCATATCTTCTGTTCATATTGTAGATTTAGTGAAAATCGTCTGGTGCAGCTGTTATTAGTGGAGGGTACAAGACCTTACATACAGTCATACTTACACATCCAAAACCACGTAGATATGTGATTATATTTCTTATCGAAGAGGAATAATTTGGTTCAGGTGTTTTACTTTGCATAACAATCATATAATGAGTGTAAGTAAATCTATAACATCATACACAGAGATTGTTAGTGGTATAAGTGCAGGTATTTATATCAGTAAATGAGGACATGCACTGCATAACACTATATTAATATTTGTTTCATTTACAAACTGATAATTTTATTTATTAAGTGTACTGTGTTTTCAGGTTGGCTAGTACTTCCAAGTAAATGTGGCACACGCGAGCCATAGGTCTTTATTTTCCCCGAGAGCGTTCGACGGAAGACGCAACGCAGAGTGGGTAGGTCACGCGGTAACGAATGTGGCATTTGAACTGGTTCTAATGAACGACGACCTCAATATATCGGCCAGCAGTTCACATATTGAGGTATGAACACACATGAATGCAAACTGGATAGTCTGTTCTGACTTGAGTTGTTCATTTCATGGCACCTTTCCTTTATAGTGCTTGTCGCCCACTTTTACTACACATGATGACACCGCAGGCGATGACACTGGTGATAAATGAAAACCATATGGAGCACCGGTGGAAATGCGATGGCGGTGGAAACCGGAGAACCAGAAAAAAATTCGCCCCTGGGCCGCTTTGTCCACAACAAATCCCATTTACGGTCACCTGGAATCGAACCCGGGCCACCTTGGTGAGAGGCGAGTGGTCTAACCACTCGGCCACTGCGCGGTCATTTTCACGGCGCTAGTACGAGCATGCAAAATACACCAGGTACTAAACTATGGTATTCGTTTGTGGGAAAACTATGAAACGAAGAGAGAAAAAAATAATAACAAAAACACGGAAGTGGTACATATTCAGGTGTCATTTAACAAAACACCTGTATTTATACCTCTAACATCTTTTATTTAAGAAAAAAAAACAAGAAAAGGTTTAAAACTATTTTCTTTAAAATTTCGTACTGGGTTTTTTAGTTTTTTTATGTTACATAGAGCTTAGAGCTCTCAAATACTTTATTCACCTTTAAATTAGTATTAATTTTAAAAAACCAGTTCTACCTATTTTCTATTAACAGTGGGACGTAGTTTTAATTTTGAATTATGTCTTACAAAATTATAAGAACTATCGAATATGTTTTAAGCCCACAAGCAAAGTCAGCCGGACAACATTCATAAAAAATAAATGTTAACATTTTCGATCATTTGAATATCTATCATGCGTACAACAAGAATGTGTAATCAAAATTCTAATTTTAAGTATGTGAGATAATTAATTTGCATATAAATGTAAATTCATTTATGGAAGACACGTACCATTCTATATCTAGATTAACTTCACTCTAAAGAAATAATTTTGAACCGAAGCACCTAATGAGGAATAACAAGAAAACCAAGGAGGACAGTGTGAACCCTGTTTACAGTCCTGAACTTTTCTAAATAAGTCAAAGTTGTTTTTTCTCACTTATTAACTCTTGATATTCTGGTGCAGACTATTAGTGCACTAATGAAGTTATAAGCCTGAAATGCTTAATAATTATTAACATTACCCTAATAAGTGAACTTATTAATTTAATTTTCTCAGTTATGACAAGTTAAGCCTTAAAATTAATATATCCAATATATATATATATATATAAATTATTTTTTTCCAAAATATATATATATATATATATATATATATATATATTTTGGAAAAAAATAATTTTCTGTAAAAAGAATCAGCCTCATGTGCAATATTTAACTTCTATGTAACTACTTTCATTTTAACATGCTGCTGTTCCTTAGGTATACGTCAGAATGTTTTTAATTCCATGCAAATATCTTTACAAATTTTTAGAAAATACAGGAAAGAGATCTTAAGTGAGAATAGCAAAAGTTTCGATTTTGTAATAATATCATGACTCTAGTGGATCATTTTGGCCGAACAATCTTTACTGTCCATAATTTTTAAAAGCCCACCTATACTTATGTTTAAATTACACATGCGCTGCCTTTTGATGTTACATCTCCCTTCTAATGTGTGTTTTATCAGATTTACAGTTTCAGCCATTGAAATTGTTACTTAAGTTCTGTTTTGTACTGATTAGTAAGAAAATCTGTATCCATAATTTCAAATGTGCTATCTACCGATTTAATATTCGATTTTATGATTGCTGTATTCATTAGTTCGAAATAAAGTAATTTATGGTGAAAAGCAAGGGATATTTTAGGAACAATTTCATCGAAACAACAGTTTATTTCTCTACAATTACTAGTATCAAACCCTTAATTTTTTTTTGTACTTAATAAGGTACCAGAAAATGTCAGTATCACACTTCTCTGACAAATGCGATTTGGCAAGACAGATTTAGTAAATGTTCGCTGTTTTTTGGTAAAAAGGTACTTAATTGCATTATCTGAGAAAGCATTATTGAGCTATAACTTTGAAAGTTTGCACAGCCATTTCTTTATGTACTCATATTAAGTATGACAATTTTCAAATAAATAGCTTTAAATTGAAAAAAGGAAGAAATTTCAGTCTCGGGTGTATCTTAATTATGCTAATGAATCAGGTGTTCCAGACGATACCGAAATCGTAATGTTAAACAAATTAAGGTTCTAGTGCACAAAACTGGCATATATAATTGTATTAACTACGCTGCTTGTCTTATAAAAAGTGCAAGTACTTAACTATTACTGTGTTTAACAACTTATCCTTAGTGGTCAAGTTAATTACTTCATTTCTTGAGCAACTGTTAATGACGTTACAAAAATGTTCTCTGAGTTTGAGCTGAAAATGTTTAAGTATTGGTTATAAACTACATTTTAATAGGTAAGAGTATAGGACAATTCAAAGTGGAATAAACAGCATTGGAAGCAAACATAAGTAATTTAAATCGAGTGCTCTTAGGTGTTTAAATGGACACCTGTTGAACCTTTAAAGACTGTAAATACTAAAAACTATGAATACACTTAGAAGCAAAAGTTGTTTTAGACAAGTGATTTATGTTGTTATAAATCAAACGTTTCAAAACAACCTGTTACATTTCAGGAATATGCCTGGTAAATTTATTTAATAAAATGCATCATAAATGTGTAAAAACATTAGGCGACATAGGGAAGGCTGTTTTACCTTAATGTATTATTATGATAGCTGCATTAACTTCTTTTTGTTTGTTTCAAATATTTAGTGTACGTTCTGTGAAGGGGTATGAAGAAACAAGGAGCATTTACTGATCTCATGTACTTTTGAATATAGGTATATTTGAAAAAATGAATACATGTTTAACTTTTTACAAAATTAAAAATGCTATACAGTTAGCTTTTCAAGTGAAGTTTTTATCTTAGGCAAAATATGATTTTATTGTAAATAAATGTATTCAACTAACAACAGCCAACATTTTAAGTTTAAAATATTACCATTTTCATCATGGAGGACATTTCATTATGTACGGACTCGACTTTCATTTTTTCTACATCGTTTTCTTGGAAAATTTGGAACACAATAACATAAAAACTAAATATCAGCTTTAAGTATATTCCAAGAATCAGTGGTGTAAATTTAATCGAAATTGGTAGAAATTCTAGAAAGCGGCCACTTCGGCACCGATTATTGTTAATAAAATAAAATATGTACCAAATTCTTTTGTTATATTTTCTATAACACTTGGAATGCAACAGAGATCATAATTATATTCTGATTGCCAGAAACATGCCAAATTTTATAATATAAACGCATGGAAGTACTTTGCAGTAAAATAATTTCTCTAAATTACATACCTTTGGAATAAGTAACGGCCCTTCTGTTATGTAGCTAATCTGTGAAAATTATGAAGTTAAATGACACTTATCTGAGGATTTTTGAGAATAGCGTTCTTTGGAATAGGTTTCCTTTAAAATATGAACAAGTTTGTAACCTGACGTTTGGGTGTTACACAAAACTAGCAAATCATTTTAACAACAGAACAATCATACTTGGAAATACATTTAAATAAGTGAAGTAATCCCATTCTCTATTAAGAGAAGACACTTAATTTTGGTCACAGCTTTATGAAATTTGGATGTGGTTCACACTATAATATGATACATGTTTTTGAAAATTTCACTGATATTGAACTTTTTTTAATTGTTTCATTTATATAGGCCCCTTTAACACCTTAGGTTATATGGGGGCTTTGCATTAGAAACAGCTCGTTATCTGTAGGTTCTTTACGTAGGGTTTAAATCGTTTTATATTCCTCTAACACACACATTCACTCTCACATACATATTTCCAGACTCTGTGGGGGGATAAGGAATAGTTCTGGTTAAAGAAGACTTCCCCGCCCCAGCCGGGAAACGAACCCGGGACCTCGGGGTGAGAAGTCAGCTCGCTGATCACTCGACCACGGAGGCAGGCGGGAAAAATGTATTGAGAAAAGTAAATGAGCATATCTCTAAAGAAGTTAACTTTTCTTTATGAAATTTTTCAAGAATGACCTTCAGAGATAATCAGTTGAAATTTGGCACAAGCTCGTGGTTTATTTTACATGATTTTTTAGAAAAATAATATTTCAAAATGTATATGTGTTTCCAACAGTGTGCATTGATATCATTAATGAAATATAACCAGCTATCAAAATGGTCCTATATGGGATTAAAGGTTACGCATAGTTATACGAGTTAGCAAACTTTCCTCAAAGTATATTGCAAAATTAATGAAATATGAGTACATACATGTTTAAAAATATAGCTTTCGGATAACAAAGAGCAAAGATTAGATTCACATGATCATAAGAATACATGACCACTAGAACCAACATGGTCTTCGTTTAGAAAGTTGGTGTAATTGCAATCAGACGTTGACCACTGGAACATCATGTGGCTATAACAATAATCACATCTATGGCTTCTGTAACAGTATATTACTCCTAACAGTAAAATATTTGTGGCTAAGAGGACACGTAACTTAAAGCTGTATTCATTTTAGTTATTTTCTAATATAATTTCGAAATAAAACTTTGGGAGCATGTTATTTAAACTTCCGAAAACAAATTTAAAAGAAAACGTTTAAAAAACTTGACTATTTTAATCGATATCTTCCCATAAAGCTAATCAGATAGTTTATAAAGCAAGAAAGATGTTATGCTGCATAGTTTGTTGATAAACCACTACCTGCAAACCAAAAAAGGATAATAAAGGTGGTATATAAACATGTATAGATTTAGTAACTAAATCTATTTGCTGTTGGCATATCAGACAATTTTACTGAGTCTCACGCACCTGTTGTCTGCGCTTCAGTTTTCGTAATGCAAGCGCTTCTCATTTTTCACTTACACATATACAGAGTTAAAAAGCACAAAGCTAGGTAAGGTATTTTAGCGAGCGTGGCTATGGGGACCGGCGTGTATCAACACTTACCAGAGATGCTGCAAAGAAATCCGTGGGCTGATGTGAATCCGTGCACAAAATATCACTACACTTGACTCACGACAACTATCGGTTGGCGAAGCACAAGACCTGACAGGGTTGGGCCAGAAGCCGGTCTAGCCAGTCAGCACTGTAATTCTGACACCAAACGCGTTTCAGCATTCGTAATGCTTTATTTGGTCACGGAGACACATTTCCAAGGCCAGACATGTGTATTATACGCATAGTGGAGAGAGAACATGCAACACTCACCCCACATGTCTAGTGCCGAGGAGTGACGTAATCGTTTTGTTACAGTGTAAAGCAATGGCGGATTTGTAATAACGTTTTCGCTGGTATTAAAATAGTTTGTTCATTAAAGTTCGAAGGCTTTCACGGCCGGTGTTAGAATCACTTATAGAAAACAAAACCGGGCTTGTAGGCCGTGGTCCACTGGGCTTCTCCCTTCGTTCCCCAGACGTTTCGCCTGCCGCAGACGCAGGCGAAACGTCTGGGGAACGAAGGGAGAAGCCCAGTGGACCACGGCCTACAAGCCCGGTTTTGTTTTCTATAAGTTTGTTCATATTAAGCATAACTATGATTCTTAGAGTCAAGATATAATAAATACGCCTGGAAATACTTATCGTAAGATAAGGTCTTTTCGCTGACTCCGCCCATGTCTTGCACCTGTTTGCTATGTTATGCCCTTTAAAAGCGTATTGAACAGGTCACGTTACCGAAGAGAAGCGAATACACTTGAAAAGTAACGCGACAACTGAAGTTCTGAGTTGAGAACTTGGGATCCCCAAACTCCCTGCTTAGGTAATACTGAACCTTTCTCACCGGGTGACACAAAGTTAGGTTAATCTTTTCTCTGTGCTACATGCTGAAGTTCTAATGGCAGGGTAATTCACGCACGTGGTGAACAAAAATCAATACACTGCTTATACATGTCAGCCTGTTCTGAGGGAGCGCTGAGCGGAGTTGAAGGATCAAGGGATGGAATGCCCATCAGTTTGCATTTTCTTCTTATATATTCATAAAATTTAACTTATCCTTTATATTTTGCAAGTAAAATGCTTACGGTCCTTTGTGATCAATATAATAAATGGTTTCTTTTGATCAATAAAGAAAGTAATGGTTTCCATTGCCAATTAACTTTACACATATTGATAATAGGTGGTCAACATATTACATAGTAAATTGTTTCTTTAAATAAAGTAATAAAGCTCCATTGCCATTTAACTTTATAACATATTTTTAAAACAAATAATCAACTTATCCTTTGAACTATAAATAAAGTGATAACTCTCCATTGCCATTTAATTTTAAAACATATTTTAAAACTAGTTGATCAACATAATAAGTTTTTGGGTTTTAAAATTAATAAATGCAGTAAATAAGCACCAGTTTTATTGAACTTTAAAATACATTACACAATATATGATATAAATATATTAATGAAAGCATATCCTGTTATCCTATACTGCTAGTTTTCATTATATTTTGCTGATGTCCCACGGAGTTGGTTATTATTTTCTGAAACGGATATATTTAGCTCTAAAGTGGAACAGCTCAGACATAATACTGAAACTAAATGCAAATCCGCGATTATACAGTATTTTTCAAAAAATCCTTGGCGTGACTTTGAAGTTTGGATTTAGATGGTTTGCAGTTAGAAACCAACACTCGCAGTTGCCGAGACTTCCACTTACTGGTCCCTAACTGAGGCGTGAATCTCGATTTACAAACAGAGTCTTCGAGTATCCAGGAAACACAGCTCTTTACTACGTTGCCTCTCACCCCTAGTGCAGGCTCGTCTTTTGTTTGCTAATGGTTATTGCCCAGGACAGAGGGTAGCGGTCCGGTTTGAAGGCCATCAAGTTTTGGAGCAAACTATAGACCTGAGGACACATTTAGTCGCACCCAGCGTTGAAAAAAAGACTGCTCACAATAGTAGGCTGAGCCAGAGACACAATACGCCTTGCAAATGTGTACGGATTAGGGAATTGCTCCTCTGGTAGGCATATAAAAACAGCTAATCAAGTTTTTCCCCAAGCATCTTAGACATATGTTTACATTCTTATAGATTCTAGCTGCTAGGGCAACATCAACTGTAAACGGATTATTAAATACACGGATTATTAAATGTGGTTACAGTCCTATATGGTGTGTGTGTGTGTGTGTGAGAGAGACAGCGAGAGAGAGAGAAGAGAACAAATTAATTTCATTCAGCCATTGTATTCGGAGGAACCTCCTCAGCAGCAGCCACTAAGCGTTCTTTAACGAATTCCTCATCTGAAAAACAGCGGCTTCTTTTAGCTATAAACCAGAATATTCGATAACTTGCGCATAATAGTTTCTCTCTTGTGGTTTCTTTTTGGTTGCATTTGACCAAGCTTTCGTTCTCTCTACACCTCTAAGAGAAAATAGAATTGTAAATGTAGTATTACCTTCCCTAGCGCATACATAGTAGATAGAGAAGGTATTATATATTCCGCCCAAAAATGTAATACCAAGATTTTACGGGAAATATATGGTTTTTAGACGCCCTGAATAAAAAGAAAAAAGAAAAAAAAAAAGCCTGTTTAGAAAAAGTTCAGTGTGTGTGTGAATGCGCGCGCCTCTGGACAGCATAACTCAAAAACGAAAAGGCCATTAGCTACCAAAATTGGTATTTAAGTTCAGTATCTCTGAATGATGCGATACAAAGATTTTCAAGAAAATACCGCACACCAAACTACGCTTTACCTGGAAAATGTTTCGAAAAGTTTGATTTTCTCAAAAATGTCTCTAAGGATTTTGATTAAAATGCCGCATATTTAAGATATTTACAAGAAAAATGAAATGAATATCTTGAATTTTCTGGGAATAGCCTCTGAAGTTCACTTTATTTTTGATAGATTTGCATAACTGGTACACCGTAAGAGATAGACTTAAACAGTACACAAAAACTGTAAAACTCGTCAAAACACAAATTATGCCCTTCATATTTTTGTTTTGGAGGTAACCGCTTCCGAGATATTCCTTGTTATTGGTTTCAATTTTAAAATACTTATACCTTTCTCAGACTGGACCGTGTTTCTTTTGTTTTACTTTTGGCCAAGCAAAGAAACCAATTTCAATACCAGTCGCATAGTGACAGCTTTTAAAATATTTTACCATCTTAAGCATAGTGCATTCCTTTAGTTCCCTTCTACTTATAATATGAACATTCTTCTAATGTTTATTTTGATTAGCCTTGTATAGAAAAAAGAATAATCCTTAGTAAGAAGTTTATTTGCAGAGCAGCTGGAGAAAGTCACGTGAGTATAATGCATCAGAATTTTAAAGCAAATATTGTGTGTGCGTGTATATATATATATTAAGTCGCATTAAATATGTCTAATGTGCCGTTAAGTTTTCAGATACGCAAGTTCAACTCCGGATGCTTAACAAAGCGATAAGTAACTAAACCCATAAAATAACAGAATTATATTATTTTAACAAATGTCTTTATTGACTCAAATATCGTTTACAAATAAAATCTTAAATTCACTGCTGCGAATAATGCACTCGACGTTAAGATAGTTGAAGGCTGCACGTCATCCATGGCTTGTGCATCCTGCGAGCTAGAACTCCAGTTACTCACGACTCAGTACAACTCAACACGACGCAACACAACTAGCAATTCTTCCTCCTTTTATAGCTAAAAAAAGACGTCGCAGCATTTCGTGAAAGCTTCTGGAAGCCGAAGTTTCGAAAAAAACGGAGAGTCGCGTTCAGAAGGTTCTGATTACCGCCGCGCCGCACTTCCTGAGTTGTTACGCATTCCAAGATCTGCAAAGACTCACAGACCAGTGTGAGCTTAAGCGCGGTCACACTCGGACAACACTGTCACAATGACCCCTCGGGAATGCCCGTCCCGTCCACCACCATCATAGCGGGCTAGACATTACGAATGCTCTACCCGCTTCTTCCTGTCGGGTGCGGTCGACTTCTTCGTTGACCCCCTCCTCCATATGGCACGGGCATGGTTGTTGGTCCAGGCGATACAACCACGCCAGAACTTTCTGCCGGGAACCTTCCCTTTTGGCTTTTCATTCGTAATAAGTCTCCACCTTCTTGACCGTACCCTAGGGGCGTGAACGAATTGCAAGTCCTTCGACAGCCGGTCTACCAGACGTGCCTCAGAGGCACCACCTCGTCCTTGCCAATGTCGACCGTCGCATCATGATTCCTGAGAGTATCCAGTTTTTCGTGAAGGACTCTACTGGGAATGCTACGGATATTGCACTTGTACTCTTTACATGAGAAGAAGATGCAGGCACTGTTAAGAAAGAACAGTGACTTATTTGGTTTACGATTCATTCAACTATTCCGGATCACTTTTGCAGCCGCACCACAAGTTTTAAAACTTGGAGCATATGCCAAAAAAGTGTAATACCTCAACTGGCAGCCGCACAATACGATATTCTTTGCAATACATATGAAAAAGCGTATATCTTCTGATTTAGTTACAACCCCTTCAGTTTATGAAGAGTAACTTTTACTAACTTTTAAGGGACCCTGAGACTGAAATTTTAACCTTATATTTTTCTACAGATATGACATCTACACTTTGCACAAATGTGTTTTTATTATAAACTGACATAGAACGTTTCAGTATTATATGTTGTATGTTTTGAAGTAATTAATTTTTAAGTTTACTTACAATTCGAAATTAGCTTTGTGTTCAAATTTTGATATGCGTATAAAACTAAGATATTGCCATACATTTATTGTTTTCCAAATTCCACTTCTATTACAAACATCCTCAGTTTCTGGTAGAAAGAAAACTAATTACTTTTAATGGTTTTTTTCTTTTTATGAGTATTGAAAAAAAATGTTTATATTTCTTTGTATTTAATTTTTTAAACTGAAATACTTTTCAAACTTAGAAAACAGAGACCAAAATTGAAGTAAAATGCACGTAATACAGGCTGGAAAACATCTAGGACCATTACACAAAATTAATGCATCTGGAGCAGGTAGTGTATAAAAAACTTTAAAGTTGAGTAAATTCCTCTAAAAACCTATATCAAAAACAAGTCATTAGGTTACTTATGGAACATAAATTTGCCCTGTTGCATATGTCATACACTCCATTTTTCTGGTAGTCTTTCTTCTCAATTCCACAACTCTTCCCTCGCGGCGAGCCGCTTTCTCCCTCTGTGATGAAGCTCATTCGCGTCTCTTCAAACATTTTTCTGCACTATAGACTGTAGACTGAGATGATATTTATAAACAATTTCAGATTTTCTATTGAAAAACATTCCATGTTGTATTCTGCAATTTCTATCCGATACAAAAGTAATTTTTGGGCACTTTCGCCAGATCTGATTTTGTATAGCCCAAGGCGCATACCGGAATAAGGGTGTGTCACATGCTAATCTCTGGTACACGGCTATTATTTTGCAGACTATCCCTTCTGTCAGTTTTGCTGGCATTTTGTTGTGACTTTAAGGTGAACTCTCTTCAACAATGCTTCTATTATAAAAACCCCTTGATGAGACCCTAATGACACATAAAATGCTGAGGTTTTGGATATGCTGATACATACTAGATGGTGGTTGCCTATGCCTTGCATCGTTTTGGGGACACTAAAATGTTGTTCACTATTGCTCAGCTGTAGTAATTTGTTAACTTAATAGCTGTGGCAGTGGTCAGTTTTGAAGCCCTTGCCCACCTAGCTTTATTCTCTTCTTCCAGTTTTCCATCATTTGTCGCATTCCACAGTCCAGTCGTTCTGCAACATGGTTGACTCACTTTTCTTTCTTCAGTTTAACTGTGCTGTGATGTACATTTCCATTTACTAAATTACAAAATGTTTTTAATCAGAATCTGACAGCTTCGCCGTGTAAGGCACTATGCGCTCTGAAACAGACCGCTTCCACAGAATGTGTGCTGCAAAAATCACCATTGTTGTAGATGAACCTTCTGAGCTTTATTGCATCCACCTTTGGATTTATGCATCTCTAGCCAAACATGGAATTCAGACTGTGACCGCATACATTAGAGAATATTTAGAAATGACACGTAATCTAGCACCAATTAATTCATATCTATGACGATTGATTCGCAATAAGTTGCTGCAATATCGATTACAGCATTGTCCTCTAAATCTGAATCACCATTTTCAAATTATACGCCCTTTTGTCAGTTTTCCTGATTGATGCAATGCATTTTCCTTTAGATTTTTGCTATGTCCAGACATATTTTTCATATGCCTGGTGAATGTCTTAGAATTCGTGCTATATAAACTTATTACAGGGCAAAATTTTTCTAATTTACCGTGGACTACAACTTTTTTATTCATCTCAAGGGGAGACCTTTTAATCTATGGTCTCGTACTGTAGGACTGGAGTATGTTTTCCTTGGATTGAAATCACTTTAGTGCACTTCAAAACTAATTTAACAGCAAAGCCAAGCTTTTCCCTCAATTGCACTGCAAGTGAAATTTTGCTACGTGTTTCACGCTACATATTGCTCACTAAATTTGCTAAAATTATTCCATACATACTAATACACCAGCTCTATCGTGTACACTGTTATGTACACAATCTACAGTTTCATTACACTGTTTGCAAAATTTACACTAGTATTTGCACCACTATGTGCATTATTTACACTACTGTTTACACTACTGTCTCTCGGCTCATTTTGCAAATTTTTCTTCAGTTTTACTAATATATACAATCTTATGAAAACCTGTATTAATACACTGCATTGCTGTATCTGAAGACTCCTGTTCATTAATTTGTTTCCACCTAGCAGCACCACGTTTCCAACTTTCCTCCTTTTTACTGTTCCAACTTAAGGGCTTTTTACGGGAAGATATAGCATGTATTTTACAGTTTACTAGTAATATATACACAAGTCCACACACCTAAATTTACACGTTACTTGTGCAAAAACTATATTTGCAAGCTAATTAAAGCTATAAACAAAAGTACACGTTCTTCTACGGAAGCCACAATTTAACGTTGCAGCACGATGTAAACAGAGGCAGTAAAGACAATAATAAACTTGTAAACATATATTTGCTACCAAAAGTGCAGTAGTTACACATATTACAATGAAGAAATTTGTATCTTACATTTGAGAACAGTAACAGGATGCTGAAACACTTTTTATTGGACATCTTTTGCACTTTAACTGATTTAGGTACTTCAGATTGAATGCTTATTAACAGTCCACTGACATGCAGCAGCACAAACAGGCACTACAAAACTTTTGAAAAGTTCTCTAAAGCAATCAAATTAGGCAAAAAGAAACTATCAGTAGTTAAGAAGAAAGGGTAAGTTTAAATGCCAGAGCATATGATATTTAAATCCTACACTAGACTTTCAAATATCTTATGTGTTGCAATCACAAAAAAAAAAAAAAAAAACTATTCTTCTATCTACATAATGCTAAACGAGACACATTAACACAATTGGTCGCATTACTTAGTTCCTTATAAGCAGAAGCAAAATAGGGGAATTGCCAGAGCCTGCCTTCAATGCTAGGTTGAAGTCATGTCATGCAGTCATGTCATGCAGTCTCTGGAAACTCAATTCTTGTATAATTGAGCTCTGTTAATGGTTTTTTCCATTCGATACCTGCTGCTCTTTTAGGGTGTCCCTTTACAGGATATTTTTAGGCCAGAAAGTACCATGCATGGCACATTTCGTCATTATTCTTTATATTTACTATAGCGTGACTGTGTTTTATAATACCTGGTAACTTAATGTAGCGTGATGCCATGAGCGGTGTAAAATAGCTGGCGCTATTTCCTAGCGAGTTGACAAAAAGATTTGCTGCTTGCTTGACCTTGAAATTTTGAAATCATGGAGGAGAATAAAGCGTCAAGATCGGTTGATTGTAGCCCCAATTTAGCATTATTATTGAAATGAATGGTCAGAATCTGGAGCTTGAATCATGTATGTCATCTGCAATGAGCAGATTAATTTAAACCTAGATTCATTTCTGGTCAGTATTGAACTCATTTCATCAATCACTAAAGGCACGCATCTCCCTAGGAATGCCTGGAGATCATGGATATTGACAGTGTTTGCTATTCTTGAATTAAAGACTCGGTATTTAAAAGTCTGCTTTATAACTCTACACTCTAGTTGGCTATGTCTGCCTTTGATATACTGGAGTGTGCTGGCGTGCTATCATCCTCATCACTGGCGTCAGAGTCCGATTTGAGAGGTCTCTTGGATCCCCGCGGCTCTTGGAGAGACCTTAGGTGAAGACCGGCTTCTGTGTATGTTTTCTGTCCTGGTTCGACGCTTTCTCTAGCGGCATTCCAAAGATTGTCCGGTCTGCATGAAGGACAGGCTATTGGGGATGCGCATCTCCCAGTTTTTCGCTACTGCCGGATCGGTCCTGACAGCTGCGGGTTCGCTGGAGCACGCTGGGTCTGCCAGGATACCATAGCAAAATCCCACGTTTCATCCGTCGAAGTTTCCTCCTAAAGAGCAGCCTCTGACTCACATTGTTGTGGGAAAAGTCTGGAGGAATCCTCTCCTCCCAATAGTTGCCCTCTGCTTCGATGTTATCGGGAGGATGAGTTGAAGTGACAGCAGGGATATCAACACTCTGGTCAATGTGATTGTTCTCTGTAAACAGAGAAAATCAAAGTACCTTTCTAGCCTTACAATATCAGCTATTAAAATGGTTGCATTATTTTGGTGTAATGTAAAACTTACTATGTAGCGAATTCAGAGTCTCATGTACTGGGCTCATATCAGATGGTAGCGTTTGCACTGGCTACTCTCCCCTTTCATGCACCCCTCAAACCGGATCATCGACAGTCTGTTTTCATCTCAAGGGGAGACCTTTTAATCTATGGTCTCGTACTGTAGGACTGGAGTATGTTTTCCTTGGATTGAAATCACTTTAGTGCACTTCAAAACTAATTTAACAGCAAAGCCAAGCTTTTCCCTCAATTGCACTGCAAGTGAAAATTTGCTACGTGTTTCACGCTACATATTGCTCACTAAATTTCTGAAATAGTATTAATCACGTTAATTGTAATGGTTATATAAATAATGATAATAACAACAACAATAGCAGTAACTGTATATGATAATATAAAAAGAAGTCATTACCTCTATGGAGAGCAGCTCCCTGCAAGCTAGTACTGATTGGTTCCTATTAACTACATAAGGCATATTTTGGATGTCTTGCTCCATCGCCGGGGGTCCTCACATCGGTTACCAGTTGGAATTTTCCAGATGTGTTGTCTACCGCGCTGCTCGATGCTGTGTTCTGATCCACAGCCAAATCTCGCAGGGTTTGCACGTATAGCCTCCATCAATTCGGATGACCAGAATGCGGAAAGAGTACGTTTTTCTGTTATCTTTACTTTCTCTCTACGTACTATATACAGTGTGTAAAGAAGGTATTGCATTTCACCTATAAATGTCTTACCGTTCACCTAAAATATATGTTTTAAGGTCCCCTTTATCCACATTTTTAGAAAAAGATCTCTGTATAAATGTGTGTCTGTGTCCTCCATAGTTAATCTCAAACGATACGATCATTAAATACCGCACTTTATTTATGGTCAGAACCTTTTAATTATGCACCATGCAGATTGTGAGAAAAATACCCTTTGGATTGCAAAAAAAATTTAGAAAATTTTGATTTTTCAAAAGGTGTCTCCACAATTTTGATTTAAATGCCGTATATTAAAGATATTTGCATAATAAATTAATTTCTGGGAATAAACTCTAATAGCCGTCTCATTCTAAAAGGCCGGTAAACCACAAGGGATAGAAATAAATTACAACACCAATATCTAAATCTCTTAAAAAGCAAAATTTATGAAATATATATTTTGTTTTCGTGAAGAGTTTTCCGAGATATTGCTTTATGGGCTTCAATTTTAAAGTACTTTCTTCGCTCACAAGGGAACTTGTCAACCTTGTCTACGCAGAGAAACGCATTTCAATTCTAGAGCAAGCACATTTTAAAGCATTTAACTGTCGGCTTAGCCTAATGCATTCCCTTACTTCCCTCCTACTTATTAGGATGCAAGTAATAACACCATTCATGCTAATGCTTGTCTCGATTATCGTAATGTAAACAGAACAATATGCTTTTAAAAAATAATTTGTACTGCAATGTAGCTATGTAGAGAAAGTCATGTGAATAGAGCACGTCAGGTTTTTTTTTTTTTTTTTTTTTTTTTTAAATCGCCAATGTTAATAATGTTTTTCATGTGCATTAATTTAATGCTTAGCGTATGTCATCCGTTCAATTTATTATAGCAAATAGTAAGTAACAGTTCATTATTTTAGGACCCTCTTGTTTAAATCCTGTTATAAGCATTTAAATAATATCTGCTTTATTTATTAATGTTCTAGTTTTGTCTACAATTGCTCGTTAATAGAAGCGTTCCTAATTATAAACGTATTTTTTCACTGTAAGCAAAGTTTGCAAGGTTTTTGTATATATTTTTGGAAATACTTATAAGCAAATCGTTTGCATGCAATATGTAATATATTTAAGGAAAAGAATATATTTTCATCACATACCTGACATCTTTCCTGTTAATTGAAGATAAATTTAGTTGAAATGCACAATTTATGTCAGCTACACGGGCTAATGGCTACCCTAGTCGAAGATGTACAGTCGATCGTTTGTATACAATGTGTTCAGTTCTGTAATGTGTCCTATCGCGCATACGCTGTAGTTGAATCACTGAGACGTCTGATTAGATAGCGTGTATTCAATTGGTCATCATTGTACTAGGGTTGGATCAAAAGTCATGGCAACTAGTTTTCTTCTTGTAGATATGTGAACGGATCACAAACGTATATGTGTCGTGTGGAAGTTCTACAGGCATGGTGTGTATGCAGAGCAACAGATGACTCTGTAATAGCTGGTAGTAGAGCAGCGAGGGCTGTCAAATCAGTCAGTTGGCGAGTGTCGTGCGAGATGGAAGTAACCCGTGTTGAGCAGCGCGCATACATTAAAATAGCCGTTCTCCGAGGGAGAAATGCGATGGAATGTCATAGTGAATTAGTGTAAGCCCTTGGGAATAATGTCCTGTCATACTGTACAGTAGCACGGTGGTTAGGAACGTTTCAGCAAGGTCGTGTGTCAACCAGTGCTGAGACAAGTTCGAGACGACCTGTCAGTGTGCGGACTGACGTGGCACGTGCTGTCATCGAGCAGCTCCTGGATGAAGACAGACGCTGGACGCTTCTGGATGCCTTCGGCTATCTTCGCTCAGTGGTTAGCAATGTTGCTCTTATGCCTAGGGTAGTAGGCGGAAAGGAGATCTCGAGGAAGTGCAACGGGAACTTATCACAAAGTAGTCGTCGGTACCCATATTGGTTTTATGATTTTATTTCTATTAATGGCGCGATTTAATTGAGGAATTTTATCAGCAACACAGTTAATTTGTCTCACAAGAAAACACACAAAAGAATCTTTAGCTACGCGCCACTAATTGCAATTAACAGCCGCGCGTCTTCGCGGAACCAATCACCTTAAATATTTGCGCGTCGTTTCCTTACCTCGCGTAGATCAATAGTCAGAATTACTTTCAACTATTTTACTTCTGATCCGCGGAATTTTATAACATTTTATCAACACTCTTCGCTTTTGGCGCGGATTCGGTATTCTGAGAGGTACAGGCTCCGCATGGTGTCACATTATCACAGTGCGTAAATTTGGGCCAAACGCCCTGCATTTATGCAAGATTAACTCACGTGCAAAACTTTAAAACTAGCGATTCCATTGGCTCATTTTGGCGCCGAAAGTAGCTTGGGGTACGCTTTGGGTATGACGTAAATATTGGAAATCTGTGGAACCATCCTACATGTTATTTTTTACCTCTAAATTTACTGTGTTTCCCCTCTTTATACGCAACACCAAATTTCTCTTTGCGAGTCAAAACTTACACACAGGGATTCTTGCCCTCTAGCTCTACACAATAGGCTACAGTCGTAAATAATTAAAATCATCGCTCGGAAACCCGCTTTTTAACGTCAGACAACGCTTCCCAGGAACATTTCTACCCTGAGCTTGCTACATACATTTATAGTATTTTTCATTACGTTAAGAGAAACATACAGAAAAATCATGATCATGCGTCCAATAAACTAACTTATTGAGCCTAACTGATTAACATATTTATTAAGGGCTCATTCAGCCGGGCAACAATTCGTTTCAGTTTGACGGAAGGGGGGGGTAGGTTTTCTTCAAACCTTCGTGTCCCATTTTGGAAGACATTAACATAATAATAAATTTGATGTTCATCCAACATTTCGTATTTGAGTACTGCGTGATTCTTGACTTGCAAGCAGAGTTTCCAAGAAACAGATTTTACTAATTGCCTCTCACCCCTAGTATAGGTTAGTCTTTTGTTTTCTAATGATTTTATGCCCAGTGATAGGCGGGAGCGGTCCCGTTTGAGGGCCATCATGTTTTGGAGAAAACTATGCAGACACTTAGTCGGACATTTTTTTTTTAATTCAGGGGTTCATAAAACACGAGAAAAGGCTGAACTCTCGGATCGACATAGATTTTTACCTGCCTTGTACACGTGGTAGAGAAAGGAATTAAGTGAATAATGACTTCAATTAGACAAACGTTAAAGTATTACAACTTTTAAAACTAATAACAAGGAATATTTCGGAAACGGTTAATCCTAAATAGAGACAAAAGTATATGACTTGATTGTGTATTGCAACAGATGTCTCTATACACTCAAAAAAGTTTACAGCTAAATACTTATTTTTACTGCCATAAATAATTCACTCGGCATTTAGAAAGTTTACGGTTGCATTATCCATGGTAATCTCATGGCTCATGACAATTCACAAAACAACAGAGCAACAACCAGCAGTCCTTCCTCTTTGCTAGCTGAAAAATAACGTCACAAACTTTCTGGAAACTAGTCGAAGACACTAGAAGCTGAAGTTTGGAGAAGAATCGAGAAGAATCATGATGTTTCGCGATCCGAAGGTTCTATTTCGGGGTAATTCTCGGTCTCGAATTTTTTGCTGAATACAATACCTTTGATTAGCCTTTTCTTACGTCAGACACCGGGTGGTTTGGATGAGATGAGAGAAATTACAGAGGACAGCCGGAACCAGACTGTGACAGGGTGACACCGTGGAGAGACCCTAACAGTTCCCAAGTAGTTCTTCCTCTCGATGCGTTGAGCAATAGGAGCCCACGCCTCAGGTGTGAATAAACGTCCCTAAGTATTCAGACGACACCCAATGCCATCCTGCCGCGGAGGGCTCAGTTTGCAAAGTGCATTCACCTCCTCGAGAGGGCGCCACGACCGCAGTCCCCGCCAACACTTACGACCCTGCAATAAAGGCCAGACCGATGAAATGAGGGGGACCCATAATTCAGGGAAAATGAAGAATCGTCCACAGCATTCGCCTAGTGATCCGGAAAAACGCAAAAAAAGAATTCCATGGACTGAGGGGAACCGATCCCACGACCTCCCGAATGCCAGTCCCAGACGAAACGTCTAAGTTGTACATACGGACTAGAGAGAGAGAGAGAGTAAAAAGCGAGCGAAATGCGAAACCAACTATGTCTTTTAGGAGATACAAAGAGACCTACGAACTGCAACTATTCTCGGCTCCGGGATGTACAGTAGCGCTGTTTATACTTGGGGCCAAACTTGGATTGTATGAGTGCTGGTTGCTCCCACAAGCTACCTGCTTCGAGGCTATGGTGAAGCTAAAATCCTGGATTTGGATAAGAAAGATCCATTCTAGAGACTACTCGGTGGCCATTGACACTTCTGGAACCTTTGCAAGCCCTCGCCCAAAAGAAACCTATGTACAAGTTCTTCCATTTTTTTAAACTTAAAAGTGACATTCATTGAAATTCTCCGTCATAAAGAGCTTTCTGCTACACCACAGAAATAAAGGAATATATTTAAATGTATGGCAGAAGATTATTTGTAGCAATTGTGCGGGTTAGACGCCCTCCAACCGGCAAGACTTTGCAACCAGGGACTGCCGATACGGCGTGCATTGCTACAACCTCTTGCCCGTTGGTTCAGCGTTGCTTATGTATAGCGTTGGTGTAATGTGTATCGTGGCATACGTTAGCGAATGGCTACTTGTGCTCCTTTCCTCTGGTTCGTTGATCCCGTACGTTAATTTATTTACCTTTAGTTTTTTTTAATTTTTCAATTTAATTGACATAGAAAAAAAGCATAATTCTAATATTGGTATAAGCCTGCCACTCGTCCCGTAAAATCAGGATAGTCCCTCTTTTTTACTTGTATGTCCCGCTTCCCTAGAATTTTTGTTGGGACGTGAATAGGACCTATTTTCCTGACACTGCCTTCCTGAATTGAAAACCTAACCAAAATTGTTGCCATTTTTGTGAGAGATGCTGAGTTAGCGCTTGTCTCACTATGTGGTCATTGTTTAGCGCGTTCTATGAACAATAAAGACACACAATGCTTTCCCAGTGTAGTGTTGGCAATTGATGTGCTGTGTTATTTGCGAGAACTTGTGCGTTTATGCCTAAATGGAAATGCACCTTCCTATCCAATTTACAGGCTAGATATCCTTTCCTCGAAGAGACAAAGCTTAATTATAGAGTTCACTGTAAAATTTGGAATTGGCATTTTCGGTTGCACATGGTGAGAACTCTGATATTGTAAAGTGTATTTATTCAATATCATGTTTCCTTCATTCTAATGTTATGTTAAAGCCATATTTACAAAGTATTGATCACTTAATCACAACCATTTCAGGCGTCTCTTATTTTAATGGGGGAAAAATGTTAGGCTTACACAGGTATCAGCACTATTTATTTTTTTTAAGGAAAACAACTGGGTCAACAACAGAAAATGACAAGGTACGTTAAAACTGACCAGACAAACAATGCACTGCTGAGTTTTCGGTTAGTAAAGCTTCGGCATCCTAAGTTCATTCTCAGCCAAAACAGACATCTCATTCCATCAATCCTAACGACATTGGTCTGTTTACCTGTATAGGTAGGATAAAGAACGATACTTCATTAGTTAGTTTAAGATTTTCATAGCCGCTTTATTTTCTTAAATTATTCTATTGAAAAAGAATTTTATTGTTTTTCCGCATGGGCAACATGAAAACCGGCCCCGCGTACAGACTGCTTGCCAGCCAACTGGCAACTACGCGAAACGTTGCCCGCCACGAGCAGATACAACAACAAATGTAATAATTAGATAAACTTGCGGCCGGTTTTTGTCCGCCATTCTGTAGAGCCTTATTTACTCGTGTTTATTTCATTGTTTCAATCAATTGACCATTTTTCGTTAAAATTACACACAGTGCAACTTATATAGGCAAATTAAATCCAAGCATCGTACATTAATCATAATACAGAATAAGTCTACAAGGCTGCTAAACCAAATCGCATTGCTATTTGAGCTGCAGACACTGGGAGATATAAGCAAGAAAAATAAAAATGAAGTGTTATTGTGTCAAACATTAATAAAACCCTTAAGAACCATGTTATAAGTTAAAATATGGTAAACAACTTATTAAATTTAAACTAATAAAGAAACGTGTAGGCTTTGCGGTATATCTGAAATAGTTGGTACATGTCCAGTGTCTAGAAACGATTTTTAGAATTGCCGAAAATATGATCTTACCATGGTTGGCGCTATATCCGCCGAAGAACTGAGAAAGCCGATTTATAACAAGTGTATTATAATCACAAATTTTCGGCTGATTCAGTCAAAATTTTCACGAATAATAATGATTAGTTATTCCGTTGTAGGTACAAGAGAAATGAAGGAGTATATTAGGCTAATGCAATAGTCAAATCTTAAAAGCTGGTCGCCAAATGATGACTTTGATATTCCGTAAACGAATGACAGCTTCCCATTTGAGAAAAACATTATTGGAAAATTTATACCAAAAATGAGGATTAACCCCGAAATGGATAACTCTACAAAAAAGGTACTTGTCATAAATTCTGTTTGAATGAGATCTACATTTTTGTGTAGTATGAGTTTTTATCTATATCTTATGGTTTATCGCTTTTGCTAAAGTCCTCCAGAATGAAGAAGGCTTCTGAGGCTTTTCCCAGAAAACTCAAGATGTTCATTTTATTTGCCTCCAAATTTCTTTAATATATGGTGGCGTTTAATCCAGACTGTTACAGCCATTTTTGAGAAAATAGGTTCCAAAAATATTCAATATAAACGATAGTTTGGGATGTATGGGAAATTTTCCTATAAACCTTCGCGTTGCATATTTGAAGGATGCTAAACTCAAATACCAAGTGTGGTACTTTACCTACTTTGGTTTACGGTTATGATGTTCACAGACACACGCGGATCTTATTCTAAAACGCTTTTTCTGGGATTCACACGTCCTCAAAACGTATTTTCGATAAAATATCACCGTTGAATTTCTGGACGGAATGCAATACTTTTCCTACCTATTACGTAAATTGTACGTGCTAGAGAAACCAAAAATACAAGCAAACATAAAATATGAAAATTGAATAATTAATCAAATTTTAAACAAAAGCAGATATTAAGTGGTATAACACAGGAATATACTCGATCACAAATGAATATACAACTGAAACTCTTTAATTCCGTTAATTTGTTTTTGGTAATCTGCAAAATCGTCTAAAATTAAAGCCCAAAAATAAGCTTGTATTGATTATATAAAAAAGAAAGTAAGTTTTATTTACGGAGCTCTTCAATACTACAGTTCTCTGCATCCATTTAGGCGTGAAGAACCACTTAAGTTTTCCTCAGAGGCCGCTTTATCAGTTTTGAGGTTTTACGTGCCATAAATCTACAACACGGGAACAACGTATTTACTTCCCTTCCGAAGGAAGCTATGCTACAGATTTTTATGCCCGAAAAAACCCCATCGCCTGCTCCAGAATTGAACCCGCGATCTTGGGAACTAAAGGCTAGCATGTTACCCATAAACCACAGAGAACTACTGATATTGTAGTTTTTTTTTTTTTTTTTTTTTTTCAATGTTGACATGATGAGGAAGGAGGGTTATTCCAAACTCCAGGAAACTTAAACTATAAAAAATACTCTTGACCGCCTCCCCCCAGAGCGAAATTCTAGATACGCCACTGCCCTGAGACAACGGAATGTTTTCCCTCTCAAATCGCTTTTCAAGCTTCCAAGATCTTTAAATAAATGCTTCAATATCAGTTCAGTTCAAGTGCGAAAACAATTTCTACGTAGTGATTATTATTGTAGTGTGTATGGCCTTGAAAGTTCACTACGGTGAAATAAGGTATCAGCAATAAGTCTATTTATTAAAAACATCTAAACCAAGGGTGACTTGCAATGAATCCTCAAAATGATACCATTTTGCGTGTTATAACAAGCATTCTTGTGGTGGACAGGGGACCATAAAAGAGGCAAGATGATTACCGGTAGCCCAAGTCAACTCTTACTGCTTCGGCATCTGAAGTGGTAAGAAGGGGTGCGAAGTGTGACATCGGAGGTTCTTAAAGTGGCTCGTGGTAAAGACATACTTAAAGAGGCACAAATACTCTTGCCATCAACGAGTGTGTAGGTGGACAAAACTTGCCTACACTCACACTCAAACGCATAATTTACATTCGCAGTTCAAAGAGGCAAGAAAGACCTACGTCTCTGGCCAGCATCTTGTATCACAAGGACTTGTTGCACGATGTGATGGGAGACAGCCGTTCACGAAATTATCGAAAAATACACCGACGAAAGGACAAGAGTCAACTTAAAGAAAATAAACAATAGTAAATTGCATGTGCGGTGTGTTAAGGCCACGAGTTGCTACTGATACACTATAGCGTACCCATGTTTTATGTAATGCTAATTCACTGATCATTAGCCCTTCGTATCCCCTTAATACCTCGAAATCCAAGTTGAAAGCGAGCATATTTTATCTTGAAGCGTGTTGCTGCTTTAAAGCACCAACTCAATCGATTTTAGACGGGGCTAGGGGTTATTCATCAATGGCCGTAAATTGCTTAGCAACGGCGGCAGACGCGAGACAGAGAGAGGGAGATCATTCTGCGCGCAGCTGTCAGCGGGAAGAGTCAATCGATCCTAGAGGGGCAAGGGGCTACGATCATTCAATGGACGTTGTGAATCTCCTAGCAACGGCGGCAGAAGAGAGAGGCGGGGAGATTATTCATCTCCGTGCTGTCAACAGGAGTAGTCGACTCTGCGCTATCGTCCCGGAATACTGCACAAACAAGTAAGTAAATTGTTTTATTAGTGGTAGAGGACGACTGTATTTAAACATGGCCAGGCGCCTGTTTCACATTGTTCACAGGCTTTGTTAATTGTAAACTTTGTTTGCAATTTGTAAAAATCTGTTTCACTCTAATAATTCGTAAAGCTGAACTTGACAATCTTCAACACTTAAAGGGAATCAAAAACGCAAAATATCTTCTACGCATGCAATACGAAATTTTTCAGGAAAATCCCCACCCTCGAAGCTACCCTTTACAAGACATTTCTTAGATTTATTGATAGTGCTTCCCCTCAGTTTTCCAATACGTTTTAGTAAGTTTATATAAAAGACACACAGAATAATGGTAGATGCGAAAAAAGGAAACATCTTAATTGCTTTATTTATACGCACATGAAAGGAATACATTTGAATTCATTTTAAAGCGAAAGATACTTTGAACCTGATATTAATATATTTCAATTTATTTACTCTTTTAAAGGAATAGACAGTTTTCATGTGAAATTACTATATTTTAGTAAAATAGTTAATCGAAATGAATGTAGCAGGGAAAGGACTTTTTACGTAAAGGAATATATATTAGCTGTACCGTTTGCAATTATTAAGTAGGTCTGATGCTTTTATTCGCACGTTATTTAGACCATCGTCGTCATTATATTCATTATTGCTATAAGAGTGAACGTGCACATAATTTCTGTTTATTACATTTCCTAACTTAGAAATAACAGTAGTGCTATATAACACCGGATTCTTGATTGTTCAGAACAGTTTCCTATAAAATCATATTTAATTCATTGAAACAGAAAACATTTACATATACTCTTACTCTACATGTCGTTTTTAGTTCTGGGTTTGAGGTCGTCTTTATAGTCAGCCTTAATAATGTCTTTTTCAGTAGATGTTAGCAGGGATTGAGAAGCGCAACCGCACGTGAGATATGTGGTGGTCAAAGCGGCGCAGGGGCGGGTTTTCTCTGGGTTCTCCGGTTTCCGCTAGCTTTATGAAGAGCTATTGTTCTTAACTGATATTTATTTTTGTAAGAGTTGCATCTAAGTCGTGGAATGGTAGGAAAACCAAATATACTGAAATTATAATGTAAGATTTCTTTTCTGTAATATTTATTTGCGATAAAATCTGTTTCGAATGCAAATAGCTTGGAACATAATTTACACAAAATTTTACCTTTAGTGTATTTCTCGCTTTCACACTTAATTATGTGAATGTATTCTTATATATTACACAATTGTGATGTTTTATTCTTATTTAAACACTATTTGATAGTTAAACAACCTTTTGCGACGTATTTTTGAGATAATATCTGTTACAATTTACACTTGCCTGCGATAGCATCACCCTGAGCGTGGCTTCCCTTTCGTAAGAAGAAATTTGTTTGGCAAGAAACATTATCTCAGCTCTTAAACAATGAAAGTTGTTTCTTTTTTCTGATATTGTGGATTTTTTGACGTATGAATACCAATTAAAATACAAATGCATACCTACAATTATTTTAAATTTAATTTACAATACAATTATGTATCTTTTCATACTTTTATACAGACGAAAATAACTCTCTAGTCATACGATTTCTAATTTATATTAAACTTTACAACAACTGCCACCAGTTTAGGAAGATTACGTAAATAAGTAAATCTTCACATTCAGACATTTTCCATGCACACGTATGAAAATATAATAAATATTCACATAGTAATTCTTCTGACTTATGTGGGGTATTTTAAAATTTTAAGAACATTCATGTATAATTATTACCTAACGACAAGGTTTGGAATTCTGGCCAATGTGCATTCTTCCGTTGCAAATGCCCTTATTTTCACATGGCTGTTTAGCACAATAGGATAAATAATTTAACACAAAGAATGCAATCAACAGAAAACAAACAGTTTTCACATTCTTGAAATAAAAAGGATGGAAATATACAATTTCCTCGCGAAACTCATTTTCCATAACACAATAAAGTTTCACATTATATAAATCGATAGTATACTATATTTACAAAATAGCATCATGTTTATGAGTTTGGCTTTGCTAAGAAAAATTTTTAAAGTTATATTTTCTCCATTTTTTTTTTTTTTTTTTTTTTTTTTTACCTTTTTTTACGTAAGGTTGGCGTTGAAAGGTGTACTTGTATTCTAGTGTGATAACATAACCTGATGTAGTATATATATGTATAATGATTTACATTTGGCCACAATATAATTAAATACATATTTAAGCATAAAAGAAGCTGAATCAGCTTAATATTTTGCATCATTGGGTGGAATTTTACCACAAAATATGCATTTGAGTTTACATTATACTGCCATGTGAATTCACATTTAAGTAAATGTGCTTTAGGGACAAATATTTCCTTGCACAGATAATTATTACGGTTTTGTGGCAATTTATATGCCTTGCATCAATAGACGTGCGGAAATTATCTCAGGGTCCATGTACCCAACACAAAGCGTTGACGAAATCTAAATCCGAAATTTCGATGATTTGGTTTTTTAATGTGTTTGGATTACTTCTTCGGCCTGTTTACGAATGCAGTTAGCGATGGGTCTACATTGATGTGTATATGTTTTCACTACCTTCATTTTAAACGTGTGAACTTATTTACTATATATGCCTGGTTTTGCTGAGAAAACATTTTGATAACGTTGCAAAATTCGAAACAAGTCATCCTTTTTACGAAGTGTTGATGCTATGACACTCGTCTAATTTCTTTTATTATGATTGCTGGGTATTGATTTTCCATCTCATTCTCTTCCTCTTCTTTGAATTTAGTTGGGGAAGTGTTATAGTAATCCTTTTTTTCGCATCCTGCACATGTGTTGCTGTCCCAGACACTATTGATTTTATTTTCGTCGCAAATGCCCTCGGCATCTTTGATGGTTACTGCAATTATAGGAGCATCAATGTTTACATACTCGACAAAGAATCTTTCCTCGTCGTTGCATCCTTTTACTACTTTAATATTTCTTCCTCTAGAAAAGGGAGAGAAGTTTCCTCTTCTTCTTATTTAAGCTAGGTTTTGTTGCCTTTAGTTGTCATATTCTAGTGTGATAACATTACTTGATGTAGCATATATTTGTGGAATGATTTACATTTATCCACAATACAATTAAATACACGTTTAAGTATAATAAAAGCTGAAGTAGCCTAAACCTATACATCATTGGGTGGAATTTCAACACAAAATATGCATTTGAGTTAACATTATAACTGTCATGTGAATTCAATAAGATTTAAATAAATGTGTTTAGTAACAACTTTCTCCTTGCACAGTTAATTATTACGGTTTTGTCGGAATTTATATGCCTAGCAGCTATAGACGAGCGGAGTTTATCCCCAGCTCCATGTACCCAACACAAAGCATTGATGAAAACTGAATCCGACATTTCGATGATTTGATTTTTTAATGTGTTTGGATTACTTCATCGGCCTGTTTACTAATTGAGTTACTAGAGGGTCCACATTTATTTATATATATGGTTTCACTCCCTTCATTTTAAACGTGTGAACATATTTACTATATACGCCTGATTTTTCTGAGAAAACTTTTTCATAACGTTGCAAAATTCGAAACAAGCCAACTTTTTACACACTGTTAATGCTTTGACACTCATTTAGTTTCTTTATTATAATCGCTGGGTATTGGTTTTCCATCTCATTCTCTTCTTCTTCATTGAATTTAGTTAGGGAAGTGTTATCGTAGTCATTTCTTACGCATCCTAACCATGCGACGCTCTCGCACAAACTATTTATTTTATTTTTGTCGCAAATTTCTTCAGCATCTTTCATGCCTATTGTGGTTATGGGACGATTCTTGTCGATGTGTACATATTCCACAAAGAATTTCTTCTTCCATTTTTAACTTGTCGTAGCATCTTTATACTAATTTATTCATCTAGAGATGGGAGAGAAATATCTTCTTCTTCTCCTTCAATTTCAACTACTACAACTACTACGTGCCTCTTAAAAGCAATTATACCTTTTCAATAATATAGAATGTCTCTCCCTATAATCACATGTGTGATAAGCTTAGGGAACACCAGGGCAAGCAGCTCACCTGTTTGGTTCCCTAGCTTGATATTCAGCATCACCAGATACTTTACTCTTTCTCGTTTCTTGCCGATGACAAAACTGCTATATATACTTCACGTACGCAGAGGAAATTAGTTTTATTTGTTTTGATTAGTTCGTAGAACAGGTTTTCTCCAATGACTGTCGTGGTTCACCCAGTATTCAAAATAGCTTCTTAGGGTTTTTCCTGTAACTCTTACTTTTTGTGTGGGGGATTCAAAACCTGTCTCCCGCTTTTTTTCTAGTTGTTCGGAGCGACTATTTGAAGTGCCTTGTTTAATAATTGTGTTGAGTAGACTCCCGTTGGGTGCGCTTTGCGGCTGTGTCACTGGACCGACGATTGATGCCTTATCTCGATTCTTTAACAATGTTCCGCATACTGGCTCGTAAAGGTCCTTGGTCAGTTGTTGATGTTATTGGTGTCCGTGTTGGTACTAGACGCTACTTGTATGTCAGGTTGGGTATCCTCGTCAGAATTTTGGGATTTTGATGGACGTTGGGGCCACTGATACCTAGTTCGGTACCGGTCCCTCCCACGCACGTCCTGATGGTGCACTCTCGCTTCTGGCTGTTACCTTTGCCGCCCGCCTCCTCGTGGGCCTTGGTTCGAAGTTGGGTTGCCCCTTATCCTGAGTCTGCAAGTTATATTTTCTCATTTTTTTTTTTATTTAAGCTTGGTTTTGAAATGTTGACTGTTCATATTCTAGTGCGATAGCATAAGCTGATGTGGTTTATATTTGTGGAATAATTTACATTTGGCCCACAATACAATTAAATACACATTTAAGCATAATAAAACTGAATTAGCCTAATCCTTTACATTATTGGGTGCAATTTCACTACAAAATATGGTTTGAGTTTACATTATAACTGCCACGTGAATTCACAAAACCAATAAAATTTAAGTAAATGTGCTTTAACAGCAACTTTTTCCTTGCACACATAATAATTATGTTTTAGTGGGAATTCATATGCCTTGCATCTATAAACGAGAGGAGTTAATCCCGGGTCTATGTACCCAATATAAAACATTGACGAGGACTGTATCTAAAATCTCGACGATTTGATGTTTTAATCTGTTTGGATTACTTGTCGGCCTGTTTACGAATGGAATTAGTGATAGATCTACATTTTTATGTATTTGGTTTGATTCCTTTCATTTTAAAGGTGTCAACATATTTATTATATAAACCTGCCTTTTCTGAGAAAATTTTTGATAGCGTTGCAAAAATTCGAAACAGGTCACCTTCTTTACGAAGTGTTAATTGTATGACACTCATCTAGTTTCTGTATTATGATCGCTGGGTATTGGTTTTCCATCTCATTCTGCTCTTCTTCTTTGAATTTCATTAGGGAAATGCTATAGTAATCATTTCCTTTTTCGCATCCTACACATGCGATGCTGTCGCAGGCGCTATTTATTTTATTTTCGTCTCAAATTTCTTCAGCTAATTTCTTCTTCTACTTCTTCTTCTCCTTCAATTTCAACTACTACAACTACTACGTGCCTCTTAAAATCAATTATACCTTTTCAATAATATAGAATGTCTCTCCCTATAATCACATGTGTGATAAGCTTAGGGAATAACAGGGCAAGCAGCTCACCTGTTTGGTTCCTTAGCTTGATGTTCTGCCTCACCAGATACTTGACTCTTCCTCGTTTCTTGCCAATGACAAAACTGCAATATACTCCACATACACAGAGGAAATTAGTTTTATTTGTTTTGATTAGTTCGTAGAACAGGTTTTCTCCACTGTCGTGGTTCACCCAGTATTCAAAATAGCTTCTTATGGTTTTTCCTATAACTCTTACTTTTTGTGTGGGGGATTAAAAACCTGTCTCCCGCTTTCTTCTAGTTGTTCGGAGCGACTATTTGAAGTGCCTTGTTTAATAATTGTGTTCAGTAGACTCCTGTTGGGTGCGCTTTGCGGCTGTGTCACTGGACCGACGATTGATGCCTTATCCCGATTCTTTAACAATGTTCCGCAAGCTGGCTCGTAAAGGTCCTTGGTCGGTTGTTGATGTTATTGGTGTCCGTGTTGGTACTAGACGCTACGTGTGTGTCAGGTTGGGTATCCTCGTCAGATTCCCAGTGTGCTGCCTATCTTTGGAATTTTGGGATTTTGATGGACGTTGGGGGCCACTGATACCTAGTTCGGTTCCGGTCCCTCCCACGCACGTCCTGATGGTGCACTCTCGCTTCTGGCTGTTACCTTTGCCGTCCGCCTCCTCGTGGGCCTTGGTTCGACGTTGGGTTGCCCCTTATCCTGCGTCTGCAAGTTATATTGTCTCAATTTGTTATTTTTTGTATTTAATCTTGCTTTTGAAATGTTGACTGGTCATATTCTAGTGCGATATCATAACCTGATGTGGTTTATATTTGTGGAGTAATTTACATTTGGCCCACAATACAATTAAATACGCATTTAAGCATAATAAAAGCTGAATTAGCCTAATTCTTTACATCATTGGGTGAAATTTCGCTACACAATATGCAATTTGAGTTTACACTACAACTGTCATGGGAATTCACAAAACCAATAAAATTTTAGCGAATGTGCTTTGATAAAAACTTTTTTCATTGCACAGATAATAATTATGTTTTAGTGGGAATTCATATGCCTTGCATCTATAGACGTGCGGATTTTATCCCCGGGTCTGTGTACCCAACATCTCGATGAAATGATGTTTTAATCTGTTTGGATTACTTGTCGGCCTGTTTACAAATTTAGTTAATGATTGGTCTACATTTTTGTGTTTATGGTTTGACTCCCTTCATTTTAAATGTGTGAAGATATTTATTATATAGGTCTGGCTTTTCTGACAAAACCTTTTGATAGCTTTGCAAAAATTCGAAACAAGTCATCTTCTTTACGAAGTGTTAATGGTATGACACTCATCTAGTTTCTATATTATGATCGCTGGGTATTGGTTTTCCATCTCATTCTGCTCTTCTTTGAATTTAGTTAGGGAAGTGTTATAGTAATAATTTTTTTCGCATCCTACACATGCGATGCTGTCGCAGGCGCTATTTATTTTATTTTCGTCGCAAATTTCTTCAGCTATCTTCATGCCTACTGTACTTATAGGACGATTCTTGTCAATGTGTACATACTCGACAAAGAATCTTTTTTCTTCCATTTTTATCTCATAGTAGCATTTTTTTTACTAATTTATTATTTCTTCATCTAGAGATGGGAGAGAAATTTCTTCTTCTACTTGTTCTTCTTCTTCTCCTTCAATTGCAACTACTACAACTACTACGTGCCTCTTAAAAGCAATTATACCTTTTCAATAATATAGAATGTCTCTCCCTATAATCACATGTGTGATAAGTTAGGGAATACCAGGGCAAACAGCTCACCTGTTTGCTTCCCTAGCTTGATATTCTGCCTCACCAGATACTTTACTCTTTCTCGTTTCTTGCCAATGACAAAACTGCAATATACTCCACATACACAGAGGAAATTAGTTTTATTTGTTTTGATTAGTTCGTAGAACAGGTTTTCTCCAATGACTGTCGTGGTTCACCAAGTATTCAAAATAGTTTCTTAGGGTTTTTCCTGTAACTCTTACTTTTTGTGTGGGGGATTCAAAAGCTGTCTCCCGCTTTCTTCTACTTGTTGTGAGCGACTATTTGAAGTGCCTTGTTTAATAATTGTGTTCAGTAGACTCCCGTTGGGTGCGCTTTGCGGCTGTGTCACTGGACCGGTGATTGATGCCTTATCTCGATTCTTTAACAATGTTCCGCATGCTGGCTCGTAAAGGTCCTTGGTCGGTTGTTGTTATTGGTGTCCGTGTTGGTACTAGACGCTACGTGTGTGTCAGGTTGGGTATCCTCGTCAGATTCCCAGTGTGTTGCCTATCTTTGGGATTTTTATGGACGGTGGGGCCACTGGTACCTAGTTCGGTACCGGTCCCTCCCACGCACGTCCTGATGGTGCACTCTCGCTTCTGGCTGTTACCTTGTCCTCGTGGGCCTTGGTTCGAAGTTGGGTTGCCGCTTATCCTGCGTCTGCAAGTTATATTTTCTCAATTTTTTATTTTTTGTATTTAATCTTGGTTTTGAAATGTTGACTGTTCATATTCTAGTGTGATTAAATAATCTGATGTGGTTTATATTTGTGGAATAATTTACATTTGGCCCACAATACAATTAAATACACATTTAAGCATAATAAAAGCTGAATTAGCCTAATTCTTTACATCATTGGGTGAAATTTCGCTACACAACATGCAATTTGAGTTTACATTACAGCTGCCATGGGAATACACAAAACCAATAAAATTTTAGCAAATGTGCTTTGATAAAAACTTTTTCATTGCACAGATAATAATTATGTTTCAGTGGGAATTCATATGCCTTGCATCTATAGACGTCCGCATTTTATCCCCGCGTCTATGTACCCAATATAAAACATTGACGAGGACTGTATCTAAAATCTCGATGATTTGATATTTTAATCTGTTTGGATTACTTGTCGGCCTGTTTATGATTGCAGTTAGTGATGGGTCTACATTTTTGTGTATATAGTTTCACTCCCTTCATTTCAAAAGTGTGAACAGGTTTATTATATAAGCCTGGTTTTTCTAATAAAACGTTTTCATAACGTTGCAAAATTCTAAACAACTCATCCTTGTTACGAAATGTTGATGATATGACACTCGTTTAGTTTCTTTATTATGATCGCTGGGTATTGGTTTTCCGTCTTATTCTCTTCTTCTTCTTCTTCTTTGAATTTAGTTAGGGAAGTGTTATCGTAGTCATTTCTTTCGCATCCTATCCATGCGACGCTCTCGCAAGCACTATTTAATTTTCGTCGCAAATTTTGTCAGTATTCTTCAAGCCTTCTGTAATTATAGTAATATCGATGTGTACATGCTCGACAAATAATCTTTCCTCTTCCTTCTTTATCCCGTCGTAGCATTTATTACTACTTTATTATTTCTTCCCCTAGATAGGGGAGAGAAGTTTCTTCTTCTTCTTCTTCAATTTAAACTACTAGTTCGTAGAACAGGTTTGCTCCAATGACTGTCGTGCTTCACCCAATATTCAATATAGCTTTATAGGGTTTTTCCCATAGCTCTTACTTTTTGTGTGGGGGATTCAAAAGCTCTCTCCCGCTTTCTTCTAGTTGTTCGGAGCGACTATGTGAAGTGTCTTGTTTAATAATTGTGTTCAGTAGACTCCCATTGGGTGCGCTTTGCGGCTGTGTCACAGGACCGACAATTGATGTCTTTTCTCGATTCTTTAACAATGTTCCTGTTGGTACTAGACGCTACGTGTAGGTTAGGTTGGGTATCGTCGTCAGATTCCCAGTGTCTTGCCTGCCTTCGTAATTTTGGATGGATGGTGGGGCCCCTGATACCTAGTTCGGTAGCGGTTCTTCCCACGCTTCTGGGTGGTGCCTTTGCCATGCGCCTCCTAGTGGACCTTTGTTCGGCGTTGGGTTGCCACTAATCCTGCGTCTGCAATCCCTAGTGTTATTATTTCGCTTCGGGGTATGGGGGTTGTAATTTCCTCGTGCCCCTCCCACGCGAAACTTAGGCGTATCTGGTTGCCTAGTATGAGGACATAATCTATTGCTAGAGTGCCGGTTGAGGTTAAACTTGGAGTTCCTGTTTTCTTGGTTGTCCGCTCTTCCCTCTGGTTACAGGTTTTCTTTTCCAGAGTGGCTAGTTTGTTGGGCCTATTCGGGTGCTCGGCGTTACTGAAATGTACTGCGTCACTGTTCTCGGCGTGACTAAGATATTCTAAGTCTCGTTCTGGGGATACTGCTCATGTTCTGGAGTTTCATGACGCCCATTCCGGGGGTTCTATTTTTCTTGCCGTCTTCCAGATGGGAGTTGGCCTCGTAGACGTTCTTCCTCCTCCAGAAGTAGACCTAAGTCCAGGAATCGCTCCTACACTCTCCTGCTTCAAAAGTGACCTCCGTCTTAGGTTTTCAGTCGTGTGATAGCGTTCCGGCACCGTTAATGAGGCCGCCTTATAAGGTCCCCAGTAATGTGTTTCTTTCAACAGATGTTAGCATTGGTTCAGATACGGTATTGCCTCGGCTAGATATATGAAGAATTACTGTTTTAACCGATAATTATTCTTGCAAGGAGAACTGCCTGGGTCGTGGAATGGTATGTTAACAAATATCCTGATACTATAAGGTTAGATTTCTTTACTGTAATGTTTAATTGCGATAAAAACTTGTTTCGGTCGCTTCGAACATAATTTAAACAAAACTTTCCTTTGGCGTCTTTCTCGCTTTCACACGTATTTACGTGAATATGTTCTTATATATTACACAATTGTAAGGCTTTCCTCTTATTAAACACAATTTGATAGTTAAACAATCTTTTGCGACGGGATCTAAGAAAATATCTGTTACAATTTAAACTCGCTTGCGATAGCAACATCCTGAGCCACTTCCCTTTCGTAAGAAGAAATTAGTTTGGCTAGAAACATTATCTCATCTCTTAAACAATGAAAGTTGTTTCTTTTGTCTCATATTATGGATTCTTTGGCGTATGAATACACATTAGAATACAAATGCATACATAAATTTATTTTAAATTTAGTTTACAATACAATTATGCTTCCTTTCATGCTTTAAACAGACTAAAATTACTCTCTAGTCATACGATTTCTGATTTATATTAGATTTTACAATAACTGCCACCAGTTGAGGAAGATTACGTAAATAAGTAAAGCTTCACATTCGGATATTTTCCATGCACACGTATGAAAATATAACAAATATTTACATAGTAATTTTTCTGCCCTATGTAGGGTATTTTAAACTTTTAAGAACATTCATTTATAATTTTTTCCGAACGACAATATTTAGAATTCAGACCAATATGCATTCTACCGTTGCAAATGCCCTGAAGTTCACATGGCTTTTTATGAGAATAAGATAGATAATTTAACAAAAAGAATGCAACCAGCATAATATAAAGAGTTTTCAAATTCTTGGAATAAAAAAGATGGAAATGTAAAATTCCCCCGATATTCAGCTTTCATAATAGAATAAAGTTTCACATTATATAAATTAATAACATATGATATTTACAAAATAACACCATGTTTACGAGTTTGGCTTTGCCTCCACCAATTTTCAAAGTTATATTTTCTCCATTTTTTTTTTTATTTAAGCATGATTTTGAAGTGTGTACTTGTCATATTCAAGTGTGATAACATAACCTGATGCAGTTTATATTTGTGGAAGGATGTACATTTGGCCCGCAATACAATTAAATACACATTTAAGCATAATAAAAGCTGAATTAGCCTAATTCTTTACATCATTGAGTGGAATTTCACTACAAAATATCCATTTGAGTTTACATTATAACTGTCATGTGAATTCAAAAAACCAATAACATTTAAGTAAATGTGCTTTAGGAATTACTTTTTCCCTGCACGGACAGTTATTACGGTTTTTTGGGGAATTTATATGCCTTGCATCTACAGACGTGCGTAGATTATCCCCGGGTCTATGTACCCAACACAAAGCATTGACGAAGACTAAATCCGAAATTTCAATGATTTGATTTTTAATGTGTTTGGATTACTTCGTCGGCCTGTTTATGAATGGAGTTACTGATTGGTCTACATTTATGTGTATATGTTTTCACCCCCTTCATTTTAAAGGTGTGAACATATTTAGTATATAAGACTGGTTTTCTGAGAAAGCTTTTTTGATAACGTTGCAAAATTCGAAACAAGTTATCCTTTTTACGAAATGTTGACGATATGACACTCATCTAGTTTCTTTATTATGATCTCTGGGTATTGGTTTTCCATCTCACTCTCTTCTTCTTTGAATTTAGTTAGGGAAGTGTTATAGTAATCATTTTTACGAAAATAAGTAAACTTTCACATTCGGATATTTTTCACGCACACTTATGAAAATGTAACAGATATTTACGTAGTAATTTTTCTGACTGATGCAGGGTATTTTATAGTTTTAAGAACATCCATGAATAATTATTTCTTAACGACAATGTTTAGAATTCAGGCCAATTTGCATGCTTCCTTTGCAGCTTTTAATAAAAATTGTTGCTTCTTTGTGTGTGAGTGTTTGACTGAATGAGGGATAAGGATTGTGAATATGTGTAACAGAGAGAGAGTTCAACAGGGAGAAAGTGTGCGTAAAAAAGTCATTGACAAAATGTGTTTGTATAACACAGAGAGAGAGAGAGTGAGAGAGAGAGAGTGTGTGTGTGTAACAGAGAGAGAAAGTGTGTGTGTGCAACAGAGAGAGAGAGAGAGTGTGTGTGTGTGTGTGTGTGTGTGCAACAGAGAGAGAGAGAGTGTGTGTGTGTGCGCAACAGAGAGAGAGAGAGAGAGAGTGTGTGTGTGTGTGCAACAGAGGGAGTGTGTGTGTGTGTGTGTGCGCAACAGAGAGAGAGTGAGTGTGTGTGTGTGTGTAACAGAGACAGAGAGAATGTGTGTAATAGAGAGAGAGAGTGTGTGTGTGCGTGCGTAACAGAGAGAGTTTGTGTATGTAATAAGAGCGTGTGTGGGGGAGAAGAAGAGGGTGTGTATGTAAGAAGGGGAGACAGAAAGAGTGGTATAACAGAGAGAGTGGTTGTGTGTGTGTAACAGAGAGGGTGCATCTTTATCAGAGGGGGAATGCATGTGACAGAAAGAGTGTAAGCGTGCAACTTTAACGCACAGAGAGAGAGAGAGAGAGAGAGAGAGAGCGAGAGAGAGAGAGAGGGTTTGCAATATAGAGCGTTTTTGCATGATGCAGAGAAATGGATAAATACTGTGTGTGTGTGTGTGTGTGTGTGTGTGTGTGTGTGTGTGTGTGTGTGTGTGTGTGTGTGGCAGAGAGAGAGAATGTGCAAAGAGCGTGTAACAGAGAGAAGAGTGCGAGGTATTTGGGATGGAGAGTATATCAGTGTAACAGGGACAGAGAGAGAGAGAGAGAGAGAGAGGGCGCGAGAATGAGAGAGAGAGAGAAAGAAAGAAAGAATTTGTGTGTGACACATAGTGAGTAAATTTGTGTGATAAGCTGCGAGAAGAAATGTGTGTATATGTGTGTGTGTGTCGGAGAGACGGCATTGGTGTGTATTATGTGTGTGCGTGTGTGTATGTGTAACAGAGATAGAGGTGGATGTGTAAGGGAGGAAGGTTATGGGTGCGTGAATTTTTATAAATTTATTTAACTGCATGTTCCACTACAATAAGCAGTAATACTATATGCATTGGCTACTAATATATACGACTTTATCATTACAAATTAGATAATATATCTATATGAAATTGACGATGGCTTCTTTTTCGATGCTGAGTTTGAGATATTTTTCCTATGCTTTAATGTGACTAATTATTTGTTTCTTATATTTACTCCATTGCCATACTTTTACGATTATTTTAGCTTTACTGTTTTTCCAAACTTGGTAAATTGTTTTTTGTACTTCTGTAACAGTTCTCTGTTGGTACTGGACCACTGACTAGGTTACACAGTAGGAGTACAAAGTCTCATATGTGTGTGTGTGTGTGTGTGAAGATGTGACTGTGTGAGAGTTAGAGTATACCTGTATGATGTAAAAGAGATATTGTGTGTGATAAAATGCGTGTTAGTATGTGAATATGTACTAATTAGTGTGTGTGTGTGTGTGTTTGTGTATGCGAATGGGAGAAGGTGCGCGAGTGTGTGACTTGTGAATGTGAGTATGTGAGCTGTGAGTTTTTTTGTAGTGTTTAACGCCCGCTTTTACATGTGGCACCGCAGGCGATGACACTGGTGATATATGGAATGGAGATGGAGCACCGGTGGAATGCGATGGCGGGGGAAACCGGAGAACCCGGTGCAAACCCGCCCCTGCGCCGATTTTTGCACCACAAATCTCACATGTGGTCGCTTGGAATCGAACCCGGGCCGTGAGTAACTGAGTGTGAATGATTAACTGAGTCTGTGTGTGATAAACGGTCTGCTCACACAAACACCTACCTACTCTAAAACTCACTCGCCTTAACACGCGCTCATAATATTCCATCATCTACTCACACACTCATAACGCTCGCCTACATGCACATCATCCTGAGTCAAACTCGCTCATTCACTTACTCACCTTTACATACATTTGGTCTCGCACACTCCATACTCACTCACACACTCATTTGCTAACATACTCCCCACACCACGTACTCAAACACTCACTTATTCTCACACACTCACTTATTCTCACATACTTAAGATTCGCTCATTCATATACTCTCACATTCCCAATCACAATTATTCACACAATCAATCACCCATTCGCTCTGTCACCCTCCGTGGTGCAGTGGTTACCAAGATTGCGGGTTCAAACCCGACGTAGGGCAATGGATTTTTTTTCGGGTGTAAAAAGCCTTAGCATGGCTTCCTTTGGAAGGGAAGTAAAGCCATTTGTTCCGTGTCGTAAACCTACGTAAAAGAACCTCAAGCCTGACAAAGAGGCCTCTGAGCACAATTAAGCGATCTTTCACATCCAAGAATGGGACCACAGTAGTTAAGGGGAGTCCATAAGTAAAACTCCATTTCCATTACCTAGTCACTCACATATCAAATAGTCACAAGTTTACCTGCCTACTTACTCGCTAATTAGCCAATCCCGTCACATACTCGCAGTCACACAGTTCCATACTCTAACATCACCTATACACCTAACTGATTTTCTCATACTACATGCTCCCATACCTATTTACCTAAACCAATACTCACATACTCTCACACACTGAAAGACTCACACGGTGTCACACACACACACACACACACACACACACACACATTCTCGCAAACTCACACACCTCACGTACTCACACACACTCATGTAGTCTCACGCAATCGCACCTATACACCTAACTGATTTTCTCATACTACATGCTCCCATACCTATTTACCTAAACCAATACTCACATACTCTCACACACTGAAAGACTCACACGGTGTCACACACACATTCTCGCAAACTCACACACCTCACGTACTCACACACACTCATGTAGTCTCACGCAATCGCATGCTCAGAAATACTCTCGTACTCACACAAAATCATATTCTTAGTCATACTCCGCTATATACACACACACACACACACACACACACACACATACACACACTGTTACACTTACACACCTCCTCTCTTTTTTACATATACACCCTCTCTGTCTCTCTGTCTGGCTGTCTCTGTCTGTCTGTCTGTCTGTCTGTCTGTCTGTCTGTCTGTCTGTCTGTCTGTCTGTCTGTCTGTCTGTCTGTCTGTCTGTCTGTCTCTCTCTCTCTCTCTCTCTATCTCTCGCTATTACACCTAAACTGTCGATTATACACGCAGACAGACATACAGCCTGTTTTTCTGTGATACACACACCCACGCACTCTCTCTCTTTTACACTAAATGTTTGACTGTTAGCCCTCTCTATTATTTACACATACACACATTCTCTGTTGTACATGCATACTCTGTTGAACACACACACACAATACCGCCCCCCCCTCTCTCTCTCTCTCTCTCTCTCTCTCTGTTTAACGCACCTCTCTATTACACATATAAAACACACTCACACTCTGTGTTATACACTCACTGTGTTACACGCTCCTTCTGTTACACACACCCTCTTTCTCTGTTGTATGTATGTGAATCTGTGTGAGTGTATGTAGATAATATGAGTATATGCGGGTAGGTGTATGTGAGTGTGCGCGACAATGTGAGCATGTGGATGTTTCGGATTTGCATAGTAGAGGGGTGTGTGAGTACGTGAGTGTGAGTATTATGAGAGCTTTTAGTTATTGAATGAATGTAGGCGAGTATGTGACCACGTAAGTGTGTCTGAGTATGTGAGTGGATATGTGTATATAGTATGTCTGTGAGCATGTGAGTGCGTATGTGTGTGCAGCTATGAGTGTGAGTGTGTATGCGTAAGTGGGTGTGAGACAATGTGACTGTAGTACAGTATGTGAATGTGTGCGTGGATTGAGTGTGTGTGTGAAAAAGTGAGGGTGTATGATTATGTGTGAGTATGTGAGATGTAAGTGTGTTTGAATGTGTCGAGTATGTGAGAATGTGATTGGGTGTGACTATGTGAATTGTGAGTGGGTGTTTGTCAGAGTATGTGATTACCTGAGTGTGTTGTGTACGTGACTGAGTGGGTTGGTGCGTGAGTTAGTGAGTTTTGAGTGAGTGTATGAGTATGCGAGATTGTGTGAGTGTGTGTATGTGGGTAACTGAGCATATTGGGACTATATATGAATGTGAGTTGTGAGTAATTGTGTGTGTGTAAGTGATGGGAGTGTGAGAGACTATGTGTGAGTATCTGAATATGTATGTGAGTTACTGAGTTGTTGAGCATGTGAGTAAGTGTTAGTTGTGAGTGAGTGCATAAGAGTAACTGAGTTGATTAGTACGTGAGTGTGTGTATCTGAATGTGATGAGTAACGGAATGTGTATGAGTAAGTAAGTAACTTCAATATGTGAGTGTGTGTGATCGAGTGTCTGTGAGCATATGAGTATGTATGTCAGAATGTGAGTATGTGAGTCTTTGTGCGTATTTGAGGGAATGTGAACAACTATTTGTGAGTATTTGAGAAGATGTGTATGCGAGTAAGTGAGCGTGATTGAGTGGGTATGTGAGTAGTGTGGAATGTGTTATATCAGTGCGGGTTAATGAGTATGCGTGTGTTTTGAGTATATTCGAGTGTGTGTGAGTATATAAATGTGCATAAGTATGGGAGTATGTATATGTGAGCGTGTGGGTATGTAAGTCTGTGAGTACGTTAGTGTGTGAGTTCTGAGAGTGTATGGGTATGTGGGTGTAGGTGAGCATGTGAGTGAGTGTGAGTATATATGTGTGAGGTTATGTGAGTTGTGAGTGTGTATAAATGGATGTGTGTGCGTTGGTGTATGATATATGAGTATGTCTGTGTAGGTTTGTGTATGTGAGTATGTGCCTCAGTATTGAATATGTGAGTGTGAATGTTTTTAATACATTTATTGATTCACACGTTCCATTACATAGTGCAATGCTACATTATTGGTTTGCCTTTCCATTCTATAACCCGTTTCAGTTCAGGGTACGGCTGACGATGGTTTCGATAGTGTTGCTGTTGTCTAACTACTGAGGGATCGCAGGGAGTTGTGCGGAACGAACGCATGGCACAGTCCGTCACGTAATGCTATAAACTGTGAGCATCAATGTTGAAATTCCTTCTACCTCACTAACAGTAGACAATATGCAATAGTTATTGGATTTATCATCTCTTACCTACTGTAATGTCAGCACTGCTCTAATGGGGCATCGAACACGATGAGTTAACACGTTCGTTTAACACACCGCTATACTCCAACACCATTTAATGCATATTGTTTTCCACGGCGCGTGTGCAGTGTATGATGTAACAGTTAGTGCGAGGGCTTACCACTGGTAACATAAACTGGGCAGGTAGCATGTATTGAATAAAATATCTGGTTCTTCGAATATTAATAATTACTTAGTTAATAATTTACATAGTATTTCAATTATGCTTTCTGATAGCATTTACAAAATGAACACAATTTTCAAAACAGTTTTTACAATGCATTTCTCAGATGGTGACTATTTTCCTCTTCTTTGAAGTATTTTTCTTTAGAATCTCTTCCTTTCCTCCTCCAGGTTTCCACGGCAATGTAATGCTTGGTCTGGTGTGTGTTCTCCTCTGTTGCATGGGCAGTTTGGATCTTCTGTTATTCGGTATCTGTAATAATGTACTTTTAGCCTATCATGTCCTGTAGCATTTTTGTAAAGTGTGTAGTCAAATTGCGTCTTAATTGCATTCTTCCTGGAGCTCTAGGCCAGTGAGTGTGTGCGAAAATGTGTGAATGAATATAAGTATGTTATTTTATAGTGTTTAACGCCCGCTTCTACTACTGTGGCACCGCAGGCGAGACACCGGTGGAATGTGATGACAGGGGAAACCCAGAACCCGAAGAAAACCCGCCCCTGCGCCGCTTTGTCTCATGCACGGTCGCTGCGGATCGAATCCGGGTCGTCTAGGTGAGAGGCGAGCGGTCTAACCACTCGGCCATGGCGCGACCCAATATGAATATGTGAGTGTGTGCGAGTAGATGATATATTTAAGTGTGTAAGTATATGAGTGAGTTTGAGTATATGAGTGAGTATGAGTATATGCATACCTGTGAGTGTCTGCATCTGCATATAGTATGAGATCGTGTGCGATTATGTGAGATATGAATAATTGAGTTGTATGAGTATCTGAGTGTATGTGATTGCGTGAGTATGTTGTTGTATGTGAGGATTATACTGTATGGATATATAAGTGTATGTAGATATGTGCAGGTGTGTGTATATAACTGAGTATATACGTGTATAAGATGTGTGTATGTGTGTGTGAAAATGTGAGTATCTGTGAATATGTGACATTGTGAGAGTATGTGAGTGACTATTTTAGTGTGTGAGCATATGAGCATACATGAATTAGTAGGGATGAGAGTGTGTGAAGTGAGTGTGTGACTCTTGTGAGAATATGTGAGTGTATATGAGCATGTGAATTTTTTAGGGATAAGTTTGTGTGTAATGTGAGAATTTGAGATTATGCGAGTGTGTGAGTATGCGAGTATGTGAATGTGTTATGTAAGTATATAAGTATGTGAGTGTGTCTGTGTGTAAACTAAAGCGTGTAAGTAGGTGACACATGAATGATTATGTGAGTTGTGAGTAAGTGATTGTGTCTGATACGTGAGTATGTGAGTACGTGAGCTTGTGGAGTATGATAGTTTATGTGAGTGAGTGTAAGTATGAGCGTGTGTGTGAGTACATGAGTTTATGTGTGAGTGTTAGTTGTGTATGAGTGTATGTGATATATGAGCGTGAGTATGTGTGTGAATATGTGACATCACCTATTCTATCACTCAGTACTCACAAACTCAAATATCACATACTCTCACATACTTACTCATCACCTACTCAAAAATGCTCACTCTCTAACATACTTACAAATCGCAATCCTCAAATGATTAGATAGTCACAAATCAACTTGACCACACTTACTCATATACTCATAGACAAGCTACTCGCACACTTGTATACTCTTGTACTCTCACACAATCAGACACTCCTACTCCCTCACACTCACGGTTCCCAGCTATTCCATTGAATTTTTTAATCTGAATTTTTCAGTCCACCTTTGTCTTTTTTTCCCTTGTTCCTAATCTACTTTGATCTCTACCCTTCAGTGTTATCATTTTTAGCATAACTTAGAATTATTTCCTCTTGTGCTGCATGCTCTTACACACTTTCAATTGCTCACACACTCACTTCTCTCACTTCACCTACTTACACACTCACATACTCTCACACACATACTGTTCACACACTCACAATTACACACATATTCAAGTGCCCATTTACAAACTCACTCAAACACTATTATACGTTTTCTTATAACATAGACAGACGCCCACATCTCCTATGCACAAACTCACATACACTATACCACCATACTTATCTGCTCTCACAACTCACAACTATTCACTCTCTTACTCCTTAACACAATCACTTACTCGAAAACTCTCACCCATTCACGTACTCTCACATCTCCTAATCACACACTGTTTTCTCACAGATTTGCTTACTTCCACACACTCACATGCCCTTGTACTCTCACATTCAAGGAGCCTGACACTCAAATACTCTCATACACATGCTGTCACATCATTTACTCACATCTCAAGTTACCCTCGTGCACTTTCACTTTCAATTACTCACACACTAACGTTTCTTATAGAGTTTAACGCCCGATTTTACTACATATGGCACCGCATGCGATAGCTACAGGTGAGTACGTGATTGCATGTGAGTATGTGATACGAGTGAGTATATGGGTGAGTGTGATTGGGTTTGTGAATATGTCAATGTGTGAGTGTGTTTGAGTATGTGGGTGTACATTGGTATATAAGGGTGTATATGTGAATATGTCAGTATGTGTGTGTGTGTATATATATTATGTGTGTGAGTATGTACATACTTGTGTATGAGAGTTTCTGATTATGTGAGTATGTGTATAACATTGCTTACAGGTTGATGAGTGTGGATGTGTATATACTTGTGTGTTACTATGTTAGTGTGTGAGTGTGTTTATATGTGTATATATGTTAGTGCATGTGAGTTGTGAGTATGTGAGTGTGCGTGAGTGTTATGCTGGAGTATGTGTGTGAGGAAGTAGGTTAGTTTTTGGAGTACGTGAGCTTGTGTGAATTATAAGAGTGCGATTAGCTAAGCTTGCGAGTAATTAAGCGCGTATCTGTGAATGTATGTGCGTATGAGAGTGTTTGTGTATGAAAACGTGTGTGTTTGCGAGAACGTGAGCTCAATTGACAATATGAAGGTATGTGTGTATCTGAGTGTATGTATGTGAATATATGAGACTGTGAGTATGTGATTATGTAAATATATGCGAGTATGTGATTTTGTAGGATAATGTGTGTGTGTGTATGTGAATATATGAGACTGTGAGTATGTGATTATTTTAGTGTACATGTGCATATGCATGTGAGTGCGTGAGAGTATGCCAGTGTGCGCGTATTAGCCAGTGTGGGTGAATGAGTGATTGTGTATGACTGAGATTGCGTGCGAGTGTATGAGACTGTTTGAGTGAGTGTGTGCGAATGTGTCAATGTATGTGAGAGTTTGTGAATGTGCATGAGAATGGTAGTTGCGAGTGAGTATATATCAGTGGTTAAGTAAGAATGTATGTTTGTACTTAGTGTGTGAATATGTCAAAATATTATACAACCTTACACACTCATTCACACACACACACACACACACACACACACACACACACACACACACACACTCGCATTCTCACACACTCCGTTACTCACATATTCTCTTAAACACACTCAAACTCGCACACTTTCACCTAAATATTCTCAAATAAATGCTCAAACAATTGCTCGCAAACACTCACATACAACCCCTCCTTTACTCAAAGATACTCACATACACACATACATACTCAGTCACATTCATTTACTCCCACCCATATACACAATTGCTCACATATTCACACATATGTACATATCAAACTGACATACACACATTCATTTACTTATACGAACATGCTCACACACTCATGCTCTCACACACTCTCACATATTCACGCACATTCACCACAAGCATCTACATGTACACACTCACATACTCTCGCACAAACATACAGTCTCACATGCACACACATCCCTACTGACATATTGTTACATACTGATATACACTCACTCTCACTCACATGTTCATAAACTCTAACAAACTTACACTTCTACATGTATGCACTCACACATTCTTACATTCGAACTTACCCACACTCATATACATATACAAACTTACATAGGCACTTCTATTTCAATACAATCACAAAACTTCTATACCCATACACACTCATATTCTCACTCACCTCTACTCATACACACACCCATACTCAAACATATCTACCCATACATACATACACCCGTCTGCTCATATACATTCACACTCTCGTAAACATCTGTTTATACACACTCTCATACTCACACACATCTACCCACATTCTAACAAACTCTGACAAATCGATACAAACTCATCGACATAGTCACATGCTTCTAATCATACACACAAACAAACTCTCACACTCATACATACAGCTTCTCAAACACAAGCTCGTATGGTCACACATTCACATACGCAAAAATCATATGTGTGTATGTCAGTGTGTTTGAGTAAACAGGTGCTAGTTAGAGTATGGGAGTATTGTGAGTATATGAGTGCGACAGAGTACGGACAATGTACGCGAAATGTGTATGAGAATCTGTGAGTAGGTGAGTGATGTGTAGGTGAACATATGAGTATATCCATTGGTGATTTGCACGTATGGTTGTATGCGAGTGATGATGTGAATATATTACTATACGAATATGTAGTATTAGAGAGTATGTGAGTGTGTGAGTAGGAGTCATGTGAGCATGCTAGTGTGTCAATGTGAGTAAGTATATGTGAGTAGTTGAATGAGTGCCTGAGCAGGTGAGTGTGTAAATAAGTGACTAGCTGATTTGTAAGTATATGAGAAGGTGATGTGTGCGAGAGTATGTGAGTAGCTGAGTGAAAGTCTCACTAGGTAAAATAGTCTGTGAGTAGGTAGGTTTGTGTGTGAGTGGGTGTTGTATGAGCTTAGGAGTAAGTGTATCATACGTGATATGTGAATTTGCTAATGAGTGTATGAATATGTGACATGCCAGTGTGTGAATGAGTCTTTGAGTAAGAGTAGTGTGTGGGTAGCGGAGGGACTTTCTGAATGTTTGAGATGTGAATGTGCAAGTGTGTGGGAGAGTATCAGACTGTTGCGTATGTGAGTGTGTGACCATACGAGCTTGTGTTTGAGAAGATGTATGTATGAGTGTGAGAGTTTGTTTGTGTGTATGATTAGAAGCATGTGGCTATGTCGATGAGTTTGTATCGATTTGTGCGAGTTTGTTAGAATGTGGGTAGATGTGTGTGAGTATGAGAGTGTGTATTAGCAGATATTTGCAAGAGTGTGAATGTGTATGAGTAGACGGGTGTGAGTATGTATGTATGTATGTATGTATGTATGTATGTATGTATGTATGTATGTATGTATGCATGCATGCATGTATGTATGTATGTATGTATGGGCAGATATGTTTGCGTATGAGTGTGTGTATGACTAGATGTCAGTGAGAATATGACTGTGTATGAGTATATAAGTTTTGTGATTGTATTGAAATAGAAGTGCGTATGTAAGTTTGTATATGAATGTGAGTAAGTTCTAATGTAAGAATGTGTGAATGCATACATGTAGAAGTGTAAGTTTGTTAGAGTTTATTAACATGTGAGTGAGAGTGAGTGTATATCAGTATGTAAATCTATGTCAGTAGGGATGTGTGTCAATGTGAGACTGTATGTTTGTGGGAGAATATGTGAGTGTGTACCTGAAGATGCTTGTATGTGAATGTGCGTGGATATGCGAGAGTGTGTGAGAGCATGAGTGTGTGAGTATGTTCGTATAAGTAAATGAATGTGTGTATGTCAGTTTGAGTATGTACATATGTGTGAATATGTGAGCAATTGTGTGTACGGGTAGGAGTAAATGAATGTGACTGAATACGTAAGTGTATATTTGAGTAACTACTCTAACCATTAGGTGAATGAAGAATAGTAATACAACTAACACACATCTCTATCTCTTTCTTAATCTTACTCTAGCAACTGGGTTAAAATAGGAGTAGTATCACACCTAACACACTTGTCTCTCTCACGCTCTCTCTTTTACTGCAACACTAAAAAATAAAAAAATAAAAGAGTAGTAATGCACCTAACATCTTTCTATGTCTGTATGTACCTTCTACTCTACTCTAACAACATGCTGAAAAAGGGTAGTAATACATCTAACATACACCTTTCTCTCTCTTATTCTTAGTCTAAGAATATGTGAATAAATGTGGTAATACGCCTTACATACACCTCTCTTTTACACCTACACTAACAAAATGCTGTAAATAGAGTAATATAAAACCTAATAAAATTCACTCTCTCCTGCTAACTCCTACTCTAACATCATGGTGAAAAAGAGTAGTAACACACCTAACATCTCGATCTCTCTTACTCCCTCTCTAACAATATGGTGAAAGAAGAGTAGTAACACACCCAACACACTTTCTCTCTCTCTCTCTCTCTCTCTCTCTCTCTCTCTCTCTCTCTCTCTCTCTCTGTTACCCCTGCCGTAACAATATGGTGAAGAAAGAGCAGTAACAAATCTAATACCCTTTCTCTCTCTATCTCTCTCTCTCATTCTCTCTCTTATTCCTCTTCTATGTGGAAAATATTAGTAGCACACTTAACACATTTCATCCTCTCTCTCTCTCTCTCTCTCTCTCTCTCTCTCTCTTACTTCTACTCTACTATATGGTGAAAAAGGATCAGTAACAAGCCAAACACACTTTTCTCTCCCTCTGTTCTACTTCAACTCTAAGAATATTGTGAAAAAGGAATAGTAACACACCTAACATACTTCTCTCTCTTATTCCTACTCGAACAATATGGTGAAAATGGAGCAGTAACACACCCAAGAACTCTTTCTCTCTTTCTTACCTGCTCTAATAATATGGTGAATGAAGTGGTGACAGGCCTAACACACTTCCCTTTTTTTTTCATGTACTCCTACTATAAAAATATGATGAGAAAATGCAATAACTACCTAACAAACTTGTCTCTCTATCTTACTCTCTCTCACTTAATCTACCAATATGTTTTAAAAATGTAGTAACGTACCTAACAAAATTCTCTCTCTCTCTCTCTCTCTCTCTGTCTCTCTAAGTCTTAGTCCTACTTTTCAATATGGTGAAAAATTTGTAGTTACATAATTAACACACTTTTCCCTCATCTCTCACTACTGCTCTAACAATATGACGAAAAAAGTGTAGTAACAAACCTAATATACTTCTCTCTCTTGATCCTACTCTAACAATATAATGAAGAAATGAGTAGGAACACACCTAATACGCTTATCTCCATCTCTCTTACTCTCACTAACAATATGCTGAGAAAAGTGTAATAACACACCTAACACATTTCTCTGTTGATTTTACTCCTGCACTAATAATACGGTCAAAAGTGTAGTAACACGCATGCCATACTTCTATATGTCTCTGTTACTCCTACTCTATCAATATTGTAACAAAGAAGTAATAGTACCATAAACACACCTCTATCTCTGTTAATTCTACTCGAACACTATGGTGAAAAAAGAGTAGAAAAACAACTAAAACACCCTTCTCACTCAATCTCTCTTCCTCTCTATTACTCCTACTCCGATAATATGGAGTAGCATCCCAACCATGCCTAGTTGTGCAGACCAGTGCAAGTGTCGTGAATTGAAGGCCTGGAGTGGAGGGCATAAGACACCCAAGGTCGCGCGCAATACATTGGTTGTAATGGGAAAACAGTGAAATTTAAAACAGATATAATTACGTCATAAGGATACCTGAGTAGGAAATAGTTGCGACAACATATTTTTATGATCATCAGCATCTATGCTCAGGGATTAACCCTTGAATGTCCTGCTGGGAGTTGAACAAAATCACTTCATTGAATAGACGGAATTTCAACCCACAACTGAACAAAACAGAAGTAAATATTATCATTGAACTTGAATATCGCATTCCTGCATTTAAAATGTTTTACAAACGGGATGTGAGCATCATAGAGAGCATAATTTAATTTTAATTCCGTTTCTGCCGTTCCTTCTCAGTGATTCCATGTATACTTTCTGCCTTTTACTTTAATACACAAAGTCGTCAACAAGAATTATAAAGAAGGCTTGTTAAGTGTGTCTCTGCAGTAAAGTAGTCAAAGCGCTGAATTAAAAATGCAAAATATGGTGGGTTCGATTCTAGACTGATGAAGTTCTTATTTCATGATCATCATTCCACATCCTCAAAATCCTGGAAATATGAATGCGATACCGAATGTGTGTTAAGTTAATCGAGAAGTACAGTTTTAATGTACACCTCAACAATTAAGCAGTTATTATAGAACGTCAAAGCGGTAATACGACAATATTACTTAAAGCAATATGTAAATAAATAAACAAAAAAACAAATGAATAAATTAAATGATTTAGCAGCAAAAAACATTTGCGATACTAGATTTTCAGCAACGGTATGTACAGTATAAAAATAAAATAAACGTGAAATTGGGTATCTGTATTCCTCTTCAGTAAACTATATTCAAGACGATAAGTAAACATTTCTATCAGTATTTGTGGTATATTTGAGTTAGATATTTATGTTAATATGTGCACCAAGGAGAGTATGGTCTGTGCTTCCTGAAATAATTTATTAACAAATCTAAAATTAGAGGCGATTATTAGTATTCTTTATTTCTAATAATTTTGCAAAATTCCTTTTTAGTACCCTGTGGGGTTGTGTTTCAGTCTGATATTACAGATTTGAAAAACTAACTTAAATGTGATTTCGGTTATTTTTTTTTTAAATGTAGGACAAATTATAGTATTGAATTTAATATTTTAGCAATGCTTTCTAATGCTAATGAAGATATACAAAATAGCCATAAGAATGAAATTTGTGTTTTCATTACCTTTGTCAAATGAGAAGGGAAACTAAGTACTGAAGGAACTGTATCAGGCTTTAGCATCATCTTGCCTTTATTCTCATGCAAAGTGCATTGAGTATAGTCTGTGGTATTTCGATTCCACAAATGTCTCACGTCTAAGAGCAGCTAACGAGTTACTGACATTGGTTCTATTTAAATACTTTTTAGTTTATTTTTATACTCATAGATACCATTTGGGACACAAATGTTAAAATTTATTCTCACCAATGGAAAGTGATCTCGGAATCTTTTCGTCGGTGGTTGGTACAGTAATGCAGCATAGGAGTGCACCACTTTAATAATTAAGCCCAAATACATTTAAACTATCTCAATTTTAAAGTCCCTTAAAGGTATTGAACACATGGCAAAAAACACGTTTGCCCTCCAGCTGCCTATGCGCGAGAGGTTTCAATTAGCGACAGCAACACTAGCGCCATGGTATGTAAGTAATATAATTCCAAGGTCTTTGCATCCCACCTAACTCACTTTCTCTCCCTCCCTCCCTCTCTCTCTCTCTTCTCCTACTTTAACAATAATGTGAAAAAAGAATAGTAACACACCTAGCACACTTCTGTTCCTGTCTCTTACTGCTACTCTAACAGTACGGTGAAAAAATATTTGTAACAAACTTAACACACATCTTCCTCTCTCTGTCTCTTTCTTCTACTACTCCAAAAATGTAATAAAAAAGAGTAGTACCCCACCTAACATACTTTTCTATCTCTCTCAACTGTTAACAACAAGGTGAAAAAAGATTAGTAACACACTAATACAATTTACTGCTCCCTTTCTCTCTTACAGTTACTCTAACAATATAGAGAAAGAGAGTGGTAAAACAATTAGCACTCTCCTCACTCTCTCTATCTTACTCCAACTCTAGCCAAGTCGTCCAAAAAGAGAAGTAACACTCCTAACACTTTCACTCTTACTCTTACTCTTACTCTCTCTCTCTCTCTCTCTCTCTCTCTCTCTCTCCCTCCATTTGTCTCTTACTTACACACTTTACTTACTTACACACTTCTTTATCTCTCTCTCCCTCTCTCTCTCCAACTACATCAAGCAATATGGTTAAAAAGAGTAGTAACACACCTCATACACTTCTCTCTCTCTCTCTTTTACTTCTACTTTTACAATGTGGTGAAAAAGCATAGTAACACACCAAACACTTCAAAGTTTCTCCCTCCCTCTCTCTCTCTCTCTCTCTCTCACCTACTCCAACAATATGGTGAAAAAAGGGTGGTCACACACCTTACACACTTTTCTCTCTCCCTCTCTCTATCTCTTACTTATACTCTAACAGTATGTTGAAAAAGGATAGTAACACACCCATAACACAATTATTTCTCTCTCTCTCTCTCTCTCTCTCTCTCTCTCTCTCTCTTACTCCTAGTCTAACATGGTGAAAAAAGGGTAGCAACATATCTAACACACTTCTCTCTCCCCTACTCCTACTCTAACCATATAGTGAAATAGGGTAGTAACACATCTAACACTTCACACTATCTTACTCCTAATCTAGTAATATGGTGGAAAAGAGTACTAACACGCCTAGCACACTTCTCGCTCCCTTGCCCCTACTCTAGCAATATGGTGGAAAGAGTAGTAACACAACTAACACACTTTTCGCTCTCTTTCTCATATTCTAGCAATATGGTGGAAAAGAGTAGTAACACACCTAACACACTTCTCTCTTTCTTACTCCTACTCTAACAATATGGTGGAAAAGAGTAGTAACACACCTAACACACTTCTCGCTCTCTTAATACTACTCTAGCAATATGTTGGAAAAGAGTAGTAGCACACCTAACACACTTCTCGCTCTCTAACTCCTACTCTAGCAATATGGTGGAAAAGAGCAGTAACACACTCTCTCTCTCTCTCTCTCTCTCTCTCTCTCTCTCTCTCTCTCTCTCTCTCTCTCTCTCTCTCTCTCTCTCACGCGTACTCTAACAATATGGTGAATAAAGAGTAGATACACACCTAACACACTTCACGCTATCTAACTCCTACTCTAGCAATATGAGTAAAAGAGTAGTAACACACTTCTCTCACTCTCTCTCTCTCTCTCTCTCTCTCTCTCTCTCTCTCTCTCTGACTCCTATTCTAACAATATGGTGAAAACAGAGTAGCGACATACCTAACACAGTTCTCTTTCGATATCCCTGAGACCCTCTAACAATATGGTTAGTTGAGGGTAAACCACTAACCTCTTACTTTTACTCTCAACTACTTTGTTAACGGTAGGAATAGCACAATTCCGATCTCTTTATTTGTTCCCCTCTATCTCTCTCATTTTTCTCTCTTGCACTCACTTGCAACTAGTAAAATAAGAATAGCTGCATATATTCACACACTGTTCTATCTTTCTCTAACAACATACCAGTAAGCATTCACGCACATACCACCTCTCTGTCCCCCAACCTCTCTCTCTCTCTCTCTCTCTCTCTCTCTCTCTCTCTCTCTCTCTCTCTCTCTCTCTCTTTCCTCTCACTAACAGTGTGGTAAGTAAATAAGTCACACACATACACACATTTCCAATCTCTCTCCCCTTTTCTTCCTCTCCATTTCATTCCTCTCTGTCTCCTTTCTGAATCTCAACAACCATGTAGTGAGAAAGAGTAGTCAGAATCTTACGCATTTTTCTCTCTCTTTCTCTCGCTTTTCTACTCACTGACAATATGGTGAAATAAGAGCAATCACACACCTCTCTCTCGCTGTCTTATATCATAACTAACAATGCAAACAGAAACGGTTGAAAGTAAACAATAACAGAACATAAAACTGTCCAGCAAACGTGGATCCGCATGTAAGCCGTTTGTGTGATTTATTATTATTATGTGTGTCCGGCTATGAGCCACCATTGACCTTATTAAGAAACTCGTCCGATTTAGTATAAATAAATATGAAAATAAACTTCTCTTTAATTTGTCATTGTAAGTTGTGTAGGAGCACATACCACATGCTCACAAATTATAGAAAAAGAGAAAATGTACATAATATTATTAGCTTATAGAAAGCCAGGGAAAATAATTGTAAATATTCCAGAGTAGAAAATATATGCACAAATGCAAGTCGTTAACTTAGGTAACTACGCGAGGCGAGCTAGCGAAATTCCAGGTATAAGTTCACCAACCACCACCTGCTAATGAGCACAACGTTTAGGCTAAATGATGCATGATAGAAAAGAACAGGCAGATAAAGAAGTGAGACAGAAACAGTGACTTGTCTGCCAAGTAGCACAGGGAGTTGGAAAAGCAGACAAAGAAAGCATAATGTTAAACTGAGAAGGAACTATTGAGTATTTCCAAAAGCGTCATGTGCACACTATGTCGTTACAACTTGGCACAATTTATTTTCATAACTTGTGAGGTGATGCTAACTCAATAAGAGATGCTATTATATTTTATGGCGCGAAAGTTGGCGTCTCCCAGATTTACTATATAAGGCAGATCTCTTACTCTTAATTACTTACTCGCTTGAGCTTGTGTTCACGTCACGTTGAGTTGTGTGCACGTGGTGGGGGAGCGATGTGCAAAGGTTAGATTAAGCTTCTCATTAGTAATTAAATGGTGGGATGGTATTGATTATAACAGATTTGTAAGGAACAAGCTAGCCGCCCGTTTAAAGTCTATATTACAATAAATTAATGTAAGGGAGCATGCAGTGTTTTTAATATGTTAGCCTCACCCACAAAGCTCTAAGATTAAGTTTAGTTAGGAGATTAGGAGTGGAACCTACATCAACGCCGGAGCTGAGGACACTGCAGGTACGATAGGTCGAACCCGTGTCAAATGGCACCCAATGTGTTTTAAGAAGGCGGATACACAGGAGTTCATCAAGGAGGCAGCCACCCACGCACATCGCTTCAAGTCAACGCAACTAGAACGTCAAGATCTTCCAGACCTCCAGTCAACACTGAGTAAAGTACTAAAAACTGTTTACATTTTATTTTTTATTATTGTATTTGTATGGTGGTAAGAAGCAACACACTTGTAAATATGGCAGAGAATGTTAATGTTAATGCCAACACCCACGCTGAGAGAAGAGTCAATACTTCATCTCTGGACCAGCAGGTGAACGCAGAAATTGTAAATACTTTAGAGCCGCAACCGCCACTTCAGAATACTGATAACATAAATGTGCCTACATTAGATCAAGGCTCGGCCAATTTAATGCTAATGCTGCAGTCCATACTTAGACAGGAGTTAGCACAGAACAACCAAAGCTTGCAAGAACAATGTGTTAATAGCAATCAAACATTGAGACCACGGTTCGGATAGACGACAGCAGTCATATGATAGCAGACAACAAAGACCATACGGGAGAGAAGTCGAGGTACGCCACATCCACTTCGAAACTCGCAACAATTACGACCACGGCAGATGCAACAATGGAGGAAGATACTCACCGGAACAGAATACAACAGAAGAAAGCCGAGGACGATACAGGCGCCATTCAAATGATTCAGGCAGAAACAGCCCAGTGACAACACAGACGGTCGAAAGCAGCAACAATGGCCGCAGATGGGGCTGAAACCCGGACCTACACATAGCGCAGCAGCACAATAATAGCAGCCAGAACCAGGGAAAGCAATCACAGATGTTTGCAGAGGCCAGGTAAACATCTCAAACACAAGCTATTAATGGAATGTCAGACCACTTTAACTCGTACACGCTTCGCGCCGTCAATCAAAAAGAGCCGGGAAAACCAGTTTCGACCGCTCGTCGAGTGGTTTTTACAGATGACAAAGAGTTAGCCGCACAGATTAAGGGACAGGTTGCAATGGGGAATGACTTTCTGAACTCAATTTTTTTTAAAGGGGCGGCCCCACACACGCCGCCCCCGGTGACGATCATCCTCAAAGACTACATCGTCTCCCCATGCACAAGCAGTTAGTATACAAAAACATGCAAGAGCTGGGAAGGGTGCTGTTAGTCTATGGCGCTACAAACGTATATGTGAGACAGGTTCCGCTAATGCACCCTGGTAAGTAAAAGGTATCATGCAGTGCTGGTATGCGATGCATACGTGTGGGTGAATGGTAAAGCAGACCAGGGCAACAAACATGACTGAAATCCTGAGTGTTGCCGTGGGAAGTAGGAGGGGCCTCTAGGGGTCTTAGTGTATGGGAATATATTGTGTGGTTGACTGTGGTTCTGGAGGAAGGATAGCGAGGGTTTGGATGTGGTAGATTAAGCCTGGTGTGGCCAGGATCTGGTGGTTATTAGAAAGTCTACGTCTAGTCAACTGGAGTAACTTAATTTAATGAATCTATATCTACAATACTAGAGAAAACCTTGAACGTGTGCATTGAGTTGTATAGTTAGTGGTGGGTTCCAATCGTGTCCGGGTGCAAGCCGTGTCGTAGGTAGTTGGGGGCCCTCCTTCCCCCGGGTCCGCTCTGTGGAGCAGAGACTGAGAGGGTATCCATGGTTCTTGTCCAGGGGTGAGCAGGGTTGCCGTAAGGAATCCAGCCTGAGTGTGCAAGTTCGTGTACCGGGTACAATGGTGCAGGTCAGTGTATGGTCACAGTTGGGGGCCCTCATCCCCCCGGACCGCCCTGTGAGAGCAGGGACTTTGGAGGGCTGGCTGTGAAAAGAGAGATATAGTAGTGATTAGTTGAGTGTTTAAGGAGTTGAGGAAATGAAAAAAGGAGGAGAGGTCAGGGTAGAATTGGGCTGAGACGGTGGTTGCTGTGTCAATCTGGGACCAAGAAGTCCAGGTAGTCTTGTATGTCTTCGGGTGTGATTGTTTCAGACAGGTTCCTATCGAATAGGGAGAGTGGGCGTTTGTGCTTGTTTGTGGTGGTGACGTATCTGCCAAGATCGGCGATAAGTGGGTTGTGGCTTTTTGTGGCACGGGCGTAAATATCGTGGGTAGGCATCTTTATGAATTGTTCTATGGTCTGCACTTTGAGTTCCGCGTGAAGCGTACTCCCCGGTGTGATGGCTGGTACTTTTGTGATAAGGCGCTGGACTTCGTTGTGGAACTGCTGTAGTTTTTTGATGTGGCTGGGGGCTGCGTAGCCCCAGGCTGGTGAAGCGTAAGTGAGAATAGGTCGAAGGAATGTTTTGTAAAGGGTTAAGCCTGAACGAAGTTTGAGCGTGTTGTTGAGATTGATTAGAGGGTAAATGTTTGCTAGTTGGGCATTCGCTTTCTGTCGGGCGCGCTGGATGTGTTTATTCCAGGTAAGGCTTTGGTCTAGTACGACGCCTAGGTAGGTCACTGTTGGTTTCCAAGTGATGATATTACCAAATAGTTGGAGTGGTTGTAGTGTGCGTGCGTATCTGCGGTGGATGACCCGTTTTGAGAAAAATGTGGCTTCACATTTGGCTGTGTTCACTTTAATGCGACACTTGGTGAGCGAGTCCCGGGTACCATACGCGATCAAAGGCACGCTCTATGTCCAGGAGGACTGCTGCCGTCGACTTATTTTTGTTGAAGCCATGGGTAATGTGCTCGGTGGCTCGGACCAGTTGTAGTGTGGTGGAGTGTTGTGCTCTGAAGCCGAATTGCTCCGGAATCAGGATGTTGTGTTTGTGAATGAAGGAGTTTAAGCGTTTGATGACAATTTTTTCCAGAAGTTTACTGAGAGTGTTTAATAGACTAATGGAGCGGTAGTTGTTAGGGTTTGACTGGTCTTTATTTTTCTTAGGGAAGTGAAGGACCAGGGCATTTTTCCAGCAGGTAGGGTAGTAGCCCTGATCCAGTATGGCGTTGAAGAGTGAAGTCAGTGTAGAAAGGGCGTTTTGGGGTAGCTGTTTGAGGGCGCGATTTGGAATGCGATCGGGGCCAGGGGTCTTTCTGTTTGACAGGTGTTTAATGAGCCATTTAATTTCGGAATTGCAAGTGCGGCGCATTTTCATGTTGGCGGGCCGTTGTAGCCTGATATGAGTAAGAGCTTCCGTTTCTAGTATGAAGCGGGGGGAGCTTGGAATGGTGTTTGGGGTGAGTGCCTCTTGTAGCTGATCGGCAAGAATCTCAGCCTTTTCAGTATCTGTTGTGGCTATGGAGCCATTGTAATGAAGAGGTGGGATTTGAGTTCTACTTGGAAACATGGTTCTGATTAGAAGTAAAAAGAAATCGTCTGCCTGGAGTAAAGAACACCATAGGATGCATCTACTGTTCAGAGGGCCAGCGCAAATAGTAGCACTGTTTGATACACACATCTATGAGCTAAAAGGGGTGGAAGAGAACAAAATTTGGGGTAGATATAACCGGCAGCTATTAAAGCCGTTTAAAACACACACAAAAAAATTGCTCCACAAGTTACAAATTCTTCTAAGGGTAAAATAATATGTTGTAGATATGCTTCTGAGAATTTGTTACTTTGTGTAAAAATGCAACTCTAATAATTTAAACATGTATGCGAGTAATTTATCAGGGTGAAAATATATTGAAATGTAAGGTTATAATTTTGAAGTATCTTAATTTTAAATTGAAGATTTATATAGTACATTTATTATCATTATTACTCAGAGTGTAGGGTCCCTTAGTATTTGTAATTTAATCAGCTGTTCCTATATGAAACATTTTAAAATATGTCCCAGAGAGCAAGGCACCTCGAAGAACGCAGTAGCATATTAATATAAAGCAATGTCATTTAGATTTAAGCAGTGAAAGCTATATGGCGTGTGAAAGTGGCCTAGATATACAGGCAATTAAAAATTGCAAGTGAATTTTATAAAAAAGAACCCATAATTATACAGGTTTTCGGTAAGTTGGACAATAAACTGCAGTGCCACCAACCCTGGAAACGAAGATGCAAAAGTTATTTTTTTTTCTGGAGTTAAATGCTTGTCTAGACGAACAACAGCCATTAGTTGGGCCAACAAACACTGAGCATTTTCTAAAGAGCATGGCTCAACAGAGAATTGTAAATATATTGTACATATCCATAGTTTGTTTGATGTTAACTGTTTATACTTTTATGTTATATATATATATATATAGCTTTGTTTATATTCATTTAAATTGTTCAAGGATAATCTGTTTGTACTATACATAGATTGCATTTTGTTTGGAGACATACATCTATGTTCCGAATATATTCGTACTGAAAATTTAGCAACCTAGCTGCGGGACATTTGTAGCAGCACATTCCACATGCTCATAAATTATAGAAAAAGAAAAAATGTACATAATATTATTAGCATAGAGAAAGCCAGGGAAAATAATTGTAAATATTCCAGAGTAGAACTATGCATAAATGCAAGTCGTTAACTTAGGTAATTACGCGAGGTGAGCTAGCGAAATTCCAGGTATAAGTACACCAAACACCACTTGCTAATGAGCACAGGGTTTAGGCTAAAGGATGCATGATAGAAAAGAACAGGCAGATAAAGAAGTGAGACAGAAACAGTGACTTGTCTGCCAAGTAGCACAGGGAGTTGGAAAAGCAGACAAAGAAAGCATAATGTTAAACTGAGAACGAACTATTGAGTATTTCCAAAAGCGTCATGTGCACACTATGTCGTTACAACTTGGCACAATTTATTTTCATAACTTGTGAGGTGATGCTAACTCAATAAGAGATGCTATTACATTTTATGGCGCGAAAGTTGGCGTCTCCCAGATTTACTATATAAGACAGATCTCTTACTCTTTAATTACTTACTCGCTTGAGCTTGTGTTCACGTCACGTTGAGTTGTGTGCACGTGGTGGGGGAGCGATGCGCAGAAGGTTAGATTAGGCTCCTCATTAGTAATTAAATGGTGGGATGGTATTCATTATAACAGATTTATAAGGAACAAGCTAGCCGCCCGTTTAAGATCCATATTACAATAAATTAATGTCGTAAGGGAACATGCAGTGTATTTAATATATTGGCCTCACCCACAAAGCCCTGAGATTAAGTGTATTTAGGCGAATAGGAGTGGAACCTACATCAACGCCGGAGCTGAGGACACTGCAACCACGAGACGCCGATCCCGCGACAGTTGCCTCACAATTCACTCACAGCTTAAGTTAACGGGTGTTAAGGTTATTTAGTGTGTTAAGGTTATTAGGCACTGTACACTGGAGATGTTCAAAGTATTATCCTTACACCAGGTAGCAATACTGCACTCGTCTATGCAGTGAGTTTCAAATTCTCTGGAACACTCCCGGATTATGTATGTTTTCATGACAAGCACATATGATTCTTTGCCTCGTTGCTTCAACGGGTCTCACGGGTATGCTGCGCACTACACTTTTGAGATGACTCTCATTGAGGTAAATCCAAATGCTTAAGATCAGGTGATCGAGGAGGCCAAGGTACAAGCTCTCCTCGACATATACATGTTGTACCATACTCCACTTTAGATCTTCTTAGAGTAGCAGCAAAATGTGCCGGTTCTCTATTATGCATGTACCACATACTCCGATATTACTCAGGGTGTACGTCTTCAAGCAATTCTGGAGGATTTCACCGCAGAAATTTAAGTTACCTCTGTCCATTGAGTTTTCTTGGAAGAATGTATGGCCCTATACGTCGGTCACCTGGAACCGCTAACCACACATTCAAAGAAAAACGTTGCTGATGTGGTGACTCACGCACAGCATGTGAGTTTACATCGCACCACACGTGTGTACTGTGATAATTAAAAATACCGCCGCGCCTTACTTTGCTTCATCGGTAAATAAAATGTTATGTGTAATCCGAGGGTTGACTACATCCGCTGTTGCATTCACAGTCAAAATATATCTCTAGGACAAAAGTTCCAATTACTGAAATATTGAATTATTTGAAGGTCGTAGGGTACAGCGCATTGCGATGTAAAATGCTCGTACACTACTGTTGCTTAGTATAGTCACCTGTATGACAATTCTTATTGTTGAAGTTCCTGGAGAGATTTGCATTGCTTCCAACATCATATCCTACACGCGTTATGCGAGCAGAATTTCCTGTTCTGCTGCCACGTAAGAAACCACCCTGTTCTCTTATATGCTAATGGATCCTTTTAACGCAATTTTCCGATCACAGTATTTTTCACTACACAAACAACCGTTTCGGTTTGGCTAATAATTATTATAACATCCCTTATATCTCTTACTCTCCCCAAATTATGGTGAAATAAGTGTGGTTACACATATAGGTACACACACATATGATGAAATATGAGTGGTCACATACACCAGGCGCCCAACATGCTGTATTTCGCGTGTGAAGATTATTTATACAATTGTTTTTGGAAGGCGTGACATTGCATTTGCACCTTCCTGAGGTTTCTTACATTAAAAAGAAAGTACTTATATACAGGGTGTACATAAATGAATATCGGGGTTTTAACTCTTTATAATGTTTATTACATTCAACTTACTGTTATAAATGATATGTCAAATGAAAAAGCAACTCAAACAGTTTTGTTTGTTGGCACAAGTGCGCATGTGCGTGCAATGTTTCTGCCGCAATCCGCTAGAAAGCAGTAGTAGCAAAGATGGCGACTAGTAAACAGAAAGCGTTTTGTGTTTTGCAGTTTGCAAAGACCAAATCTGTAGTTACTGTGCAACGTGCGTTCCGTAGTAAGTTCGGTTGTGATCCTCCTAGTGATAAAAACATTCGTATATGGTATAATCAGTTTGAAGATACCGGCTGCCTTTGTAAAGGGAAGAGCACGGGACGACCAGGAGTAAGTGAAGAGACTGTTGAGCGAGTAAGAGAGTCGTTCACTCGTAGCCCAAAGAAATCAGTCCGGAAGGCTAGTCGTGAATTACAAGTTCCGGTGTCGACTGTTTGGAAAGTTGTAAGAAAACGCTTACAGCTACGTCCTTACCGTTTACAGTTATTACAGGCTTTAAAGCCGACAGGCCACGCATTACATGCCAAATTCGCAAACGACATGTTGTTTCATGAAGATTTTGTGGATCGTGTTGTCTTCAGTGATGAGTCGACCTTTCACCTTAGTGGACATGTTAACACCCATAATGTGCGCATCTGGGGCTCAGAAAATCCTCACGAGATGGTACAAATGCAACGAGATTCCCATAAAGTGAATGTTTTTTGTGCTGTATCCTGGCGAAAAGTTTATGGACCTTTCCTTTTTGGTGAACCTACTGTAACTGGCACTTCTTACCTTGATACACTAGAGCAATGGCTCTTCCCTCAGTTGGAAGAAAATGAGCCAGAGAACTTCATTTTCCAGCAGGATGGTGCGCTACCTCACTGGCATAACGAAGTACGCGATTGCTTGAACGTCACTGTACCCGAGCGCTGGATAGGCCGCAAGGGCCCCAATGACAGGGCTTGCTATGCATGGCCTCCACGTTCTCCTGACCTAACGCCATGCGATTTTTACCATTGGGGCTTCATCAAGGATCGTGTGCGCGTGCCTCCGCTACCAGTTGACCTCACTGAATTAAGAAACCGGATTGAAGCAGCTGTTGCTACAATTACTGAATACACACTTATCAACGTTTTGGAAGAACTCGGCTACAGACTTGATGTGTGCCGTGTGACAAAGGGTAGTCACATTGAATATTTATAAGCTTCTTGGTAAAACTGTTTGAGTTGCTTTTTCATTTGACATATCATTCATAACTGTAAGTTGAATGTAATAAATATTATAAAGAATTAAAACCCAGATATTCATTTATGTACACCCTGTATATTCAGTAGTATAAAGTTTGATTCAATGTTTATAATATACATTTTACATATGAATCAGGCGTTGCCGTGACCGAGTGGTTAGACCGCTAGCCTTCCACTTAGGCGGCCGTATTCGATCCGAAGCGCCCGGATGTGGGATTTGTGGTGGAAGAAACGGCGTCTGGGCTGCTTTACTCCGGGTCTTCCGGTTTCCACCGTCACCAATTCTACCAATTGCTCCATCATCACCATTCCTAACATCCATTTTGCTTGTATTCCATATCATCCAGTTCCTCACGCTCATGCCTGGCTACGGGCCGACCACTCGTTCCAGATTCTTCATTCTGTGGTTTCGTGCCGTTGGCTCCCTGACAAACTTCTACTCTTAGGTACTGTTAGGCATACGCTTGTAACTCCTAAATGCGTGTTTGTCCTAAATATGGGGAGGGTAAGCCGACCGCGAAAAATAAAGGTATCATCAATGAATGGATATTTCACAACATTCAAAATTACATAATTTAAAAGGTTTTCATCTACATAACATTTGAAAATGTTCAACTAGCTTGCTTGTTTATATTATTTTTCTCGCATCGTGGATGCTTATCTACGCTAGTAATTCGTGCTCTCACAACTTCTACATTTCAAGTAGTAAAGTTATTCTATTTTATGAAAAATGCATTAGCAAAATTTCAATTTCGTTAATGTGTGTTTGCATGTGCGTGCGTGCATGCGTGTGTGTTTTCTTTATTGTGGTATTTCAGACATTAATTTTCTGCATTTAAAATAATCCTAAGGGTACAATTATAAATTTATCAAAGTGAAATTTTGGAAATGGTTTTCTTAACACATACCTACTGACTAAAATGTTCTATACAGTCATTACTGTAAGGCTCGTAGACACACAACGACTTTAAAAAGACGTCTGGAAGTAACGTCGCAAGACGAGGTCATATTCGCTTTCCCCGCCAATATCCTCCTCCTGTTTCAGTGCTGTCTGTCGGGGGAAGGGGTTGTAAAGAGATTAAGGGCTGTATATTTGCATAAAGGAAATTGTCACATATTACATGTGACGGACTGGCATGCCATTATACAAACTAAAAATGCTGTGCATAAATAGGAATAAGGATATCATATGATGTTGCAGAAGACATTTTCAGAAGTTCGGAAAACACGGACATAGCCGCCCCAGCCGAAGAAGACTTTTACAGAGGAACATATAAAAACAATAAAAATAAACTTATGATACAACACAAAAGAATTTAAATCATAACCAAGGAAACTTGCACATATTAATGTTCTTATAATTTTCTTCATAGAATATTCACTTAAAACAATTGATGCAAATCCACCATTATGAATCCATCTTAGCGTATAAAAGATAAGTTCTATGAAGCTACAACCATTTTAAGAGAATTACAGTTAAATTTTGTTTGAATTTCTGTAAGTTAGCGGTATAAGTCGTTCAGTTGGTTTGGCCCTCACCTGGTATCAAGGTTGCGTGTAAAAACCCAGCCAAGAGAGGTGGTACTAAAGTGTGCTTAAAAGCGAAGACCTCATCTCAGGAGAGTTTCTAGCATGTAAAAGAGCTCCTGCATGAAGAACTTCCGGTATACCGGCGGCGCTGATATGGTCCGAGGAGTTTACAGTATTGTTGTTATTATTGTTATTATTATTATTATTATTATTATTATTATTATTATTATTATTATTTAGCATCATAAGACCAGTGTTCATAATCAAAGAATACAAGGAAATAGCATTACCCCTCTCGCTTTGATTTCGCTCTCCAGAAAAAGTCACATCTGGATACGTTTTGGTATACCTATGGAAATATTTTCAGGGAACGCAGTCATACGCGTCATAATGCAGAAAATAGTTCAAGTGAAAAGGGTTAGTAAATGAGTTTCGCTGGAAGACTTGAGTTTTCTAAGAAGTGTAATAAATAGAAAATAAATTAAAAGTGCAATGCATCTTTTTGATTAAATTTTCTTTAAAATGAAAACCAAATGCTGAATTTCAAGCAGTTCTAACACGGAATATAGCTGTGACAAGCTTTGTTTAAGCAGAGAAAACATTTATCAAATTAGATAAGATTATTCCTGTATTAGGTTAATACTGTGATGTAGAAATAGATGAAGTCTTTTAAATGTTGTTTGTATAACAAATAATGTGTTTATTATTATTCGTTTCTATCCAAGAAAAACATTTCAGTTGAGGAAATATCCGTATTGAAGTTTAACATCATTCAATGCCAGACTATAATGCTCTGTCTGTCTGTCCGTCTGTCTGCCTGCCTGTGTGTGTCTCTCTCTCTCTCTCTCTCTCTCATATATATATACACACACACACACACACACACACACACACACACAAACGTACGTCCTTATCTACTTCCAATAAAATTGAAAAGAGACCACTAAGGAAATTTTGCTTTTCGGATTCATTCAAACTTTAACCAAAATTATTTTAAATATGTATGTTTGCAGGTGCATACATTTTTTTGTAAACCGATTGAACTGGTTATAATGGAAGTGTTTAGTAGTACATAGGTTATTTGCCATTTTAGTTATCACATAAGGAAAGGGTTATAATGGGGCACAAAAGAGATCTGCAAATCTCACTTATTGATTTTTGGAAAAAAAATATTGAATTATCATAATCATTTCCGATGTGTTTTGTTATTTACACAGAAATGGTATAAATATTAATTTACGTTAAATAAAAATTGGAATTGATAAACCTACTTATTAAATGACATTTTCTAGACCGAATTACTTAGATAATTATCTGCAGCTCACTTACTGTGAACATTTTTTTAAAATTCTTGTTTTCCTTTAACTTGTTGTGTAATAGGAATTAAAACACTTATTAGTAATATAATTTTCATGCTGTGATGTCATTCACATAAAAAAGTCACAGAAATGTAAACGGGAAAGAGCTGATATGATAACGCAAGTACAGACTAGGTTCAATAAGCCCATGCCTTTTCTGTCATTAGTGTATTCATTGTACGCGTGTATTTAATAATAACGTATGTGTATTTATCAACTGAAACAACGTCAGAATTTAATATAAGACGATAACACAGCTATTTTAACAAATGAAAGCGTGTGCCACCTTCTAATTCAGGATAGGCCTCTCATTCAATCTTACTACCAACGTAATTTGCAGCACACGAAGTCCTGAGCTACGAATTAGCGATCCCGAAACTTCCTGGTGTACAATAAACCATTTCCCTCCCGTAGGAACCAAAATTAAGTTAATACTTTCTCTGCGCTACATACTGAAGTTTTAATTCCAAGGTAATTCGCGCTTGTGGTGAATTTAATGAATATACTCCTTATACAAGTCAACCTGTTCTGAGGGAGCATCGAGCAGGAGTGAAGGATGAAGGGATATATTGTCCAATCGGTTTGAATGAAGTCCTCCACACTGCGCGCATTGTAATTAGAAATTCAGTATATAGCACAGAGAAAACATTGTCGTCGTTTTATGAAACCCATTGAGTGAGATGGCTTATTGGCCAACCAGGAAGTTTGGGATTGCTGTTCAATTCTCTTTTAGAGCACAGCAAGACTGAGTGAAAGACGTTTCCTCAATTATTTGGCACAAACCTTTCATTTATAGAGTTAGCTATTTTCTCGTTTTGTTCTAAATACTGACACAGTGAAGGTGTTATTTTTGCTGATAAAACCACACCCGTTCTTATTGAAACGTGCATACAAAAACAGAGGTGATAATAACTGCTATTAGTGGCAACAACATAATATAGCAAACCTAGTTGATACTATTTTATAGACAGTGCAAAGGTCAAACTTATAAAAACAGGTTGCTTATGCCTAGGTCAGTTGTGTGTGTTCCCCTTCCACTGCCTAAAAGACTCCTTTCCACTGCATAAACATTAGTTTTATTAAATACGTGTTTTAATTCCTAGTTTTCAATAAAGTTAAAGGGAAAATGTTATAAATTATAGAAAATGGTTCACACTTAGTGTGCAGCAGATAAATTGTCTATGTACAATCGAGTGAAAATGCCTTATAATGTACTAACTCCCTTACGTTATTTATTAACATTGAATTATAAGCTTCTGGTTTCTTTCTCAGAGGAGTCGCATTACATAATGAACGAAAGCATTAAATTAATTTAAAGCCCCGAAATTACCGTAATGTCTAATTTCTTTTTGGTGGTGTTTAACGCCCGCCTTTACTACTTGTGGCACTGCAGGCGATGAAACTGATGGTACTTGAAAAGAAGATGGAGCACCGGTAAGGGAAACCGGGGAACCCGATAAAAACCCTCGCTGCACCGCTTTGTCCACCACAAGTCTCACATGTGTCCGTCCACGACGCGGCCACTTAATGTCTAAGGAGGTACACAAAATACCATCTGACAAAGAACTTAAATACAAACGCAATCACTTGCAACGTAAGGTGCAAGAGCCTTATACATTATAGATATTTAAAGCATCAAGTTTCCGATTAGAAACGGTAAATGACTTTCGAGTGTTTCACATGAAATTTATGTACTATACGATTAATAAAGGCGGCGCCATGAATGAGATGTTTGACCGCTTACCTCCCATCTAGGCGGCCCGGGTTCGATCCCAAGCGTCTGCATGTAGGATTCGTGTTGGACGAAGCGGCGTCTAGGCGGGTTTTCTTCGGGTCGTCCGGCTTCTCCCGCCACTCATTCCACCAATTGCTCAATCATCACCTTCCCAATCATCAATTTCGCTTACATTTCATATCATCCACTTCATGATCATGCGTGGCTACGGGCAGACCACTCCTAACAGGTTCTCCATTTTGTGGTTTCGTGTCGTTGCCTCCCCGACAGGCTTCTGACCCCTAGGCATTGGCTTGTAAGTCCTAGGGGGTATCAGTCCTACAAATACGGGGAGGGTGAGCCGAATACTAAACGAAAAGAATAATAAAAACAATGACATGTTTTAATGTTGAGGATAAATAAATAGAAAACCACCTCAGAAATATTTATCTGTTATTTATATAACGTAACCTTTTTGTGGCAAAGCTCAGTGATATATCTAGATTTTTTATTTCGCTTCTTCTTATAATTCTTCCCCTGTGTGAAGATAATTATATCAAAGATTCTCCTCTTCTTGTATGTATACGTATACAACTTTAACGATAACCAGTTTATTCATATTATACGAAAATGTTATGCGCACACGTATATTTAAAATAAAATTTGAGTTTAAAGCTTTTTTTCATCCAAAATATGTTTTAAATATATTTTTTACACTTTTATCGAATGTAGGTAAAGAGTTGTGTGTATATTTGTCTGTATGCGGTTGTGAAAAAATATAGACATAGAAAGAGACAGACAGATCAACAGAGACTGTCTGCCTCGGCTGGGTTAGATTTGGTCGTGTTTTCAAACCCTGAACACGTGTTTTGCAACACCATATGACATTCTCCTTCATATTTACAGCATTTTCAGTTTCCACAATCACATACACTGCCTGCAACATGTCAATTGCACGACAGTGGGTGATATGTGACGCAAATAGAATTTGACTAATGCCTAGACATGGCTAAGAGAAAACTACAACTACCGTAAGAGTCCATTTCTTTGCAGTAAATCTACGCAACCTAATGCCTGTGTAATCCGTTCTCCCCAAAGAACGCTTAAACAGGAGGATATGGGTGGAAACAGCGAGAAAAACCGTCTCACCCTTTGTATTTCCAGGTGTATATTTATAGCCTTTGTGTGTCCGCGTAGTAACTTCCTTTGTAAATTACTTTACTTTTACGTCATCTTCTACTGTGAATATTATGTGTGACTCACTACTTAGCTTATTATGAAAGACTAAGTTCAAAGCTATGTTTGTTTTCAGATTAACACAACACTCAAAATGACAGAAGCTCAAGTCAGGGCTAGGAAACTCGAAGAAAGTGAGAAAAAGGCAACGAGTAGAAAAGGAAAAAGGAAAGAAGCAGGCGACGATCCAGAAGCCAAAAGGACAAAAAAAGAAGCCGGAAAATCTGAACCCGGAAAAGAAGAAAAGACAAAGGACACCACAAAGACGGAAGAAGCCCCAGAAAAGGCCGACTTAACGAAAGAAGAACCAGCAACAGGCGAATCTACTAGAAATGTGGACGACATCACCGAAGAAAGCCTGATCGCTTCATTTGTGCCGGAACTAAACCCGGATGCATTCCTGGATATGTAAAACAAACAAAAAAGGAATTTATATAATATATGTATTTTTATCAGATCAATTTATTGTTCTGAGTATACATGTTTCCCTTTTCACACCCAGTAAGGCCATTGAATTAAAACATAAGATGGTCTCCTTTATCAGATTATTTAAACTGTTATTTAGTCCATTATAACAGTGTTTTAACTTTGTATTTATTTGACAATAAAATACAACATATGGTATAATTTACTTTCCTTTCCGATATAAGCTTCTGATTTGTTCAATAGCTTTATTAGATATCTTAGCTATATAATTTGCAATTGTCATGTAAATCGATATGTATATGTTAAACAATAAATTATGTGGACAAGATGTTTATACACTTTAATTTCCAGTGTTTCATTTTATCATGTCTAATGTTTGCAAACACTGTTGGGAACAGCTGTGAAAGAAATCATTCTTCAGGTGCGTTTTAGTCCTCTAAGTTCGTCATTTAGCTGAGAAGCAAAGACTAGCTCAGTATGTCTTTATTCCTTTGGGCCAGATGACCCAACTGTGCCCTATTTGATGTATGCAGTGTTAAAAGAGTTGAAAAACTTATTGCGGCCCTTTTATGTTAAAAACTGTCAGTAGGGACTGGCGCGAGTGACCTTCCTTTTATGCTTCTTGTTCAGCAGAGCAGGCAATGAACGAGTCTCGATCAGTGAGAGGGGTAAAACGAAGATCTTGTCGGACGGTCACCGGCAGGATTATAGAAGTACCAAGTAACATACAGGACCAGTTAGAAATAGAATTACAAGATTTACTTTACTTTTCCATCGCCTTACATGAGTTTAAAGATACAGCCAACTGGCTGTATTTATAAGTGTTGTGGACCAGAACTTTAATAGCTTAGAAGAACTACTGGTTCTACTTCCTTTGTGGACAGTGCTGTGGTAACGGTATCTTTGAAGTTGTGCTGAATGTTGTTTCAAAATTCAAATTAGACGGGGAAATTGGTACCAGTTGCTATATATGGGGTACCTGAAATGAATAGAAGCCTAAATGGTTTTAGTGGGAACGTTTCTTAGCGGATATATCCCTCGCAAAGAGCAGGACCGGCTCACCGTCTCCATTGATAAACAAGAGGGATAAAATCAAGGTCGTTCAATCAGTTCCCCACTTGTGTTTAAACTAAAAATAATTAAAATAGTTCTGCAGCTCGTTTAACGCACAAAGGGATTTCTGAACACGTCAAATACGGGCCATTTGGTCCACCTGATATATTGCTCAAAAGATGTCAAAGCTATTCATTGTATAATACACAGAAAAGCTCACTGTGCCAAAACAGCAAATTTTAAGAATGTGACTATAAGGATCTGTGAAAATTGATCAAAAAATGCAAAAAATGAATTTAATTTGCATAATTAAATAATGTAATGCTTGTAGTTCAATTTCTTGCTATTTTTACTACCATGCGGCGCTTTAAACCGTATCACGTGACGATTTAAATGTATGACTGTAAGTGGGTGTGGTGCTTTAACCTTTTCACTATGCTGAAAAATTGGTAAAAATTCGAAATTTGGTTTTGAACAATAACATTTGGCCTTAAATGTATCTATTTCAAGTTGAAAATACATTAATATGCACTAATAACTAAAAAAAGGTGAGTATAGTAATATGTTTAAAAATTTAGAAAACAGGTCTCACACCGGGTGCTTCTACCTGCCCCGTCATCATCCACGAAGGCCATTCCACCAGGAGCCAGGAGCCAGGAGCAGGAACTAGTCGCCCGAGTGTACTCGGGCGGGGGCAAATCACCACGGTACCTATCCGCTTTTCTTGCGGATTTACCCGTGTGATATAAAAGATGTAGTCTTATGCAAGCGTTTTTGTCAATGTCAAAGTAGTTGGGCAGGGTGTTCCCTCTGTGCAGCCGGCGCGGGCTGGTTTACCTATATGAGTGGCCACCCACCCAGAGAGGGACCAGGCCCGATGCTGCTTACCTTGGCCAGCCGCTTGCGGGCTGTCAAGGAAAGCGGTGCCGGCTAGCGGGGAGACCTGAAGGGATATAGGTACGGGGTGGGGGAAGCCAGTGTTGCAGATCTGGTCGGAGTACAACTGGATGGTCACCCGTCCGAGTTGTGACCATGCCCGATGCTGCTTAACTTGGCGGGTAGAACAATAAAGGGAGAGGCGGCCGGAAAACTACCATCCCAAGGCGTCCTTGGGAAGGCGGTAGCTTACGCGTCTCCTTGGTAGCGTGTGGTCGTAAAGACCGAGAGTGTTCACCTGGGGATTTGGGTGGGGAGCAAGTTTAGTGTATATTGTGCGAGCTCTTTCTCGCACAACGTCCACTATGTAAGGGATTCCGGAGTGGGAATGGAGAATGTGGGACGGGAATCTGCGGTCTGTGCCGTATATCATCCTCAATGCCCTGTTCTGCACGGCCTGCAGCCTGCGGATGGTGGAACGAGCCACCGAACCCCAGACCTCACAGCCGTACAGCATCAGGGGCGGGATGACTGCGCGGAACAGCCATAGTTTTAGGTGTGTAGGCATGGTGGAGCGGAAGATGGGAAATAACTGCCGCAGGGCAGCGTGTCCCAAACCGACCTTCTCCCTGACATGTGGAGTGAAAGTAAGGCCGCGGTCGAGGAGGACTCCGAGGTATTTGGCGGAGCGGACCCAGGGGATCCGCCGCCGCCGCAACCTCAGCGACCTCTCCGGTCGCCAGCCACGGACTTTAGCCAGCAGTAGAGCTGAGCTCTTCTGCGGGCTGATGGCCATCCGCCACTGTTCACTCCATCTGCCTATGGCCTGGAGCTGTCTCTGTAGCGGGGGGAAGCAATATCGGGCGTTCTTGTTACGCGCCATTATGAGGACATCGTCGGCATACTGGCACGTAACTGTACTGGGTTCTGTGGGGAAGTCGGACATGTAGGCAGCAAAGAGTAACGGCGACAGCACACTGCCTTCCGGCACTCCCGCCGCTATGGGTCTGACTGTGGAATGCCTCCCCTCCACCCTCACCCTGAAAGGGCGGTCCCGAAGGAAGCTACTAAGCAGGTGAAGGTAGGGGGGAGGAATTTCTGCGTTCTTGAGCTTGTACAAGAGTCCCTGATGCCACGTGGTGGCGAAGGCCTTTTCCACGTCCAAGAGCACCGCGACTGTTTTGAAGTTGTCCTCGAAGCCCAGGGCAGCCTTCTCAGCCAGTCGCAGCAACTGCAGGGTTGTGGAATGTCCAGTACGGAAACCAAACTGATGATCCGGGAGTAGGAGTCTCTCTTCGAAGAGAGGGGTGAGGCGAGGTAGGAGTAACCGATCGAATACTTTCGAGACGATCGGAAGTAAGCTAATAGATCTGTAGCTTGACGGGAAGACCGGGTCCTTGCCGGGTTTCAAAATGCATACCACCCGCGCCTCCTTCCAACACGTTGGAAAGTGACGTAGGTGCAGGCATGCATTGTAAATCCGCGTCAGGTGGATTACGGCCTTTCTGGGTAGGTGCTGGAGCATAGGCGCCGTAACGTCGTCATGTCCAGGGGCTTTGTTAGGTTTTAGGTGGTTGAGTTGGGAAGCCACCTCTTTCGGGGTGACTAAAGGAATGCGGATCTCCTCATGGGGCGGCGGGGGCTCCTCATAGAGGTAGTCTACCGTCGCTTCCACGAGCTCAGTAAAGTCCTCATCCTGGGGGTCTTCACGGGGTTCGAATTGGGACTCCAGATAATCTGCGAAATCCGTGGCTTTATCCTGGGGCTCAAAAGAGAGTCTCCCACGGGAGCCATGGATGGGATGCTGAAACTGACTTTTGTCTTTCCTGAGGGATCGGATGATCCTCCAGGGTTGTTTCTCTTCCAGGTTTATATGTGCCATTGTGTGTTCCCAGGCCGCTTTGCGGTGCGCGCGAAGCAGGCGCCTTGCCAGGGATTTTAACCGCTGGTACACTGCTTGGATCCTGGGATGGCGGAAGCGCTGCCATAGCTTCCGTACGGTTGCCTTGGCTTTTAGCAGCTGCCGGAGTTCATTCGGTATGGTTCTCGGGTTAGGTTTGTTAGATGGGATGCGGTAGGTATGCGCGCGTACCACATTCAGGAGTTGGCGGGAGAAGGCCGTGGCTGCCGCTTCCAGCGCTTCGATGGAATCGATGCGCGGTCGCGGGTCCACGGTTTGGTTTATGTCTAGGACGGCTGCGTCCCAGTCGATCTCATTTATCCAGTCTGGTGTTACCAGAGCTGATACGGTCTCGGTTGTATCCACCACGACAGGGTCATGGTCGGAGTCCAACTCGTTGACCGCCGAGAGGTCTAGATGAAATGGTGTGTTCTTGGTGATTATGATGTCAAGAACATCCGGTCTGCCGCGAGCCGGATGACACGTAGGTCCTCTCGGTCCGTGCGCGACGAGGGCGGGGTTGCCGCTGATGAGGCGGTAGAGCCCGCGGCCTCGGGGGTTGTTGGTGCGGCTGTGCCAGAGGGCATGTTTCGCGTTGAGATCTCCTGCGATGCATACCACTGGGTGAAGGTTGAGTAGGGTGGTGTAGTCCGCTTCATGGAAGCGGTGGTTTGGTGGGTCATATGCAGCTATCAGCAGCGCGTCTAGCCCGGCAACGGCAAGCCGGATTGCACAGGCCTCCACGTGCTGTAGTGCTGGGAGTTGGACAGGAGTATGGGTTATGTGGTTCTTAATGAAGATAGCTGTACCGCCACCCTGTCGGCCGACCCGATCGGACCGATGGGTGACGTAACTAGGCAGCGAGAAGTCAGTAACAGCATCCAGATGGGTTTCGCAAACCATCAGGATGTCAATTCCGTACGATTGTACAAACTCAATGACGCCTGGGCGTTGCCCCCGGATGCCGTTCGCGTTCCAGTACGCGAGTCGCAATGGTCTCCGAACGAATCTAGAGGCCATTACTTAGCGGAACCCGGGTACAACTGCTCCAAGGTTTGGAGGAACAGGGTGTGTTTCTGGAGGGGGGAGAGTCTGGGGTTGCTGTACTGCAACTTGAAGTTTCGCAGTACAGGTAGGACCTTATTTAGGAGGTCACCGAACCACAGGGCTAGGTCCTGAAGTTCATCCAGGTCCGCCTGTGGGATGACCGCTGTAAAGGCCGAGGAAGCCGCTGTGGTGGTAGGTGCAGCGGGAGCCTCTGCTACTGGAGTCGGTACTGTGGCGGCCGCTACTGGAGCTTCCGCCACTGGTAGCTGCTGGAGTGCTGGGGGCGTGGCCTCGGGTCTCACAGAGGTGGGAGCCTCTGTTGGCCCGACTGGCCGGCCGCCCGACGGTTCTTCTTTCCTCTCCTTTCCTCTCGCACACACTGCTAGAGTGGTTGAAGCCCATGCACCTATGGCACTGCACAGGTCCCTCTTTGCCGTGGTATCTTTCGATACGCACGACGGTGAAGATAAGCCGACGGACGGCGTCTATCGGCTGAACTGACTGGGCGCGTTCCATTGGTACCACGACCAGGAATAAGGGCATGGGCACTCGCTGAGTGCCGTCGTCGTCTGTTGCCACCGTCTTACTGAGACGCCATGCCACCGATTATTTAGCCTGGGGTTAAATAGTCCATGATAACCCTGTTATCATGAACTAAGCTGGGTATCTAAATAACAATTTAAATAATGTGATAAAGGAGACCATCTCACGGATATGTCTTAATTCAATGGCCTTACTGGGTGTAAAAAGGGAAACATGTATACTCAGAACAACTGATTGATCTGATAAAAATACATATATTATATAAATGCATTTTTTGTTTTGTTTTAATCTTCGAGGAACGCTTCCGGATTGAGTTCCGGCACAGGCGAAGCGATCAGGCTTTCTTCGGTGATGTCGACATTTCTAGTAGATTCGCCTGTTGCTGGTTCATCTTTCGTTAATTCGGTTAAATAATATCCTAACCACAGGCGAGGTAGAGCACCCGGCGAGCCTCCCCACACCCCACTAACAGCATATTTCCGGCCGTGAAATAGAGACTGTTTTGGCGACAGAGTGCAGCTTGACTCGGATCAAATGACTTGCAGTTTTTCTTTGATTTATATATTCCTCGGAATTAGTGCAAACAGTCCGTGAGAGTTGACAGATTGTATTGGTTTAAAAATTTCTGCAGGAGATTAAGAAATTCTAAGACTTACAAAGAAACTGTGTTAAATTGTTTGTTACACCTTAAAATCTATTTTCTCGTGATTTTATTTGTCAGCGTTTTCAAAACTTTAAATTGTTCCACACGATGCATTTTGAGAAAAAGGAGCTAGAAAATGTTTTATGCTTCGATAAAAGTAGTACAAAAGAAAATTGATGAGATGATTTTATTCTAATATTACCAGTGCTTGAGTAATTAAATAATAAACTTCATATTTCCATAGCAAAAATAAAAAAATTAATAAAATGAAAATTAAATAATTTTTCTCCTAAAACAATTGTCAGATACAATTTTCATCTCGTCAATTTACTAATAATGTATTTATCAGTATAACTTCACAGTATTATATTTCTCTAACTGAAATTGCATCGTGTGGAATTATTTAATTAAATGACAATAAAACACTCTAAATATGTTAATAGCACAGGAAATATTTTGAGCAAAAGTCTGAAAATTATAATATAAACTACTCTAAATACTGCAATTGCTGTGTTAAAGTTTCAAATCAATCCAAGCAAAATTGTAGATTTTAGGTTTTTCACAGATGGGTATCCTTAAGCTAATAAAATCAAATATGCTCCGACACCGACAGTTCCAGAGCTTCCTAGATGATATGCAATCTGAATTTAAAGATCTGCCCTGTTGTCAAGTGAGATGCAGCAGAAGGACAACGTAAAGGCGTTTTTTCAACTAAGAAATTAGATAGATCAGAACAAAGGTGAGTAATGTATTTAATTTTAAGAATTACTGACAGCCTGCAAGGCAGGCATCAGTTTTTGGTTACTATGATTGATTCAGTGAAAGCTGTCACAGCTAAACAAAATATACTTGAAAATAACAACATGCACCATTTTCCATCTTTGAAATCTTTAGAAATCCCCTCGGCCATGCAAATGCCCGTTAAAAGGAAGTACTTCAAGCTTTTAGCGAATCTTATCAAGAAGCAAGTTCGGAAATAACTGTAATGAGTAAGAAAACATGCATCTTTAATACTTCAGGCATAGTTGTCGTCTCCAAGCAGTAGAGCCACTGCAGCTATAACCTAAAGAAATGCAGACTAACATATGTCTAAGGTGTTTAGGAAACACTGGATTATATATTTTTAAACGCCTGCCAGATGGACAATTCCCTAATCTACGGACATCTGCAAGGCGCATTTTGGCTTAACGTACTGTTGTGAGCAGTTTTGTCTACCAGATGGCCCAACTGACTAATATGTGACGTGTGTGGATAACCCTTCGTGCGTTAAACGAGTTGTAGAACTCAACGGAACTATTTCAAATTAAGACCGGTAAGTGAAGAGGGGTAAAGCAAAGGTCTTTCTTTATCATTTCACTAATGGGAAGTTTAAACTTGAAATGGCCCCGTTGAGTTCTGCAACTCTTAACGCGCGAAAAAAAAAATGTAAGACGTCAAATACAGGTTAGTTGGCCCACCTGGTGCAGTGACTGCGACCAACAGTATCTTCAGGTCTAGGATCACCGAATTGCATTTGGTTTCAGTGTTATGTTTGTGCTGTTCCACTTTAGGGCCAAATATGTCCGTTTTGATAAATAATAAAAAACTCCGAGGAATAATAGCAAAATAAAATAAAAACTAGTACTACAAGATAACAATAGTATATTCCTTAGTTAATATACATCATATACTGTTTGATGTGCTTTAATGTTTAAAAATAGTGGAGCTTACTTACAATATTTATTGATTTTATATCCGAATAATTTACTGTGTTGATTATTTTAAAATATATTTGAAGGTTAAATGTCAATGGACCTTTATTACTTTATTTAGTGTTCAAAATAAATAATTTAACATATTGATCGTTTATTTTTAGTACTAAGTATATGATTTGGTCGAATCCTTAGCGCGGTGGTAGCGTTGCTGCTCGCCAAGCGGGAGAACTGGGCTCGATTCCCAGTACCGGTGTGGGGATTTTTCCCCTGCTGGTGACCTGGACCGGGGTGCACTTAGCCTCGTTAGGTCCCTGGGGGGCCAATTGAGGAGCTACTTGATGGAGAAGTAGCGGCTCCAGGTCATGAGGACCGCATTAATCGGCCGGGGGATGTTCAAACCCGCGGAGGACAATGGACTTTTTCGGGCGTAAAAGCCCTTAGCATAGCTTCCTTCTAAGGGAAGTGAAGCCATTGGTCCCGTGTCGCAGATTTACGGCACGTAAAAGAACCTCAAGCCTGATAGAGAGGCCTCTGAGCAAAATTAAGCGGTCCTTCACGCCCAGTATAATACAATGTGACGCTGAGAACCACAGCAGTTAAAGAGCGTCCATAAATAAAACGCCATTTCTTTCGGCCGGGGGGGGGGTCGAGGCGCTGACCACGTCTCACCCTCCAATACTGCACCCCATCCATGGACCGTGATGGGGGACGCAGCGGCTGGGCGGTAGGCCAAAGTTCCTTGCGAGCTATCGTGCCATAGAGTTATAGTTAAGTATATAATTTTAAGTTAAATGGCAATGGAGCTTTAATCCTTTAATTATTGTTCAAAAGAAACAATTTACAATGCTGATCATCTATTTTCAAAATATGTTTTAAATTAAATGGCAATGGAGCGTTATTAATTTATTTATTGTTCAAAAGAAACAATTTATTGCATTGATAGTCTATTTTCAAAATATGTTTTAAAATTAAATGACAATGAAACGTTATTACCTTATAGAGAGTCATAATGAACTACACCGAAATAATTTCACAGAATATGCAGAATACTTAAATAAGTAATTTGAGATAGGAGACTTATGACCTGTTTATTGAAATTTCGAAGTAACGGCTATAAGTTTCTGAAGTGCCAGTACTCCACTGGCTAATTTATCAACCATTCGAGAGCATAACACGAAAAACGAAGGGACATATTACAGCGTACCTCTCTAGCGTAGTGGCTTTCAAGTGAAAGATAGTTTCTGAGTTCGGGTCTCGTTCACGTATCGCAGCACTTCGTCTGGAATGAAAATAATAATAATAATAATAAAGAACATTTACTTTATGACAGGAATCGAACTCGTAACCTTTGGGATAGCTGCTTCCCGCGTTGCGCATTTAGCCACCAGAGCAGCTGAAAAAAACGCCTCCAGATTAGGCTATATAACTCAAGAACGTTTTTAATGAATGTTCAGTGTCGCACTGCAAAGTTCGAGATTTTACAGATTTTTGCGACATTAAATCTTGAGGACGCCAATAACGAGCTGCTAAAAATCGATATTTCTATACTCGGGCAGCAGTTTGAAAGACATTCTAAGCCATTTTTTCAACCTGTTTTGCTTTAACACTGACTTATCAGCACCTGATACCCACACGTTTAACGCTATGTAGCTGCGTTATGTTTATCCGGGAACCACGTATCACCCATCTCAAATTACTTATATCAGTCACGTGCACAAATTCGGAAATTATTTCGGTGTAGTTTATTAACACCCTGTATATTGCTCAAAACATACCACATATCATGTTGTTCACAAGGCACAGTAAGACTTTTACGTACCAAATAAAAAGGAATAGTTATACTTGGAGTATACTAGGTGACCCAACAGCGCCGTAATTCACTTGTGCACATAGCCCTTCGTACATTTAAAGAATTGCAGATATCGGCGGCGCAAATCCAGGTAAAATGGTCAGTGGTGGTGTTAGCGCAGGCGACTTGCATTCAACTCCCCTTGCATATTTGCGAAAACGGTGAAGGAATCTCGCTCATTGATAGGAGTTTCCAGATTTGTATTAGAATCCGTGACGTTGTATACAGGAACAGTGCAAGCAGATCGAAAAGGTTAACATGCTTTTCACTTCAGTTACAGAGATTTTATGTTTGAAAGAATAAACTCACCTTTTAGACTGAGAATTAACTAATTATTTTTACGCACTATACGCTTAACCACAGTAAATAAAATAATCTCCATATCGAAAAACAAACATAATATCACATATTAAAGATTTGAAGCTCTCTCAATGTTGGTTATTAATAATAACTTCACGGGATAGCAACCGAGTTAAATTGCAGCCGTAAAAATCCAAACTTTTCTCCATTTTAGCTCTATGATCTTCATCAGAGATAAAATGGTCGAAAGCTTAGATTTTTCCTACTCCAAATTAACTCGGTTGTTATCCCGTGAAGTCGTCATTAATAATAGCAATTAGTATTTCAGTGCAAAAATAATAATAGTAATAATAATAATAATAATATTAATAATAACAACAACAGCACTGTTTGGAGAGGTAGAGCTAGACAGAAAAATTCAGTCATATCCGCATTCTGAACCATAGATAACCTAGTTTCCGTCCAGTTGCTCTGACCAATGAGCTATCATTGCAACATGCCAGCACGGCAATAAATTCTCCAACTGACTCGCGTTATCCCCGGTACACATTAGGAGATTTCAAATTTTTTAAAATGTATACCCGAATGGCGACTTACAAACTCTGTGAGTACCTGCTTAAGTTCCGGGCTTTATATTTAACTAACTATTACGTAAATTAAAGTGAATTAATTGTTTATTCCACATCAGTCGTGTGTAGAAAGAATTTATTGCCGTGCCAGCATGTTTCCATGGTAACTCAGTAGTGAGAGCAACTGGACGGAAACCAGAATATCTTGGTTCAAATCCCGGTTATGCCATTGGATTTTTCAGTCTGACCCTCCAAATTCTGTCCTGCATACACTGAAGTGGAAGAAACAATTAATTCACGAACGACCTGACTCACTGACTCACTGACTGACTGACTCACTGACTGACCCACCCACCCACCCACCGACCGACCCACTCACTCACTCACTGACTGCCTGACTGACTACTACTTTTTTAATAAAGAGGGGAAAACCCCTAATGTGCAACAGGGAAGATAACCCTGATGTGCCGGACTCTTACCGACTAAATTCCGTTGGAATCCTACTTGGAAGTACCTAAAATAGGTAATACATAAATTAGGAAACCTGAAACCTTATAGTCTGTACATCTTTGTCTTCATTTCTCTCTGCTTCCTTTATACTCATAATCTCTATTACCATTGATTGTATTAGTTTCCAACTGTGTTGATTCTGAGCCATAATATCAGTCATATTATCTGTATCTAGTTCGATACTTAAACTCATGTGGGTGTTTTCTCTCTGCCTTTGCCATCTTTTGCAGAAGAATAAAGTATGTTCCACTGAATCCACATCATCACAGTAGTCACACTGATCATTTTCTCTACTCCGATCCTCTTTAAATAGGTATTAAAAGACCCGTGTCCTGTAAGTACCTGTTATATAATAATTTATATTCCTATGTCTACATGTTTTCCACTTGTCTATTTTTGGAATTAGTCCTTTAGTCCATTGGGCCTTTTCAACGTTTACCTCCCAAGCCTGCTGCCACTGATTCATCATAATTTCTCGCTCCTTTAATTTCGTCTCTTTTCTATTTCCTTCAACTCTAATTATATTTGTTCTTTCACGTATCTATAGCTCAATAGGAAGAATACCAGTAATTGCTTGTAACGCCACAGTAGGCGCAGTCTTGTACGCACTTGCGACCGTTAAAAGTATTTTTCTTTGTGATTTCTCCATTTTTTGTTTATATCTCTTGATTTTCAAAGCTTCTTGCCACAACGGACAGCCATACAATAATATTGAATGCAAAACTCTACTCACGACTAGCCCCTTGAAATATTGAGGTCCACTTATATTCGGCAGTATTCTAGATAACGCTTCAGTATTTTCATCTGCCTTTTTGGTCACTGCATTAATATGTTGTCCAAACTTTAAGTGACTTCCCAAGACTATCACCAAATATTTTAATGCATTAATTGGAGTTATTTTTATACCTTTTATTTCAAAAGTAATACTTTCCAAGTTTCTCTTTCCTTTCAGGATAACAGCTTCAGTCTTTTCAGGGGTCAACTGTAAATCATATAATGTAAGACACCTATCAATTCTCCTCAGTGCCTCATTAGTTCTAAGAATAAGATACCCTACATCTTGTGCTGCAGCTACTATAGCTAAATCATCAGCATAAGCTATAGCTCTAACATTTTCTTCAAAGTCAACACCTAATATTCTGTCGTAGGCAATGCTCCATAACATCGGTGCAAGCACTGATCCCTGAGAAACTCCCATTTCCATATCTTTCCCTATGCCTGCAGTACTGAGTTTTCTATTAGTAAAATAACTTTCAAAAAAATTCACCAAGTATACAGATGTTTGTTGTTTTATTAGTTCTTTAATAATAAGAGTCCAAGTCACAGTACTAAAAGCATTTCTTATATTAATGCCACAAGTGCACACCATTTACCTGTTGACCTTTTAACAATGTCGATCACTTTTACCACATCTTGTACTGTTGACAGTCCCCTTCTAAATTCGAACTGGTATTCCGAAAAACCTCCCTTATCTTCTAACTCCTTCTCCAGACGTTCTCTTAGCAGAAACTCCAACAACTTACCCATAGTGTCTAAAAGGCAAATTGGCAAATTGCATTATTGGCCTCCAAAGGTTTTCCTTTTTTTCCATAGTAAACATACTCCTGCAATTTTCCATCTTACTGGGAATTCTTGTGTCCTTAACAAATTGTTAAACGTTGCTAATAAAAAATCAGGGACTATTTTGATCATTATTTTTAACTGCCTCAGGTGGGATATTATCAGGCCCGGGTGCTTTTTCACATTTCATCCCTTCCCCTGCCGTTTTAAGTTCCTCTTTAGTAAAAGGTTTTGCACTATCATCAATATTTCCGCTTTTCCAATAGTCCACTTTATTTGTAAAAAGGGTAGAGACTATATCAATCTTTCGTTCTTTAGATAAGATATAAGGCATTGTTGGACTTTTCAGGTGTTTTAGGGCAATTTTATAAGCGTTTCCCTATAAATTAACTTCCAGTTTATTGCATAAGTCTTTCCAATTTTTTATTTTGGCTCTTATTATATTCTTTTTTAGTTTTTTCCTCTTTGCTTTGTATTTTCTACTGATTTCTTCAAGTTCTAAGTCATTTATATCCGCCCTTTCTCTTCGACGTGTTAGTTTCCTCCTAACTACAAAACATTCTTTCCGATTAGTCTCGACTTCTTCATTCCACCAAAGAGGAACTTTCCAGTTTTGATATATTCCATGTACTGATAAACTCTTTCTATACGTCTGACTAAATACTTCCATACAGTGAGGTACACTCACGGTTTTTTTTTTTTTTTTTTCCTTTTCCTCTTCCTCTTAGAGTGCTAGTTTTTTCCGCCAATTCTTGCTAAAAATTTCCTTATCAAACATTATTTTCTGACTTTCTTTGTCTCCCTTCTTCTTTTCCCCTACTTTCACCTCAAAGTATATGTGGCTGTGATCACAAACTAATTCATCATCCAGCACCTTCCAATTTAAAAATTTCCTGGCTATTTTTTGCGTTGAGTAAGTAATATCGATGAATGATTCACTCGTTCCTCTAATGAAGGTTGGTTTTCCCCCAGTATTATGTATTACTAAATTTAAGGAATCCATCCACTCAGCAAAAAATTCTTCCCTGATTTCCGATGTGGGTGAAACCCATCTTGGTGACTACATTCAAATCACCTAAAATAATAACTTCTTCTCATTGCCTTCTTACTTCTTCCATTAAAACATCAATATATTTGTTGAACTCCTCAAATGAAATATTTGGGGAACCATAGCAACAATAGATACTAAACTCATTTAATATGAGTCTAATAAATCCTTCTCCCTACTCTAAAGTTTTCATCCGTACATCGCTATTTTAAAATAAACTGCCACGTCCACATTTTTATCTGTCGTACATCTAGGATCTGATATTAGATTTCTATTTGGCTCACTAACAAGAATAATATCTATATTTTCTTTCTCTGATATTAGGTCCGCCAAATCGTGCGCTATTCTCGATCTATTAAGATTTAATAGCAATATTTTCATTGTTGGTGGTTTTTTCTCTTATCTCTGTCACCTCTATAAGATAGGAGCATCTTCTCGTATCCAATTTGTATCCTTCCACTTTACATTTTATGCAATATGTTTTACTTGTGCATTCTATTGCCTAGTGCCCTTTTTGACCGCAGTTCATACAAAGCTCCGATCTATCTGGACCAGTGCATTTCACCGCATTATTTCTGGTCTCCAAACATGGAATTCTTTCACGAATAGAACATCTTATCCGTATTTTTCGTTCTTTTAAAAGGTCCTCTGCCAGTGTACTTTCGAGGGCAATAGTCACAGCCTGGTTTCCATCTCTCAATGCACCAACTATAAGCTCATCTTCTTTAACCACTGTTTCTAGAGATTGGGCCGATTCTACTTCCTCTCTTGTGTTAGTTATATCCATTCCGTACATGTGGAGTGTTTTGGTTTTCTTTGTTTCAAACTCTTTTACTCCCTCCAACTTCTGTTTTAGTTCTTTACTTAATATCAGAGCCGCCCCTTTTCCTCCATCTACAGTAAGTCACAGACTTACTTGCTGCTGCTGCTACCACCACTTCCAGCACCACCACCGCCACCACCACCACCACCACCACTAATACTCCTACCAATTTACTACCTACTACTACCAACTACTACTACCTACTACCACTACTCTTACTACTATTACTACTACTCATAATAGTAGTAGTAATAATAATAGTAATAATAATAACAACAACACAGCGAAACTTAGTACTTGTTTTTTATTACGGCGCCTTAATGTTTTGATTTAACCCTATAGTGGATCTAATCTCTAATGTTAAATAAGAACAGCGTATACAAAATTACAGAACTAGTTATTGATGGATACTGATAGGCGGAATAATGACCTTTTAATTATTATCACTCTAAAATAAGACTACATTTTTTCAAAAATAAAAGCTATGTAACTAAATTGGACCACATGTTAACATTTTCCATCTGTTTGCACTGTTCTTGTATACGAGATCGCGGACTCTTAATACAAATCCAGGAGATCTCAATGAGCGCGATTCCCTCACCGTTTCCACTGATATATAAGAGGAGTAGAACACAGGTTGCTCGCGCTAACACAGGCATTGACCGGTGATTACTTGGGTTATCGCCGTTCAGCTGCGCAGATTCTTAAAACGTACAAATATTTATCTGTACATGTGAAAAGTGTCGCTGACTTGATATGTAATTTGACTAACTACAGCAGGCGGTTGTAAGAAGTTTTGTATGAAACATATGCTTAGTATAAGCTAAGTATATATTTTATGTACCAGCGAAGAGGTAAGTTACTGGCGCAGAGTGGACACAAATCCACCACTGCCGTACACTTGTAGTGAAACGAGTATCACTGCTCAACACTAGACAACAGAGGGTGATGCATGTTCTCCCCTACTTTGTATGTGATCCCCATGCCTTTTTTGTGGTACCCAGAGTATGAGTATACTAGAAAAAGGACACACGTTTAATTAAATGGCAACATTGTAAATCTTCAAGACCTGATTTCAACCATAGATAACGTATCGCAGAAAAACATAAAGCCGCAAATGCTTAATTAAAGGCTCCTATGACGTTCAAACAAAGCAGAGCATTGAACTTTAACATTGTTTTTCCCAGTTCCTTTTTGTTTCAGAATTTTTTACCACTCACAAGTTTCCTTAATCCACAGTTTATAGCTTATTAGCTTGACATTTTCAGGAAAGTGTAAGGAATTAATGTTTTGCCAATAGCTAAAAATATTAAATAGCTTTACCCAAATTAATTATATTCGCAATTCACAACAGAAAATTTAAAAAAAAATCAGTAACCTGTGCAAAAAGAATGTTTACCTAAGGCCTGTGAAAATAAAATAAAAGAACCGTTTTCTTCGTATTGTTTCCACTCTTTCACCATAAATTCTGAATATAAAACAGCTGTACTTATCTAATTTTAACGAGTTACACCAAACAATTGTTAATATATAGCAGTTTTATTCATAATTAATCAGTTTTTGATACCTATGGTCATATGCTCCTTAGACCCTAGTATTTATCGCATAGTTCACAAATGTTTAATTTGAGCTCAGTACCAATTATACAAAACCTTTAAGCACGCATTTCTTAATCTTAACTTGTTTCTGTCGAAACAAATTCTTCACATGTTATTGAATTTTTCAACTTTTTCGCTTTGATTCATATTCATTCCATCAAGTACCGCCACGCCATGTCAGTGCTTGGTCCCCCTTAACAGCGGTACTTTGATCGGCAAAACTTTAGTTCTCGAATTCACCACTATATGCATATGGGGACAAAGGATCAACTTCTCGCTCTTATAGAAGAAGTCACCACTTGCGGACGTGAAACATTTCGAATTTAGCCCAGGGACTTTACTTTGAAGGTATGGGGTTAGTGTCCGTGGAAGTGGAAATTACATGGGGTCAACGGTTTTGCTTCCCTTCAGAAGGAAGCCATGCTAGCGATTTTTACACCCGAAAAAGTCCATCATCTTCCCCCGATTAGGACCCCCAACTTTGGGTAATAGAGACTTGCATGGTAATCACTACTAAACGGGGGGTGGCAATTTCAATTTCACCTGAACTATTTCATATAGGTATTTTTAAAAATTGTAACTGCATATATGAGATGGCTTAACAGGAAGTAGGCGATTCAAATTTCTCATGGCACAGCTATAGGGTCATTATTATATATGGTAAGCACTCTCGCAGTCTTTCTCCCCTCCGCTCTACCCTCGCCACCTAGAGGGGCTTGGGGGCATGAATTCCAGCTCGGATGTGTATGGACGCCTATCACTCAGGGTCTCTTCCCGCATCTTTCTCGCTTGCTTTGCTTTCGACTTGCTTGTTGCGCGACGTCATTGAGAGTGAAATTACAAGATATTCAGTACTTTGCCCGTTCATTTGAGCACGCATTTCCAGTTAAAATTAGCGTTATGAAATAATTTGAGCACATCCACAATTGAAATCAAATCGCATCTTTAACAATTCACCACATCTTAGAAACAAGAAATATAAATCTTGTCTTTTTTACGGCTAAATAGCCTAAATATCGAACTGGCGGCAATTACGTTCTTCTCTTCAAATATTCGCTAAAACTCTGTAGATATTTGGAAATTAAACCTCAGATATGGCTTACAGTATATTACAGGTTTTATTTGGCATGCGGTAGGTGGTGTTTGGTATACACAGAAAGAGAAAGAGAGCCAGGAAGCAAACATGTGTCCTTAAATTTATTCCGAAGTTCCACGCTGTAAGCTTTAAAACTGCTTTTGTTAGCTTATGTTGTTGCTCGACTTTAATTATATTATGTTAAAAAAACAGAATAAGGCATTGTATTCCATATGTCGAGATTTTACCGGAAATATATATTTTCAGGTATCCTGAGTCCAAAAAGGCATTTTTGAAAACGTTTCGTGTGTGTGTATGTATGTGTGCGTGTGCGTGTGTGTGTGTGTGTGTGTGTGTGTGTGTGTGTGTGTGGACAGCATACCTCAAAAACTAAAAGACCGTTAAATACCAAACTTGATATTTAAGAATAGTATCTTCCAAGGATGCGACACGAAGTTCTAAAAAAGAAATACCCCCACGCCAAACTGCCCTGTACAAGGAAAGATTATGAAAATTTTGTTTTTCTCAAAAATTGCTCTAACGAAGTTTATTAAACGACCGTATATTAAAGCTATTTATATCACAAATAAAATGAATATTTTAATTTTTCCGGGAATAGCTTCTGAGGATGAACTTTGCTGAATTGTGCGTAACCGTTAAACCGTAAGCGATAGACAAAATCTTACTACTCAAAATATGTCGACTTCGTTAAAACCCACATTTATGTGGTATACTTTTCTGTTATAGAGTTGACCGTTTCCGAGGTATTCTTTGTTATTGGTTTCAATTTTAAACTACGGATCTTCTCAAACGTGTTCGTTTCATCTCGATTTTCTTTCTCTGGAAATGTAAAGCGAACAGAACTTCAACTGTTCACATATCAACCGGCTTTTGTAAGGTTTGAGTTTCGCTTTCGCCTACAGTATACCTTATTTCCCTTCTGCTTAGTAGGAAGTAAATAATAAGACAATTTCTGCTAATGGTTATCTCGATTAGCATAATAAGATAAATAAATAATATTTTGTAGGAACAGTATGTTTGCAGAACAGGTGGAGAAACTCATGCGAATTGAACACATAATACCCCCCCCCCAACAATAGCTATAATTCACCCACAAGCAAACCTTTCCAGACTGAGCATTATACATATAAAATTTTTAATTTTTCCCGCAAGAGTGCGAGTAAAGTATATACAAAGCTACTCTGGTTTCTATGATGAATACCTACTTAAATTTCTTAACTTTGTGAAGTAAAAATTATCCCTCCTTACTTATACAGAATATAAAAAATTATACAAATGTTTATATAGTAAATATAAATGCAAAACTATGACCCAATAAAGTGCAAAGAAATTATAAAATAATTCATGCAAAATAAAAAAGGATGTGTTCCATTCACATGCCTTTCTTTACATCTCTATAACAAACTTTTGTTAATAAGCTCTCTACTTCATGCTAATTGAGATAAACAATAGCAGAAACGGTCTCATTACCTAGTTCCTTATAAGAAGAAAGGAACTAAGAGAATACACTAAGCTAAACCAAGAGTCATATGTTCTAAAAAATGGGTGCTAGAGTATGAGAAGAGTATAACTATTTTAAAACTGAAACCAATAACAAGGAATATGTTGAAAATGGTAAACTTCACAACAACAAAAAAGTATATAGCATAAATTGTGTGTTTTAAGGAGATCTACATTTTTTGTATAGTAAGTTTTTGTCTATATCTTACAGTTTACCAGTTATGCAAAATTCAGAAAAAATTTTCAGAGGATATTCCCGGAAAACTGAACAAATACATGTTATTTATCATGTAAATATTTTAAATGTAAGAGATTTTAATCACAATCATTTCAGTCATTTCTAAGGGAACCAAATTTTTCGAAATATTTTCCATATAAAGGGTAATTGGAGGTGGGGGGATTTTCTTGAAAATCTTCGTGTCGCATCCTTGGAAGATACTAAACTTAAATATAAAGTTTGGTATTTAACGGAATTTTCGTTTTTGAGCAGACAGACAGACACAGACACGGACCTTTTTCTAACAATCTGATTTGGTCCATTCGCTTGACTTTCTCTATATCTCTGTAACAAATTATTGTTAAAAAGTTTATTCTTCTATCTACTTCATGACAATCGAAATAAACATTAGCAGAAATTATCCTTATTGCGTGGTTCCTTGTAAGTAAAAGGGGAAAACCTAATGTGTTCCATTGATATGATGTCCTCTAGCTTTCGGTAAACAAACCTTTTATTCAAAGCATTAGTCTGTTATCTACATCATGCTAATCAAAATAAACATGAGCAGAATTAGCCCTTTACTAGATTCCTTGTAAGTAGAAGGGAAATAAGAAAATGCATAAAGAAATGCACAGGGTGTGATTTATAGACAGGACGAATGTGTATGAACATGCAGCTCTTCAGCATTTCAAGTGAAGTCACTTAGTGCCTTAAAGCTCCAACCGGTGATTAGAGATTCTGGTTACAAGCTAGTGCTGATGTCAGGATATCCAAAATTTTTCTGGGGACACCAGTTTGACATATAGTTAGAATCATACACCAGATGGCCCAATTGACTAATATTTGAAGTGTGCAGATATCCGTTCGTGCGTTTACAGAGTTACAGACATTAACGGGGCAATTCCAATTAAAATCAGTCGTGAGCGGTTCAGTTATGTATCGTTTGTATTCGTACTTAAGTACAATTGTTGCGTAACTCATTTTTAAAATTTGATATAAAAGAGGAACGCCGGCCAGAAAGTTTTGGGAGAGTACGATAATTTTCACCATTCTATTTGGCTTGTCCTGAACGTGGATACTATAGACACCTCTAAGTCCATTTATCTGGCATAAAAATACAATAACATACTTTTTTTCTTGTAGCAAACGGTGTCTTTGGCTGTATCTAAGGAACTAAATTCATTTACTTCGCAAATTCAGCGAGTAGCTTGTTTATTGATGTTATTTTGAAAATTCTACAGGACGTATTGGCGCCCTATTTACGTGCAGATTATAGACTAACATTTTCATTATCTTATGACTAGCGTCGAGTGCCTCAGGTATTTGTCTAGAGATAATACTGAAGTGTGTTTTCTAAAGGGTTTATTGGTATTAAATACGATAACACACATACACACCAGATTCTGGCAATTCCGAAAATATTTTTGAAGACAAAATTTTCCAGTCCAGCCGTAATTTTACCTTTGACAGCTTGCACAGCAGGACTGAGGCTGATGCTTCTTTTACATAGTGTTTAAAGCCCACTTTTGCTACTATGGCACAGGAGGCGATGACACTGATGATATTTGGAATGAAGATGGAGCGCCGGTGAAATGCGATGGTGAGGGAAACCGGAAAACTCTGAGAAATCCATCCCCTGCGCCTCTTTGTCCGCCACAAATCCCACAGGCGGTCACTTGGGATCGAACCCTTGGTGAGAAGCAAGTGGTCTAGCTATTCGGCCAACACGCGGCCTGAGGCTGGTCAGCAGTCTGATGACATTGTAGTTAGAGTTAAAGAAACTGCTGCTAAACTACTGTCTGTAACGTTTCTATGGGGATTGTAGTGTGTTGATGTTGATTGAGGTGGATAGCATTCATGAAACTGCGCTTGTTTCATGCTACTGCGCAATGTTTTCACATTTCATTGTATAATATTTGTTAAGCATATTCTTAAAGTACATGCAAATAAAGTTAGGTTTAAATTTTGCTGTAAAATGAAATAAAGTGCTACAAGATTTTCTTATCGGCAATTATCCATTCAATATAGATAAATTGCTTTTACAGTGCAATCCAACTTTCCCATGTGCTCGGGCACATTTAACTCGTACACAATGAGGTGCGGGCGCCACTGCCATCGCATTCACTACTAACAGTACCACTAGAAAGATGTATCGGTGTAAAAGTATTTCACAATTAAAATTGCTTAGGGTTACAACTTACATAATTAATGTATAGTTTGGCAGTGCAGGTTTTTAAAAATCTGGTGTGTAGCTGGGACAAGCTGCTCTTAATGTGTCATCTATGGATGTGAGTCTATCAAACTGGATCGGTACTTATTCTTGATTATACTCACAGACCAAAATTTGATCTCGCAAAGGTATACCAAGTCAAAGAAAAAATATGTTTTCAAATCAATACTACCAATGTCCAGAAATTGCTTGAAGTTGATTTCAAAGATGTATCTTCTTGAATGTTTAAAACTTCAATGTCTATCCTTCAAGATTGTAGTATCCGAAGATAGTACCCTATCTCCAAGATCTGCTAGTTTCAGGGTATATAGCAGGTAGTTTAGCTCTGTTTCTTGTCAGTTTACACACTTTTGAGAATATTTAGTGGCCCGAAAAGGTATTTTAGCTTTTTTAATTATTTTTTTCTCAGTATTTGGCACCGTTTTATAAAAATTTCAACACGTTTACAGTCATTTTAGGACATTTGGGGCTATTTTCCGTTATTTTCAGTGATTTCTGTTTCCTTACAGATAATTTATGATGTTTTAAAGGTATTCAGTACTATAGAATGGGCAATGGGTATTTCAGCGCACTTTAAAGTAATTTGGAACCTCTTTTAGGGGCTTTGTGACAACAGTGAAGGTATATTGATAATATTTTAGAACATTTAGAAGCACTTTAAGCGTATTTAGGGTGACGAACTAATTTTGTTGCTTTTATCCCCTTTTCTTATATTTTGTGGAATTGTTGTGCATCCGTTTGTAGTTTTGTCATACTTTTCCCTTTATATCCTTTATGAAAAATGTTTACATTCTGTTTCAATATTTTGTTATTCTTTAAAAGTCATATTCTATAATTTTTGTAAGCTCCTGCATGTACAGATGCTATGACGGGATATGCTGTGTATGGTTAACAATATTTCTGACACGGTTTCAACCATCATAACCTGTACTAACTTACCAGCAGATGTAACCATTAGGATGACCACTAACGTGACGGACAACTTTATTTCGTCCCCTTATTCAGCCTATTTAATACGCCAATTACTTATGCTATTTAATACGAAAAGGTATTACGCCATTTAATTGCGTTCATTTGGAGCGTCGTCATTTTTTCAGGTCGAGAATCATAATCAACTAATGCAGTAGAGAGGACGTCTTCTTAAACTAACCTAATAAAACATTTCCTTACTTCATGTTTTTATTTCCCCTTTATTGCTTTATGGCTCTGTTCTTTCTCACGATTTTTCTAGAGCCTAGATCAACAAGACTGGTCTAACCCTTTGTTGTTGAGATATTTATAGTTTAGGGAAAATTATGTCTCCATGTTTTTCTTCCTCATTTCTTGTTTTTTGTATTTCTTTTCTTTCTTTCTTTTTTCCTCAAGGCTAACACAAAAAGAATGATCAAGGCCTTCGTTGAGTATTTTATCATATTTCTTGTATTCTAACCCGTACTTTCAGCTTGTATTTTTATTGCTTATGATATTTATATAAAGTTAATTAATATGAAATTGTTGTAGCTAGAGAGGATACACGATCTCCTCTTATAATCTATTCTGATTTCTTATCACCTTACCTGACATAAGCTCGGGACATTGCAATTGTTTCACCCTCTTTAGTTCCTTTTTAAGATATTTCCCTAGTTATACCAGGTTTTTGTAGTGTTTTCATGTGCTTTTAGTGATTTTTAAACGTTTTTCAGTATATTTCAGACATTTTTATGACCATATTGAATGTGTTGCTGGATCATATATTTTCAAATGGTTTAAGATATTTCAGTAATATTGAAACTATTGTAGCCTCTGGATCACGTTTTTCAGGCTTCTTTTCAGTTATTTCGAAAATATTTTAGTGGTGTCTAGTGTCTCTAGAGCTTCCATTAAGGTCTCTATAGCAAATCTTTCGGACTTTTGTTCCATTTTGTAGAGCATTTTAGGATATTTTAGATCGAGTTTAAGGGTCTCTAAAACACATACTGAGGCTTTTGGAGGAGGATTTCAATACATTTAGAAGCCTTTTGTGCTTATTTAGTGTCCTTTGAAATGATTTTAAGCTCCATTTAACAAGTATTCAGCCTCTAAAGCCATGTATTGAGAGCTATTTTAAAGAGTGTTCCAGAGAATTTTAGATCCTGTGAAGGGATTTTATGCACTATTTTAAGAGATATTTAGCCTCAAAACAGGTATTTCAGAATTATTCTCAAGTATGTTATGAACACTATAGGGCACCGCACAGTCATTTTGAATATGTTTGAGCACTCTTGAACACTATTTTAAGGCACTTCAAAGACAGAGTTTCCTAAAAGAAGGTGTTGAAGCAGTGCTAGGGCTACATCAAATATATTAAGGGACATTTAACACATTTTCAAGGTGTTTTATACTCTGGTTCAGATACTTTTGGTGCCTTTAATGACATTTAGACATAGTTTGAAAGTGTTTCGAATGCTATGTCAGATAATGTTTATTACTTTGTAACCATTGTTGCTATGTTTTCAAGTAATTATTGTCATTTTATACAAGTTTGTGGTGTCTTCATGCCCATTTAGTTTTCCGTGGATGTCTTATGAGCTTATAGTACGTATTTCCAAAATTTTGAAGGTGCTTTTGGACACTTTATATGCTGAAGGGTCTTTTTACAGCACTCGAGGGAGTGGTTTTTTTCTTCTGTTTCTTATCCTTAATTAATATTTTCTATATGGTTACAGTACCTTTCTGACCTTTAACACTCATGTTTTATACTTCTGTAAGTTTAGCATATTAAGCTTCACGCGATGAGATAAGCGGCGTTTGGGTTTGCAGTCTTTCTAATGCTCAACTCTAAACCAACATGCTTTCTTTAGTTTTTTTTTATCTCCGACGTTTTCCCCCTTGTATGCATCATCTTCTATAAACATTTCTGTCTAGCATTAGAAGTTCATTCCACCTTATGTTGAAGTGTTTATAGTTTAAACTTTGTAGTAGCATTTTGTAGTTATAATTATCTTCAGCTTTCAGCTCGATTTGTATACAGTTAATAATTGCACTAGGTATTAAACTTTAAGATTAATATATTGTTGCTTCTAGGCCTTTATAGGCATTTAAGACTCCTAGATTGTTTCAGTATTTTTTTTTCTTTTTCATATTTTAGTTTCTGTCACTGTCTGCAACTGTGACTTCATCAAAAGTTTAACAACACCGAAACCAACACCGTTACCAAGAAGCATCAATCCAAATAACATAGCCACCACCAACACCACCCTCATAAGAATTATATTTCAAAAAATATGATCTACACACCAATACCGCTACCATCAGCAACACCCTCGTAACCTCCAACACCAAACCCCGCCACTACAGCTTTCACCAACCATATGGCAATATTCACAACTTCTATCAACTACTGCATTAAACCTAAACAACGGCAGCGTCACAACAACCATCAAAACCACAACAGACACCAATATCTCCATCCCAATAACAAATTCCACCACCAACGCTATCAATACAGTGGACATTTCCAAATCGATCACCATCTTCACAAGTATCCCTACCAACTTCATGTCAGTTGGCAACCATTTTCCCATCGCCTGCGATGCCATAAGTTGTAAAAGCGGGGTTAAACACTACAAAAAAAAAACAATATTCCAAATTTCACAGATGTTATCAACACTACTACATTCAGCAGATCAAAAATCTCTATAGCAGCCATTAAACCCAAAACGACATTCATCATCACCACCGCTACCGTTATCTCCTCCACTGCTAACATTATACCTCCTATCAATCCAATGCCAGAAGGGCCCTGGATAGTTTTAAGGCAGTTTATGAGGGCTGATTTTGATTTTAAATTTCTCAAAAACCATTTAACATAAGGAAGTGGAACTTATACACTCAATACATCAATTTTTTCGAACCATCATTAAAGTAAAATTACGTATGTAATGTAAAAAATAATTCTACACACTTGTCATTAACAAAATTAAAATGCTAAAAATCACCAGTGTTATTGGAGTGTTCGGATGCACTTTTCTCCAAAACGATTAATTATTTTAGTGAATTTCTTATGTGTTTCAATATTTGCATTACTTCACAATTTCCACCGAAATTTGCTTCCTTCTGACTTTACCCCCCTATTTTTTTACTATGAACACGGAAGTCATACCAAGTTTTACAAGCTCATAAATTATAAATAAATTATGATTAACAACGTGAGGAATCATTTTAGCTGCAATAATTAGTTCTTGGACTGACATGGCCAGTAAAAGTTCATTCTTGTAACTCACCGGGTTGCAGAGAAAAGTACACACAAAAGAAAAAACGAAAAAAGTTAGGGCAAACTTCAATTAAAAATTGCAGGTGAGAGCAGTGCCTCACCAAGTTGAAACATCCTTGATTCATTATTCGAAATCCTTTGCTTTTCCTCACTTATTTTCCTGTTTTGTCCTTGTCTCTTCCTAACTTTGGCCTCCATAGACATGTTTTGGATATATTTTTGTGCTTCGACAACATTTCTATCATATATATTCTTCAGAGCCATTTTCATGTACTCTCCCACTTGTATTCAAAGTTGTTCAAATACTTTAACTCTGCTAATGCACTCTTCAATAAGGCACATTATTGCATCCAAAACACATAGTTTTAATGCATTGCCTTCTCCATATATAGATTTAGGGATGTGTTCCCAAATTACATGGAGAAAACATACATTTGCATTTTGTGTGTGCCCATGAAGACATTTTCCCCACAGTTCCTCCTTGGCAAGATCTCTGAAAACCTGCTTCACTCCAAGCGACACAGAATCTGGTACAAATTACGTATGCTTGTATGCTTCTCTAGTAATCTGTGATTTTTGGAAACCACACCACGAATATGAACCTTTGGTTCACAAGCCATGACTGGGAGAATATCTATAGACAATTTGTAGAAATAACTTGCCCATATAGCTTTCTGAACTTCCCTGGCAGAAATTCCAACAGTTCTCCTAATACCTGTGCCATAATACCTTTAGAATGGGTAGTTTAATTTCTGCATCTGATAAGTGCCCTCTGCCATACAATAATTTTCCATCTCAATGTTATTTTCCTTTCATATCCTTCAACTTTTTTTTTAGCTAGATACCATTCTGTTCTGCACATACCCTATGCTATCCAATTTACTAATTGAATGTAATTTCCATAAACCTCACATGAAGGTAGCTCCTGGAATCCCCATCTCCTGGATAAGGCGTGTACTTTACTTTAAATGTTGGTACAAAGTGGCTGAAAATTGCCATTGCACCCGCTACTTCTATTCCTCCATTGTCTCCTTTATAACTCATGTTGTGGTCATGTTCTATATTACTGAATCCATGGTATAACCACAGTTTTTGGACATGGGATAAACAGAAATTACTTTTTCATTATACAGGATGTTGTTGTTACAACACAGTTGGTGAAATAACGACCTCTTCATTGCCAAGTTCCAGGCAATGCTAAAGTTTTATCTGTATTGTTGTCATTTAAGTTTATAGACTCTTGTACAGCATAAAGCTTTGAATTTCTGAACTGTTAATAAATGTGTACAACTTAGGGGCAGAGTTAAACTTAACAAAGCTAAACTCGCCCACCATTATTACCAAGGTTTAGAAAGAAGCATATGCACATGTGTGGTAGCCTTGCAGATTTGCTGTGAAGGGGCGTGTTCTATGCGTCACCATATTTACATTCCCAAATAAAGGGCCATATGAATTGAAAATCACAATATGACATATATTGGAAGCTCGAAGTTTCTAGTTAAGCATGGAAACAAGAGACACATTTTTGGGAGCGAAACCACTACCCAATGTCATTAATATAGTCCTTTTCATCGCATATTATCACAGATTCAATCCAACGTCTATAATTATAGGAGTTCGATATGTTAAGAGCACCGATGCTCGCTTTATGTTCCCTCTCCTTTCCCAATCATTTTAAGCATCTTTGCAAGTTTTAGAACAACGTTTATACATTCCTCATTGATATTTTGCGCTTACTCAATAATATTCTTAAGCCTTAAGCTCATTTTTCTCTGTAATTCGTCATGTTCCATTCATAATCCCCTAAACTTTAGTTTCTTATTTAGAGTTTCATTCAAGTCGATTATTTTCTAGCTCCTCTCTTTTATCTCACGTAAGATTAACCCTATAGGAAAGCATGTTTACTTTTCAAGCCTTTCCTGCGTTTTTGCATTTCAACGTTACAATGTGTATCTTATACATTTAGGGATTTTATGGTCATAAAGTATAAATCAGACATAGTTTATTAATAATTTTCTATGTCTTTCCTTTGATATCCATTCAACCGAATCCATCTTTGTTTTTCCTCCAATAAAATTAGTAATTATTTGTCCGAGATTGAAATGAGTCGCCAGTGTATATATGTCTTTAACGATAGATTATGTATTCTAAGTCCAGCTATTTAATTCTCCTCTAATAACTTCTATGAAAAAAAAGTTTTCGCTATATTTCTCTGTCTGTAAAGTTTAATCATGAATTATCTTGTTTTGTATGTCACTCAACATATTTCAGCCCGAACAATAAAACTCCATATGGCTAGACACAAGAACTCTATGGGTATAATGAAGCTATAAACATCAAAAAGATTCATAAAATAATAAATACAGCCAATATTACCATTTCCACCACCAGCAGCACAAACACCACCACCACCAACCAATGCACCACTACCATAAACTCAAACCTTAAATATACTGAATAATATATATTCAAAACAAATAAAAAGCTACAAAAGTAAACAATTAAGAAAATATGCCCACCACATCACAAGCATAAACACCATCAACTCTAAAATCATCACTAAAACCACCTCCGGCCCCTCCATCGCTACCATCAATGTATCACTTTAACCATTATCATAAAGTACAAAAATAAATAAAAAGCTAGAAAGATAACGTTTACGAAAGATATGCAACAACAATCACCACCACGCTTAACCACCACCATAAAATACTGAATAAAAGATATAAAAAGTACCAACAACAAATATTCACACAACAGTCATCAGAAGCAAACGTCGTTACCATAACTGCATACATTCATTAAGTACTTTAGAAGTCAGGCCATAAATTCTAATTGATATTATCCTCCATGATACTTATTATGTAGGCCTTGTAATTGAGATCTTTGTTACTGCCTAAGAAGTTTTCAGTAATTAATCGGAAGCGGCCCATGCTTCCTTTTGTCTCTCGTTCATTGTCTTCTCAAAAGCTTCATCCTTCATCAATTTCCTTATTTGAGGAGAAATAAAAATTCCAGCATTTAATTTGCCTTACGTAATGAAGGGAAACTTCTGGAAAGGTATTTGAAGCAGGGTCCATCCTATGGTAGAGACTTTACAAACTGCTACATCAAGCCGAATTTTATGTGTAGTTGCAATATCTTTTGTCTCTCTAAAAACGATTCTTGCAGGATTAGTTCCAGGCAACAAGTTGCTCCACTCTGGCCATACTTTTACACTCTGATGTCTTTGTTTGATCGGACTGTCCCATTGGCATAAAAAACAAAGCATTTTTGTGAGCCAAGCTTGTAGTCCTAATAGTATTCCAATAACTTTGAAATCACTGCCGATAAATCATTTGTGCTCCTCGTATTGGATACTTCTTAAAAGTGTCTTCGTGTTTTCAACTGTCTCTTTCATTTGAACTGAATATGCGACCCATTAGGCTCCACTTTGATGAATCTATAAAATGTCTCCACTGAGTAGGATCATGATCAATGACATAAAAGTGCATTAACTAGTTTGTGTTATTGCAGTAAACCAAGGACTCAATCTGTTTGAAAAAAAATACTGAAGTTTCTTATTTTAAGACGGGAATCTAGTAATTCTGCAGATTCCTTAGGCAAATTCAAATCATCTACTAGATCATTTAGTTCACTCTGAGAGAATAGTTGTGCAGCCAAGTCGTATTCAGGGCGGTAGATATCATCAGAATCGTCTTCGGTGATTGCATGAACTTCACTTTCAACATCATCATTTTCCAGGTTCTGTAAAATAGCTGGAGGAAGAGGAACAGGCTTTTTCGTGTAGAACTGGCCTGATGGCTGAAGCATTATTTGGATACACAATGCGTTTCTTATTTTTGAATTGTACCCCTGAACATTAACTAAACAGAAATAACAGTCATTGAGGTATTCTTTGTCTCCTTCCACACCATAGGAATTGCAAATGGCATGCTTGATTTCTTTCCTTTTATCCACAATCTTAACATGTGCACACAATAGCGACAAACTCTCTTTGCAGCCCAGGCCTTGTCTTGGTCACCAAGTTTCATTTTAAAAAAAAGATGGTACGCTTTTTTCACAAAGTCTTTTTTATCAGTTCTCTGCTGAAGCACTATATAATTTCTACAAACATAACAAAAACATTTGGATTGTTCATACATTTGCGTGAAGACAATGTACTTATAACTTCAATCACGATATAGCAGTGGTAAATACAGGCCTCAGATATTACCAACACTAATCTGCATTTACAACTCAACCTAAATTACAAATAGCAACCACCAACTACGGGTGTAACAACCTAAAGATATAAAAGTCTGTATTGAGAAATTTTCCTTCAAGAAGTGATAAATTTACCTTCATCAATCTCATCATTTATTGGCTCAACTGTATATTTTTTAAGTGAAATTGGGAAAAAAAGCGAGTCAGAGTCACTTAATTGTTTTCAGTCATCTAATATGCAGACTAGTGTTATAATTCATACCAGGAGTAAGCATGTGAAATTGGAAGAGAGCCGCTAGTATTCTCATTCATTTCCACTGTTATTTCTCATAAAAGCCGTCTAGCAGGTTAGTGCAGCTCTAAGTCTTTCCCCAATGATCGATTTTAATTATATTTTCACTAATTTTTAAGCCTAGGTGTGTTCTTTCCTGCCCCTATGTCATCACTTAGTAGCAGCCTTCAAAAGTTAGTGTTCAGCATGTCTATCCTCGCATTACCATTCAACGACAAGCTCTCCTTCCACAACGCTCATCACTAGGGATATCATATTGGGGGACCATAGCGGGAAACATGTGAACACCAGTTGCATACCTACCAAGTAGAAACCGACCTGCATTGGCGACTATACGCGCCGCATCTAAACAACTTGTGGCAATGTTGGGGAACGTGGCAGCAGTGTTCTATGCTGTATGTTACAATTCTGTTTTACATTTGGTGATAGTGCATGTTCTTCAACCAAGCTTGTAAAATGTTCTGCTTCAAATGGATTGCATGAAGATTTGCAATTAATATTGAAGAACTTTTCACACACACACACACACACACACACACACACACACAAAACAATAACCATATTTGGAAACATGGAACATTGAAATGCTTCGAGCCCTGTAAGCTGTGCAAACAATTAGAGACCCGTGACACCTACTTTAGACCATGTGAAAAAGAAGGTGAAGACAGCACTTGGAAATAATGTCGGATTTTCAATAATGCGTGAAATGCACAATGTGCTACGAGGTGATAATTGAAGGGCTCAGCGCCAGAGGGAGCTATCTCACAAATAGCTAAACTTGGGAAAAAAAAAAGGAGTTTTATTAGGGTTGTTGATTTGGTGAAAAATGTAATATTAAGGTACAATTTTTTTAAATCCAGCATTTGATCCACATTTTGAAATGTCCTAGAAAATACAAAAAAGTTATATTTAAAAGTTTATTTATTTAGCACTGCAAACCGTATTATTTACTAAAAATTTACTTATGCAGAGAGAGAAACTAAACATGATATTATTCATATTCCTCACCATTGTTTCTTTTTCGTTTAGCAACAACTTTTTTCCATATGTTTTGCTTGCATATTCGTTTCTTTCCTTCACTAGCTATACTATTTACCTCCATTTTGAAAAACAGAATAATCTGCAGCATAGTATAATGCCTAAAATTTCAACTATTTACACAATATTCTTAATGTTGAATAATAATCTTACATATTATTCTGTTTCACGTATTAAGGCCTAAAATCATTTATTTCTTGGCCTATACTTTAAACAATAAACAATACTATTAACATAGTTAAAGTTCTGTAAGTTTGGTGGCATTGTTCTTTAAATAGCAGGCAACTTCATAGTGGGATATGCCCATCTGCCACAAACTTTCTCACTTTGGAAAATGACACAGTTTCTGTAAGCTACTGTAGATGGCACTCTAAAACAGTTAATATTATCAAGATTTCTATAGACATGAGAGACGGCAGAAGCTGTCTAAAAACAAAACAATATCATTTTTTCACAATATGTGGGATAGCTCCTGGCCTTGAGCCCCTCAATACCCAATATTCGATTAGGTGTCCTATTTCTGTTTTGCTCCAAGCATATGTTGCGATGTGGAGCGAAGTATTTCACAATAAAAAGCCTGTTTACGTTCCAATTGGAGAGGATTTACATTTGAGACGTTTCAAATGTATGTTGTTGTTCATTGTAATCTATGTTTTGTTGGGAGAAAATGAAACGTATAATGATGCTGATGAGTTGTTGCACAGCAGCAATTGAATCTATATAAATATTGAAATTGTTAGTTCGCGTAAATCAATAGTATTTATGTTTACCACCCACCCAATCTCAATCGCCTTCCACAGCTAGCGAAGTCATCAAAACTGCTGCCTCATTTTCCTCCTATTAGTACCACTACATACACACTACGTTGTCAACACATCACAACTGTATACCATGCTGCGCTAACCTCGATTCTGCACCGATCGTCCCCAAGATGCTATGCCTACTCATCACGCTAAAAGGATAATAACCAGAACAACTTTACATACTTACGACACTGGTACAGGTGCCACAGCTGACACAGATATAGGTAAACATCATAAACTTCATCATAGTACCTTTTCATAAAGAATGAAGATGGACTTCTAAGTTGATTTACTCTTAAAGGAAAGGTTAAAAAGAACGGATAAAAAAGGAAACAGAATACCAATACAATTAAAATTAATATCCTTGGGGTTTTAGCTCAAACGTATGAGGGTTCTCTTTCTGATAGCTTCAAAACTAAGAACAATATATAACTTAAGTAAATATTAATGATGAGGAATTACTGGGATGTTAAACCGTTAAACAGCTTTACAGAAGTAACACCTGATTCGATTCTCTTCCTTTCATGAGGGGGAATTTTTAGGATTTATTCTGATTCTAAGTACAAAAGCTGAATAACCCATGTTGTAGCGGGGAAAAGCATCCTGCTGATACTGGCAGGTCTCCAAAGCAGTGATGTAATCTCCGGCGTTCTCGGCTCAGAAGCAGATGAATATTCCAATCCTGATATTGTCTCAGGGTAATTTTGTAGGCGAGGCAAATTGATAAACACTGCATTTCCCTTAATATTCGACTTTATTCCGTTCGTAAATTACTTTAAAACCATAATCGGCGGCTACCTTTTTCCTTGCAACATATTTACATTATTAATATTCCCACCATTTTAACAAGTTAACAAGGAGCTTAATCCATAAGCACATCGTTCGCCCATCCCTTAAGCACGTGGACGTGGCTTCGTCGCTTCACGTATGTTCTGATCACAATGGAGAATAAACACAGATAGCGAGTATAAATCTGGGGCATGCTCCCTGTTTATTTATACTTACACTGAGGGACGCCAACCTTCGCGCCACAAAACATAGCAATAGCTTTGATTGGTCCCTTAGCTGTATCACATTATATGCTATAAAAATATGCTGTTCCAAATTTCGTTAATGCCGCGTCCTCGTGACACGTCTGGAAATACCCAATGTTTCCATCTCACTGTAGCGTATATTTCTCTCCTTATATTTTCCAACTCCCTCTGTTTCCCGGAAGTCAAGTCACTACTCTTGTCTTTTTCTTTCCTCTATATTTCTAGTTACTTATCCTAATCCTCTGCTCATTACTAAGTGTGGGTTAGTGGACTTTTACCTGGAATTAAGCTAACTCGCCTATTTCTTAATTACCTAGGTTACAATTTGGTTTTGTACATCTTTCTACAGCTAAATATTCTTAACGGTTTTAAAATTACTTTCCTTAGTATTATAATATTATATGCAATTCTGCTCTTATATTGATTTATATACATGAGCATGACTTGATATTGAATTATATGTACATGTGGTATGTCCTCCGACAAATGTCCCGCAGTTATGTAAAATTCTAACATTGACATTTTTTAACATAGATGTGTGTCCCCAAAACAAAATATAATCTATGTACAACACAAAAGAAGTATGTTGTAAGAGAACAATTGAAATGAATAACTATAGATTAATATGATCAACACCTGAAATATAGAACAGTTAAGGTATAAAAGCAACACCTTGATATGTATAACACATATTATTTGCAATTCTTATTGAGCCATGGCATTGAGAGAATTTTCAATGTTTATTGATGCTGGCGCAACCAATGGTTACATTGTTCGCCTTGACGAGCAACAACTAGAGAGAAAAGAATCACTTTTTGATCTTCGTTTTCGGAGTTGGTAGCACTGTAGTTTGTTGTTCCACCTTGCCGAAAACCGGTATATTTTTGGGCTCTTTTTCATTATATCAAGTGCGCTCGCCCTTTTTAATTGACTGTATTTCTACGCCACTTTCACAAGCAACGTTTTTTTTTTTCTCTTTTTTTCTTTCTGCACTGCTTAAATCTAGATACAACATTGCTTCTAATACTCAGAGGCTATTGTGTCATTAGCGGTGCGCTGCTCTCCATGAAATTTATACTGAATGTGTTTCGTATAAGGAACAGCTGCTTAAAATGACAAAATGCAAAAATAAACCCCCGCAATAATAATAATAATAATAATAATAATAATAATAATAATAATAATAATAATAATAATAGTAATAATGAATGTGCTATACAAATATTCAATCTAATATTGACATATTCAAAATTATCGCCAATTAAATTTCAACAAATGTTACTATTTCAAATTACTTATTCAAATACTTAAATTATTAGGATTGAATTTTGACATAAAAGTTACCAAGAATTCTAATAAGTATATTTCTAACACATTATTTTACTCTTTGGACAATGATTAGCTTGTTGGAACAACTTTATGTTTTAAACGGCTTTAATAGCTGCCGGTGAGTTCCCCAAAATTTGCGCTCTTCAACCCCTTTTAATTCGTAGGTGTATAGACCGAAATGACCTGTTTTTTCCGCTGTTCCTCTATGCAGCAAATTGATCCTATGGTATTATTTACTCCATGCTGGCGATTTCTTCTGATTTCTGACTAAAACATATTTCTAAAACTAAAACATATTTCTGTGTCGTTTTGCTGCTTTCTTACGTTGATGTGCTAACACAACTGCGACGTTCTCCCTTATTTGAGCTTTGTCGATTGTCAACATTTTTTGACGAGCGGTCGCAACCTGTCTGTGTGCTCTGATCTGATTGTAGGCGTGCAGCATGTATAGCATAGGTCAAAGTGATCCGATACTCCGCTAGTAGCTTGCGTATTCACATAAAGTATTTCATTACAGCTTCCATTGTTCGAAATAACATTCTCAAATTATTCATTCACATTTATGATATCGATCGTAAATTGCAGTTCACGGTAACAGTTCCAACAAGAAGTGCCTCTTCTTGCAGTTGCTTTTTCGCCTCTGTAGGACCACTGTTTTCTCTGCAGAATGGTACCTGAATATTTCCTCTTTCCAGTGACAGGCATCTGATTTCAAAATTGAGAACGGTTTCCCTGCATATAAACGATCTGCGCCAATACTGCTACAGTCGTGGCACATTAAGAAAATCACGTTGAACATTTTATCTTCTATTTTAATTGTGGACATGGCCTGTTGCTTCACCCTTTCTTTGCTTTTTGAAATAGCCACTGTACGATACACGTTTTTTAATAAGCAATAACATTGTTTTGATTTTGCTATTTAACAATCGTTGTAAATAAGCCTCTGAACATACGGAAATGTTTGCCCCGCTGTCTAGAAGTACAGCTGGCTCCGCATTAATTATTTCTATGTACATTCTAGACGATTCATAATTTTCCATGTTTTCCGTTCTTTGTGTAGCATTGTCATCTTGTCTTCCATTGTTGCACTTTTGTATGAGAAAATGGGTCCTGATATCGGCCATTTGGTTCCGTCCGTCGTGTTGAAGGTGTTTACCTGGCCCCCGCAAACACCTGGGGTTGGTTTCCCCGATTCTGATTGTTGCTGGTGCTCAGGTGTTCATTGTTCGGTTCCGGGTTCGATCCCCATCTGCGTCCATTGTTGGTGTTCTCAATCGTCTGTGACGGCACTAGTCAGTTTCTACCTGAACCATTTGAATGTCCACTGCATCTGCCTCTGTTTCCTATGGTCATGGTTTGTCCCGATGAGTATCTCCATTGTTGTAGCTGCCGTCGTCGTAATGACTGCGTCCTGGGAAGTGGTTATGGTTCACTTGGGCTACTCTCCCATATGGCCTCTGCTGTCTGTTGTTGTACGGTTGCTGTCTCCTATCTAACCGTGCTGACTGCAATCGGTTTCTTCCGCTAAGTGGTCTCTGTAACGAGGTGGGTGTGCCCCTGTCTCCAAAAAAGGTGGTGACTGTCGGCCATCATGGGAGTAATTGTTCCATTGTGATGGCTGCCATGTGCTGGTATTCGGCTTCTGATCGAATGCTGTTATAAGCTGTAGCATATTTGCTATTGTTTGCGGCTGCGCAATAATTAACCCATTCCGGATTTGTGGCTAAAAATGGTTGGCAAAGAGAGCGATGACCCCGGTGTCTGACATGAGTGGTTCAATTTTTTTACTCTTTTGTGCAAGTTTCAAAACAATTTTTAAGCTGCCATGAATATTCGGGTTATATCTTCCATTGCTGGGTTGTAGTTTAACTTTGTTTGCTTCAGTTGGTCCTCAACAGCACAGCGAAAAAGCCTGTTTAAATGCATTGTATGCCAGAGAATCTCCCAACGTCAAACGTAACTAGCTCAGTGCACGCCCCTTTAAGCATTTCCGAATAACAATTAATTTAAATTCCTCTAGAATAGATTATAATCTGAAATACTGTTCCAAATCGATAGTGAAATCTTTGGCGTGGTCGCCCTTACTTTCATCAAAAACAGGGGCTTTCATCAATAAATGAGCATTCAGTTGACTATTACTACGAGAACAGGTTTCCATTGATGGTATACAATTAGCATGCACATTACAATTATGTTAATTATTTTCATTGTTGAGGCTTAGCCCGGTGTTACCAGGGTCCGCTGACCTGCGACAATCGCTGTAAGCCCTTTGAACTATGCGGTTTCCTAGTCTCATTCTTTGCATAGAATTCCTTAATTCATTAATATTCCTATCTTGCACAGCATTCATGGTTTGAACCACTTTTTCAGGTCTCTAATTTCCTGAGAATTCTGTGATTGTGAAGCAGTTTTAACCTTTTTAACAGCTGTGAGTGCAGATTCTACTTTACTCTCTAAAGTCTGCTGGCTTTTTATCAAAGATTCTTGTATTTGCCCTAATTGAGTTTGAAGCCTAACAGCAGTTGCTGCTAATGTTTCAACCTGGTTATTAATAAATTCTGACAAAGTAGCTACCTCACCTTTACTAACTTGCAAATCTTGTTTTAAAGTTAACATGTCTGCTTGGATATTTGCCTGTCCAGAACTAATTGAGTCTAGCTTTACCGTAACTGAAGGCTATCTGCTATAAGCTGCTCTTTAAGTTGCTGGTTATTTTTTACGAATTCTTGTCTTAGATTGGTGCTACTATTTACAATTTGTTCTTGCAATTGTTGGTTGTTACGAGTCAATTCCCGTCTTAACATGGACTGCAGAATCTGCATTATATTGACAGGGCCTTGTGCCAATTCTAGCGGACGAACTGTTATGTCATTAGCTGTGTTTTGTGATTGCAATTGTTACTCAATATAATTTAGAATTTACGATTGAGTTTGTATGTTCACATGCTGGTCCAGAGATGGAGCAGTGGCTCCTCCCTCTTCGTACGTGTCAGCAATAGCGTTCTTCGCCATATTTAAAATGTTGTTGCTCCTTAGCAACATGCAAATACAACAATGATAAAGTATGCAAAATATAAATTGAGTTTTGTATTTTACTCTTTGTAAACTGGAAAGCCTGGAAGGTCTTGGAGCTGTAGGTGCGTGGGTGGTGGCTCCTTGCAGCGATGTGCCTCCTTCACGAAAACCACGCTGGCGTCATTTGTAGCGGGGACGTCCTTCTGATGCTGGAAGGTCTCCAATGCAATGGGGTGATCTCCGGCGTACTCGGCCCAGCAGCAGATGAATGCTCCAATCTTGATGTTGCCTAGCTAATTATCTCAGGGTACTCTTGTAGGTGAGGTAAATTGATAAAAAATACATTCCTCTTAATATTTGAATTTATTCCCTTAGTGAAGACGCTTTAAAACCTTAATTGGCGGCTAGCTTCTTCCTTACAACATATTTACCATATTAACATTTCCACCACTTTAACAAGTTCACAAGGAGCCTAATCCATGTGCACATCGCTCGCCCACCCCTTAGGCGCGTGGACATCACTTCGTCACTTCACGTACGTTCTGATCACAATGGAGAATAAACACAGATAGAGAGTAGGAGTCTGGGGCTTACTCCCTTTTTCATACTAACACAGGATGACGTCAACCATGTGGTATGTCCTCCTACAGTGTATATAAGCGCATTTAGCTTAGAGAATTTTAATCCTTGGGGTTATGACTTTGAAAACTCAAATTTGGATAAACTGTTCTAAATTAAATAATACTTCATCGGATGGGGTACCTCCAAGAAAATGCTTATAGTTACATGCGATTGTTATAAGCTGTTTTTTATTTCCCTTTATATTTTTACGGTTCTTTCTTTTATGGATGTGGGAAGTTGTATGGCATGGATGTGTTGGTGGCTTTGGGGATGTTGGAACCTTTGGCGGCAGTTTTTAATTATGATGGGGCTAATTGGTTTTATTGAAGAGAAGATGTGGAAAAGGTTATGGCTTCTAAGGGATTGGAGGGTGATTCTTGTCCTTTTTTATGGTTTATTTTTTTATTTTTTTTATGAAAATGTGCTATGAATAAGGTTATTATTTTTATGGGAACTATGTTGCTGTACTGGTGCTTGTAGTACAGTATTTTTCAGAACATGACAACCCTGCCCCACTTCTCTTCCAAAGGCGGCTGAAAAACAATCGTCGCTGCTGCCAAGTGTTCTTCTTACTGGTCCCTTAACTTAGGCGCGATTCTCAGGAGTACAGCACAAGGGTTAAAACCATAGAGAGAGGGCATAAAAAGGCTACCAAGGCCAGGCTAAAACCGAGGGACTGAAATGACACAGAGGACAACGCCACTGAAGAAAAAAAGAAAAAGTAACTTGAGAGACAAGTCCTTCTGATAAAAAGATAAAACTCCGAAATAAAATTAAACCCGACTGTACATACCGCAACGGCAAAGGAAAGTAAAAACTTTCCCACAAGCACCAAGATCGTCGCCTAGCAGAGTTTTTTTTTTTTTTTTTTTTTTTTTTTTGGTAGTGTTTAACGCCCGCTTTAACTACTTATGGCACCGCAGGCGGTGACACTGATGATACATGAATGATGATGGAGCACCGGTGGAATGCAATGGCGGGGGAAACCGGAGTACCCGGAGAAAACCCACCCCAGCGCCGCTTTGTCCACCACAAATCTCACATGCGGTCGCTTGGGATCGAACCCCGGCCGTCTATGTGAGAGGCGAGTGGTCTAACCACTCGGCCACAGCGCGGCCGCCTAGCAGAGTGGTGGACCTGTAGGCAGACACGGGGACGCACTCGGCACAGTAAAAAGGCAGCACACCAATAAAAGATGACGCACCGTCAAAGGCTAATTACAAGGAGGACATTTGAGTATAGGGTTCCCACGTAAAATATACTAATGGCTAAAACGGCAGTGCCTTGTACACAGTCGTGCTAAAATCACTTCATTGCGGCCACATGCACGCGAGGAAGTAGTCCAGGGGACAGAAAGGGACTTGACCTCTCTCAGTTTGTTGTCAAGCACATGGGACGATTCCGCGAACCAGCGTGAAAGAATGGCCCGGCGCAGGTAAACACGAACATCACCTGAAGGAACAGTACAGCTAAAATAGTAGGAAATAAAATTGAGACTTGGCAGCTGTGTCCGCTTGTTCCTCACCCGCTACACCCACGTGTCCAGAATCCAAACAAACGACACGAAGACACCAGCGAATGCATGCGATCCTAAATTCGCTGTATCAAAGGATGGTATGGATACAGCTCAAGCAGGTTCTGTTGTGCACTGAGCGAACAAGTATAAAAACACAATGCCTTAAGACCTGTCCTTGGATAAAAAGAAGAGCCTGAGATATACTAAAAAGCTTGGCGGTAAAAATCGAACACTGCCCCAAAAGATAAAATGTATAACTCCACGAAATAAGAACAAAAGCACATCCCACACCACGATCATCCCTGGACCATATGTGAAAATAAAACAATGCGGAGCGGAAGGCCGAGGGCGGAATCAGTGATTTCGGTATGTGTGACTACCGAAGGTAGAACAGGGTGCCGCAGCGTAACCAAGGGGGGGGGATGAACATTCCCCAGAGGCTGTAGATGAACATCCGAGAGCCGAAGAAGCAGACGAAAACGAATCCCTGCGGGAAGCAAGGCCAGCGCACTAATAGCATATTGACGGTCAAGAGACTCGTCAAAGAAAACTGGAAAGGGGGGTGATCTGGCAAGGCAAAGAGGCGGACACCTTAGCTGCACAGAAGCACGTCACGTCTATAGCACAGCAGAGGTTCAACAGCCTTCGTAACCAAGCTAATAACTAGGCTAATCGGAAAGGCATCCAGCGCAAGACGAATTCCTCGATGGGCACTGGGTTTAAACGACGTAAAACCGAAGGACTTGCCGAAGGGTACACAATGCACCCGCAATCAAGTTTAGAGCGCATAAGCGAATGGTAAAGCAGTAATAGCATGGTGCGAGCTGCTCCCCAGGATGCACCACATAAAACCACTTCACTGTATCGGCGAAGGGCAGCGGTTCCGAACCTAGGTGTAGAGAAGGCGGTTCGTACCTTTTCTGACGCCAGAAGTTGACACAAGCTGTATTCTCGGTAGAACATCGGAAACCATTTTCAATACTACATGGTCAAAACATGCCTGCAGGCGACGCTCCATAAGGCCCGTGTGCCGAGAGCTGCAATAAATTGCAAAATCGTCCACACATAAGGAGGAGGAAATACCAGCAGGAACTCACTTAACAATGGGATTGATGGCGATAGCGAAGAGAGTGACACTGAGTACCGACCCATGAGGTACTCCGTTCTCCTGACTAAAAACACGGGAGCAAACAGATCCCACAAGCACACGAAACACCCGATTCATCATGAATTCCCGAAGGAACACTGGAAGGTGGCCACGGCAGCCCCACATTTGCAAAGTATGCAATAAACCAGCCCTCCAACAAGTGTCATAAGCTTTCTCGAGATCGAAAAATAGGGCTACAGCTTAGCACTTCCGAAGAAATCCATTCAGAATGTGAGTCGAGAGGGAGACAAGATGGTCAGTCGAGGAGCGGTATCAGCGAAAGCTACACTAGAGTTGCACAGAAGTTATTCTGACTCGAGCCACCATCATGGCCGTCCATAGATCACGCGTTCCATCACCTTATATACCGCACTGGTGACGGAGATAGGACGATAACTGGAAGGAAGTCTACGACCCTTACCCGGTTTTAAAATGGGGACGACGATGGCTTTGCGCCAAGCCGTAGGAAACACACCCTCGCGCCGAATTCGATTACAGAGGCTCAGGAGATAAAGTTTGCCGTCAGAAGAGAGGTGCTGGAGCATTGCGATGTGGATACCATCAGGTCCTGGAGCGGAGCGCAGAGAAGATGTCATGGAGGCACCCATCTCCCGCATGCTAAAAACCAGTTGCAGTACTCAATTCCAGAGGACTGGAAAGAGAGCCACTGAGTCTCCATCTCCACCTAAATGGGACGAAACGTCATAAATGGTGGAAGTGGACATACTTGCGAATGTTCTACCAAGGGATCTGTAACAGCGACCGGATCAACTACAGTTTCAGTTCCCACGAGAAGCCCCGCAATGGATGAGCTAGCCTGTTTACCGGCAACACGGCGGAGCTTCTCCCATACAGCGGATGAAACTTTGTGCGACTGCAAGTAGCAACAAACAAAATCCTGGATGCCCGTTTGGTGTCCTGAATAACTCGGCGTTCGCTGGCGCGTGTTTGTTTAAAGGTGATCAAGTGCTACAACATAGGGTGATGGCTAGATACCCTAAGAGCACTCCTACGAGCACAAATAGCATCGCGGCACTTGGCAGTCTACCAAGGGACTGGTAATGTTTAGGGTAGTAAGATGCCCGGGGCGTTGATTGCTCGGCAGCGGAGATTATAACGGAATTAAAGTGCTGGACCATATGGTCAACCGTGTCGAACTGACGGTCGCCGAATACAACTAGAGCGGAGAAGAGAGCCCAGTCCGACTTAGACAGCTGCCAAAAGCCCGCGATGAGGGAATGTAGTGCGAAAGCAAGGTGAGGACACAAGGGCAATGATCGCCAGAATGACTTTCAGATACTACGTTCCATTGGAAGCGGTGAGCAAGCTGTGCTGAACAAACAGAAAGGTCCAGGCGGGAGACCGTGGCAGAAGAATCGGAAATGAAAGTAGGTTCGCCGGTGTTCAATACAGCTAGACTATATTGATCCAAAAGGCCAGAAAAAGCAGTCCCCATCGCACAGGCCCTAAAGAAACACCAAAAGAGATGTTGGGCATTAAAATCACCCAGCAGAAAAAAGGTGCCGGGAGCTGAGACAAAAGATAGGCCACGTCAGCGGCGCAGAGGATAGACGAAGGCGGAACTAAGACAATACAACAATGAAAAAGAAACCAGGAAGATTAAGTCGGAGAGCAACAGCTTGCAAGGTAGTGGTAAGCGAGAACGGCTGATCGCAGATGTCATCGCGCGTTAGTATCATGACACCCACATGAGCAGGAGAGCCCTCCTCTGGTCAAATCGCACCAGAAGGTATTGGTGAAGAACAAAAGTATCGTGGGGGCGAAGCTTCTGCAAGCACAGAACCAGAGGTTGATAGGACCGCATTAACAGCTGCAGTTCGACCCTATGTCTCAGATTACAGCTGGGAAGCAAACAATTTGCGTAAACGAGGATAGACGAAGTCAAGGTGGACACTTTTTGTTCTTTGCCCACTTGTTCACTTAGAGCCCACACAAGTATAGCCAGCGTCATCGTCGTATCCGCGGATGTTCGGGATCCGGAAGATCCTCTACGGCTCGTAGAACGAGAACGGCACTTTGCAGATTTATCAGCGGCCTTGTGTGTTTTACGAATGCGCTCGTCAGGGACAGATGGTGTCGGTATAACTAAGGGCTTACGAACCGGTTCTGGTGAAATGGTAACTGAGGGAGTGGAAGCTATTGATGTTGAAGGCTGCAAGGTCGTTGTGGCCGGGGACCGGTCGGTTATTGTACACGCGTCGGCAACGGGCACGGTTTGTAGTCCCATTGATGTAGCATGAGTGTGGTTGAGCGCTGATGCGGTGCCAGAGGTAGTCGCAGGCTACAGCCATTGGAAGCGACGCCAGGTCTCCGGAAAAGTCAGGCGTCGCAACTCCTGGATGACTTTTTCCACGAGAAAACGTGGACACTGCTGGGCGCTAGATGGATGGTTCCCTTTACAATGGACGTAGCAAGGGTCTCTAGCACAAACGGTTCCTCCGTGAGTAGGTTGGCCACAACGTTCACATGTAACGTCGAAGGTGCACCGATTTTGTGTATGACCAAATTCTGACACCGAAAACAACGCATATGATTCGGTACACACGGCCTCACAGCAGCGAGTAAGCTATGTTTTCTCGTTTCCTGTTGTGAGATTTATTTTTAATACTGGTTTCGAAAATGTAGTCTGTTTAATTTTGATCCAAACTGGGACCATTTAATCTGAAAAATGTTTAAAACTGAAGTAGAACTTTGGTCGAATGTAGATGTGTCATCAAGTTACATAAATTTGCTGGACGATGCGCGCGGGCATTATGGACTCTTCGCGGTATCTACAGGTAGCTTTATACGGTCTAATTAATTAGATGCATCTTGCCGGTTGTCTTCTGCAGCTCTGACGACTGATTGTGCGCCCTATAAAGAACTAGCGTCTCTGGCGTCCATGTGTGTAGGTGTCTCTTGCGATGCTTGTTTTGTTGAGCGATCTTTTTCGTCATTCGGGCATAAGCCTGGCTGAGCATGTTCTCCATTGTTTCTTCTTCGGCGGTGATTTGTTTGGGCATTTCAGGGAGGATTACATGCGGTCACTGATCCGAGTGAATCAGTATTGGACACTGGGTGTGTGTGCGCTTCCGGGAATGTCTGGAGAGTCCTTGTTAGTTTAACGGGACATGATGGCCGGATGCGCTACCGCATCTCTGCTCGACTGGTTGATTTTGTGACATGCTGTTTGTGAATCAAGTGTTTTTTCTCATGTCACCGGTGATGTTTGGTGCCGAGGTGGGGTTAATATGTCTGGTTGATGGTCCCAGTTGCGTCGTTATCAGTTCACGGTGCGTGAACCTGTGTTTTCCCATCGTTGGTCTCCATGTTATACACGGATGTAGTCAGGATGTGTATATTCCCTGGGAGGACCATTTCTAGGCGATCTGCTAGTATACCTTTGTTGGGTTTGCCCGTGGTGTGCACCTCCACGTGGAGGTGATCGCAGTGGGCTGCATACTTGTATGTGATTGATATGGTGCATGTGAGGATTTTTCCCGGGGTAGCTGAAAGCTGTTTTGGTACCCCCAGTGAAAGTTGGAGTTGTGCTGGGGATTTTGTCGGGGTCTGTCAGACATTTCGTACCCACTAAAATATTGGTGTGGTGTTGGTCTTGGAGTGCGGTTAGAAGGTATAGTATCTCGGCAATTGTGGTGGCACGTGTAACGATTAAGTTATTACTGATAGCCGGAGGAAGATGTCTAACTATAAGTTGTACAAATTCGGTTTAGCACATGGGAGGGTCTAGTAGAAGGTTTTGTTGAGCAAGGTCATGAAAGTAGTCGAGGACTGATTCACCTCTTCCCGGTGTGTACTTTCCATTATTTATTTTACTTCTGGGCGCATGTTGTTGTGCAGAGTTCCAGTACTTAGTAACGAACAATTTTTTAAATTCTGCATAGGAAGCGTGACCTCTAATTTCTAGGTGGAACCATGGGAGTGTGCGCCCCTGGAGTCATCTTTTTGCGATTAACAATTTTAATTTCTCGGGTACTTGCTTGATTTCTAAGTATAAATCTACATCTATAATGTAGCGCTTTGCATTATCTCGCATGTCATTAAAATGTGGCTCTGCTATCTCATTTAATAAATTGTAATGGAGAGCCATAGCGTTAGTGTGTTGCATGGGTGCAGAGCTATCCTGAGAAATGTCACTTTGTGTGTGAGGCGACGCGAGGTGCCTATGGTGGGCTTCTTGCGTTTCCTCACGAGGTATTTCACTTGAAAGGGCGTTGCAAGGGCGTTGTAAATTTACAATGGATTCCTGTATCCGCGTCATTTCTCGTGAATGATTATTTAATTGCTGTACAGATACCGTGTGAGCTGGCGTGGCTTGCGCGGCATTGCTTTCACTTAGCTTTTTGAGCGCCGAAAATTCTGTATCCAAGTTGTTTTTCAAACCCTCGCATGCCGTGCGCAGTTCACATTGCAAAATTTCTCTACTATTTAAATGATCAGCTTTTTTTGGGTAGTGTTTAACGCCCGCTTTAACTACTAATGGCACCGCAGGCGGTGACACTGATGATACATGAATGATGGAGCACCGGTGAAATGCGATGGCGGAGGGAACCGGAGAAAACCCGCCCCAGCGCCGCTTTGTCCACCACAAATCTCACATACGGTCGCTTGGGATCGATCCCTGGCCGTCTAGGTGAGAGGCTAGTGGTCTAACCACTCGGCCACGGCGCGGCCATGATGATCAGTTGTGATGCCGGATTTCTGCTCTCTGAGCGCATTTACTTTATCCTGTATCACACTGATGTCATTTCTGATGTCGCAGGCCTCCGTCCGCAGGGTTGGAAGCCCTAATCTGTTGGTATCTAAGGCCTGAGCCTGCTGTGACGGATACTCTTGGAGGGCTACAGTATGCTGCTGCTTTTGTCGGGATAATTTGCTCTGAAAGAGTATTTTGTAAATGTTGGCTTTGTAATGTATTTGTGACTCTAAATGGTGACCTGAATCCCAGATGAGAATTCTGTGCGGTAATTTTCGAATCTAATTGTGATGAAATTTTTGCGTCTGGTTGGCTGCCTGTACTTTCTAACTGTGCTGCAATTTTTTAATCTAGTTGGCTACCTGAGGTTTCCAACTGTGATAAAATTTTTGTGTTTAGTTGCTGAAGATGTGTGAGCATCTGCTGCAACATGCTATGCATATCTATGGGGTTTTATGTGATTTGTACGGTTGTTTCTTACGGTGTGTTGGATTCTGAGAATCTGCCATGCTTGTAGTTGTGCCACTTCTCAGCCTCGTTCGCTGGTGGAGGGCTCTTCTGGCACGTGTCCGAGACCACGTATACAAATTTGTACTGATCAATGCTGATCAGTTGACGTACCTGGTGTTCTGGTGTGGATTTCCTTGGGATACTGCGAGCTGCATTAATCCTAATTGTCGTTCACTGTTGCAGGTGTGGTGGGGGAAGGTTTTGTTGGTGTGGTTGGTGCGTGGGAGTTTTCAGGGGAACAAATATGCGCTAAAAATGGAAATTGTTGGGTTTTATAACACGTTGGGTGGCGGTTTTGTTTGTGGCTTTGGAAAGGGGAGGAGGAAGTTGGGTTGCCGGCTTGCCTTGGAAATGGTTTGAGAATCTCGGCGTTGATTTTGTGAGGGTGAAACCTTAATGAAACGCTATCACGTGTTTGTTTTAGCTCCTAAGTGCTCTTTAATTTCCCGCACTTGATACTTCACATGTCCCCCGGGTTGTCCAAGTTCCAAGAATTATTTCACCTTTCCCGTCACGCTAATCTCCCTCTTAATTTCCTTTCCGCGTGAATCAAATTCCCTTATATCGCGGACTTGTAAACTGTCGTTATGCCACGAGCTATAACACGACGCGGTTTAACCATGCTGACGTCAAAGTGACGATATGAACACCGTATTTTTCGGAGCTCTAGCGGCTAGACAAGAGTCTAATCGCCACCCATTTTCTAGGAAGCTCCTAGGCTGTTGCTATTTCGGTTACTTTCACCGAATTTATTGACTATCGCAGTTTTAGACGCGACGCTACCTTCTTACAGTTATCAACATTTTAACATGCCTGATTACACATTCTGTGTTTGGTGGAGCGTGAATTTCGCCTGGGTATTTGCCACTTATTGTCTGCAGCTCTGAGCTTTTAGGCTTTGAAATATCAGTCTTCACTGTCTGCTAATGACTTGTCCTTGCCTTTTGCGCTGGACTCGTGAGATTTCGCTCCTTTAAGCGATTCTATTTCTGCTGTCTGTTTTCCATTTAACATAGCTAGCTTTATTTAACTTTTGTTCTGTTTTTATTCGTCATTGCATTATATTTATTACTTATTTATTTCCTTAAATTCCCTCTGTTTATTTGCGTTATTTTTCTTTTTTATTTATTTGAAATGTTATATTTCTGTCCTTTATTTTCATGTTTTATTATTAAGTTACTCTTATTTATCTGTCGGCTTTTATCACTTCAAAATAGAAGAAGAAAAAACTGAGTTATGTAAATGTTCGCGATGTATGGGCTCCACAGGTACTGAATGAGGCGAATTGATTCAGCGCGTTACCATCTGTGATTCCTTATTGGGACGCAATCAGAATGATCCTTTTCTGGAACGGCTGGTAACAGGAGATGAGAAGAAGAGTAAATGATGGCGCAAAAAGGGCAGCCACTCTATAACCAGGGCTGTACCCGAGGAAGGTTATGCTATACATTTTCTGGAATTGCGAAGGAATCATGTATTTTAAACTTGCTTCCAATAATAAGACTATAAATTCCAAGAAATACTGTTCTGATTTGGGTCGTCTCAAGGCAGCTACTGAAGAGAAAAAACCGGAATTGGGGAACGATGTCGTCTTTCACCACGAAAACGCCAGACCACATACCTCTATTCTGGCCTGTCAAAAGTTACGTAATTTTGAGTGGGATGTGTTACCCTAACCACCGTATTACCCAGACCTCGTCTTTTATCTATTCCGTTACCTGCAGAATTTCCTACATGGCAAACACCTCACTTCCTTGGAGGACTACAGACTGAACTTCGAAGATTTCATCAACCAGAAAATCCCCACGTTTTGAAGAAATGGAATTTATAAGCTTCTAGAGAAGCGGCAGCATATTGTTGACAATAATGGTGTATACTGCAGGAAATATAGAATTACAAAAATACCATCTTATTTATTTATTTTTTGAGCGACACGTGTTTCAAGTTTGTGAAGAGAAAGTTCCAAAACTACTGTGGCGTAGCCCTGCTGCGGGTGAGTTGTGTTCCCAGGCGTTCTTAGTGATTGAAACGACAAAAAACGAGCGAACCTATGAGACAACCTTATATTATAGACATATGTATGGGCATGCAGTGTAAAAAGTTCGCCAACTTTAACTGGCTTTAAGAATCTATAATCGGATTTTAAATATATTCTATAGTTTTCAACTTATATCAAATTGATCAACACAAAGACGATAGGTACGAATCGGTACCGTGGTAGCAATTCTTTCTCTTTAGCCTTCTATGTACAACATAGAAAAATAATTCTTGTCGTTTCTTGTATTTTCTATATAGACGAAATGCAAAGTGTATATATCACATCGTGCATACGCATATTTTTTTCTTGCCGAGAATCATCGCGTATTTAAGCTACAGACAAATAATCACCAATTTCATTGGAGAAAAGCAAGGTTGGATACGGCTGAATAAATATCTAAGGGAAAACGATTAATAAGCTATGTCTAATATATACTTTATGTCCGAAAAACTCCTAAAGGCATAAAATACTCATTGTAACTTTAGAAAAGACTTGAAAAAAGGCAGGTTGTCATATAGGAGTAATCTTGGATGATACAAGATAGAGGAGCTAACAAATAATTAACTTCAAAAAACTCTAAATAAGAAACTAATTACTAAAAGAATCTGAATAAGACTTGCTGAATTAGAGGGGAATTTGAAGAAATTTGAGCCTAAAACTTAAGAAAATTACCGAGTAAGCGCAAAACATCAATAAAGAATGCATAAAGTTGGTCTAAATCTGGCCCCAAGATGGTTAAAATGATTGGAAAAGGAGAGAATGTGTTAAAAAAAAAAAAAGCATCAATGCCCTAAATATATCGAACTCCTATAATTATAGACGTTGGATTGAATCTGGGATAATGTGTAAGGATTCAGATAAGGAATGAGATTGATAGGAGAGATTGTGTTGTTGGTAAAGGAGATGGCGGTGATGGTGGGGGTTGGAATGAATGTGGTTGTGAGGCTAATGTCTGCTATGAATAATTATAATCTGCTGAATGTAGTAGTGTTCGTATTATTGTGGATTTTGGAAAATTTAGATGAAGTTGGTAGGGATAGTTGTGGAGATGCTGATAAATGTGGAAATGTCCATTGTATGGTGGTGGAAGTTTTTATAGGGGATGGAGATATTTGTCCCTGTTGTGGTTTTAATGATTGATGTGATGCTGTCGTTTCTGTTTGATGTAGCGGTTGATAGAGGCTGCGAATGTTGGTGGAAGCTCTGGCGGCGGAGAGTGGTGATGGGGGTCATGATGGAGCTGGTGACTGTGGTGTTGGAGGGTGTGGTGATGTTTACGGAAGATATTTCTTGAGATAAAGTGATTATGATGGTGGTGGTGGTGGTGGTGGTTGCGTTGTGTAAGAATTTCGTACAAAACAGTTCGTGAAATTTGTGGAAATTCGTCTGAAAGCGTTGTCATTGTGAAACGTCTGTTCTCCTGGATTTTTCTTCAACTTTCCTTACCAAATAATCGTTGACAACAGGGGACCGACCACTCCGAGCCTCATCGTGGATCTTCACTAAACACCCTAACTCACTTTCTCACTATTCCATTACTCATCGCGTCTTCACCATCTTTAACTTGGCAATACATTTCAGGTGGTTTCACATTCCTTGTGCTCAAAAAGGAAATCACACTACTAGCGGGATGAGTAGCTATCTTAAACATTTTAAATGTGCACAGCAAACAGAAAACACAGTGTAGAGCAACCCAAATAGCTTCAATTGAGAGCCGGTAAACAAGGAAGACTAGTTAGTGTACCTGCGCGAAACGCCGACCGCAAGCTGCGGCGGCGCAAGAATGAAACTGTACTTACTTTCAAACAAGTCTCGTACGTCGGGCCGAACATCTGAGCCCCTCCCGAAAGGGAGCTGTTCGGATTGGGTTGGACTCGGTGGGATAGTGGTTCTCGAAACCCATGAGTATGCTGGGTATACACCTGGGCGGGGTTGTGAGAAGCCTCAATATTTCTTGGTATTAACTCGGAGAATAAGTAGAACGACCCTGGTAGTTGTCATCCCCACCCAGGTCTTCGGTAGCCATTCGTTTATGGGGTTGACGTGCGTAAGTGACGTATCCACTTCCGCACTTGAGTAAGGGTGTATAAAATAGGTACCAGCGGAATGAAAAGCCCCACGGTTTTGATTAGAATATCACATATTTAAGATAAATGCATTCCAAATAAAATTAGTTTAAAATTTCGGAACAGACCTGAGAAGTAGTGATGGGCAGAATCGAATGTTTTCAAGAATCGAATCCTCTGCATTCGGATACTCTAAGTCTAGAGAATCGAAACCTTCATCCGAGAACAAGGTCTTGAATACTGTAATCACAATGGTTTCGAAATCAGCCTCTTCATAAGCAAGTTCTCGGATGCTACGTTATCGTCACTCGAGAGACGTTCTCAGTTCTCGCCATGCTTGTTCTCGAATACTACAAACCTTGCGTTAATCGAAATCAGCTTGTACTCATTAGCAAGTTCTCGGATGCTACGCTATTCTCGCCATGGTTGATCTCGAACAATGCATGTAATTTAAATGACGGACAAAAAATATGACATGTTATTCTCAAAATGTTAAAGTTTCTATTCAAGATTATGGTGGCTTAAGCGTTATGCACTTTCATTCATAACCGTGTCTTCCATTAAATTGAATACAAAATGTTTAGAAATATAGTAACTTTATTATTTGCGGATAAAAATGATCTCCAAGTGTTACGATTGAAATATAAATACAATATCATAAGCATGCTAGCCTCTGATTCCCATGGTCGCGGGTTCAAACCCGACGGAGGGCGGTGAATTTCTCTCGGGCTTAAACATCCTTAGCATGACTTCTTTCGGGAGGTAAATAAAGCCATTGGTCCCGTGTGGTAGATTTACGACACGTGAAAGAACCTCAAGAGGCATCTGAACAAACCTAAGCCCAATATAAAATGTGATGCATTGGTTAAAGAGCGTCCATAAATGAAACTAATATTTAGCATGTTTCAAATGACTGTTTGAAACAGGCCCATGTGTGTACGTAAGGGCATATCTCAAAAACGAAAATTTGGTTAATACTAAACGTGATATTTAAGTTCGGTATCTTCTAAGCATATGACACGAAGATTTTCAAGCAAATCCCTCACCCCAAACTAATTTTTATATAGAAAAAATTTCGAAAATGTTGATTTTCCAAAAATTGCGCTGACAATTTGATTAAAAGAACGTATATTAAAGATATTTACATGACACATAAAATGTAAGGTTTTTTTTTTTTTTTTTTTTTTTTTTTTTTTTTTTTTTTTTTTTTTTTTTTTTTTTTTTTTTTTTTTTTTTGTACAGTTAACGATTTCCAAGATATTCCTTGCTAAAGGTTTCAAATTTAACTAATAGTTTTCTCAAATAGGTAGTCATCATCCGTGTTTATTTTGTTTTACTCATAGCCATGCAAAGATAATCGAATTTCAAAGTCAATCGCATAGCGACAGCTTTTAAAATATTGGACTATGGCTTCTTTAGCCTAGTATATTCCTTTATTTCCCTTCTACCTACAAGGAAATAATAAGACATATCTGCTAAAATTTATCACGACTAGCACGAAGTAATCAAAGACTAATGTTTTGTAAGAAAAGTTTGTTTTCAGGTAGAGAAAGTCATGTGAAAGGAACACATCAGAATTTGTGCTCTTTTGATTGGTTTCTATAGCCCCCTTTAATTTGTATGTTTACATCAGGGCCTTGCCTGGTAAAACAACTGCTGGTGTCTTTCTCGCTGAACTGTAGGCTTTCTTATTGTTTTTACTTTCTCTATACGTGCTATGTACATACATAGTGTATAGTGAAAGTGTTGTATTCCACGCAAAATTTCGATACCAAGATTTCACTGGAAATAAACGTTTTGAGGTCCCCAGAGTCCAAAAAGCATTTTACTTTCTCTAACCGTATGTACATAGCAATGTACATGGTAGCTAGCGAAGGTATTGATTGTATTCCACCCAAAAATTCGATATCGAGATTTCACCGGAAATATATGCTTTGCTGTCCCCTGAGTCGAAAAATATCATTTTTAGAAAAAGGTCCGTGCGCGCGTTTCTGTGGGGGGGGGGAGTGAGAGCATAGTTCAAAAACGAAAAGACCTTAAAATACCAATCTCGGTATTTAAGTTTAGTATCTTCCAAGGATGCGACACGAAACATTTTCAACAAAATCCCCCAACCCCAGCTATCCTTTACATGAAACATTTTTCGAAAATAATGATTTTCTCAAAAATGGCTCTAACGATTTTGATTAAAATATCGTGTATTAAAGATATGTACATGACAGGGATGTTGTGAATACCAATATTATATTATACTCATTTAGAATAAGCTGTTCAAGGTCATATTCTCCTCTCTGATGGTTGCACATGCATCACTGCTTGAAGAGAGAGCAGGGAGGGAAGGATGGTGAATAGAAGTCACTGTGGACGGGGTGTGTGGTAAGCAAGCAATATACCACTAAGGGTAGGTAACTTTTAATTTTTTCGATTTCCTGTGTTGTTATCTGACGTTAAAATAACGTCGTAAACCCCACTTTTTCTACTTCATGAATTACACACAGTAACATACCTTTCCACGGTGAACAGTTTGATGATAAACAGCTTTGAATTTGATGTAAAAAGAAAGAAAAAAAAAACGCCTGACAGGATGAACACCTGGCCATTTGTTGCAACACGATTGCTATAATTCTTCCTGCTGCCATATATTATTGTCTTCTTTAAATGTCAAACGAAGCTTAATGTAAAGTTCATCAGTTTAAGATCTTTCAAAAATCATATATTTATTTACAGATAATGTACATTACCATCATATTAAAATTGTTTAAATCAAACTCACTTATCAGCTTTCTAATACTGCACGAGTCTGGCAGTATAAGCTGATGTTTTTTGTTTTGTTTTTTTATAGTGTTTAACGCCCGCTTTTACTACCAAGGCACTGCAGGCGATGACACGGTGATACATGGAATGAAGATGGAGCACCGGTGGAATGCGATGGCGGGGGAAACCGGAGAACCCGGAGAAAACCCACCCCTTCGCCGCTTTGTCCACCACAAATCTCACATACGGTCGCTTGGGATCGAACCCGGGCCGTCTAGGTGAGAGGCGAATGGTCTAACTACTCGGCCACAGCGCGGCCTAAGCTGATGGTGAATGAATATATGGAGAAGCTGCTAGTAACAACGTATTCCCTCTATACCTATGAATGTTTTATTTGTTGTTAAATACTGAAATAATTAATTAACAAATTGCAGCTGTGAGCAACTTTCACCTGAAAACTATGTTGTAACATTTCTTCACATTTTCCAACACAGAAATTTTATTTAAGTTGTCTTATTTAGACACTAGTGATACAATATATACCTGACTACAGATTCCTTGTTTTTATAGAGGCATATTCCTTTGGCATTTTATTAGAGTAAGTTGATAAGTATTCATAGAAAATATCACTCTTAGGTCGCCTATCTCATTGAAGCGAAAGGTTGGCTTGTTCCCGTGACGTCAATGCAAGACAGTGAAGCAGTCAACACTGCTTACGTCACAAGAAAATATGGCTTCCTGTGGCCATGCCAGATCTCACGTAGGCCGCATGAGGAAAAACTTCCGACTCGAGATACTGTCCCGGGTGCGGTTTCGTGGCTTCAGCAATGTAATGCCACGCTGAGCTGCTCTGAAGTTCTTACTACTCCTCTGCTTACATACAGTAAATAGAAATAAACATTTTGGAGTCAAATACAGGAAAAAATGTCTAAAGAGTGTGTATAAAAATTGAACCGTTGATTATTAAACTTGGTATTAAGGATGTATCACAAATATTTTCAAGAAATTTCTGCAACATACATTACCCTTTACAGTACACTTTTTGCGTTATTTGTGTTTTGTTTTTCAAAAATCGCTCTAACGATTTATAGTTAAATACCACGTATTTAAGATAAATGAATGCAAAATAAAACATATTTAAGATTTCAGGACCGCTTCCTGAAGTTTTCATTCAGAATGAATTTTGTTCAATTTGAAAAGCACTACTCTCCATCCAGCCTTACTTCACCGGTAATGTAAACAAAAACAACAGGTTGCAATGGATGTTATTGGTTGCTGAACGTTTTACTGCTTTTCTCATTCATAAAATACCACATGTTAAATTGCCGAGTGAGTATCGAAATATCGTATTACACTATGCAATGTTGTCTAAATAACTTAGTATGAATGATTAAGGAACAAAATTTACTGGTAATTTAATCATTATTTATTTATCTAACAGTGCATATCCATTGAACAGTTCTAGTCAGCAAGTAATGGCGGAAACACGTAATACCAGTGTAGTGAAACATAAGCAAGGGGGGAAAAAACTATACCTGGAGTACATAACAAGTTTTGTGAAAAGTACCTACTCCGTCTTTTCATGAAGTAATATTCTCAGTTTAACCGTAGAATTTATTGGCGTTTCCAAAAGATCATAAAGTGTGCAAAACTTTCAAATTAGCCGAGGTGTGACAACTGTGCAAGCAGTTTTTCAACAAATGACCGTCGAAAATGCAGTTAATGTGAATCACACATTGTTCGGGAAGAGCAAACAAAGAAACATTTGGAGGGAATGGTGTACATTGTCGTTAGCCCACTGATTATAATCATGATATATAATTATCATATCTGCGATGATTCAGATAGTTCAATTGCAATTGCAGCAAATGACTCGTACCTTGAAGGAGTGAGACCAGTAGCTCTTCTGCATTATGGCAGTATATTAAAGAAATGTGCAGTGTATGGTTGTGCATATATGAGTGCTAAAATTCGCAACAACAAAAATGTTGGAGTGATGTACGTATGCAATATTTCAGCAAACTTTCAAAACATGTCTGCATTTTATAATTTTACGGGGAGTTTTACATTTTGCACTGAAATATAACGGCTCGCGTATCTGTTTTATTGTTTTTTATTATTGTACATTTAATAGAGTTAATCATTATCTGTGAACACTGACATAAAAGTAGCTATTTTGTTTTCCTGCCAAACGTAAGTACGAAGGATTACAATTGTACGGCAGACGAACCAGTTTAGCACCACATGGTGAGTACACGTGCGTTCGCGGAAGAATACATTCTGATTTACTTACATCGCCGGTGAAGAAAGGATGAACAGATAATAGACACGAACTTACGACACATAAAATGTAGATCTCATTAAGGTGCACTATTTATCTAAATTGTTTTTCTGTTGTTTGCGAGGTATTCTATGCTATTTGTTACTGGTATGATTTTTCAAAGTGCTAATAATTTGTAACAATATCTGGTCGTCATTCATTTTTTTCTGGTGGTCATGCAAATGGTGAAATTTCAAAGCTTTCACAGTCATTTACTTTTAAAACATCTATCACCTTAATTTATTGTATCAGTTTTATAAATACAATAAAATGTGCAATGAAACCTTTATCTGAATTAAGAAGTAGATACTAAGCTTTTATAAGAATAGTATATAGAAGAATGCATCGAGAAAGCCTTGTGAATGTAACATAACGGGAGGGGAGAGAGAAAAAAATGTTTTATATATATTCTTTTTTAATAAGCAAGCCTTATCTACATAGAGCATAAAGATCCATCAGATTTTCATTTTGATGCATATGTAATTCATCAAAGTATGCTCTAAATGCTCTATATAAAGTATTTTACTAAATAGATAAAGTAAGTACCACATTTGTTAATTTTATTCAAAAATGTTGACTCAAAATACAAAGTCTGAAAGATGATGAACATTGCATCCTTCTAATTTTGAGAAGGTAGTGAAAACCAAAGGGTTTAAAATTAAAAATTAGATAACCTACACTAAATGGATATTAAATAAAAGACTTACACCTAAGCGAATTGATTCCTAGACCTAAGGCCATAAAGGTGAATATTTATTTAGCTGAAAAATATTAAACACTAATTTGTAACATAACTTCTGTGTAAAATCATTTGGAAATGAACTGAATATGAGCAGTAAAAAAATGAGCTAAACCTGAACAATTTGTCTTGAAATACATCTTACCTGTATGTATTTTAAGTGGAAATTTAATTTGGATAGACTCTGCATTGTAGGAACATAAGACTTTGATTTGAATAAAATTTGGCACAAAACAAGAAAATTAAGTAAAGCATTTTGTACTGTAGTAATCCTAGGCAATACTTTGCGCAAAAACCCCAGAGAGAATTTACGTAAACAAGTTTCGTAAAGGCCTAAGGAACGACTTCTAGGAAACTGCAAAAACATTGACAGAATGTCATCATATTTATTTTGAATATATATATATATATATATATATATATATATATATATATATATATATATTTACGAAAGTCATTCCTGATATATGACTTTTTAACTTTGATTACATTTTTACACTTTAAACTCTTCACATTGCAAGGTAAGATGATTTTCACCTGCTAAGCTTCAATATCTCAACTGTATGCCAAATTAATTAATATATACAGCTGCCTCCACATTTTTATTTTAAACTTCCCACATTAAAATAAAGAATAAAAAGCTATCCTATAATTTGTTAACTTATTCCTGTTTAGCTAAGCCATTTAAAATGAATAATTAACACTTTTATTTTTTATTTATTTATTTATTTTATTTTTTGTTTATTTATTTATTTTATTTATTTTATTTTATTTTTTTTGCACGGAGTGATTCTCGCCTTTTTCAGCTTTGATCTGTCAAGTTGTTTTACTGCACCTATAAAGTTTTCAGCAAATATTTTCTGTTTTTCAACCTTTTTATACATCCAATGGCCTTTAGGCGTAGTCTACACGGCCATCAGGGGAGAGAGAATGACGTAGCTAGTAGACAACACAGAAACACACAATAATAAACATCCATGCCCACAGCGCTATTCGAACCTGTGACATATTCCTTTTTTATACCGTTTTTCCGATTTCCTAACCTTTTTACGTGTTTGCTCTTTGATTACTTTTTTTTCTGTTTTTCTCTGACACACACACATATAAACACCCATACCCAAGGCGGGACTCGAACCCACGATCCCCTGTGCCACGAATCATCAAAGCGAGACACTTTTTGCGAGCGCAGCGTCAGACAGCAGGACGGCCTTGTTCAACCGCTTTCCCGGGCTGTAACATACGGCGACTCGGAAGATTCGGCTGCAGTAAGCCATCTCATTACTTCGGTTTTCTCCGTCGGCAGTTTCGGCATTTGTAATGTTCTCGTGGCATTCAATTGAAGCTCAGGTGTTCTCGGTGATACTTCCCTCTAATGCCGAATACTGGTTTTTGGCAAGGTACGGCTGTCTCTATCCGAAGATGAACTGAGCATAGGTTTTATATTTATTTATTGACGGTGCCTAATAGTGTTTATCGGCAGGAAACGACGACCTCTGTGACTCTACAATGCTACAGCGTTTTTCAGCAAAGGTAACACAAAATAATGTATTGTTGGTCTGGACGACGTTTAAGCTATATTACTGTGTTATATAAGAGATGTGGTGATCTTAGGTCCACAGACTTGTTTTAGGTGCAAAATTTGGTAAAACTCCCACAGGGATCCGGATTTGAAGATATAGAAACTATTATAATGCTATGTCATTTTATTTCTATCGAGGACAGGAAATTCTCAATATCAATGGTATACTTGTTTATGATTATTTCTGAAATATACGACTTTAGTTTTCTTTAATGAAGTTTCATATTTTATTTATCTTATTTATTTATTTAGGTATTTATTTATTTAAAATGAACATAACAGGCATAAGCCCAATTACAATGTTTAATATAAAGTACATTTATATACAATTATTTCTAAACTTAATTTATACCATGAAAAAAATTATAAAAATAAATTTATAAAAGAAGGTGGCATGGCGAATAAATTACACAATTAGTTTTAATTTAAAAACTTGTATTAATCTATGTATGTGTAATTATTCATTATGGCATTTTCGAGCCGGCTTTCAGACATGTTGAATATATCTACATCAAAATAACGAAGACTGTTGTATAACTATAAGACCCTGTTTAGTAATGAATATTTATGAATTTTTGTATCTACTCTTGAGGTGAAAAATAACTTTTTGTACCTACTTATTTTATTTCGCACATAAAAGAATGTATCTGCAATAATATGACTATCGTCAATAATCAAATGTAAACCTTTATAAACAAATATATACCGTAATGCTTATTCTAACGTTTAAAGCTTTAAATTTAAATATTTCTAAAGGGATTTTGTAATTTGTGTACATAGGGTGACATACAATTCTTTTAAATAGAATATATAGGTAATAGCATTTTATTACATTTTTTGTATTAGATGGAATTATTTTGCGGTGTTGTTAAGTCCATCTAACGTTTTTTCTCTCTCTCTCTCTCTCTCTCTCTCTCTCTCTCTCTCTCTTCAGAATGTGCATAAATTTCGGATAATGAAGCCTAGACATTTTGAAAGATTCGTTTAAAATTAACTCCATATGTCCGATATATCCGAGATCTGCTTTAAAATGTACTCCTAGATCTTTATTTTCTACTACTTTAAAGAGTGGTGTATTTATGTTATGAACATATTTAATCGGATTTTTTTACAGTTACAGTTACATTGCAGTTATGACGTATCATGTGCTTCTGAATGGTGTAAATATGAATAAGCAATCTTTCATCGCTGTCATGTGGGTATTTGTATTTACTACTAAGCTAAAATATGTACCCATATTTTACTGTAAATTCCATATGCTATCTGTTTAAAACTAGAAAACAAAAAAATAAGAGAATATATGTGATAACTGTCACTAATAGGGATATAAAAGGCTTCAGCAATGTTTAACAGTATAAATAAATAATGAAATATAGAGAAAAAACTGAAAGTACTATATCTATTAAAAGTAAAGTTTTGTGTTTTTCATACCATGTTCAATGGCCCTCGTTCTATATTGTCAATAGAACTCCATGTGGCAATTTTTTGAAACATTACCCTTTATTTCATATTGTGTGACAAAGACATAAGGAAATAAAAAGCACATTGGATGATCCCGTACCTCAGTGGGTAGAGCTCCTGCCTGCTGTGCTGGGGGTCCCGAGTTCAATTCCTAGCTGGGTGGGCAGGGTGGTTTTTATAGCACAGATTGTTCCCTATCCTCCCGAGAGACCGGAAGTATGCCGTGTGTGATCTAATGATAAAAATTCAAGATGTTTGGATGGGCAATATATTCCGCAGGGAAATGCCACCGATTGGACAATGCAGTCAAAGGTTGGATATAAATGAAATAAGAAAAAAAAGCACATAACCATTTCTCAACAAAAGAACATCATAAGACATGTAATTTAAACTCATATCCCGACACAAGTTTTTTTTTTTTTTTTGCCTAAAATAAGTCACTACAATTCCGAAATTCATTCTTAGACTTAAATTCTTGCATGCAAGTTTACTGCTGTGGTATACAGGTCAGATGAAAAAAATATTTAAATGCCTCAGGGTTTATAGGATAATAAACATGACTCTTAAGTTGATTATCTAAAAAATTGAAAACTTACCTATACTAGTGACCTTGAATTTATAAAAATCCTAACCAAAGTTACTGAAAAATTACCTATAAAAGATGTTAATTTTTTCAATAAGATATAAAAGTGTGAAAAAGTGACTTTTTGAAAACTTAAATATACTTTATTCGGCATTGCAGTAAAGAACCACAGACATGCGTTGTGTCTCGAGTTTGAAGGATCGCCCCTTGTTATGAACATTTCTGTACATTGAAAAAACCTTTGTCCACTTCATCTGATGTCCTGGGCGCATAGCTAAAATAGCCAATGTCTTCTAGCATTTGTCTTTCACAAATATCATTATTATAAATAATAATAAAAACAAAAATAATAGTAATAATAATAATAATAACCACAATGATAATAACCTTTATCGCTCCTGGATTTGTTTCTAAAAATGTCAAGCATTGCCAAGTTTTATGTACAATTTGATTACACTTTTCGGTGTTACAAGTCGTTAAAATTAGTTCATGGAATACATACATTTCTCAATTAGGCACATTTGAAGTTCCCTTTTAAAGGTTTTTCCATTTAAAAGTTTTGTATTTGATGGCAATTTATTAAACAGTATAATTCCCATAACACCAGCATGTACAGCTTTTTCTGTAGCTGCCCACTTGTTCCAATTCTATAGTAGTCACCCTACCCTTTTTTGATATTAGTTGTGTACATAGTTTTTAAATATCAGATATTTTCCACTTACAAATAATATTGCCTTGCTTATGTATATGAGTATAGCGTAAGTATATTATTATCATTATTTATTACTACTACTACTACTATTATTATTAATGAAAAGATTTCTACATGATTCAGTGGGGAACATTTTATTTATAACCTTAATACATCTCTTTTGTAGAATGAATAATCTATCCATAAACACCTTTGCTGCTGATCCCCATATCTCAATACCATATAATAAAAATGTATAAATAGTACAGTATATCAGCCAAAGAATATGCTTGTTAGTAAATTACTTAAAATGGCTTATAAGACAAATTAACTTAATAATTTTGTTGCATAGATAATTAATATGTACCCTCCAAATTAATTTTTCAACCACTATTATGCCTAGAAGTTTATGTTGACCTACATTTCCTAATCCTTCATCATTAATAATTAGGCTGATTTCATCAGATATTTCCATAGTGCGTAATTCTCAAGTCATATAGTTTATTTTTCATGTTACAAGAGAAGACAATTTGATTCAAAGTATTTTAGTAGGTAACTTACCGTTGAAACGGTAACATTCAGAAGCATAACCAATTACGGATATATTAATTATTTATATAATATTTATTTGTTCCCATGTATAAACGCCTGTTTCAAGAAGCCGTTGCGAATGCAGGATTTGACGAACAGAGGGTTGAAGCCAGGCAGAATCTCTTTGTTTAAGCTAAGTGTTTAAAATATCGACTAGCGGATCTCCCCTACCCCCGAAATTCCATTGTGACATTTGGAGCATTCAGAAAAGAGGTGTATGTTTGCTACCTGGACAGAAGGTATGAGGACAGAGGTGAGTTGAGATGTGAGGTGCTAAGAGTCCGGTTGTTTATGCGAAGTGTGAAAGAGTGTCGCGCAGTTATAACACAAGTCCGAACCTTAGAAATATTGTAAGCTCAGTGTTTGTACCAATAAGTATGCTACACTACGATGAACCCTATTTTCAGTCAAATAAAGTACTTTATGTAGCAATTCTGTGTTGTGTGCTATTTAAATTAATTTAATGTGTATTCCCATTTGATTCTCCACCGGGTGAGTCGAAAAACATGCTCTACTATTAACTCCGAACCAAACTTCCTGAGTAGCAGAGGGCAACAAGTGTATCAGTGGCGGACTGTAACGTCAACCAGATATGTCGTTCTGAGGACCGGCAATCTTGACGTGTACACACACCCACCCCACCCCGACACCCACCCCACCCCGACACCCACACACACACACACAGTACGTCGCACCGTATTTAACATGTTTTCCTTTAGTGAAACATAATTAGCACCGCAACAGCTTATAGTTGTATCATCAGCAAGTGAAACCACATTAGGATTTGTTAATAAGTAACATCAATAGCTCAAAGAATAAATATATACACACTTTGTCTAGTAAACAACGTGCTTTTACAGCAGACATGTAGTTTTCTTGTTTCAACTGTTCTCTAGAACTGCGTGTATCTCTTGTCTTTTTTTTTTCTTCTTTTTTTCTAGTCATGTAATCGGTGTTTTATGGAAGAAAATTTGCTACTAATCCATCAAAAACTTTGAAGTCATAATCAACAAGTACGTCTTGACAAATTGCTGTTGCAGCCCTTTTCATGCCAAAATATATCAAACGCTGATTTGACTACATCAAAATTGTCAGAACAGGACAACGTGAGAATGGCGCAGATACAGGTAACACAACATGAGCTAAATTACGTCACCTCAGAGTTACAGAATTTCGGGATTATTTTATCTGCAATTTTAGAAAATCTTTTATCGCGGTGAAAGAGGAAGAAATGCAAGAAAACAAAGAACATTTCCTAAAAGATGACCAGTAGATAAAATTCTAAAAAATACAAAAAAAAAAAAAAAAGGAAAGAAAAAAATGGCAAATTAAAATTAAGCCCGATTAGTTCATCTTGATATGAAATAAATTAAATTCCCATCCAGTATTTTCTGCGATGTCTCAGAAAGATATGGCATTTCATCAACTTCCGAGCCCTATTTATAAACGTTATACTTGTTGAGTATAGTTGCTTTTAATGTTTTATGAAATATCCAGTTTGGGATTATTTCCAGCTGTAGAAAAGATTTCGCTGTTTGCTTGAACTATTATCAAAAATATAGAATATTTCCTTTGAATTCAAAGAATTACAAACCCATGTGATTGTTTACAGTTTTATGAAATTCTAAAACTTAAATTATAAACCTTTGATGTGTTAAATGCATAGTTTCTCTACCCTTTAATATTAATTAGTTGATACACGCGCTATTCTTACGAAAACTAAAGTATAAACTCCTGGCTTGCAGACCATGGTCCAGCAGACGAAAATTCACCGAAAGGACCTACCAGCTCAATTAGTATCGCATTTAACGGGACAAATCCCTGAAAATTGAACAACCTATGGCTTTTGCTGCATTTGTTTCAAATGTATACAATTTAGCTACTTGTTACTGCCAAAAATGGCAAAAATACCGAGTGTCAGTTTTTAGCTCTTAACACTTTATGCAGAATTATTTTTTATATCTCAATTGCAAGCGATACATAAAATGCTTCATACGATTTAATTTTAAACAATAATGTATGGCACATAAGTTTTTGCATTCATTTTAATGCATCAATGACTGGTTCTATGTGATCACCTTTCTTCATCATATTAAAGAAACAAACAACAATCTTTAACAACAATAGCCATTTTCCTAATACTTTGAAATAAGAATTAAACATAATGTTGTCATTCCACACAACAAAAATACACAATCAATGTAAATGTATACACTGAAATTCTAGTTAATCTTAAAATAGTGTTTAAAGTTTCAAGCACATTTATAGAAAATTGCATTGCGAGGAACATTTGAAGTTAGGAAAATGCAGAAAATATGCAAACTGAGAAAATTGAGTTTAAAAATTGTCAAAATATTTTGTGAATTTTCTACCTAGTATCGGAATAAAACGCTTGATATAACGTAATGCAAAGGCTACTTGTTCGTCAGAGGGTAGTCAAAAAAAAAAAAAAAAACACAACAACAACAACAACACACCCACCCACCAACACACACACACACACACACACATATGCACACACACACATATACACACACACACATATACACACATATACACACACACCAACAGTTTCAATTTTAATACAGTATATCCATCGCCTCTGCTTATGGTTATAATCTAGTTTCTGATCTGCCTCCAGTTACAGCTCTTGGATTCGCCGATGACACCGTTTTGATTTATTTGCACTGGAACTAACACGAATGACTGTGCGGGAAGGAACCGTGACACAACTCGGATGGCATACTAACTCGCTGTATAAGACCTACCATATATGCTCGTTACCTGGACGTCAATTTTTGTAATTCAGCTGCATTTCATACAAAAAAAAAAAAAACTCAAGTTACTAAAGACTAAACTTGACTTGCTGGTATCTTCACTACTGTTACGCCAAAAAAATGTAATACGAACTCATCGATTTTTCCAAAGGAGATTGACGAATATCTACACCAATTGCAACTACCTACTTCCACCAAATACAGCAATCATAAAGATCACTATATTGATCCCCGTAAGATCAGGACCGAAATACGCGATAAGAAATATAAACAGTATTGCGAGTTATTTCAGAAAGGCAAGGGTGTCACTACTTAAGGGGGCCTTATAGGACACTTTTTGTTAAATTCTCAAACTATACCAAACTACAGCAAAAATATCAAAAATAGAAATGTAAGAAAAATTCCAAAAATCTGGAAAAATCCGGGATCCCAAAATACGGGAAAAGTATGCTAAAATGGCGCAAACATATCCAAAATTTGTAATATAATACAAATCCAGGGAAAACTATCTATGCCAAAATGGAGCAAAAATGCACAAAAAACGCAATGTAAGAAAAAATTCAAATGGATAAAAAATAGCAAAATTATACAAAATAGATCAAAATTGATGTTTTTATGCGACAGTTTCTGATCACTTCAGGTGTCATTCTATACAAATAGACAAAATATATGTACTAAAATAGCCAAAATATTCAAGTACCGTATAATAAAATTTTGACACTTAAAACATTGATAAATATTAACACCGTCCAGGTTATACACGTAATTGTTGGTATTATCTGTTAATTCATGTACAAATCTAAGCGTAGTCACGGAAGTTGCTGGTTCCCATGGACGGGCTCGCTAAAGTGCCTCGCTTTGATGCTCCGTGGCGCACTGCATTGTGGGTTCGAGTCCCGCGGCTGAGAAGTATTTTTTTTTTAGTTGCAGGTCCATTTATTTTGCACGAATTTTAACCAGAATCGCCTTTTGTAGATTACTAAAAATCTCGTATCACATTGATCACATCTGTTGAGGAAAGCATTGTAATGGAGTAGTAATGAGTATCTGAAAAAATATATAGTATCTCGAGCACCGTTACTATCATAATATGATATACTATCGTATTATGCAATTAAATGTTTTTCTGCACTAATATATGTCAATGGTATTATATCAGCATAAATAGTCGTGTTTACATCAGCAGCTCTTAATATTTGAAGTAGATACATACTTTCCTTTATTGCAGATTTTATATCAATATTGAAATAATACCAGTATGCTCACAACAGTCGCTTGTGTTGAGCACGACCGCAAAGATATAAGCACGCGCACGTCGTGAACGGAAACATTACACGTGCAATGTATAATTAGCGTATCAAATGTAGTCAGTTCTATTTATGGAAGCTTTTAACTGCTGTAGTTCTCAGCGTCCCATTCTATACTGGGCTGAAAGACCGCTTAATTTTGCTCAGAGGCATCTTTTATTAGGCTTGAGGTTCTTTTACCTGCCGTAAATCGGGACCAACGGTTTTACTTTCCTTCCGAAGAAAGCCATGCTAAGGATTTTTACGCCCGAAAAAATCCATCGTCCTCCGCCGGGTTTGAGCGGTATATGAAGTTAGCATGATAACCATTACACCACGACGGCGACTGTCAAGCGTATCATCTGGTGTAATGCACCATTCACACAACACTTGTAATCTCTGTGACGTCTTCACAATCAATGAAATCTATGCGTAAATAGTGCGTATCCAAATTTGAAAATCAGGTGTGTTCCATTCACATAATTTTCTCTAGTTGTCCATATACAAATTATTTTTACAAAAGATTATTCTTTTATTTACTTCATGCTAATCGAGATAAACGTTTGGCCGTACTGGTCGTATTACGTACTTCTTTGTAAACATAAGGGAAATGAGAGATTACATTAGCCTTAAAGCGATAGTCAGTTCCTTTAAACGCTCACCGCTGCGTGAAACATTTGAGGTTCGGTTCGCCATGTTCCCCTTCAGAAAAGTTAAATGGTTTAAAATTGAAACGAATGAAAAATAATATCTCGAAAACGGTCAACTCTACAAGAAAAACGTGTATGACATATATTACGTATTTTAACGAGATTTACATTTTTCTTGTGTACTAAGTTTTTGTCTATCTCTTGCGGTTAACCGTAGGTAAAATTCTGCAAAACTCATGCGGAATGAAGAGACCTTCAGAGGCTGTTCTCAGAAAATTCAAAATATACATTTCGGATGTTACGTAAATATCATTATTATACTGTATTTCAGTCAAAGTCGTTAGAGCTATTTTTGAGGGAAAAAATTCAAAAATGTTTCCATGTAAAGAGCAGTTTGTGGTGGGGAGATTTTCTTGAAAATCTTTGTATCGTATGCTTTGAGGATACTAAACATAAATATCAAGTTTGGTTTTTAACGGTCTTTTCATCTCTGAGCTATGCTGTCTACGGACCCGCACGGACCTTTTTCAAAAAATGCTTGTTTCGGACTCAGGGACCTCAAAACATATATTTCCGGTGAAATCTCAACATGGAATTTTTGGGTGGAATACAATACCTTCTTTATCCACCATGTACATTGTACAGGCTAGAGAAAGTAAAAAGCAAATATCTCATGCACACTGAACAAGGCAAGTCAACCATCATAGTCTATGGAATGGTTTTCGATTTCTGAAATATGTGCTGTATGTGATGCTAAGTCAGAAGGATTCATTACAATTATGTTACCGTCATGGATTTTATTTGTTTTTTCATTGACATGTTCGAAACCGTCTTGAGCTTTTAAGGAAAATTATATTGTTTTAATACCTGTTCTATTAATTCTAATACTTTAGACACCTTGTATTTATTAAGAAAAAATTATAAGTTCCACACGGAACTCATTAACCTCCCCACGAAACGTTTGTACAAGTTTGTAAATTATATTCCAAAAATAGATAAGTTGTTTTTACCTGCCTTAGCTAAATGATTTGCAAATTTAATATATTCTTAATAGATGTTATTTTAATGAAGTGCATCATTCCATTTATGTTTCTAAAAGCTTATTCCATCGCAGTGGTTACCCCGAAAAATCGTTTATTTACCAATCCATGATATTTACCTTTAAAAATATATTCGACAATTTCTATGCAATAATCATTGTTGAAGAACATACAAGTTTGACCCGTATGTGAATTAATTATGGAATTAATGTTTACGTTAATGGATAAACCCAAATCAGGAAACGATTTCGGATAATCAGCTACTTAATTCAAGCTAAGTGAACTACAAATATATTGCGATAGAGCTATGTAACAAAATTAGACAGGATCCTGGTACACCTTTTGATCTGACTCTTTTAGAAAATGGAACAGTATCTTAAAAAACGTACACAAAAAATTGTAGGTTCCGAAAGCTTTAATAATACATATCTACAAAGGAACAGGAAAACGAGATATACCTATATATATATATATATATATATATATATATATATATATATACAAAGATGAAAATCAGTCTTACGTAATTACTGAATGAGTGCGTTTTTATGAATCTCGAATTACTACGTATAATGGATGTGAAACATCTTTTAAACACGAAAATCATAACGTACGGCATTGTGCCCAACAGGTTGTGGCCCCATTCAACTTGGTGACAATTCTGCAAAACACTGTAAAGATTGCAATAAATATGCTACAATGATGAATGTTTTGAACAGCACAAAAAATATGTGCAACTATTTATAAATGTTTACATTATAAAAATATGCAAAGAGCATAATTGTGGATACTAAGTATGAAAATAGCTCACTAGATATCGTTTACACAGTAAATAAATCATATACATTACAAAAACCTACATGCACATACTCAGAAAAATACATAGAAATTAATTTCGATTATAACCAAGAAACTGGAGAACACAAACCCAATTATTGTTGCCAGATATGCTTTTGGAAATTGACAAAAGTTCCATTTCAAAGATAGCGATGAATTTTGTAAGCATCTACAGAGCATCGAGGTTATACAATCATAGCACACACTGCTAGATCGTAGGATTTCTGTTTCGTTATCGACTTCTGTATGCGAAAGAAATACAATCCCTTCACAATTTACAGAGGTTGTCAAACATGTCAATGTCGCTCAAAAATGCAAATATACGATTCGTAAATAGTTATAACAGTGTTCCACAATCATTCAGTGCATTCCCAAAAAATCGAGTAAAAAGAGATGAAAAAAGAATATTCCACCACTTCTGCAACATAACAGAAAACTAAAACTATGCAGGGCTAATACCGGATATAAAATACTATGGAAAAAGAATTCATTAAATGCAAACCAGATTACGTATTTACACACTGGCATACAAGAAATCACTTTTTACAGTGGCATCGTGACCAAGTTAAAGCAAATTACTTATTTGATTTCTAAAAAGAAATGAGTGAGTATTGCGAGTCAGATGTAGATATTAAAGCTATTAAAAACTTAGACAAGCATATTTAGATAAATTTAACATTGATGTTTTTCAATATACAACAATATCAACTAAAGCAGTGACGGAATTTACATATTATCGTATAAAACCAGATACAATAGCCGTGTTAAAATATGGAAACCTTGAAACATGCAGTATCGCGGTTAAGAACATTAGGCAGTGAAATCAAACACTCAATAAATGGCGGAGAAAAAAGTATACCAGGTTGAGGGATATGATGAAAACAAGCGCAGTTTCACGGGTGTTTATGGCATGGTTGTCCAAACTGTTATTAATTCAACAAAATTGTAATTTTGTAACTCAACAAAGAGCAAGAAAGCTTGGGTGACCTTAATGAAAAATGTATATTTACAATAATTTTCTCTAGCTGTTCGAAATATTACTCTTTCATTTTTTATAGTGTTTAACGCCCGCTTTAACTAATTGTGTCACCGCAGGCGAAGACACTGGTGACACATGCAATGAAGATTGAGCACCGGTAGAATGCGATGGTGGGGAAAACCGGAGAACCCGGAGAAAATCCGTCCCTGCTCCGCTTTGTCCACCACAAATCTCGCATGCGGTCGCTTGGGATCGAATCCGGGCCGTCTAGGTGAGAGGCGAGTGGTCTAACCCCTCGGCCACGGCGCGGTCATATTATTCTTTTATCTACATAATACTAATCGAGATAAACAAGAGCGAAATTGGTCTTATTACTTGCTTCATTGTGAGTAGAAGGGAAATAACGGAATTGGTTTCAGCGGGTAATACTTTGTCTTTAATATTATCGTAAAATACTAAATGCCAAAGTTGGCCAGTTGTGGGTCAGTTGGTCCGGTTAGGATGGAACCTAGTGACAATTTTCCTACCTTTTGATGTCTTCTCTGCTCTGGTTTCAGCTCAGGTTGTTCCTCATCATCGGCGAACATGAACTCCTCGGTACAGGGCGTGGTTCAGAAGGAAATATAAAAAAAAAAAAATAGTGAAGAAGAATAACACTAATCACTGGTTCACTGTCAGCATTACTTGAGAAGCTGTACATGGCATAATGCAGCACACTATAAACCCTAACCGTAGACAAACTAGTGGCTCCTGCAAACTGGTTAGCTTCTTTCCTTTTAAGTGAAGTGAAGGTTTACAAGACCAATGTTTTATTGTTAAACTACTAAAACATTTAATGTTAATAATATTTTATATTTTTTTATAAGTGTGGGAAGAGCAAAACACTGATAGTGTTTAAACTTTCGCGTATTCTGAGCATTGAAATGCTCGTTTCTCAAAAATATTGAAGCTCACAAATGCGCGCGCTCGGTGGATTGTCTTCACAGAGTACCTCACTTCCACGTCCGCGAAGTTCACTAGAAAGCCAACTTTTTCCGATGATTTCAGTTACATAAAACTTCACTGAACACAATACATTAATACCTAGCAATTTCGGCGAAGGTTAACATTAAAATTGTTTGTTTCAACCACGGCATGCAATTTGATGCCATTTTGCTTCACCGACCGACATAGTGTCATCCACAGAATCTAGAGTAGAACTGCTAAAAGCGGTTCAACTGCTAATGTTCAACTTAAACACCCTTCTTAGCTCATAGCCTCCCTTCTTGCTATTGGTTGCATGTGCTTATGCCTCTGTTACCAAAAGTTGCACAAGGTTATACAAAGCGAGGCAATAAAATTGGAAAGCTCAACTGGCAGTTCGCCAAGGCCTCTGCGCATTTACATTGGAAAGCACGTTCAAATTTCGAATCCTGTCGCCTTAGTGTGTAAAAATATGCACAAGTAAATAATAGTTAAAGCACAGCTTATTACCCCTTACTATGATTATCAACACATTACTATAGACAAAGACTATCTATTTAATGAAGTATAATGAGTAATATCGCGTAATACAGATCATTGCGCAATAAAGGTTATTTCTTTATTTAACATGCTATTATTAATTACATAATTTCTATTGCTATACGCGAATGTGTGTGTCTAAAGGTATATTATGCTAAATATAGTCGAATATTTAAAAAGCTGGTTGCTATGTGAAACAATAGAGGTTCGGTTCACTTTACATGATCCTGTTTGAGAAAAAATAGTTTACAACTAAAACCAATAACAAGGAATATCTAAAAAAAGGTCATCTCAAAAACAAAATGCACATGACATAAATTATGTGTTTTAACGTGATCTGCATGTTTTATGTAGTAAGCTTTTGTCTTCTCTTACGGCTTAACCGTTATGCAAAATTCTACAAAACTCATCCACAGTAAAGAGGTCTTCAGGAGCTATTTCCAGAAAATTCAAAATATACAGTTTATTTGTGTTGTAAATATCTTTCGTATATGGTATTTTAATAAAAATTGTTAGAGCTATTTTTGAGAAAAAAAAGTATTCAAAAAATTTTGCCAAGTGAAGGGTAGTGTGTTGTGGGGGGAGTTTTTGAAAATATTCGTGTCATCCTTGGAAGATACTAAACGGTATACAGTTTGGGTTTTAATGGTCCTTTCTTTTTTGAGTTATGCTGTCCACAGGCACACGGACTCACACATACACTTCCACTCACAGCGGACGTTTTTCTAAAAAAAAATCGGACTCAGGGGACCTCAAAACATATATTTCCTTTGAAATCTAGACATCGAATTTCGGGTGGAATACAATATCTTCTCTAGCTGATATGTACACCGTATTAACATATGTGCTAGAGAAAGTAAAAACAAAACGGTTTACTGAATTACTAGAAGATCAGGTCTATAACTAGTAGAAATGTGGGAGTACGATTGGGAATCTATATACAAAAAACATAAACGTGAAATAAACAATATAGTAACACCACTATGCTCTAGAGATGATGGTCCAACAAATGCAGCTAAATTACACGATAAAAGTAAGAAAATGAAATACATTGATATTTGTAGTTTGTAGCCAAGTTTCTATGAAAAGTTTCCTGTTGGGCGTCCATTAAAATTATTACATCCTCAAAATTAGGATCCGAACTGGTTTCAATTAATTAAATGCGAGGTAGGTAGGTAGGTAAAGCCGCCGAGAAGCCTACACCATTTGTGCTACCGATTAAAGAAGAAACCCTGATATTTCCATTATGTAGTAAATACGTTTATTCTAAAAATTGTAAGTGTAATGCTACAGATATTAAACGGAGAATTAATGGAACGTCGATTACACATGGAATTAATAAGGTGCTTGAAATTGGATACAATTGGATACAATATAACAAAGATAATTTTGCTCTTATTGGGTTACTTTGGCCCAACTTTGGAAACTATCATTTTGTAAATATGCACATGTACTCGTATTTTATTTTATGTGGTATCCAAGGTGAAAATTTAATTTATTGCTGTCATATTATATAGAGAAGCTCAACATTTGAAGAAATATATTAAAATTGAGATTATGAAGATTCAACACTTTAAAACCATAATTTTAGAATTGCCTGATTTTCCCAAATTTGGGCCCCGTTTCTGTACGCAATTAATGGTTTATTATATATAATTTTGGATGCAGTATACAATAAAAGGTATAATTCCCAAATACACTTTTCATGTCATTGTGCATTCAATATGAAATATAATACTCTCTTATAACAGGGGACTCAACATTTGGGAAATCTGGTATCTTTCAAGATATGGTTTTTATGGTATTGAAATTTCATAAACCTAAAATTACTAGTTTTCCCACAATTTGAGCCACTCTATGTAATAAGACAGCAAGAATTCCGCTTTTCACTTGAATACAATATAAAATAAGTAAATAAATAAATGCATATTTATAAAATAATATATTTTCCAAAGCTCGGTCAAAGTAACGCATTAAGGGCCAAGTTATCTCCAGTTTATGGTAAAACGTTTAACACTATTATGGTAACATTCCTGACTATAATTTATCAGATAAGAATGATCTCGAATGAGAGTTGAATGCGATATTCAAATTCAAAGGTTAATTTAACGAAAAAGGTGTCCAGAACTAATGCCACTACTATCACTATATACAGGACCAAACAGCTATGCATATACAACGGCTAAAGGTAAAGTCGCCTGTAAAATTAAAGGATTCATTTTAAACTCTGAAAGACTAAACATGTATATAATTATAAGAATTTTAAAAAACGAAATTGATGATATTATTTTAGAATGCAATGAAATTACAAATAGCAGAAAAACACACACATTGGCTGATAGACGATTTGAAAGCAATTTAGACTGGAATACGACAAACGCGCTATCTTACAAGAACAAGAAGATATTATAAACACTATTCCTTAAGGTTACTAGTTTCTTCAAAGGTAATAACTAAATCTATAAGTTAATCAAATGGATTAACAACAGAATTATACCATTCATTTAGTTTGTTTCTTATATAACAACCCGAATAGCATTTAGAATATGAAATTTTTTCTTATAAATGAACACATTATAAACGAACAAAGATGATATTGGAGAGTAGATATATTATTCGTGAAACTCAATCAGAAATAATTACAAAAATAGAAACATTAATTTGTTGTGCAATCAAAGAAAATTTAGACAATTTAAATGACCGGTTAGATTATCTCGATGATTTATATTATCATAGACATAAGTTTCAAAATGCATGTTCCGGTAATTACTTCGTTTAGAACAGTAGATGTTATTGATGAAGCATTTAATCGTTTATGTCATTTTGATGTACACTGGGTTTCTACTAAAGATCAAGAATTTATAGTCAAACTAAAAGATAATGTTGAATCATTTTTCTTAAACATCAATTAATTTTATCATACATGGAACAAAACCAACATGACACTATGACAGGCATCGTTGGATCTGTGTTGAGAAACATACTATAACGTATAAAAGAGTTGTGAAAATAATTATGGAACTCTTGAAATAACAAATAAAAGCCACATACTTTTTAGTTGTGCAATAGATCCCCTAAGTCTCAAATCAAGTTTAATAAGAAGGTTTACTTTAAAGGGAGAGGTTATTGTATATGCGTATAATTTGAGAAAGTGTGAAAGCGACATTAAATTAGAAGCTGCTGGTCAAAAGCAGTGGTTTAAGATTTTACTACTGATACGCAATATTAAAAGCATCCACATGTAGCAGAAGAAGCTTATGTTGAACAAACACCGAAATAAGTGATATTGATAGTGATGAGCCAAGTGACGTTAGTGATTCTAATTAAAATGTGTGCCACTAAAAAAATATTCCATAGCCGGTTTCCTCACTATGTGCCATCAAAAGGAAAACGTGCATAAATGTATAGATAAGTTAAAGGATAATACCATAAATTACGTGTATAATCTAGGCTGTAGGGGCTAGACGGTACATGTTAGAGCAAGCGAACAGCGGGGGACATCTCGGCAACTCCGACCAGGTACTATTTATTGCGGCCTACAACCCCCCCCCCCTCCCGGGGGAAGGTATGAGAGGTGAAGAAACCACAGGCCAGCACACAGGAAACGACGGAGCTTATCACAGAGAAGCACCGAAGTCCCTAATAGTTTACTAGTTGGTATCCACGGCGTGCGACGTTGGCTGTACAAGCGCTGGGAGGTCGAAAGGAGGTCTCTACAACGGCACCTAACCTCAACCAGCACAACCAGGCGGAAGCGAGCTTCACTGGGAGCAAGCAACCGTGCCATCTGCCTGCAAAGCCTCAAGGCACACCTTCACCGAGCTGAAATATGAAAAAGGGAAATGAAATGAAGGAATTAAAGGGAAAGGAACCGTGGTACAGCACTTCAGCATTCGCCTTAGTGGACCCTGGAAAACCACGAAAAAACCCAGGCCAGAGTGCGCAGTCAACGGAGAGCGAACCCGGACCTCCCGAATGCCAGTCCCAGAAGAAACGCCTGAGCCACCTGGCTCGGTAACCTGGACGGTGATGCAATAGATATTATTTATTAATATAAGTGTTAAACCTTAATATCTCATGATAGTTGGATATTTTGGCTATTTTTGGTATATTTTGCCCATTTGCATAGAGTGACATCTAAAGTGATCAGCAATTGTTACATAAAAACTGGTATTTTTTTAATCTATTTTCACATAGCTTTTCTATATTTTAACCATTTGAATTTTTTCTTGCACTGCGTTTTTTTTGGGCATTTTTTCTTTGTTTTGGCATAGTTTTTTCCGGATTTTCCGGATTCTTCTTGCATTACGATTTTTTTTCTGTATTTTTGTATAGTTTGAGAATTTTGAAAAAAGTGTCCTAAAAGGCCCCCTTAAGTAGCGATGTCTTTCTATAAGGGACATACTCCTGCTAACAGCGGGTTCGAGTCCCGCCTCGAGCATGTGTGTTTGTGAATGCCTGTGTGTCTATATGTAAAAAAGGAAACAATTAGGAAAACAACAGAAACGTAATGATAAATTTAAACAATAAGGAAATGTAAAAAAAAAAAAAAAAAAAAAACCTAGCAGGAAGTAAACGAGTCAGGCGTAGTGTAAACACGTTTTTTTTTTTTTTTTTTTTTTTATTTCTATTTCTTTATAAACAGTAACGGAGTCTGATCAGGACTCCGGTACTGAATCCCTATTTAAATTTCCCCCCCCCGTAGGTTTTACTGATTACTGGTTTTACTGTTTCTTTTACAAACATATACACATTGCACAAACATATAACACCCATGCCCAAGGCGGGACTCGAACCCACGATCCCCTGCCCACGAAGCACCAAAGCGAGACGCTTTAGCGAGCGTGGCCATGGGGACCGGCTTTCGGAACGGGCTGTGGAGTCCACGCCTACTCCATCACGTCATAGTTATACTCTGTGTGTACAGAATTGTTTGGCCCTGGACCGAACTGTAATTATATATTACATTTGTCGGGCTATTCATTGGTGCTCGTGGAACAATTGCCGAATTCTCTGCCGACACCTGCAAGACAGATGTTAATCATTTGGTACATTTGCTTTGAAGGGCCCAACAGCCCTCTTAAGGAGTCACCTTTATAGTGTTATCATCAATGTTACTTCTCATATTCTTCCACTAGCACATCAAAATATTTCATTTATTTCAAATGCTCCATCTATAACTTTATAACTGGAATTTTAATGCTGTTTTGTTGCATTTTTTCCTTATTGTTCTATTCAACCACTTATATGATCTGGTTGATAACGTTTGTATTTGTTAAGCTTTGCCCATGAGGGAACCTTGCAATAAAGGAAGCTTTAATATAATGTTGCAAATACTTTTATTTGTCATGACAGTATGCACTACACAGTGGGCATGCCAGCCATGAGATATGCGCATGGTTATTTAAATATTCACATAACGCTTTTTTGTCGTCCTCCGTGTTCTAGGGGTAACATACTAGCCTCTGATTCCAAAACTCACGGGTTCAAACCCGGCGGAGGGCAATGGATATTTTCGAGCCCAAAAATCCTTAGCATGGCTTCCATTGGAAGGTCCCGGGTCGTAGATTTACGGCACGTGAAAGATCCTCAAGCCTGATAAAGAGGCCTATGAGTAAAATTAAGCGGACGTTCACGCCCAATTGAAATGGGACGCTGAGAACCACGGCAGCTAAAGAGAATCCATAAAGGAAACTCAATTTAAATTTACGTGACGCTTCTTGCAGTTGGCGTTAGATCGAAACGAAAATGATCATTATTTAAGATCAGTGCCCATATTACGTTTAATAAAGATACCAAATTTGGGATGTTTGTCAGAGTTTGACCAATTTTCACAGATGTATCCTCTTAAATGGCACATAAGACACCAACTTTCTGAGGATGGAGGGGAGTGTTTACAAGTACACGTAGATATTCGGCGTTCTTTGATTGTTAATTAATCTAAAAATAAAATAATAGGAGTGTATGAGATATTACAGGAAAATGTAGAAATAATAGTAAGTAAGAGTTAATGTACAGAAGACAAAATACATGATTATATCAGAAGTGAAAATGAAACAACAGGATTTGGAAATTGCTCAGAATGTATTTCAAGGAGCAGAAATACTTTATTATCTGAGAAATATGATAGACAATGCGGCCAGAATGACCACTGCAATAAAAGACCGGATACAAGCAGGGAATATAGCATTATTTGCAAATCTAAAATTGTTAAGCAGTAAAACACTAACTAGGAAGTATAAAATCCTAATATTGCGGCGGGTTTATTTTCCCACGTGATGGTTGCTAAGTATGAAGCGGACAGAACACACCACGTTATATGTTCAAAGTATACAGCGTTATTTAGCACCCCGTTGAAGAGCCAAAGTATGAAGTTGGTGTTGCTCTTGCGTTGACGGGTGCCTTTAGACTCACTCCACTACCAAAAGAGTAGATCTCCACGTACCTTATTCAGGAGATCCACTGGCGGTGGTTTGCCTCTGGCTCAGCTCAGTCTGCATGTAGATTTAACTCAGTCGGGTGGAAGCAATGAGGGTAGCTTGGGAGTGATCTTACGAAATAGTTAACACACACTTTTATTTTACCTATTCGTTTATTCCTGACTAGAAGACATGTCGACAAACACTTTGCTTTTCTTTACAATCTAACTGCAATTATTTCGAGGAGGTTTCCTTCTTTGACGATGTACATTAACTTCACTCAATAAACTAATTACTTGTTCACTTATTAATTTCACACCGTATTAACAATCTTAAAACTAGCATGCGCCTTGAACTTAACGGTTACGCGTACAAAGCGTCTGAGTGTATGAGAAATTACAGGAAATTACAGAAAAATGCTACTGTAAATTCTCACATAATGGTACTATCTTTCACAAATGTTTCGTTTCATAATCGGCTTACCCTCCCCGTATTTGTAGGACCGACACCCCCGTAGGACTTACAACCCAATACCTAGGGGTTAGAAGATTGTCGGGGAGCCTACGGCCCGAAACCACAGAATGGAGAACCTGTTACGAGGAGTCGGCCCGTAACCAGGCATGAATATGAGGAAGTGGATGATATGAAATATAAGCAAAACCAACGATGGGAAAGGTGATACTGGAGTAATTTGTGGAATGAGAGGCGCGGGAAACTGGAGGACCCGGAGAACCCCCGCCCAGACGCCGATTCGTCCACCACGAATCCCTCATGCGACTTCTTAGGATCGGACCCGAGCCGCCCAGATGGGAGGCAAGCGGTCTAACCACTTCCCCATGGCGCCGGCATTTTCACAAAAATAAATACCCAAATTCTGTTTGACCGCTTGAAGGGTCACCTATTTCTCAGGCGTTTCTACATAGATAGTATGAGAATTAAATGTATCATGTTTCCCTTGCTGTACAACGGGAAAATGTTACAAATTCAACTTCAATACACTTTAGAAATTTGATTGTTATTATGTTTCGATTCAGTTGTGGACCAGAAGCAAAAATTTGTTTGGGTGCTTTGTTTACAAACATAATTTTAATCAGCGTAAAGGACTGCCTGTGCTTAGGATAGCTGAAGTCGTTAAAGCATGCTACCAATGAATAACAGAGGTGTTGAAATGCAGTTCGAATTTCCTGTACTGTCTGCCCTTTTAATTTGTTTTAAGGGAACACTTTTTATTTCACCTGTGCTAATTACAAAATTTCACAGATTAATGGAATCTCTTCCTGATAATGTTCCTCCGTTATAGCACTAAATTATATGCCTAGCTATATTTCGCATAGTGTAGTAATATTTTCGACCTTGTTAAGAATGCAGCAATACCATTAAACCGTACAACTAAGTACTTTATAAAATATTAATTGCAAATGCTGCAAATATAACACGCTAAATAGGCTACCTCAACTATTGGTTATTCCTCTCAAAATTAATATTTTCTCTCTATATCTATATCAAAAGGCATCCCGAATACTATTACCAAGCTATGAATTTAATTTGACTATGCACTGTTGACATTAGCCAACCGTTGTTGTAAGGAAACATTACATGTTCATGTTGAAAAGTCTCGCTCGAAGAGAAGGAAATTAAAATGTTTCAGGCACAAGTAATTAAAATAATTATTTTACAAATGTTTAATCAATTCCCCGGGATTTATTCATTTATAGTTAATTATAAAGTAAGGCAATACAAATGTGAGAATAAGACTAAAAGTGTAGAAAGAAAATTAAGTTAATACGTTAAATATCATAGGAAAACATTTAGTAGAATAAAAGACAGTATTATGGTCCCAAAAATGCACTGCTAAAAGTACCGGATATCAGTGAATAAAGTAATTAATGGCATATTAAACAGAACAGAATACGGTCTTACTTGAATTGGAAGCAACCTTTGCCAGTTTGTTTACTTTCAGCCATGCTGTTGCCATGTGCCCAACAACTATGACTAGAAGAGTGCAATTATCCTGAGCCTCCATTCCTGATAGTGGTTAATCTAGGTGAATGAAACACGTTCGTTAAGTTCCATTTCAGAAGAAGAAGAAGAAGAAGAAGAAGAAGAAGAAGGAAAAAAAAAGCACTCGGGGGCTAGGATCGAACTGGCTCTTTTGATATCTACGGACAGCGACGCAATGTCCTCGCCTGTTCTTCATTGATGTAATTTACGCTTTATTCATATGATGTTAGATGCCATTCTGCCCCTGATTGACAACACATTTCATTGCAAGCGGAATGTTTGTAGCACACTGAGAAATGCAGTAAATATTTTGCTTTCGTTTCTAGATACTCGTTTACATTTACAAGTGTTTCTTTCGATTCATGTTTATACATGTTGGATGATTAAATATTGAACATATGCTGATTCACTATCACCACTAATGTTATAAGGTTCAAAGATAATGTAACAAACCGGTATTGTAGTTTAATAACATATTAATAATAAGAACCCCCACCTTAATGTAGCAGCAGAGGTGTGTCTTGCAAACTGGAATTTAAAAATGGAATATTGTTTGGAATGAATCGGCAACTCTATATTTTTCGAATTTCCATTATACCTCAATTTATTGTTCTATTTATTTCTAACACTTATAATCAGCCATGAATCTTGTCAGATAGTTATAAAAACAGAATAATGGACATTATTATTTTCAAAAGGTTATGGGAAAACAATTAGAACACTATGTTTGTTTCGAAGCAATGTTTTGCAAACGCGAATGTTAAACCATGACCATTACCACACCAAGGTAATAGACGTTGCTTTTGTAGTTACCAATATTCAGGCTGACCTAATATTTAAGGAACGTCTGAAAAATAGCAGAGCTCCTCTGTTAAGACAACTTCCTCTAAATTTCAGGAGCTGTAATGAAAATAACATATTACAGCGTGATGCTATAAGAAGACTTAACTGAAGAACAGGAATAGTTGAGAAAGGCTACATTCTGGTGTAAATGAAGCGTAAAGAAAATAAAATCGAAACCAGTATCGATGCTCCTTGTTTACAAGACGTTACTAAAATAAATAGTTTTGCTGTGAAAGTGTTTGTTTTCAAGAAGATAAAAGCAAATGAAGAGCTTATATTAAAATCACCTTTAAGCCCTAGAAGTGTTAATTAAGTTTTTTTTTTTCCAAATGTGATATATGAGGGTTGAATGAAAAGTAATGCCTCCACCTTTGTTAATTGGGTTTGGATGGGCATATTTTAATAAATCAAACGCAGAAATAATCCTTAGAATGTGATGTTTAATTACCAATATTCACTTTTCCACATAATGACCAGCCAATTGAATACATTTCTGCCAACGATGAACAAGTTTTCTGAAGCCGTCACGGAAGTCGACACTCTGTTTCCGCAACCACAGTCACACAGTTCTCTCAACGTCATCAGAAGCATAGTGATGACCCGCAGATCGCTTTCATTATCGGGAACAGATGGAAGTCAAACGGCGCTAAATCTGGACTGTATGGAATATGCCGTACGGTGGGGAGATTCAGTCTCTGAAGCTCTGCTGTGGTGACACGCGAAGTGTGTGGTTTGGCATTGTAATGCTGCAGGAAAACATTTCCTTTTTCCTTTCGGACCCTTGTTAGTCGTTCTTTCAGAGTTCGCAGCGTTGTGATGTAACGCTCTGAATTTACTGTTGTTCCACGATTAAGGAAATCAACATGGATAACACCATCTGCGTCCCAGAACACTGTGGCCATGGTTTTTCCAGCTGAGGGCTGCGTCTTGAATTTCTTTTTCTGGGGCGAGTTTTGTGTCGACATTTCATAGATTGACGTTTCGTCTCCGGGTCGTAATGTTGTACCCACGTTTCGTTTCCTGTCACAACTGAATGGAGAAAGGCGTCACCTTCATTCTCGTAACGCGAGAGGATTTCCTGGCAAATTTCAAGTCTGTGCGCTTTCATTTCAGGAGTCAGCAACCGGGGTACCCATCGTGCACAGATTTTCAGATAGCCAAGCAAAGCAATAATGTGACCCACACGTTCTTGTGAAACACCGGTTGTGCTTGTAATTTCTCTCTGAGTGATACGACGATCGTCCTGAATCAATCTGTCAACATTTTGCTTGTGAAACTGTGGTTGCTGTCACAGGACGTCCAACTCTTTACTTGTCATGCAAGTCAGATGTTCCCACCTCAACATCTTTAAACTTACTCACCCAACGACGCACAGTACTCACATCAACACAATCACCATAAACTGTTTTCATTCTCCGATGTATCTCCTTTAGGGTGACACTTCCTGCTGTCAAGAATTCAATGAATACACATTGCTTAAATCGCATTGACCGACCGTCTACGCAGGGTTCCATACTTTACACTGCACCAAAACACAGCCGTTCAATGCTAAGGCTTCCCGCCAACTGGAGCTGTAGAGAAGAGGCTGTGGAACAAGCCAGTACCTGCCGCATACCAATGCTGCCATCTGTTGAAGAGTTACGAAGGTGGAGGCATTACTTTTCATTCAACCCCCGTATCTTTAAAATAGTCTTAATGGCAGAGCATCAATGGGTAGATAACCAATATGACTTAATTATTGATACTTCTTGTTTTAGTGTGCAAATACTAGAGATAAATGTATAATTTAAAGAAAAACTGCAACAATGAACGACATAGGGAAGCAAGGCAGGTTAATACCTAGTGTAATCACTACCATTGTCAAATACGCCTTGCAGCCTTTCTTGCATGCTGGATAACTAAGTGTTGAACACTGACGAGGGTTGCGCACGTAATGTTACATGTCCAAGACATGGGCTTCTAGGTCCTCCCTCATTCTGTTTTCTCTGTGCATCTCTCACTCCTGAACCATGAATGCTCATACGTGCTCAATGGGATTCCAATCAGCAAACTTCGGGGGCCAATCGATGTACACAATTTATGGGTGTCCGATTAATCAGTTTTGGGTGAGATTGGAGGTGTGCACAGCACTATTATCGTGCATAAAGAAATGTTCCTCCTCCAACGGGAAATTGACTCATATAGATGAGTTCTGGAGGATATTAGTGGTTATAAACATCACTGGTTATTCTCCCCGGCTCCGTAATCAGCTGTTCCGGTCCATATATTGAAAGACCGAAACTGAACTTACATTCTTCCAGAACAATTTTCACACACAACTTGTCTGGGACCGTATGTTGTGTCATGCCTCGTTCACGTGGTTGCTAAGAATTGACAGCAGCAAAGAAGAGTGGGCACATCAGACGTTTCTCATAAGCGTTTCCTAGATGCCTGGTGAACTTTCACTTAACCGTAAGGCAGTAAAGTAACGGTTACACCGATATAAAGCGGAAGGAGTTGAATGGGGCAAGGCGCTACCGAGGTCAGGAAAACGTCGAACAATTAACGATGATATAAACAGGAAGATTTGCAGATAATAAACTGGACTAAACTGACTAGGGATTGTACAGAAAGGAAGAAATTTGTTGAGAAGGACAAAACATTCAGTTAATGAAGTTGCAGTGGCTATTAAGAAGAATTAGAATTATTTATGCAATATATTGAGTAGCTTAAAAGCGTAGCAAACAGCATTTGGCATATCTTTTAAGTTAGTTGTGCTGAAAATGTGACTAAA